>BSBM01000062.1:10740000-11940000 GCA_027924585.1 Larix kaempferi
TCGCATGTAAAACCTTCCCAAACACCCTTGCAACATCTCACAGAACTCAATTCTGCTTACTGGATCAAATCCTATGCCCTGAGGATCAATTCAACATGTGTCCCTGAAATCATCCAAGAGGCGAGTTGCAACTGGACATAGAATGGTGACCGTCTCTTGGATCGATGACCTATCAACACCGTTGGAATTAGGATGCTGGAATAATGCTAGGGGTTCCTCTCCCCCTTGGGTCCATGGCCCAGAACTCATCCATTTTGGCGATTTTGTAATCTAGGGTTTCTCTTGGTAAGAGATAGTGAAATTCTTGCACAAGGGGGTGAACTTTTGAAATGAATCGACTGTGAACCCATGGCCAATGTTCACACATCGATCCTAACCAAAAACACTTGCATCATCTCACGGAATTCAATTCTACTACCTGAATCAAATCCTATGCCCCCGGGACCAACTCAACATGTGTCCCAAAAAGCCTCTAGGAGGCGAGTTGCAAGTGGCAATAAAACGATGATCATGGCTCAGATCGACGAACTGTAAACACCATTAGAATCAACAGATTGGAATAATGCTAGGGTGTCTCTCTCCCCTAGGTCCATGGCCCAAATCCCCTCCATTTTGGTGATTTTTTAATATAGCGTTTCTCTTAGTGAGAGAAAATGAAATTCTTGCATTAGGGGGTCAACATTGGAAATGACTGAATCGTCAACCCATTGCCAATGTTTGCATGTCAAATATTCCCAAAAACCCTTGCAACATCTCATGGAACTCAAGTTTTCTTCCTAGATCAATTCATATGACCCTAGGAGCAATTCAACATGTATCCCTGAAGTCCTCCAGGAGGCGAGTTGTAAGTGGCCATAAAACAATGTCCGTGGATTGGATTGGCGAACCATAAACACTGTTGGAATCAATACATTAGAATAATTCTAGGAGTTTCTCTCTCCCATGGGTCCATGGCCTAGATCCCCTCCATTTTGGTGATTTTTTAATCAAGGGTTTCTCTTAGTGAGAGAAGGTGCAATTCTTACACAAGGGGTTAACTTTGGAAATGACTTGACCGTGAAGCCATGGAAAATGTTCACACGTAGAACATACCCAAAAACGCTTGAATCATCTCACGGAACTCAATTCTGCTACTCCGATCAAATCATATGCCCCCCGGGACCAATTAAGCATGTGTCCCTGAAAGCCTCCAGGAGGTGAGTTGCAACTGGCCATAGAACGATGATCGTGGCTAATATCAATGAACCATTAACACTATTGGAATCAAGACGTTATAATAATTCTAGTTTTTTCTCTCTCCCCTTGGTCCATGGCCCATATCCCTTCAATTTCGACGATTTTTTAGTGTAGAGTTTCTTTTAGCGAGAGACAATGAAATTCTTGCACAAGAGAGTCAACTTTGGAAATAAATCGACCATGAGCCCCTATCCAATGTTCACATGTTGAACCTACCCCAAACAATTTGCATCATCTCACGAAACTCAATTTTCCTACCCTGATAAAATCCTATGCCCTCGGGACCAATTCAACATGTGTCCATGAAAGCCTCCAGGAGGTGAACTGCAACTGGACATAGAACAATGACCATGGATCAAATCGATGAACCTTCAACACCGTTGGAATCAGGAGATTGAAATAATGCTAGGGGTGCCTCTCTTCCCTACTTTCATGGCCCATATCCCCTCTGTTAACACCCAAATGGTACCCCCTAGGTTGTAGGAGAGGGCAAGTCAGGGTAAAACCACTAACCACTTTGGACTTATGGTACTGACCCAACACAATCCGAGAGGGCTCTCTCTACAGATCTATGAAAGAATGGAAAAAATCAAAAGTGTCAACAATGAAAACATACACCAGCATTCATTTCGTAAGATATCCAATCAAAGCATACATAGAAGGTCAGACTTTTGTTAGGACAGATTGTTTATAGATTCTTGGTTGGAAAACAATATGGATTTCTATTGGGAAATGGAGTCAAATTAAATAAGACATGAACATCATTGAAAAATACTTTGCAGATACATTCTCACAGGGGCAAGGTAGCCACCAGCTTACAGTCAAAGAGCTTTTAGTTGGTGAGTTAGAAGAGAAATGAATAGTCCATCAATATAAAGCATGGAAGCATGAATTCTATATTGACTTTAGCATAAAATAATTGTGGAATTCTTGGTATGACAAAAATGGAGCATAATCTCTATAAATTCCATCCAGATACTACACTAAACCAAACATGAAAAATAATTTACAAAATGGATTAACAATGAGAGAAACACAATTCACATGGGAGAAAGAAAGAACATACTGCAAGACCAATCACACAGGAATCCCTGATAAAACACCTGCTCAGCTCTGTCAATATTATTCAAAAACTGCTCAAAAATGTCTTACACAGAGAAACATATATGTTTCCAAAAAGTTTTAAACCCTTCTTCATTCAATTACATAGCATATATAGCTTCCTATAGCCTCCTATCCGACTCATTTGGACCAAAAAACAGTTATAACAAAATTACACCTCATCAGGACATATTTTCCACTACCCCTACAAAACAAAATGGGTAGGGCGGGTCCAATTGTTTTTTACTTTCACCTATATTTCTTACTAAATGACATTTACTTCAAAAAGAAACCTAAAATGGAAGCAAAGTAATTGTTCCAGCTAGCTATTTCCAATAGCCACCTCAAAAAACATTACAAATTTATTTAAATTGAAAATGTCTTAGAAGTCTTTGAAAATAACAACTACTTGAAAATTAAAAACAACAACTAGTGAGAAGTACGAAGTGAGTACTTCATCTACCCATATTCCTCCACATAGCTCCATTGATTGTCCGTGACGCTTTTATGTAGCACCATTTCTTTCACTGAGACCTTTAGCTCCACATTCTCTTTGTTGGACATGATAGGGATTCTCGAAATCTTCAACAAGTTTCTCTAATGATATTTTCCCTGTAAGCACATGAGTTAGATTCTGAAACTTTTTGTGATTCATTCTTATCATGAACAACAGGTTCTTATAATCATTATGGAGAATCAGTTCACCATCATCACCCCAAAAGGAGGGAAACCCCTTCTGGAAAACCTTCTCAAACTATTCCTTTATACCAACAACTTTCTCTGTCATCGCTGCACAGCGAGCCTCGATATTCTCCACATGAGAGTATTTTTCCAACGTCTTTCTTGCCCAAGCGATTGTTGTAATTCTATTTTTGATCGCCAAAGTAATTAACTCCTCCTCTGATAAGACTCTCAGAAAATCTATAGTATCTTGATCTATTTATTTGGGCCTTTTGTTTAGATTTGCTCTTGTTGATGCACAGCTTTTCAGAGCATCTTTTATTTCCTTCCCTCTACCCCTTATGGTTGTTAAACAGGGCCTAATATTGGTGGTCGTCTCCATAATGGTATCCCAGATTATGTGCTTGCACCCCCGCATTGGGATTTGTCCAATTACTTGGGGAATAAACCTTTGATTTGTTTCCACCAATCCTGTATTCTTACTCTGGAACTCCCTTATCTCTTCATCAATTTTCATGTTCTTCTCCTCTAGTTTCAAAGCCCTTTCCTTTAATTGTTTAATTTCTACGTCTTTCAATTTGACCTAGGACATAGCCGGAGAAAGACTGTCCGCACTATTTTCACCTGCATCCTGAATTACATTTGAAGTCCTCATGCCCAAAGTGGGCAAGTTACTCTTTAGATCATCAACCTGCTTTTCCAAACTCAACTTATCTTTTTCCCATTCAGTCCTCTTCTCAATTAATTTCAACAATTCTGCCCTGCTTTCGCTGAGTTCTTTTGCTAAAGCTTCCTTCTCTTAGTCCAACTTAGATTCCTCTGGAGCCTGAATTAATTGAGTGTTCGAGACCTTCATTTTCTTTTGCAATTTTTGAATTAATTTGTCCCTCTCTATCCGCAACTTCTTACTAGCCTTGCTGCCACCATCACTTGCAACCAAGTCAAATTGCAATTTTTTGACTTGCTGCTGATAGGCTTTATTTTCCATTCTCTCTTGTTTCATTTGACTATCCATTTTACTTAAAATTCCCTCCATCTTTTCGACCCTCAAAATAGCCTGTATATAATCTCATAGATAACCTCCACAATCTATTTATGCAATTGGATCTTATCCGGAGCATATATCTTCTTCCAATCGTCTTTCCCTTCAGTCAATTGGTTTGGGGTAGGTACTACTAGATTGAAGGTGCCTTTTTAAAGCTCCAGCTTGTCACCAATGTGAGATTTGACTTTGATAAGCTTCTAATTTTGGGAAACACATTATATACAACTTGAGTAGAAGTTTGCTTGTTACGACCATACTTCTCAAACATCTCATCCCTTGACAAGAATTTACTCATGTCTTTGCTTTCTCTGGCCTCCTAAAAATTGTATTCCAGTATCTTACATTTGGGATTTGAATCTCCCTTTCATTACCAACCTCACTATTTATCAAAGCATCTGATTTTTGCTGTGTCCCGACTAACTCTCGAGTCTCAGTTCTAGCCCGTTTTTCTCCCTCTCCTTCCTCATCATATTCATCAAGTATTTCTTGTAGACTCCTTTTTTTTCCTACTTCCGCAACCTTTGGTATGACCTCCATTTCTACTTTCGCTTCTAACAAAGTGATATCTTCCTCCTGTAAATCAGACGCTAATTCCACCTCCGGCTCTTATTCCAACAGATTCCTTTCCCCCAAAGACCCTTCAACTTGCTTGTGTTCAAAACCGCTAAGGTTATTCCATCTTCTTCTCTCAGAAATAATGTGGAAAGGATCATAGTCCATCGCTATTTCCTTCTTGAATTCCAAGACTTCCAACAAACTCTGCACCTCTGAAATGGCTTCCTTGCTTTTTACAATGAATGGACCGATCACGCAGGGATACTTCAAGTCGACTCTTTTCTTGAACTTCAAAAGGCTTACCTCCTCTAGGATCAACTTTTTCCAAATAAACTCCAAAGAAAAAATCCTCATAGTTAGAAAAGCAGGTAGTATGTATGGTTCATGTAAGAAACCATACAGCCTAATGACCATGGAATCCTCTGAAAAACACCAGTCTCCCACAGCCACCTATTTCTTCAACTGCAGCAGGGCTTTCATTTCAGAGAGGACCCTTGGCAAATATTGTCCGAAAAACAATTTGTACAACAAAAACAAAATTGAATTCATGTAATTGAACATACTATCCTCTAAAGCACCTACATAAACCTCGGGTGCGAAATGCAATACATCTTTCTTACTGACCAAGATCATCTTCATCAAATGGGCTTGAAACTAGAAACATCTATTATTTGGAAAAATAGCTAACTGAGATTTAATGGCTTCCATCACAAATTCTTCAAATCTTAGACTCGAAACTGACGCATAATAGGCCAAGGGTGAACTGACACTTATCCTAAACAACAGACTTAACTGCAACTCTGTTACCCACCTATCACTATCGAGACCTAAAAATTGTGCAAGCAATAAAAGGACTAACAGGGTATTAACATTGAACAGACTAACATATAATGTGTAGGGAGTATCCTCAATCTCCAGGTCTGGCTTAAGAAAAGTGGTCAAAAAGGCTTGCCAATTTTCGAGAGGAGCTTGACGATACAGGGTTACAATTACTTCTTCAGAGAAACTTTCAGACTCTGGGGCTTGCGACTCAATGATTTCAAAATACCTACTAATGACTGACGGCTCAACATAACAAACAAGTCTACTCTTCAGACCATTCATAATAACCTTGTGGGTTGCTTCATAGTGGGATGCACACCAAGATATGAACTCAAGAAACAACATGATTTGGTCTAAACAAAATAAAATGAAAGAGGACTCGAACACCCTATGTACATCTGTGACCCCGGCATGCAAAAGTTTCAATCTTCTCTTAATCTTAGCTACGGGAAACTAAATCTTTGTGTCAAAAATGTTAAAGTCTCTGTCTTCCAAGACACTTCTAACCCTACTCATGCTTACACCTGTATCTTCTTCCATTATCCTACTGTGAAGACGGTTCTATTATGGATCAAATAAGTTGGAAGGACCTACCTTTCACTCGCAATCTCTGAAGCTGCTCTGTCGAAATACATGTCGCCCTTGTTGTCTCCCACACACTGAGAAGCTTCTGACTTCGATAGTTTTTATGAGCAAATTTCAACTACACATGTCGACAACCATATATATAAACCTTATTCACTTATCCGACGATCTTATTTGCTAGTTGTCCTCCAATCTCATCCGTTCATCCGTCGCGCATTGCTCTCTGCCGTTGGATCTGGTCCCCACTAAACCATTGATTTGACAACCCCTCCTTATCTTCCATTAGATCATCTCTTTATACTCCATCCACACCGTTCATCTTGGCACCATGTGTCCACAAAGTGGTATCGCAAACACCTCAAAGTGGTCTCTAATACCGCTTTCCTCCTTGTGACCAACTTTGGTTTTGACACCTGTCGAATGGTTTTACTCGTCGCAACCACCATTTCCTATATCCAGCATGCATCTTCTCGATGCGTCGATCATCGTGAACCCTTTTTTGCTTCCTACCATGCATCTATGTTGGGAATTTTGTCACATGTTCAACTCTTGACTTACTTCCCGATAGAGGGGTACCTACCATTATCTTCTGCACATTTCAACGTCACATCTCCATTGATTTAAAATTCTTCGCAAACCACACCGCCGATCATTTGAAACTTACATGACAGAGTAATAATGCCTGTCCCGCACCGTCAGATCCCTGACAATGCGTCTCCGCTGTCGATCATTAGTGTGATATCCCCCGCCATTGTAGTGTCCCATGCATCTGAAATGGTTTTGCATACCGCTTATGCTCTTTGCGATGATTTCCCCACTCGACACTTGTCCGGGAGTAACACCCATCGCAACCATTTATCTCTCGTCCGCTCTATGTGTCTCGACCATGCGACTATCAACAAGGCCCGTATATTTTCCTTTCGCGCCTATCCAATGGAGGGACTTGTACCAAAGTTAATCCTTATAATATTTAGCCATCAAACTATAGCCTTTAGGGTCATTTTGGCTATTTTAATTGTACTTTAATACTTTCCCTTTACATTTTCTTCAAGTGCACTATATTCAACATCCCTACAACAAATTTTTATACCCTAGCACCATAGCCATGGTGAATGAAGGGGATCTCAGGCTTCCACTAGGTATTTTATAACTCTCCACCCTCCATATTTTAGTATTTATGCTACAAATAATTAGGTTCTAACAATCGGCTCCAACAGGGGATGCTCTCCTCCCCGTGAGGTAGCAAAGAACCCCTAGTAGACCAATTTTCTGATCCATTGGGAAAAACTTCAAACTCTGAACTGAAAACTTCAGGCGAAAAATCATGACTGTACATGCCACAAAATTTAGATGAACATGCAAAAACAGAAACCGTGGCTTCCCTTCCGGACATTAGGGCCTTAACTTTGGGCTTCAAATCCTTTGGCTCGCCATCAGTACTTAAAAAACAACTGCAAAATGAAATATATAAAGGTTATGGTAGAAAACTTACCTACCTTCTTTAGGACAGATAATGTTTCAAAAACCTCCCATTGACTAGACCTCCTATATAGGGAGATCCATCTCGATGCTCCAAGATGAAAGAATTCACCCCATGGTTTTCTACAATAACATATGGCCCCATCCACATATGGTCAAATTTTCCATGCTTGTCTTCCTTAGGGGAATCCCATTTCAAGACTAAATCATTCACCTGAAACTGTTCCTCTTTCACCTTCCTGTCAAAGGTGTCCTTCATCTTTTCTTGGTGCATCTGTACCTTATCATAGGCTCTATTTCTCAGCTCGTTCAGTTCAACTATTTTATTCACCCTCCTCTACATATGATTCGGATATTCTTCCATTCCTTGCAATAACCCCATAACTTGTAACCCTAGGGATACCGGAAACACCACCTCAGCTCCGTATACTAGTTGAAAAGGCAACATTCCAATGGCCCTCTCTGTACTGATTCTATCTGCCCACATGGCATATCTTAATTTTGTGTTCCAAGCCCTCTTATTCTCCTCTAATAACTTCTTTATGATCCTTATTAGGATTTTGTTAGAGGACTCTGCTAGTCCATTTCCTTGAGGGTAGTATGTTGTAGAATGGTTCAGAATGATATGGTACTTGTGACATAAATTTATCATCTTCTTAGATTTAAATGTTGGAGCATTGTCTGTCACTATCTTCTTGGGACAGGAAAATCTAGATAGGATGTTATCTTCTAGAAAATCCATGATGACACCCTCAGTTGCATTCCTAGTGGGAATGGATTCAATCCATTTGGTGAAATAATCGGTGGCTGTCAAAATCCACCTATGCTGGCAAGAGGAGTTAGGGTTGATTTCTCCAATAAAATCTAGTCCCCATTCGTGAAAAGGTGCCTCTACTATGATTGGGTGCAAGGGAAGTGAAAAAAATTTCCTCTTTCCTTCAAAAATCTGGCACTAGTGATAGGTGACGGTCTCCTTGTACACATTAGCAAACATGGTAGGCCAATAGAACCCTTCCCTTAAGATCTTGTTGACTGTCACCTTCCAGGAATGATGTCCACCACAATCCCCCTTGTGGAATTCCGTCTTGGTATGTTGAGCCTCTTCCTCTAATAGTAGTTTAGCAGCACGCCCCCTAGGTCCTTCCAATACAAAAACTGATTCATAATACAAAATTTTGTGGCTTTCCGTGTCACAGACTTGGCCTTGGTTTCGCTCAAACCTATAGGAGCCTGTAAATTCTGCAATGTATAAACAATGTCAGCATACCAGGGGGATGCAGAGAATTCTGGCCTTACTTGTACTCCTGTGTCCTCTTGATCTGGGTAGTCTTCTAAGAAATTTGGTTGTAAAGAATCACAATTGGCTTTAGTCATCAATTTTTCCAAACCTTGCACCTTTATCAGTTTGGTAGGTTTTATTTCTAGGTCATATTCCAGTAGTACAACAATCCACTTGGTCCGTCTTCCCTTAGGATCAGCCTGGGTGAGGATACTCTTTGCAGCATTGTTTGGAACATGGGAAATAATGTGTGAATGGAGGACATAGACTTTGAAATCCTTTAGAGACTTAATCAGGGCATATGTCTTCTTTTCCATGATATCATATTTTAGTTCTCCATCCCTCAGCACCCTGCTGAAAAATGAAATTGGATGCTCAACATTTTGGGAATTCTTCTGCAATAACACCCCTACTATTGTATGCTCAGATGCATAGGAAAAAATCAGGAAATCCTTGGAAAAATCCGGGCTTGCTAATACTGGGGCTTCAGTGATAGCTCTCTTAATCCCTTTGAACAAATCCCTAGCTTCCTCAGTCCATTTTATTTGATTCTCTTTTTTTAACATGTTGGTGATATTCCTCATTATTTCTGCAAAGCTTGGAATAAACCTCCTTAGGAAACCCACTTACCCAATGAAGGACTGCACCTCTTTCTTGCTTCTTAGCTCTCCAACTCTCTGAATAGGACTAACCGTTTCAGGGTCAATTCTGATACCTTCTTTAGAAATAATATGCCCCGGAAGCTTGGGCTCTTCTAATGGAAAATGAGACTTTTTTGGGTTAAGAGAAATACCATATTTTCTGCATTTAATGAAAACCTACTCCAGGTGTTTTAAGTGTTCCTCATAAGATCTGGAAAATACTATTATATCATCCATGTACACCGCCACAAATTTGTTCTTCTCCTCCGCAAATGCTATGTCCATTGCACGCTGGAAGGTGGCTCCTTCATTCATTATCCCAAAAGGCATCTTCGCATACATGAAAGTGCCCCAAGGAGTGGTAAAGGCAGTTTTTTCTTGATCTTCTGGACATACCTTGATCTGATTCTATCCTGAAAAACCATCCATGGTAGAGATCCTTTCTGCCCCTACTACCTTCTGTAGGATATGTTCCATCTTGGGAAAAGGGTAATTATCTTTTAGAGAAGACCTGTTAAGGTTCCTGAAATATATGCAAATTCTGATCTCCCCATTCTTCTTCCTTACAGGAGCCAGGTTGGCTATCCATTGGGAAAACCCTAAGGTGACAATGATTTTTGCATTGAACAATATTCTGATTTATTTTTCTATTACAAGAAGTAGCTTTGGATTTATCCTTCTCAGCTTCTTCTTGAAAGGTTTCTCTCCTAGTTTGATTGGAATAGAATGTTGTATTATGGAGGTGTCATGTTCCTTTAAGTCCTCATAATTCCAAGTGAAAACATCAACATATTTCTTCATTAACTCTACATATTGCTCCTTTTTCTTAGCATGCAGCTTCTTAGACAGCTTCACCATTCGAGGCTCTTCTTTAGTTCCCAAATTATGGTCTTCTACAACTTCGCTAGCAGGTTCAAACTTGGGGTTTTTAGCCACGTCATCTTGGTCAAACAACTTCTCCAAAGGTATCAAACCTTTAGGGATGTAATTGCTCTTTAGCTGAATGATGTCCATTCCACCCAACATACTTCTCCATCCTTTTCTATCAGTCTCTTCATCTCTTGACTGATGTTCATCTACTAAACCTTCCAATTTTTCATTATGTGTGTCAATCTGTACATTCGCAAATTCATCAGATAGCCCCAAGAACCTCTTTATTTGTAAATCATCATCAAATACCTACTAGTATTTTGAATTGTCAGGAATAGAAGGTCTGTTCACCACCTCTACTTCATACTTTTCCTGAGAAAAGATAGGTGTCTTAAAACCCCCAGCAGTGGTGGCCAAAGAATCAGCCACCTGATTCTCACTCCTAGGTATCACTCTGATCTTGTGTTCTGTGAAAAAATTCCCAAACATATCCCAGACTTCATTCTTGTATGCCCTCATCCTGGGATATTTGGTTTGATAGCTATCATTCACCTGGTTGACCACCAACTCTGAATCTCTAAACACCTGTATCCTTTTTTCTTTTAGATCCTTCAGGGCTCGTAATCCTAGGAGTAGAGCTTCATATTCAACCACATTGTTAGTGCATTCGAAAGTTAACTTGTATGATAAAGCTCTGGATTCCCTCTCGGGAGGTATGATCCAGATTCCTACTCCTGCACCATTTTTACTAAAGGACCCATCAAAATACATTGACCATAAACCCTCTTCATTTTTTACCCTTTCTAAGGATTCATACCTTGCTGCAAACTCTTTATCTTCATTTACTTCGATGTACAGAGGAGGTTCGGGATTAATGTGCGGACCATCATTGAAAAAGATAGAGGACCCCATGTCTGTGTCCACCACATATATATGATGATTTTCACGTTTGTCTATGCTACTAACCACATAAGACATCCTTTTTTCTCTATACAATCTTCTATTACTCACTAAAAGAGGTATATTGGCATAAGACAACTCCATCTGCATAGTTCCTCTAAATTTTGAATCCCAAGACCTTGACAACAACATCTCAAACTTTGTGGGCACATCAGCCACTACAACATCCATCATAATACTCTTAGTAGGAAATTGGGAAAGAGTTACTACCACGTCTTTAATCAATCCTAGACATTTTACCTTCCTGGAGTCAAACGAGTAAAGGTCTTTGTATGGTCTAGTGACTTCTAACCCCAACTGATCTACTACTGATTTTGGCATTAGATTATTGGAATCCCCGGAGTCTATCAGTGCATTATGTAATATTTTTCCATGGTGATTCAAACTTAAATAGAAAGGGGGAAATTCTTCATCATCTGACTCTTCAAGTTTGGACCAAAAAATTATGGTAGGAGCATCATCTGTCACCTCCAATATATCATGCAGACAATCCCCCTGCCCTTTACCAACTTAGTTATCTCTTCCCTATATTCATTGTTCTTCAGCAGTTCATTGAAGGGAATAGAGATCTTTACCTTGGACAGTTTGGCTTTTAGATTGAATGTTTAAACAGGATTTGCTACCTCCATTCCCTCAGGTTTCTTAACCTCTTTGCAATGTTTCCCTTTATCCTCCTGTGTTCTTTGTGCAGCAACCTCCTGTTGCTTATGTGTTTCAACCTCCTGTTACTTCTCCTTCGGTTTCTCTACATTGTGTTGAGTATTGGGGGGCAAAGTTTTGCTGAGCTGCCCTTTGTTTATTGTTACATCCCAATTTCTTAACTTTAGCTTCCTTTGAATCTCATCTACAGCATTTTGGCAACCCATTTGGTACTACTTAGAATCTAGCTCAGGAATTTGGCTGGTGCTTTCCTTGGTGAAGAAATCATGCTCTGTTTCGGTCAAAAAAACTTCATGGTCGAGGATGTCAAAGTGTTGAATATGATCATCTATGGGATCCTCAGGCCCTTCTTGATCAACCAGATTTTCATTGAAAGGAGGCCTTATCTATTGGTAATTAGGGTTCCTTTAATTCCTTTGACAGGGTGGTGGCCTCCGAAAGTTACGGTTTCTTATCTGGTTTTCAGTCTATTCCCTAGCAGGAGGCTTGTTTTCCAGGGCTAACCTATCCATTATTTTTTCCATAGTCTTCATCATTGTGTCAAACTTAGCATCATTGGTAGAGGAGGAGGTGGAAGTAGAGGTATAGACTTATGCTTTCTTCTTACTTGCTTCTTTTTTACATTTCATCTTTCCCGAAGACATCATGTTTGCTTCTACCTCTATGGCATCCTTCAACATAGCAGGGAGGGTGGGTGAATTCCTTTATCTTAGCATGCATGAGAAATCTCCCTCAAAATCATCTACATAATGGATCTTTGCAGTACCTACTGAGGGCTTTAGATCATCTGGGATAGAGTTGTACACCTTCATAAACCTGGTAGAAAACTCATGGAAAGACTCAAAACCCCCCTTCTTCAGATGGTTATACTGGGAAAGAACTAGTGAAGGACTCCTTATCGTTTCCCACGTTTCTAAGAACAATGCTTTAAAGGATGTGAAATCAGGGATAGAAGCATTTTCCAAGTGCCTGAACCATTTCTTGGGTTCCCCAAACAAACTCTGGGCAAAGAGCCTCATCTTTGCATCATCATGATCTACTTCTTCTAAATCAATAAAATCCTCAAATCTGTCTACATGATGCTTGGCTGGAAATTATCCCTATCTATCATAAGAGATGATCCTTTGGGAATAGTTCTGAGGGAGGTCGTCTAGGAAAGCTGGTAGGGCCAAAGGGGCAAATCTGGCAGCCATGGGTACAGGTGGATTTTGCGCAAGGGGAGGGTTATTTTGGAGAATATTCTTAGCAAGGGTATTTGTAGAGTTTATGGTATGGGACTGAGGGATCTGAAAACACAACTTGGTTATTTCAACTTCGGAGGTATTTTGCAAACCACACCATACATGATCTAATAGATATGACCCAGGGGCATTAAAACTTTCTTCACCTAGGTTTAGATATGATTCAGAATTTGTTCTCAGCAAAGGCCTACCAATATCTATCTCTATATTTAATTCATGAAAAATAGATGATTCTTCTTTAGACACAATTTTTTCACTGCTAGAGGTACTAGCCTTATCCTTCCTGGTCTTATGTCTCAGCAAAATTTCTAGATTATCCACTCCTAGAAGAATTTCAGAAAAACTATTACCTTTGGTATGGATCTTTTTAGGGGTCGCGATGCCTTTCGAAATTTCTTTAGAACTAGACTTTGGCTTGGGTCTTCCTCAATGGAGTCTTCTTTGAATACAAATCTCAACAAGTGGAGTCACCAAGGAAAAAACACACAACCTTCTCGAAAATTTGGAAATCTCTGTTTTCCCACAGAAATTTTCCCTTTCCTCTGAAACTCAAACCTCTTTGTCATTCTCCCAGGAATAATAGAACACTCTTCCCCGACAATGGCACCAATTTTTTAACACCCAAATTGCACCCGCTAGGTTGTAGGAGAGGGCAAGTCGGGGTAACCACTAACCACTTTGGACTTATGCTACTAACCCAACACAATCCGAGAGGACTCTCTCTACAGATCTATGAAATCCTGGAAATAGTCAAAGGTGTCAACAATGAAAACATACACCAGCATTCATTTCTTAAGATATCCAATCAAAGCATACATAGAAGGTTAGACTTCTGTTAGGACAGATTGTTTATATATTGTTGGTTGGAAAACAACATGGATTTCTATTGGGAAATGGAGTCAAATTAAACAAGACATGAACATCATTGACAAATACTTTACAGATACATTCTCATAGGGGCAAGGTAGCCACCAGCTTTCAGTCAAAGATATTTTAGTTGATGAGTTAGAAGAGAAATGAACAGTCCATCAACATAAAGCATGGAAACATGAATTCTATATTGACTTTAGCAGAAAATCATTGTGGAATGACTGGTATGACCAAAATGGAGCATAATCTCTATGAATTCCATCCAGATACTACACTGAACCAAACACGAAAAAGCATTTACAAAATGGATTAACAATGAGAGAAACACAATTCACATGGGAGAAAGAAAGAACAGATTGGAAGACCAATCACACAGGAATCCCTGATAAAACACCTGCTCGGTTCTATCAATATTATTCAAAAACTGCTCAAAAATGTCTTATAGAGAGCAACATATATGTTTCCAAAAAGTTTTCAACCCTTCTTCATTCAATTGCATAACATATATAACTACCTAGAGCCTCCTATCCAACTCATTTGGACCATAAAATAGTTATAACAAAATCACACCTCATAAGGACATATTTGCCACTACCCCTACAAAACAAAATGAGGAGGGCGGGTCCAACTGTTTTTTACTTTCACCTGTATTTCTTATTAAATGACATTTACTTCAAATAGAAAGATAAAAGGGCAGCAAAGTAATTGTTCCGGCTGGCTATTTCCAATAGCCGCCTCAAAAAACATTACAAATTTCTTTAAATTGAAAATGTCTTAGAAGTCTTTGAAAATAACAACTACTTGAAAATAAAAAACAACAACTAGTGAGAAGTACAAAGTGAGTACTTCATCTTCCCATATTCCTCCACATAACTCCATTGGTCGGTCGTGACGCTTTTATGCAGCACCATTTCTTTCACTAAGACCTTTAGCTCCACATTCTCTTCGCTGGACATGATAGGGATTCTTTCGCTCAGGCTCTTTAGCTGGTTCATGAGCTCAAAATATTCAGCAAGATTGTCTAATAATATTTTCCCTATAAGCACATGAGTTAGATTCTGAAACTTTTCATGATTTATTCTTATCACGAACAACAGGTTCTTATAATCATTATGGAGAATTAGTTCACCATCGTCACCCCAAAAGGAGGGAAACCCCTTTTGGAAAACCTTCTCAAACTGTTCCTTTATACCATCAACCTGCTCTGTCATCGCTACACAGCAAGCCTTGATATTCTCTACATGAGAGTATTTTCTCAGTGTCTTTCTCGCCCAAGTGATTGCTACAATTCTATTTTTGATCCCCAAAGTAATTAACTCCTCCTCTAATAAGACTCTTAGAAAATATATAGCATCTTGAGCTATTTATTTGGGAATTTTGCTTATATTTTCTCTTGTTGATGCACAACTTTTCATAGTGTCTTTTATTGCCTTCCCTCTAGCCCTTATGGCTGTTAAACAGGGCCTACGATTGGTGGCCGTCTCCATAATGCTATCCCATATTATGTGCTTGCACCCCTGCATTAGGATTTGTCCAATTACTTGGGGAATAAACCTTTGATTTGTTTCCACCAATCCCTTATTATTACTCTGCAACTCCCTTATCTCTTCATCCATTTTCATGTTCTGCTCCTCCAGTTTCAGATCCCTTTCCTTTAATTATTTAATTTCTATGTCTTTCAAACTGACTTGGGACATACCCCTAGAAATACTGTCCACACTATTTTCACCCGCATCCTGGCTTGCATTTGAAGGCCACATGCCCAAAGTGGGAAAGTTACTATTTAGATCATCAACCTGCTTTTAAAAACTCAACTTATGTTTTTCCCATTCGGTCCTCTTCTCAATTAATTTCAACAATTCTACCCTACTTTTGCTGAGTTCTTTGGCTAAAACTTCCTTCTCTTGTTCCAACTTAGATTCCTCATGATCCTGAATTAATTGATTGTTTGGGACCTTCATTTTCTTTTGAAATGTTTCAATTAATTTGTCCTTCTTTGTCAGCAACTTCTTACTAGCCTTGCCACCGCCATCACTTGCTTGCAACCAAGTCAAATTGCAATTTCTTGACCTGCTGCTGATGGGCTTTATTTTCCATTCTCTCCTGTTTCAGCTGACTATCCATTTTACTTAAAATTCCCTCCATCTTTTCGACCCTCAAAATAGCCTGTATATAATCCTCATAGATAACCTCCCCATTCTGTTTGTGAAATTGGATCATATCCGGAGCCGATATCTTCTTCAAATTGTATTTCACTTCAGTCAATTGGTTTGATGTGGCTACTGCTAGATTCAAGGTGCCTTCTTTGACGCTCAGGCTTGTCACTAATGTGACATATCACTTCAATAAGCTTCTAACTTTGGGAAACAAATTATATACAACTTGAGCAGAAGTTTGCTTGTTCCGACCATACTGCTCAAACATCTCATCCCTTGACTAGAATTTACTCATGTCTCTGCTTTCTCTGGCCTCCTAAAAATTGTATTCTAGTATCTATACATTTGGGATTTGAATCTCCCTTTCATTACCAACCTCATTATTTATCAAAGCAGCAGATTCTGGTTGTGTCCCGACTAAATCTCGAGTCTCAGTTCTAGCCCGTTTTTCTCCCTCTCCTTCCTCATCATACTCATCAAGTATTTCTTGCAGACTCCTTTTTTTTCCTACTTCTGGAACCTTTGGTATGACCTCCATTTCTACTGCTGCTTCTAACAAGGTGAGATCTTCCTCTTGTAAATCAGACGCTTCTTCCACCTCCGGTTCATATTGCAACAGATTCCATTCCCCCAAAGACCCTTCAACTTCCCTGTGTTCAAAACCGCTAAGGTTATTCCATCTTCTTCTCTCAAAAACAATGTGGAAAGGATCATAGTCCATCACTATGTTCTTCTTGAATTCCAGGACTTCCAAAAAACTCTACACCTCTGAAATGGCTTCCTTGCTTTTTACAATGAATGGACCGATCACCTAGGGATACTTCCAGTCGACTCCCTTCTTGAACTTCAAAAATTTTTCCTCCTCTAGGATCAACTTTTGCCTGATAAACTCCAAAGAAAAAATCCTCATAGTTAGATAAGCAGGTAGTATGTATGGCTCATGTACGAAACCGTACAGCCTAATGACTGTGGAATCCTTTGACAAAAACCAGTCTCCCACAGCCACCTTTTTCTTCAACTGCAGCAGGGTTTTCATTTCAAGGAGGAACCTCGGAAAATATTCTCCGAAAACCAATTTTTACAACATAGACAAAATGGAATTCATGTAATTGAACATACTATCCTTTAAAGTGCTTGCATAAAACTCATGTGCGAAATGCAATACATCTTGATTACACACCATGATCATCTGCATCAAATGGGATTGAAACTGGAAACATCTAGTATTTGGAAAAAAAAGTAACTAAGAGCTAATGGATTCCGCCACAAATTCTTCAAATCTCAGACTCAGAACTAACCCGTAATCGGCCAAGGGTGAACTGACACTTATCCTAAACATCAGACTTAGCTGCAACTCTATTACCCACCTATCACTATCGAGACCTAAAAATTGTGCAAGCAAAGAAAGGACTAGCTGGGTATGAACATTGAACAAAATAACACCTAAGGGGTAGGGAGTATCCTCAATCTCCAGGTCCGGCTTAAGGCAAGTGGTCAAAAAGGATTTCCGACTTTCAGGATGAGCTAGATGATAGAGGGTTACAATTGCTTCATTAGAGAAACTTTTAGTCTCTAGGACCTCGGACTCATGGATTTCAAAAGACCTACTGACGACTGACGGCTCAACAGAACAAACAAGTCTACTCTTCGGACCATTCATAACAACCTTGTGGGTTGCTTCAAAGTCGGACGCATACCAAGAGACGAACTTAGGAAACTGCATGATTTGGTCTAAGAAAAAAAAATTAAAGAGGAATGGAGCATCTTATGTACATCTATGCCCTGGTACGCAAAAGTTTCAATCTTCTCTTAATCTTAGCTACGGGTAACTGAATCTCTGTGTCAAAATTGCTAAAGTCTTTGTATTCCAAGACACTTCTAACCCTACTCCTACTTACACCCGTTTCTTCTTCCATTATCCTACTATGAAGACGCTTATATTATGGATGAAATAAGTTGGAAGGACCTACCTTTCACTCACAATCTCTAAAACTACTCTGTCGAAATCCCTATCCCCTCATCGTCTCCAACATGCCGAGAAGGTTTTGACTTTGATAGTTCTGATGAGTGAATGTCAACTACACATGCCGAAAACCATATATATAAACCTTATTCACTTATCCAATGATCTTATTTTCTAGCTGTCCTCCAATCTTGGTCGTTGATCGCTTGTGTGTTGCTCTACGCCATTGGATCTGGTCCCCACTTAACCTTTGATTTGACAACCCCTCCTTCTCTGCCGTTGGATCCTCCCTTTATACTCCATCCACACTATTCATCTTGGCACCATGTGTCCATGAAGTGGTATCGCAAACACCTCAAAGCAGTCTCTAATACCGCCTTCCTTCCTTGTGACCAACTTTGGTGTTGACACCTGTCGAATGGTTTTACTCGTCGGAACCACCATTTCCTATATCCGGCATGCATCTTCTCGATGCGTCGATCATCATGAACCCTTGATCACTTCCCTCCATGCATCTATGGTGGAGATTTTGTCACATTTTTAACTCTTGAAATAATTCCCGATAGAGGGGTCCCTTCCATTATCTTCTGCGCATTCCAACGTCACATCTCCGTTGATTTAACATTCTTCACAACCCGCACCGTTGATCATTTGAAACTTACATGAGAGAGTAATAACGCCTGTCCCACACTGCCAAATCCTTGACAATGCGTCTCCTCCATCGATCTTTAGTGTGCTATCCCCCACCACCGTGATGTTGCATGCACCTGAAATGGTTCTGTATACCACTTATGCTCCTTGTGACGCTTTCCCCGCTTGACATGTGTCCGGCAGTAACACCCATCGCAACCATTTATCTCTCGTCCGCTCCGTGCATCTCGACCACAGAACTATCAACAAGGGATGTATATTTTTCTTTCGTGCCCATTCAATGGCAGGAGTTGTGCTGAAGTTAATCCTTGTAATATTTAGCCATTGGACTATAGCCTTTAGGGTCATTTCGGCCATTTTAATTGTACTTTAATACTTTCCCTTTGCATTTTCTTCAAGTGCACTATATTCAACATCCCTACAACAATTTTTTACACCCTATCACCATAGCCATGGAGAATGAATGGGATCTTAGGCTTCCACCAGGTATTTTCTAACTCTCCACCCTCAATATTTTAGTATTTATGCCGCAAATAATTAGGTGCTAACACCCTCCATTTTGGAAATTTTGTAATCTAAGGTTTCTCTAAGAGAGAGACAGTGCAATTCTTGCACAAGGGGGTCAAATTTGGAAATGAATTGGTCATGAACCCATGCCCGATTTTCACATGTCGAAACTACACAAACACACTTGCATCATCTCACATAACTTAATTATGTTGCTTAGATGAAATCCTATGCCCTTGGGACCAATTCAACATGTGTTCCTAAAAGCCTCCAGGAGGCAAGTTGCAACTGGCCATAGAACAATGATCGTGGCTCTAATCGATGATCCATATACACTGTTGGAATTAGGATGTCGGAATAATGCTAGGGGTGCTTCCCTTCCATGGTTCCATGGCCCAAATTCCCTCCATTTCAGCGATTTTGGAATCCATGGTTTCTCTTAGTAAGAGAAATTAAAAGAAACAATGAGGGAAGTTTATTGAATATAAGATTTTGTTATATCAAGTAGGGAATGTTTTTGTTAATTTGTTTGTATAAAATAAAACAAAAAATGATGGCAACAATCATGGAATCATAGGTATGTAATGGATGAGAGATAAATTCCTACCCATTGAGTGTAAGGTTATGTTAGAGATAAAATCCTACCTTCTATCTTTTTGTGTAAGGTTATGTTAGATTTTTTCATAGTTATGGCATATACTCTTAGAAATTATCACACATTTATGATGAGAATTACACATGCTATTAAATGAAGGACATAATATTTTCTCATGCAAACCCTATCAATGTCTCTTCCCCTTATCTTCACAAGTGGTTATATCTTCATCATTGCTAACATCTAAATCCTAGGGTTTCCTCAACAACCCTATCATATCCAATATAGGTAGGAAGTCCTCATTGGTTTCAACAACAATATTATGTCAATCAAGGTCTCCCCACTAGCATCATTGTCTTTCTTATGGGTTGAAAACCATACCCCTTTAACATCACATAAGTACACCACTAGAGAACTCAACTTCTAACATCCAATTCTACATGTCCATCCTGGTATTTCAATCCTCAAACCCTAGCTTTTATAGTCTAGAATCACACAAGAGCAATATGTCCAATATCATATAAGATGTCTCTCTTGCCCCAATCTTCTCCACTTGTTATATCTTTGTTATCAATAACATCTAAGTCCTAGGGTTTCCGAAGGCACCCTATAATATCAAGGATAGGTAGGAAATCCTAATTGGATTCAACAAGAAGCTTATGTCATTAAATCTCTCACCACTAACATGATTGTCTTAGGGCTTGCAAACCTTAGACATGTTACATCACACAAGTACATGGAAATACAACTCTATTGCTAGCATCCAAAACCATGTTAGGTGCTATATCCATTCTCCATGTATTCTACTAGACCAGTGACCTTAGTTCTAGAAAAAGGTGCCCTACTTTTGACCTAATTTGTCACTTTCTCAAAATTAATTGGAATTTCCCTTTCCGAGGCCTTATACTTGTGGTTCCCAATTATCTCACATGATTTTAGGCTTGAACAAGTTTAGCAACAATTCAAATTAGAGTATTTTTCCTTGACAAGTTTGTAGAATATACCAAGGGTAGATAGAAGGAAACTAGTGGTGATGTTAGTGAGATAATGGTATGCCACTCTAGGTTTATAAAGTTCATTCATTGGATCATATTCTTCATTCCCATAGTAGAGCACTAGAAGGGATAGATTTCTTGAGGGACTTGTCAGGAGAGAAGGGAAAGTTTGAATCTTGTGTTCCATATGGTTGAGAGAAATAAGAGGATGATTAATTGTTGGATGGGTAAGATACCCGTTGAAATTAATTATGGTGGGTGTATTGTTCTATTCGAAGTTTTGAGACTTGGGTTGGGTTGCACGAGACTAGAGACACATATGTATTTGTATTACATGTGAGGAGATCCACATAGATACATGAATTTTTGAGTTGAAAGTAGCTTTTTGAGTCATATTTGAAGAACCCAGAGGATAACACCTGTTTTTTTTAACTGTCTTTTAGTCAAGCCTTCAATTTTTATTTAGTTAATAAATTTTACTTTGCATGAAATTTCAATTTTGTGAAAAAATGCTTCCTTTGAATGAATATGAAAAATACACACTAATAGGGAAAGTTTACAAAAGAAAGTGAGCCATGTGGGTGACCAACACATGATAAAAATAGTTTTCTAAAATTAGTCTTGGAAGGCATACTTAGGGCTTAATTCAAACAAGAACATGAACACAAAAGTTACTCGATCCATTCAAGCATGAGGCTTCAAGGGTGTTTGATGGTGGCGATGGGGATGATCAGGATGGAGGTGGTGACAACATGTGCATGAGGAGGATGATGGTGACATTGATGGTGGAAATGGGAATGGGGATGGAATTCAATGTCCACAATCGTGAAAATGGGGATGATGAGGATGGTGATGGTGACACCATGGGTATGGGGAGGATTGTATTGACATTGATGGTGGCAATGGGAATTTTGTTGATGAATCACACTAGTGATTGGACAATGAATATGGTTTAAAACATGTAATGGTGTAAATCATATAACGATGTTAAGAATACAACAATGTATGGTAATATGAACTTAAAGATAACACAAACATGAAATAAACAATCTAAGATAACAAGATCTATATAACATGAAATGAACTATCTAACATAACATGAAATAAACAATCTAAGACGAATAACGTTAGACATGCATGGATAAGTAATTACATGATTAATCTATGTGCATAGCATGAAATAGTTACCTCAATCAATTAAGCCATCTATATCCTCTCTGTTTCTAATTGTCTCCAACAATATCTCTTGCTTTGGATGAGGTAGGAAGTAGCATAGCCTATTCGGTCTCTTTGTTGACATTGTTTGTAGTTGGATGTTTATACCAATGATCAAGTGCATATAGTGATACACTCGTGAACCTGGTTTGTAATCCATGTATACATACCCATCGGTCTTTGATGACTTTCCATATACTATAAGATATTCACCCTGAACAACCATCAAGCAAGTTGGAAAGTCAATGCCCTCACTATAAATGGATGATGTGAGGAGGTTTTTCTTCCCTTGGATGCATCCTGCCAACCAATAATTCTTGCCCCATTCATTGTCTTCTGAGGTGACAACTGAGTAGATGTGTCTTGCAAAAATGCATTTTATGGTCAAATTCAAACATGTACGGGTTTGATAACATGGTTAAATGAAAAACAAGAAGGGGAAAGAGATATGATTACAGAGATATCTATCATGTTGTACAATATTAGATATATTATCATATTTTTTATAGCCAAAATTGGCACTTATCCATCGCTGACGACAATTACATCCTTTGGTCGCATGACGACACTTTATGAGTACCGTGAGTCACACAAAAGGACATTTTTGGATGGAAGATCCATATTTGGGACTTTATATGGATGGAATTAACTGATTCATTTCCCATTTGATAGGTAATAACCTTAGGAACAATTTTAGAGACAAAAACTTCTCCAGAAAACCACCAGAAAAGGATGCTTTTGACCATTTTCCCATAAAAATGCAGGTTGTGTAGGAATATGCAAGGGATCTGGTAGCTATAGAAACTCACAATCAAACTCGCAAATATGTTGCAAAGAATAAGAGAAGGAGACACTCAATGATCACTCATAAACACAGTAAAATAGAACAATATCTCAGTATTATACAATGAATAAGAATGTAAGTGAATGAATACAATAGCCATGAAGATGGCATCATATAGGATTCAAATGGTCCAAGTAGGGCATTCGAATTCCTAACTCAGAGTGTGGATTCAATGATAGTGGATTCATCATCCAATCAATGTATCAGTCATTAGTGGTAACAGTTAGTCAACTGAGTCTAACTGAGTGAGGTAGGCACTAACTGAATGAAGGAGGATCAGTGGAGGGTACATGAGAATTCTAACTGAGTAAGGTAGTCACTAACTGAATGAAGGAGGCTCAATGGAGGGCACATGAGGATCTAACTGGAGTCAGAATGGGAAAACTAGTCTCACTGGAGGTCCATCGGAGTGAAACAGTCAGTGGGGGAGTCAATCTAGCCTTGAATCAAGGAAGAACTGAGTGATAACTGATTGGTAGGTGAGAAAGTCACCCACTTGGCTATGGTAGGTGAGAAAGGAGCACTTGACACTACAACAAAATATCCCTTTAGGGGCGGTTTTGGCTTTCAGGGGTCTCGGTAAACCCCCCCCTAAAAGTTTTTTCAGACCTTTGGAGGTGGTCTTTTAAAACCGCCCCTAAAAGTCATGGAAATTGGACTTTTGGGGGCAGTTTTTTAAAATCCACCCCCAAAAGTCTTGAAATTTGACTTTTGGGGGCGGTTTTTTTAAATCCGCCCCCAAAAGTCTTGAAATTTGACTTTTGGGGGCGATTTGTCAAAACCCCCCCTAAAAGTCATGAGAATTGAACTTTTGGAGGCGGTTTTTTTGGAACCCCCCTTAAAAGTCATGATAATTGAAATTTTGGAGGCAGTTGTTTGACCCCCCCCTAAAAGCCCAATTATCATAACTTGTGGGGGCGGTTTGTCAAAAACACCCTAAAAGTCATGAGAAATGAACTTTGGGAGGCGCTTTGTTTGGAACACCACTTAAAAGTCGTGAGAATTGAACTTTTGGAGACGGTTGTTTGAAACCCCCCCCTAAAAGCCCAATTCTCATAACTTTTGAGGGCGGTTTGTCAACCCCCCCCCTAAACGTCATGAGAATTGAACTTTGGGAGACGGTTTGTTTGGAACCCCCCTTAAAAGTCACGAGAATTGAACTTTTGGAGGCGGTTGTTTGAAAAACCTCCCTAAAAGCCCAATTCTCAAAACTTGTGGGGGCGGTTTGTCAAAACCCCCACTAAAAGTCACGAGAATTGAACTTTTGGAGGTGGTTTTTTTGGAACCCCCCTTAAAACTCATGAGAATTGAACTTTTGGAGGTGGTTTTTTGGCACCCCCATTAAAAGTCATGAGAATTGAGCTTTTGGAGGAGGGTTTGTTGGAGCCCCCCCCCCCTAAAAGTCATGAGAATTGAACTTTTGGAGGCGGTTATTTGGAACCCCCCTTAAAAGTCACGAGAATTGAACTTTTGGAGGCGAGTTTTTGAAACCCCCCTTAAAATTCATGAGAATTGAACTTTTGTAGGTAGTTTGTTGAACTCCCCCCTAAAAGTCATGCAAATTAAAAATTTGGATGCAGTTGTTTAAAAAAACCCCTTAAAAGTCATGATAATTGAACGTTTGGAGGTGGTTTTGTGAAACCCCCCTTAAAAGAAATGAGAATTGAACTTTTGGAGGCGGTTTATTGAAACCCCCCCAAAAATCATGCGAATTGAAATTTTCGAGGAAGTTTTTTGAAAACTCCCTAAAAGTCATTTATGTACGTGGGTTAGGTGTGTCACATGGGTTCAACAATGCATCTCATCAAAACATTGTAGCTAAATGCACACAAACTATTGTAGTGTTAGGAAGGGTGTGCATCATCATTCAACACCATATCCCATTAGAGCTCTACAATTCAGGCAGTCATGCTAGGTTTTTCACATCAAAGATGGTTCTCACACTCCAACTTTCCATGATCCATGGTCAAAATACAAACTTGTGTGTCATAACATTATCCTTTATGGCTAATGGGTCATGTGTAGGGCCCTAATCACCACGTGATTCCTACACAAGGAATATTTGGCTTGCAAGTGGGTATGGTGTCCATTTCAATATTTACAGCGTCATGGATGGTTCTTGAAGCCTAATCCATGGTGTCCATGGTGTTAGATCAAAATCTAGTTTATAATGACTGGTAGTTACCTCAAGGTCTTGTGACCTATGGGCATTTCTCTGTACCACCACATAGGCCATAGGCCAGGAATATTTAACTTTTGAGTAACACATTATCATTTTTTTAGTATTTTCATGTCGTGGATGGTTCTAGGAGCCTATGTTATGGTCTAGGGCCAAAATGTAGGTTCTTGGGAAATAAAAATTTATTTTGAGACTCATCGGCCATGCATAGGGACTTGAGTCATCATACAAACCCTAGATATGGAATATTTTGTTGATAGTCTAAGTTCTTGTGTTTATTTTTGCCCTAATTTTGGTTTGATAAAATCTCATACAGTGATCATTCAAACCTTGATGTCAAAGTCTTTGATATAAACCCTTGGTTATAAATAACCCAAGGTCAAAGTTTATCGTGTTAGTGTGTTGATTTGGTGCAGTAGGCATGTTATTGATTGGGTTAGGGGGTAGTGGGTTAGGGTTAGAGGGACAATGGCTTAAGGGGATATTTTCTACAATTTCATAATGTGTTAGGATTTGGGGAGTTTTTGGATTATATGTGAGGCACGTAAGGGATCAGTGGGTTAGTGGGAAAGGGGTTCTGGTTTTGTTGGTACTAGTGGTTAAGTGGTTTATAAGTTATCATGTTATTTGCTTTGGGGCTAGATGTTAACATTAGGTCCGAGGTGAGGGGGTTAGAGGTTGAAGCTTCCTAGGTGCATGAATTCATTACATGGATTAAGTGTGCCAGGTGCATGAGTCATTTACATGGGTTGGTTGTGTTAGGTCAGTGTCTAATTAGTGGCATTATTTATGGTGGCCATTTCAATATTTGTAACACAAAGGATGGTTCTCGTGGCCTAGAGTATGGCATGTGAACTAAATTTAGGGTCTAATGCCATATTAATCTTCCATGGGGTTGATGGTACATCCATGTTAACCTAGATTACCACATAAGAATCTCTAGCCTACATGTGAGATTGTCATGATCATCATTGTCACCATCGTCAATGTCATTTTTGTTGCTGGTTTGTCCATGGTTATGTAAACCAATAAACCAATGATGGTTTAATATTTATAGGTTATGTAAACCAATAGTAGTTCTCATAACCTAAATAATGGCCCATGGTTAATAAATTTACTATATGATTCATGGTCCATGTGTAGGGCCCTACACATAGTTACATTACCTTACAAGCGAGATATTGTGGCCATTTCAATATTTGTAACATTGACGATGGTTCTTGTGGCCTATACCATGGCCTATAAACTAATTTTAGGGCCTAATACCTAATTAATTTGCTACGGGGTTGATGGTCCATGCATGCTAACCTAGACTACTACATATGACCTACATATGGAATATCTAGCCTATATGTAACAATTCCCTATGTTGCTATTGAGTGATGATTAAGGCCTTGCGACATCACATAATCTCTAAAGAGTGAATCTAATTTCAACTACAAGTGGGATATGTTGGTAATTTTTAGATCTGTAACACCAAAAATGAAAATTTTCCTGCCAATTTCAACATGCTAGTAATTTTCATTCCATCACCCTTTCTTCTCATTGTTTTCCCCTTTTTGTGAAGGGTGACTCCAATCTCTGCCTCCCATTCCACGTCTAACAAATACTCCATTCTTCCACATATACACAGCTACATGGAGAAAGTCTTCATGCACTTCTAAAACACTAGAAAACACTATAAAAGCCCTGAAGAGACCCAAAAATCTTTTGTACTAGACCCATCCTCCATCGCTCCGCTTAGTTCTAAAGTGGAATCATAATTATTTACTTAAACAATGTATTTAATAATTTATTGAATTTAGTAGCTTTCTTGCGAATCCATATAAATGTATTTTAATATGTGATGTGCCTAGCCTTGTAGTAAATGTCTAATTAACTTTTTCATCATGGGAATGAAATCAAAATCAAAAACATGTTTAGGAATCCCGCACCATTTGGAATACTGGTTCTTGTCACTCCATTTTGTGATATTTGTTTAAGAAATTGGTTCAATCCTGCGTGATTTGGACATACTGGTTCTATGAGCACTTGGTATCCTTCATCGATCGCACTCTGGGGCTGACTCTCAAACCAGGGGATCTTTCATACCAAGTGCTCGAACTACATTCAGATATGGGACTGGCATTACCATAGACGCTAGCACTAGGGCCGACTCTCAAACCAGGGGATCCATTCAATTGGCATGGTAGAATTGAAGAACCTTGAAAGGGCAAGGTACGTCCTCATATTTTCGTGTAGTCTTGTTTACTAATCTAGTTTTAATGATAAATTCCTTGTTGATATTTTCCTTTGGTGTTGTAAGGTAGAGTGAATCATTAGTGTTGTAAGGTAGAGTGAAAGAAAATTAAATAGGCTATAGTAAATAGACAACCAACAAACAAAGATTGATGTATTTCACACCAATTGCTTACGGGGTCATGGACCATTATGATTCCCTTGACCATCACATAGCTTGCATCTGCATAGAAATATCTAGTCTACATGTGAGATATAATCATCATTTTGATATATTGTGCATAGGGGATGGTTCTTGATGCATGACTTAAAATATAGTCAAAACTATGGTCTTAGGCTATAACATTTTCCTCTAAAGCTCATAGTCCATATGTGGGGCCCCAAATAATTACCACCATAAGCCCTCCATAGGGAATCTTTGGCATATAAGTTGGATATGGTTATGGCCATTTTGAGGTTTAAAACAACATGGATGGTTTTTGATACCCAAGTAAAGATTTCATGAACCACAATTTGTGGGGTCCTTAGCCACTACATAGGCCTTATAAATGGGAACTTTGTCATGTGGGTAGGATATGCTGTCCATTTAAAGTTTGTGACACCAAGTCGACTTTAATGCCAAAAATGTAGGTTGTTGGTTCAAAAATTTAGTGTAATCTTAGGATTTTCATGGGCACCAGGAATGGTTCTCATGTCCTGAGCTATCATTCATGGACAAACTTTAGGGCCTTGTGTCATATCATTTATCTTTGGGGGATCATCATGTGTTGTGTGTGGGGTTTCAAGCCACCACATATGCCTCATTTTTTGAATCTAATTTGGATCATGAGCAAGATATGGTGGTTATTTCAAGTTTTTACGCATCATGGATGGTTCACATAGAATGGACCATAGACTAAGAAGAAAACCTAGGGTCTTAGGCGATAACATTTTCCTTTCGGACTCATGAACACCTATGCACACTGGAGGTCCTAAGGCCAACGTACAAGACTTGCATAGGGAATATTTAGGCTATAAGTAGGATATGGTGGGAATATATATTCCTTATCCTATGACTAAGATATGATCCACATTTTTATTTTTGGCACAACAAGGATGGTTCTTATCTCCCATGCCATGGTCCAAATACAAAAATCAAGAATTTTGACCATAAAAAATGTCCTTAGGGTTCATGGGACATGTGTGGGACCTTGGGCCATCTCACATGTAGTCCTAAATATAAAAATTTTCCTTCTGATTTTGACATGCTAGTTATTTTCCCTCCATCACCCTTTCTTCTTGTTGTTTTCCCCTTTATGTGAAGGGTGACTTAGGTGGCTTCAATGGGAAACAATGGCAAGTAGAGGAGAGATACCTAGGCCAAAGTCTGAGAGGATGATTGAGATTTTATAAGGATGTTCAAGAGGTACTTTTTAAAAAAGTTGTTTATTTAAGAGATGCCACTGGTCAATAGAGATAGACTATAGCAAGGGAGTTTATTTGGAACAAGATAACCGATTCATTCATTATGTCCTCTTAGAGCACTTTAAGTATTTAAAATATTTGGCAAACCTTTGCCTTTTGATAATTAATTTTTCAAACGTGTCATTTTTTTAAGAGCCATGTGGTTTCAGGATACCTCCATACATTGACATGAAAGGTGTGAAGTAGATTTTTAGGCAATTTTTATGTATCATATCAAGGGTGAAAAACAATTAGCATATGATGCCTTTTATGTACTACAATGTTGGTGTTTGGGATTCATTTTTCATTTATTTGCATTCATTATGTAAAGACACTCCATCCAATTTCAGTGATATTAGAGCGGCCAACTTGCCTGAGGTGGGAAGCATTTGTGTTAGTTTCAGCATGCTCAATTATGTTACTGATAAATAATCTAAACATACTAAAGAGTCAACAAAAGATATCATTAGTGTTATGATTTTTTCTAGCATTAGGGCCTTTGATTTTTTGGGGTTGCATGATCATAATTAATTGTATTTAAATTGTATTTTTCTTATGGGAGAGAAAGCCATTCTATTGTCCTTGATACTATTTGTTCATTTTACACTCTATAAAGGTTGGGAGAACAAAATATAGACTTCTTCAAGGCATATTACACCATATTGGCCATGAAACAACATATCACAAAGTTTGGTCACCAATATTTGTCCATGTTTAATTCAATTTGACATAGTACATGCTAGTTGTTCATATTTGTTCAAGTGGTATGCAAGCAATTCGTACCTATCACATAGCTTATGAAAATGATAAAGACTTGTATTCTAGAATTTGTGTGCAAATTTGTTTGGAGGTGTCTATTTCATTTTCTACCCATCACATCTTAGTGCTCTAAACATGGCTCCAATTTTAATTTTAATTTTAACACCTCTGCAACTTTAAAACAACAATAATTTTAATTTTAAAATTTATTATTAACATAAAAAAAATTGATAAAGTTATTTTACACCACATTCAAAAAAACAAAAAATCTGCACAAATTGGTCAAAACTACTTCTAATTGTATCTTGAGTTAATCTAATCTTGAGATTCTTTTGGATTTCATATCAGATCTGGAGAAATTCACAGTTTGTAGGCTGTTGGGAGAAGGGCGCACTTGTGGAGGAGTCACCCTCATTATTTGTGGAGTTTTGTGTCTTTCTGCCAAAGAAGAAAAAAGGGCGAGTTAACTCTCAGCCTCACTTCTAGATTGCAATATTTCATCTCAGAGTTGGGCTTGATAGCGGGTATTGCATCTCAGAGTTGGGATCGATTTGTTGGCGTTGAGATACCAAGTGGGAAGCATTGTTGTATCTTCTATGGAGGATGAGACTATAAATATACATGGTACTATTTCATGGTAGGAGTCCCTCGAGTGTGGGTACTGTATATAAACTCTATTATTATATAAGGTACCCAATGCAGAATTTGGGTGAATTCTAGCACATCATAACCCTCAACAGAAACATAGTGAGGCATATACAGATATACCTCGAGGGTCGGGCATTCAAAAAACTCTCCTAATGTTGCTACTTTTGGTGTTGGTGGAAAATGGAGATTGATATTCTCTGCTCCTATTGAATAAGAGGGGAGGGTCGATGAGTATTGCAGATGGAGAAATCTTTGACTCAAACACCCCCACTCGACACGATCACCAGCTCTCATGTTATTAATAACATAAATATTATTAATAACAAGGATAGTAGAGGAGGAGGATTGATAATGGACAAGAATAAAAATGTGAATGCCATGGAAAACATGAGTAGCACCAGAAACACTAGGGCTAGTGCTGGGGTTGGGGTTGGGGAGAGTAGCAATAGCTAGATGTGGTCCTTAGCTTGAGATGTTTGGTTCCATTTTCAGAGAGAGGGAGGAGGAGGAGTTTAACAGACCTATGAGGGAAGACCAAATTATTTCACTTTATAAAAATTTCCTTCAGAGCTCATTTTTAACTCCAAGCCCATCATCACCAATTTGACCATCATTGCAGGAGAGCAATCCCATGCTTCCAAGGGTACTGCTGCTACAGTTTCTGCTCACATCATGGAGGTTAGTCTAATTAACTTTGATTTATCTTAACTGAGGCCCTCATGTTTCTCCATCTTGACTTCGTTGTTGCAATTGTTTGTGTTTTTATCCTTATTAATTTTTTTGTTCATTCTTTTAATCTAGTTTGATGCAATGTTTGTAGTTGTGGTTTGACAGACATATTAGATGGGTTTTTTTTAGGGAGGTTCATATAAATGGGCATCTTTTTATCTTTATTCGAGGGTGTACTCAATATTTTCTGCAAGCAAACCCAATTTCTGAGGGTGTATGATAGAAAACCCTCTTGTTTGTTTGCAGAAATTATCTTTGCTAAGCATTATTGGATATATATGTGGTTAGTTTTTTCATACTTTCTCAATTGTCCATGTGATGTTTGTAAAAACATGGGCTTACTTCCTTTAGGTCATGCAGATTAATATGTCAAGCGGCTTTTTATGGATATTTTGAGAAAGTATTTTGGATCACTAGGACTGATATGAGCTAAATAGTAAGTGGATGAATGTGACAATTTTTGTCAGCAGTTGGTTTAGACCTCCCAGGAAGCCAAGATGAAAACGTGTAGGCCTAATAAGCCTAGAGTTACATTTTAGCTCCCAAATTTTTGAGCCTTGAGCTTCATCAACTGAAACTAAAAAGAATATTTGACAAAAAAACAAGGCACGCCTACTTATTAGCTTCCACTAAGTTGGACCTATTCTACAGAGATAAAATCTATGCTACAAAGTTTGGATATTTATTTGAGCCTAGTCTTTGTATTTTAACTGCATACTTAAGGATAAATGAGAAAAAAAGTGCACAACTACAATTTATGCTTGATTTGAGAGAAAAATCACTCAAGGGATTATACCAGTGTGTTTGCACATGTTAGAGGGAGAGAGACAATGTTTATACCCATTCAAACAAATAAATACTTCCTTCTAACAGAACTCTTTCAATTCCAAACGCTTCAGATATGCAAGACAGGTGGATTGAAGAGTGGTTAAAATCATAACTTATATTCTCATTTTTTTCTTTCATCAAAGCAAGTTTTAGTTATGCTCCCAACTACTTGATTGGGTGGCTGAAACAAAAGGTTTCTTATGAATATACTTAGTTTCATCATTCATGTTATAAACAAAGTGTAAAATTTAAAGTGCTATTACATGATAATATTTTGAAGGTCATAGTTGCACACTATTTGGGGAATGATTGCCTTGCCCAGGGAGTATCCCCTCTTTTGGTTGGTGATTTCTTGCGAATTCACTAACTAGAAGAGGGGATACTCCCCAGTTTTAATAAATTTTATACAACATTCCAAAATGTGTCTAAAAAAATCAATAAAATTTATACAACGTTGTCAAAAAGTGTCTAAAAATACATAAGAGAAATTTCAGATAAATTTAGGAGTGAAAGGGTTTTTAACATATTTAGGATATAGCAGCAGCCATGTAGTGAATGAACTACAAACTGGCAGGGTCAAATTGTCACATGTTATTGGCAAAGGTATGAAACTTGACTCAAAGAATGACTCGACAAAGTTGAAGCGTAAAAGTTGTCTTTGATTAAGGCTTAGAAATTGATTCTATATTTATTTTTTTAAACATTAAAAGAATATATTAAATTGGGTTAAAGAATGCCTCATGTAAAAGTACATAGATGATAACAGCAAAATATAGATGATCAGTGTACTAGTTCTCTGTTGTGAAATTGGGTCACATAAATAAGCAAAATGAGTGCCCCTTTTTTTTATTATGCTTTTACAGAGGGAAAATCGAGTCTGGCTCTTTATAGAGGGAAAATAGAGTCAATATCATTGGCATTTGACATGTGAGTCAGTCATACATGTGAATTAAAATTGTGAACAAGACTCTGAAAATCAAGCTCTAATCTACTCAATTTTCATCTGGTGACATTGATTGAAGGCACCAGTACCTAGTAGCATGCCTCAAATTTAGTTTCATGTTGACACTACATTCTCAGGAATCTCTTGAACATTTCTATTATTTACTTACCAATTATCATTGATAGATATTTTGAAATTGATGACTACCTGTTTCTTCCCACCAGCATCATTTAAAAACATTGGGCATAGAAAATTAAGTTTAGCATTCTCAGTGGAACATTGTGCCACCTCACAAGTATAATTTAACCTCACAAGTTGCACTAAGTAAGCATTTGTTCCTGCAAAATGGCCAATAAAAATTATTTTAAAAAGATAAACCAAATGCAATTTAAATCAGCTATGAGTAAATGCCTCTCACGTTCTCTTATTTATGGCTTTCAATAAGAGGAAGACTAGTGATGGGATGAATAGTGATTTGTATAAATGTTATATAAAATAGGTAGGAAACCATTTTAGCATTTTTGTGGGAATAGTTGATAGTATATAAAACAAAGCTAATAGATGTGTTAAATCCAGACCTACAGTTATGGCAGGCTCCTACTTCAGAGATTTATTTCACATATCAGATATAATCAAGATTCAAGATACATTGAGCAACAAAACATGATGAAAATGAAAAATAAGGATAGTAAAAATTTGAGATATATAAACATAGCAATATATGCTACAAACACATCTTCAACATTATTTTAGCTTTATTTCTTTTAGACATTTTAAGTTTAGTCAAATTTGAATCCTACTAAAAAAAATCTGATTGTCAAAACAACTTCAACATTTTATCTAATGCCAAATTCTCTTCATTAACAAAACATTTATATTGTGCCACCGACAAAAAAAATTACCACATTGATCGAACTTTTAGTTGCTCGTGTGTATGCAATATATGCTTGCACATTTGATTTTTCTCACTGCATCAAGTTAATTCCTCTTGGAAATGTGGAAAATATTATTCTTGTTTGATGCATTTTCCTTAAAACATGTCAATATTTATGCTAAAGGTATAAGTACGTGGAGATAAAACTAAATGTTTGCATCTTCGAATGTGGACCATCTGATTCATAGATTTAATTGACAACAAAACAAGAAGAATTTAGCAACACTCTTTATATGGAACAATTTTAATATTTTTTTTCCAATTTAAGCTATTAAAATTCATTATTCCTACCAAGCCACTATTCTCTGGCATTGACACAGTGCGACAATAAATTAACAATAAAATAAAAACCCATTTTACTAATGTAGGCCCATTATTTGATTTATCAATTTAAAACAAATGTTAAAAGTAAAACTGATGGTTTTCAGAAAAGTGGAACCAATGTCCTTTAAATTTCTATTTTAGCTTACTAATATGACAATCTACAAAATAATTATGCATTATAATCAATGTCAAGTGTTGAAAAAATGTTTTCTTCAATTGTAAGTACCACTTACCGGGATGTCCTTGGGAAAAACCACTAAAACATAGAAGAAAAGTCGAAGGATGAAAACCATAGACTGCTATCTACTATTCACTACTTATCATTTTGAGAGACACTCAGTCATTAATGGATCTATATGGTTATATATTTTTCTAATTTATAGAAGTTATTCTAGTTTTTTTTATTTGGATATTTTTTTGCTCTTTTTGTTGAATTTATTGTTTTGGTGCCATGTATGTGATTGCATTTTCTATCCATTTCAATTTTCTGGTAACTAAGTTGTATATTTACTAATTCTGAAAAACAGTAATTGCAAGAAGTGTTGGGATCAATATAATGGGTAAGCTTGTCCACCAGGAAGAAGGGCTTGCTGATTTAAAATGTGATATTTGATGAAAAATAATGCATGATTATTTCTAGAAGCTCAAACTGAAACTTGCTTCAACTGAAATTAACAGGTTAAAATATTTGTCTTACTTTCACAAGAAAAAATGAGTTCTTGCTTCTTCTTTAAATGTCAAAATAATTTACATCTCAATAGTTTTCTTTTATTTATTTGTAGGTTCCTAGTGAGCAGAAATTGCCTTCAATTTATCTTTTAGATGGTATTGTAAAAACCATTGGTGGGGAGTCGGGGACTACATCAAATACTTTGAAGCTCATACTCCTGAGGTGAGACATCATGTTTTGGTGATTTTATGCCACCTTTCCGTAATTGTGGGCATTTCCTTTCTTATCAGATTTGAAGTTTTGTATTATGGTTATTTACTTTATGAAATCTAGAGTGGTCAAATTTAGAAATAAATGAGGATTCGTCAAGTCCGGGACCGAAAATATCTAGTAGGTCTATACATGAAAGTCCAAAAAGGTGGCCCGAAGATTCTCGAAGAGTACATGTATGCTAATCTTCTACCCTTTTCTGGGGTAAACAACACTCAGTCGTAGGTTACTTATTGTTAAAATATGTTTTTCATTGAATGTAGATTTATAGTTTCTTTGGAAATTGTTAAAAAAAATTATTCCAAGTACCTATAATATTCTTCTATGGTATGTGGCCCAATTTTGAGATAGTGTGTAGATTGAAGTTTACATGTAAAGGTAACCAGTTTTTATAGAGATTTGTAAAACTCTTTTTTCTATATTAATATGATAATTTATGTGTGAAAATTACATCTCTATATGTGAGACACTTAAGTACATGTATTTTTCACATTTCTAACCTTGGGGATTCTGACTTAGCTTTTGCAAGTTATGCTTATAGTAATTTGGAAAGCATTGATGCTTGTGCAAATCTCAGTAGAAATGATGCCTTGCTAGCTTCTTTCATTACAATATTCCATACACCCAAAGTTTGTTTTTAGAATGTTTAGATTCTTGTCATTTGGATTGCTAAACATCTCTCTGGATTTTAGAATGATTCTTGACCAAAATTACTTAGTTTGTTCACTGATGCTTGGTGTTGTAATATATATATATATATATATATTGAATTCTTGTTACAATCACTTGCTTCCCCAAGTGTGCTTGACCCCTTGAAGAGAAAATCACAAAGTTCCATGCAGATGGGATGCAAAAAAAATGTCTTCTCATACTACCCTGAACTGCATGTTTGGTTAAGCCACCACAATAGTGGGGTACTATTTTCATCAATGTACAATAGGATTTTTACCTAGTCCCAACTACTATAATCATTCCCTTGTAGATTTGAACCTTGGTGGGTGGCTTGACATGCCACTATCCTCACCATCATTAGATCACAACCTCATGGGGGGGTGTTCTATATTATTCATGTAGGATTGATTTTGGTTTCTAGGTTTCATATGTTTCTACATTACCACTGAATATTATTTCTTATTTTCCAGACTGCCCATCGATTAGAAAGTGCAGATGCTTATCTTGAACTTGGATATGAATAGAAGCCTCGTACTATCTTTGCCAACATTTTTCCATCCATAAATCACTATTGTAAAAAAAATAGAACTGAAAACACAAAAGCAACAGGAAACACAACTGCAACAACACATGAGAAGAAGGGTGGCTATCCCATGTTGCGATAAGGGCCCATCCAACCAACAAGCTTCCAGATGCACTTGTTACTGCAAGACAACACACACAAAAGTGAAAATATAAATCTGAAAACTACTTTTAAATTCTACCATACCCTATCTTCCAAAATGGAAGGGAGAGGAAAATAAAGGCAAGATGAAAAGGAAATACAACATTTCATAATGTCTTCTGAATAAATTGACTTTTTTTACAAACAACATTAAAGATAAATCACTTTTATAGCATAAGTAACATAGAAAGTATATTAGATAAACATAACAATTAGAAAAAAAAATTCCCAAGATGTTTACTCCACTGAATGTCACCCATGTTGCTAAGCACTTTGTTAGGTTCGTGATGGTAGATAATCCACATTCCTTTCCTCTCTCATGCTTTGTACTATTGCTTCTCCAGGAGTGTCCTAGGTTTGATTCATGCACTGGCTACTATATGGTCTTTAAATACTTCAGAGGGGCCTGAAGTAGCCCTAACAAAATTCAATCCAATTATACCCACTCCCTTCAATCTATGTTCAATTTTTGAGATGTTAAAGATAACATTATTGTTGGTATATTTTGTGTGTTTGCATACTTGAAGGAGGATTATTACTGTCCCAAAATGCTGCCAAAGGGAATGCTCTCTAAAGTTGTTTAGTTTGACTCCAAAACTTCCTCAACCTCTATTCTAAAACAATCTTCAATATTCCTCTAAAGACCACACAAAACCATATGGTTGAAGGATATAAGTGAGGTGATTGTGTTTGATTTGTTTGCTTTGGTTATAGGTCCAAAGGTTCCAAGGCATTAGTGTTGGAAAGTAGACCTAAACACCTTTAAAATGTTGAGCCATATGCTACCACCAATACGAAACTATACAACACGTTTGTTGTTGGTTGAAGGGCTGAAATGACATAAATTTGGCACTGGAAATTACTCTTCAGTAGAACAAACCGAGGCCTGATTTAGGGCCCAAAGATGGTTTAGAAAATTGCTACCATTTTAGCATTGAAACTTATACTTGACACCACCTTTTCCTACACCTTAGACAACTCTTCTTCTAACCTTAGTGAGCATGTTCTCTTTAAGCAGATCTCAGACTTGATTATGCTTGCATGTGAACATAATTCATATTAGTGTTGTCCTCTTTGCTATGCTGTATGAGTTAGCCCTGCAAATCACCTTTCTGGGGTCCTTTCTGGGCACCCTCATTTTCTTGAGTGTTAAGGAAAGTTGTCAATAATGCTAGTTATGTACCAAGGTTTGCTACAGGAATGAAATTATTATCTAGTCCAAACAAATGACATTGTACCCTTAATTATTTATGCTACAGAGGATGTCCTAAACAATTCCTCAAGATCCTCTTTATTAAGGTCTTAGCAGTCCTTGATTAGGTATGCTATCAGACATATCCAACGTATGAAGTTTAAAAGCTCACACCTTGACATGCTATCTCATATCATTGTTAACTTGTACTAATAACCTAGGGTCCAAAATAGGACTTGCAACTAAGGTTGAAAATCATACTGCTGTTAGGCAACCCTCCATATGATCTCCATCTTTCACAGTTTGAAGCGAATGAGAAAGGACGATCTTAATTCTTAAATACTGGACCTCATATCAGGCCCCTGTATAGACCATACCAGGATGTCACATATTGATACATGGATGGAATTGTTTTGTAGGTCTTGAATACCAGAATTGTTTCCCAACAAACAGATCTGGAAACTACTATGATTTTGATATAAAATGCTACAGGTGGCTATGGAAAAGGGTATTTATATTGTTGTCCTTCATGTCCCTCATATTTCATGCATACATGCCCTTGAAAATAGTCCTTAGAACATCACATAATATGTACCTAAATATTTAAGAAAAGAAATAGATCTATGACATGGTATACTACTCATGGCACAGTTCTTTTACAAGCCAGCGATATACCTTAGACATGGAACCTCTGACCTCAGTCCTTTTTGTACTAGGGAAAGTTTCAACTTCTATTAATACTTGTCTCCCAAACTTGAAAATGGATGACCTAAATGTGTTTTATTATATTAACTTGCTTAAGCCATGTCAGGGTTGACCTTTTAGAATTATCCCCCTATTGGATTTCTTCATCATGCTAATGTGTTGAGCATCATCAACTAGTGTCATATCCCTTCTTATGATGGCCACATACCTTCAAATCAAGAGCAAGGTTGAATGTTGATGTTTTCTTGTATGCATGCTGTGGTTAAATGATGCCTTAGCTTGCTCAAATATTCCGAGTCACGTTCAGTCACATACGTAACATTGCTTCTATAATGAAGTCTTCATACTACATTAAAGAATAGCTGGGGTATCTCACATGTGTATGCACATAGGAATGCCTTTTATATGGAAAATGAAGTAAACATCTCAACAGTAGTAGATGGAAAATGTATTCATCATCAAGAAGTCCATCGAGCAGCAAATAATGGACTACAAAATCATTTCTATCTAACCAGTGAATGTAAAAACACATGGGATATAATCATCTCAGTAACAGTAACATGGTAGTGTACATTTAAATGTGTTCTTCCATGTTTTAAAGGATCCTCTTGCTTCCTGGTTGGAGTTTATAACAGCAAAGGTTGCAATGTTTTAAGCCTCACAAGCTTACATTTCTTTGATTGTAAGTATAAGCTCCATGATCATCTTGCATTTCATTTTTCAGTTTTGCTGGTCTAAGTTCTTGCAAAGGTGCATACAAGAAGTTCAATTAATCAGTCCAATGCTTTGTTGGTTGCACTGGAAATTTGACTTTACCTGACCACAATGACTGGCTAGGATGATTAGAGTAGGTGTCAGTGTATATGGATAATGTCGTCTCCGAGCATTTGGTTTTAGTTTGCATAGTAGGTTGTTTTCAATTGTGTATACAATTTTCTTTAGTTGTTAAAGGAGCGCAGGGATCAATTTTTAGAACGGATAAGGCACATGGTCTGCAATTCTTAGCATCTCACAAGGAGCTAATGTTATAACATTAAATGTCTCCATCAAAATTTTTTATATTTTGCAAAATTTTCAAATATGGCTTACTTCTCGCCATGTCATGTAAGCCATTCTCAATCCAGTTACAGCTTTTATTCTGACTTCGATATGCTTCAAATTTGTTCTTGTTTCAAAGCCACTTCAATATCTTAAATTATGAGGCTTTTATGTCACTCATCTTTCTCCACTATTGTAAGTCAACCAAATCAATATCTCTTGACTGAAAGCAAACACCTACCAAGCTGAGTCAAGTACTAGGCTTCAAGTTTTAAAAAGTTTGGCTATAATTTTGTGCAAAACCTATATTGAGCTTTAGCCCAATTTGTACATTCTTGCTTAATATTAACCAGAACTTCACATATTAACTTAGGAAAATTTTGTCTCTTTATTCCATTATTCCAGATGATCTTCTAGAGAGATTTCTTACCTTTTTTCCCATTGCAAGTGTATTTTGGACAGGAACAGTTTGTAATATATGGAACTCTATCACACTCTCAAGGAAATTCATGTGGCAATGGTCCATAGTGCCTTCACAAAACCCTTGGTACTTCATGTTAAAAAATTCAGAAGATGCCTTCAGGTTTGCATATGATCATGTTCTAAAGAAATGGATAGGTTTGGTCAGTGAAGTATTGTGAGGATGGGGAGGTGGGGATGAGGGTGTATTTTGCAATGGATTTTTGTATTGCTTGATTTATTCCACTGCAATGGTGGGTAACTTGGAAAACAGGCATGACACCATGAATTAATAACCTGTTATCTTTCTAATGCCTCATTATAAATATTGTCCATTTCCATGCCTTGTTTTCTTACATGCAATCATGTTATGAATCTCAAGGAGCATTTGGTGATGGTTGGTGGCATTGGTATGGCTAACAGGCCTAGTATAATCAAAGGAATTGATTACATGAGGTCATCTTCCTTTCTTGCTTTAACCTACCTGGTAACCTCTTACTGATTGTGATTTCTCACACAATCAGTAATTTGTGATTTGAACTTCATCAATCTTTTTATTTTTCCAAGTACTTATTCTGAAACTCATAAATCTGGTTTTTCCTATACTACTTCTAAGTTTCATCAATGTGTTTTTTCATTTTACTTCATCAATTGAGAATCCAATCGGATTTATGTTAAGCTAGACCTGGTCATGTTCTACTTCTCATTAATTTATTAAAAAGGAGGTCTATTTGTGGAGCAATAAATAGTTAAAATGAATTTATTATACCAAGCATGAGTTGCCCAGTGGCATGTATACTGAGTTTTCTATTTATTGGATGGCCTATGATCTAGATGTAGATGGACAGAATTGTTAGTTAGTCTAGTCTAGCAATAGATCAGTGAAATCACTACTAAAAGACTGAAAACTAAAACTGTAGTGGAGCATCATGTATGTTATGTGGTTTTTTTTGCTTGTATTTCATTAATTCAGACTGCTAAGATTATGCAACACGCAGTCTTTAATGATTGATATATAAGATGTGATATATATGTTTTATGTTTTACACTGTATATCTTTGTGTATATCAAACTTATATAACAATCATTGAAAGAATGCATAATCTTCAATCTTTCTCTAAACCATTTAAAACAATCCACTGTTAAGTTAAACCTGTTCATGTTCTCATCAATTTATTAAAAATATTTGGAAGGATAACAGATATCTTATAACAAGCTTGAGCTGCTAGTGCCCTGCACACTAAGTTTTTCCATTTTTGGATGGGCTGGACCGCGGAATGGTCAGTTATGCCGCAGTCTAGCAGTAGATCAGTAAAAGTTTTCGGTGTTTATACTAGCATGGAGTAACGGGCCATCAAATCACCTTGCTATTTTGGCGTATTTTTTTTCTAAATCTAGTAAAAAACCTGCCTGAAAATTGCAGTTTGTGCCGTTCTGCAATTTCAGAAACCCCAAATTTCTTTTCTAGACTAAATGCCATATTTTATTACTACTCAACTCATCAAAATCACAATTTGAGCAATCGAAATCACACTTTGAACAATTCTTTGTGTGTCGGATTCCAACAGTTAAAGCATGATTTGAGTGCCTCATATCCCACGTCATTTATACTAAGCTTGTTGAGTTTCATGGATGGGTTGTGGTCTAGCTGTAGACTGGCAGAATTGTCAGTTAAGCTCGATGTGGTCTAAAGCTAAGTAATAAGTACTCAGCAACAATGTATTTAATGCTATTGCTATTGGGATACAGATCTTTAGATCTAACTATTTATATCCCAAAAACATCATTAAATGCATTGCTATTGAGTGCATATTACTTGCAATGATCTAGCAGTAAATTAGTGAATTTTTTTTTGCTTATATCAAGCTCAAGCTACTCAATGGCATGCATACATACTTAGTTTCCTTGTTTTCCTATGGGCTGTAGTCTAGTTGTAGACCTGCATGATTTCATCAGTTAGGTTGCGGTCTAGCAGTGGATCAGAGAAAATTTAGTACAACTCCTGTCGAATTATATCAGTTAGGCTGTGGTCTGGCACTAGATCATAAGTTTAATTGTTAGTAATGATCAACAGTAATCAGTGTTAGTTAGGCTCCATTATCAGCCCAGTCATGTTAAGGGAAGTGGGATAATTAGCCAACAAAATCTACCTTTTTAACGAGGCCTCGCTGCAATTGGACAAGTCAAATTCAATGCAAAAATATTGAAAAAGTGGTTGAACTAGGCTGCAGAAGCCTTGCTAGTTAGCCCAAAAAATCTGAAACGTGGTTGAAATAAAGATAACATGTAGATGTTAAGATTGATATGGAAAGCATAATAAAAACTTGGCAATAGTTATTGTTAAGTCTCAAAAATGAATTCCACCTTTCCAGCTATGAAAAATCTAAATTTGATTCCAATAAAAAATGTAAGAAAGAAAGAGGGGGGAGATTGTATTTTGTTGTCTTTCTATCCTACTTCGTTTGGATTTTGCTTTGTGTCATGTCAAAAATGGGATTTTTTTTTTTTAAACAAACTTACCTATTAGATTTAACTATCGTATCATTTCATCTTACATAGAAACTTGAAAATTTTGGGTGAGCAAAGAAACGATAGAGAAACGTGTGTTTGTTAAGAAAAATGTCTGATCCAAAATCATCTTAGTGCTGATACCTCTTCTAATCAAATTCCATAGGTGGTTCTTGACCAGGCTGCATTTTTTTATAGATTTAAATTCTCTTGATGGATCCTGGTATGAAATCCAGGAACAACTTGCATCTTACTACAAGGAAGTTAGGTTAGACACAATACCTCACTTTATACTTTATGAATGTTAAAGTTAAATGCAAACAATTAAGATTGTCACAACACACATTGTTCTCAAGGTAACAGAGAGGTCCTAATTTGGGATTAGTCTTTACATCATAAAATTAGGGTGTAGATCTGAATCAGTTTTTTGCCAATCATAAATTGAAGTAGCTAGAGCCAAGGAGATAGAAAATGTGGTTAGGTATATATATGTTGAGGTTTGCATTGACACACGTATAGTCTATTCATTCTTCCTTAGTATTGTTTTGCATTGACAAGCATATAGGCTATTCTTTCTCCATTAAATTGCATGGTAGTTACATTTATATTAATAGATTTAGTCTCAAGAGTTGTTTAAGAGCAGGATTTTCAAATTGTTGCTTGGGTCGATGTGTCTTATTCATAAGTCGACGAGGAGGATATATAGTTTGGTTGCATTCATGGTTATATTAGTGGTTACTAGAAAGAAGCTGATATATGGACATAAAAATTCTCTATCCTTGACAGTGCTTGGATTGGAAAAAGCAAAACACAAATTACTATGAAATTTAACCAGCTTTTGGATCCAATACTAATCTCTATTTGTGTACCTCCTGTCATTGACATTGTAATTTCGGAAGATATTCTGATGTATATTATCATTGTATATTGTTGTACCCCCATCAAAGATGTGTTTCCCTCTTTTCAGGATGTCATTAGTGTATATGGTCATTGAGGTAAACCCTCCGTTGTAAGTTGGGGCAATAGTCCCAAGGATAAATAAAGTAAAATGCATTCTTGAGTATTCCTAGGTAGGTCGGCCCCAAAGAGGTAACCTAGCCGAATTAGTTAGTTGAGTAAGTCACTCAATAGAAGAATATAAATAGGGACGCAGCCTCCCTATTTGGACACACTCACTCTCTCATGTGCGTATTAGGAGAGAGAGGACAAGGAGGAAAAGGGAGGAAGCCTCCCTATTTGGACACACTCACTCTCTCATGTGCATATTAGGAGAGAGAGGACAAGGAGGAAAGAGAGAGAGCTGCACAAGACATATTAATATTGTTTTTTTTTCCTTCTCATGATATTTTCTTAGTGACAGAACTATCCCAAGCAAGTTTGTGGGGTTTTTGCCTTTATGGTTTCTTTGATGAAAATATTTGTGTCTTGTGTATCTTGGATATCTTGTTGTGCTTGTTATTCTTTCAGATAAATATCCTAATCAAATTAAAGTAGAAAAACTAACATGGTATTAGAGCCACTCTGAAATATAACACTGTGCAGTTGAAATACTGCTACAATTGCAGCTACTGGAAATTAGGGTTTCATTTGAAAATTCTAGAAGACAAAATTTAGTCATCTTTGAACTTTCCTTATAACTTGAGATTGGAGAAGGATCGGGAGCTGAAACATGCATAGGACAAACATGAAATCTTTCTGTACATTGTGTGTGAGTTCCAGCCTCAGATTGTCTATACTTTAGGAGATATGATTCATCCAAATCAGGGTTCCAACCTCCTCCAGAATCCAATATTAAACATGTGACCTAGGGATAATTGTTATATCTCAGGCTAGGAAGGTACAAATCAAATTTCACAAAATGTTGCAGATAGGGCACTGACTTTAGTTTCTGTGGTGCAAGTTTTAGACCTCGAAGGTAAAACAATGACATGTGGCAGTCCGTACAACTTCGTTATACTGAACCAGTCCTCAAACAATTCACCTTGGGAAACTTAGCATAATTTCCACTTGCATAATCGAATTTTGCTCTAACCTGTGGTGTTGAAAAGAATAAAGATCAGGCTATCTCAGGATGAAGTTTCAAACCTTTAGGAGCAGGAATTTCGGAGATACATCAGAATCAATATCAGACAATTCTGTAAAAGAAATTGGAGAAACTAGGGCTTCCTATTTCGGGCACTTTCCTCCACCAATCAGTTGGAAAAAGGAGTACCATCAAACTCGCCCCAGGAGGGTGCATCCTTATATGGAAGAAGTTTCTCATTCTGTGGAGTTCCATTTTTTACTACAGGACATTGCTAACAACAGAAGATTCAAATCTGCAGAGCTCCAAAACGCATTTATTTGTTGTTTCTTTGTGTGCTGTACTGTGGCATGATCATAATCAAGCAAACCGAGTGTCTTCCTGGGTGGAATAATATTCTTATTTTTAAATTCCAACTTGAGGTCAATTGGATGCATAATTATATGTTTAAGAGTGTAAATGTGAATTTCCTAACATACATTTACATTATCTTGATTACATCATAGGATTTGAGGTGGTTAGCATATATCTAAAGAAGGTCAGAGCCATATGATTTGAAGTGGTTATCATATATCTAAAGAAGGTCAGAGCCATTTAGACTAATTTCTTAGGTCTCTCGAGTCAGAAACAATGTTGGGATTATTAGTCTTTTCTTAGAATTACAAATGATGCAATCTTGGTGTTAATATTGTCCCTTTCCCCAATTCTTAAAGGGTTCTAGCTCAATGGAAGAGTGCTTGCTTTACAAGCAAGAGGTTGAAGGTTTGATTCATTCATTCCCTAATGATAATGTAATATTGATATTTTTAATAAAATATATTTTATTATGATTTATTATGGCTACGAGGAGGTTTCTAAATTGACTTCATATGTCACTACAAGGGGGGTTCAAAACTGTCCTTATATGTTACAATGAGGGGGGTTCAAAACCCCCCCTATAATTTTATATGAGGGGGGTTCATAACTGCCCCCAAATGTTTGTAAAGAGTTTTAGGGGGGGTTTCGAACCTCCTCCATAGGTACCTATGAGGGGGGTTTCAAATTGCCTCTATAGGCCTCTACGAGGGGGGTTTCAAACTGCCTCTATAGGCCTCTACGAGGGGGATTCAAAACTGCCCCTATAAGCCTCTACAAGGGAGGTTCTAAATTGCCCCTATAGGCCTCTACAAGGGGGGTTCCAAACCGACCCTATAGGACTATGTGAGGGGGGTTCACAACTGCCCCTATAGGCCTCTACGAGGGGGGTTTGAAATGGCCCCTATAGTCCTCTACGAGGGGGGTTCCAAACCTCCCCTGTAGGTTTATATGAGGTGGCTTATGAGGGGGGTTCACAACCACCCTCGTAGGTCTCTATGAAGGGGGTTCAAAACCACCCTCGTAGGTCTCTATGAAGGGGGTTCAAAACCACCCTCGTAGGTCTCTATGAAGGGGTCTACGAGGGGGGTTTAAAACCGCCTCAGTAGACCTCTACGAGGGGGGTCACAAACTGCCCCCAAAAGTGACTTTTGGGGGTGGTTCCAATCTCGTCAAAAACCACCCTTAAAGGGCAAAATTTTTAACATTGGTGCCTTTAAGGGCGGTTTTTCCAAAACCGCCCCGAAAGCCAAAACCCCCCCCCGTAGGTCACTTTTGGGGTTGGAAGACAACCCCCCCTAAAGGCCAAAAATGTAGTAGTGTGACATGAAGAAGGGCGCCTTTGGTAGGTATGAGCCCCCCTAGGGGCTGTAGATAGGCTATGGAGAGATAGAACCAAGCTCTAGGAGCTTGGAGGTCCACCGTGATGATGACTGGATGCATGTAGATGACTGAATGCATGAAGAATGCATGCATGCATGCAAAACTGAAAAATGATGGGGAGAATATTCCAACACCCCCCCGCAAGCTATACTATGAGAAAATAACCGAAGAGTAGGGCCCTGGTAACTAAGACCAAAGGTCACCCTATAAAATAGTAAGATAGGGCCCTAGTTACTGAGACCTAAGGTCACCCCATACAATCAATCTAAAATAAACTAAGTGGGGAAAGAGGGAAAACCCAGTGGGAAGAAAGCCCTCCCTCAAAATAGACTGAAGGTGCTAAAGTAGCATATCATGACTTACCCCTGAAGGAGACAAGTGACCTTCCTTTCCAAGGAAGGTTCGATCAACCTGAAATGGATCATAATTGTGAGGAGGATGAGCCCTTACATGTTGAAAATCTGATTTGGTTCTTCTATGATCATGTGGATCACCAACCAAATCACCTGCAGACCGAAGTGTATCCCATCGCGGGAGAGGAGGAGCATTAGGTTCTTGTGGATCTAGATCTCTCATCCTCTCATCTTCATTATCAGTTACTAGATCTTCAAGTTCTTGTGGATCTGGATCTAGCATTCTATCATCATCTCCACTTTCAGATTCTGTATCTGATGAATCATATGAAGATGTATCACTCTCATCTACCAAGGGAGGAGTGGTAGTTGAGCTACCTTTCTCAATAGAAGGTATGTCATGAAGAAGCCATTCCTCAAACTGAACACTTCTCTCCAAGAATGTGGTCATGGAGGAAGGATCAAGTAAGTTGTAAGCCTTTGCATCAAATGCATAGCCCACCATAATGCATTCCCTGCTTTGAGAATCAAGAGCTCTCCTTTTGTTAGCTAGAATCATTGCCCATGCTCTAGATCCAAATACTTTAAGATGAGATACATTAGGTTTGTATCCCATCCATGCTTCAGAAGGAGTAGAGTCATTGAGTCCCTTGTGAGGAGCTCTGTTCTGAAGATAAGTGGCACTGTTAATGGCTTCTTCCCAAAGACTAGAATGTAATCCCTTTGATTTCAGCATCCAAGTGGCCATCTCTTTCAATGTTCTGTTCTCCCTTTCAGCTACACCATTCTGTTGTGGTGTGTAGGGAACATTGTGTTGCATTTCAATGCCCTCTTCAGTACATAAATTTTGAAACTCACCCTTAATGTACTCATCACCATTGTCAGTGCGAATGGATTTTATTTTCCTTTCTGAAAGTTTCTCTACAGAGGACTTGAAAAACTTGAGGACACCAAATACTTCTGATTTCAATCTAAGGAAATATACCCAAGTGAATCTAGAATATTCATCAACAAAAGTGAGCACATACCTTTCCTTGTTTAGAGACAGATCGAGAAATGGACCAGCCACATCACTATGAATGAGATCAAGGGGTTGAGAGACTCTCCTAACCTTTCCCTTTTCAAATTTCTTCTCAGGATGCTTTCCCATCAAACAACCATGAAAGTTACCTTTGGAAAATTTGATTTTGGGTAGCCCATCAACAATATCCTTTGCATGCACGTCATGCATGTATTTGTAGTTGAGATGCCCAAATCTTTCATTTCACAACCTGCTTTCTTCATTGGCATGAGTATGGAGGGCTGATTGCTTCGAGAGAGGCATAAAGTGTTAGAACTCATATAGCTTGGAGTTTTGATTTGCAACTCCTTTTGCAATGATCTCACTTGAGACCATGTCTTGTATATTGACCTCATTTGGAGAAAATATCACCCTTTTGGGGTTTCCAATATGAGTCATTTGATGTACTGAGAGTAATTTAGTTGTAAGAGAAGGAACATATAACACATAAAAAAAATAACCATGGTGAAGATTGATTTTTGCAATACCTTGAGAGGAGACTTCTGCAGCATTTCCCATCATGATAGGTGACCAACTGAGCTCTCAAAGTGAGAGAATAGGTTCTTGGAAGAAGACATGTGCCTTGATGGCCCTAAATCTATGATCGAAGAAGAATCCGTTGATGCACTTTCCATGTAGGCATGACATCTTTCTTTGTCTTCGGATCTGGAAGATTCAGAATATTTCTTCTTTGCACATGCTGGTACAGGAAGTTTGTTCTCTTCATGTAATTTTTCCATCAAATCTATAGTCATTCACATGCAAGAACTCTCACGATGAGGCCCTCTATGACAGTATGTGCACTCTACCTTTCCCTTTTTATAATGTTTGGCCTTCTTACAGTACGAATCTCTATTTGACTGGTGTGTGGGCCTTGTATCACCAAAAATCTCTAGCTTTCCTATATCATTCGCTTTCTCTGCAACTGTAAGGGCTGAATCCAATTTGGGTATGATCATTCCCATTGAAATCAACTTCTCTTCCTCTTGGGTAAAATATTGTGTGAAATCATCAAATGAGGGGAACTTCCATCTTGGAATGGATAACCTAGCTGACTGGAAAGTAGAGACAAAAACTGAGAAATTTGCCCCCAACTTTGAGAGAATGGCAAGTATAAGCTGCTTACCTTCCTTCACTATCTCATATTTTTTCAACTGTGATATCAAGCTTTTGAACTTGGTGAGAAAGGCATTGATAGAATCGAAGCTACTAGGACTCAGACATATGAGCTCATTCTCCAATTTGTTTGCTACCATATCATCCTTTGGCCCAAATAGATATTTGAGCTTGTCCCACACCTCTTTCGGAGATGTAAGATCGATGACATGAAAGTGTATTTCATCAGAAATTGAGATAAGGAGGAGACCAATTGCTTCATCAAGCCGATCCAAGTACTTGGACTTTTCAACTGCACTGGTTGGTTCTACCATCATTCCGTTGAGTATTCTGGAGAAGCTCTTGGATCTCATGAAGAGAGTCATCTTGGATTTCCACTCAACATAGTTGGAAGATGTAAGCTTTAGATCCATCTGAATAGAGAAAGTCGAACAGTTGAAAAAGATTCTGAACGGTTGAATAAACCTGCAAAACAATAAAATATGTGCTGATGGAGAATGCTACACTTCGACTGACCACTACCTTAAGGACACTTGGCACATGGACTAAGTCTTTCACACCTAGCTATAACTCACTGGATTTCTCCAATGAAATCAAGTAATAGCACCAGGATTTGTTGTGGAAACTTAGAGGCTTCTGGTGCACAAGTGAAAGATAGCTTCTCAAAGAAATGATGCAAATGCTGCTACTGCAACTGCTGCAATTCGAATAGTTGCTTCCTGCTTTAATACCATGTAGGAATATGCAAGGGATCTGGCAGTTGTAGAAACTCACAATCAAACTCACAAATATGTTGCAAAGAATAAGAGAAGGAGACACTCAATGATCACTCATAAACACAGTAAAATAGAACAATATCTCAGTATTATACAATGAATAAGAATGCAAGTGAATGAATACAATAGCCATGAAGATGCCATCATATAGCATTCAAATGGGCCAAGTAGGGCATTGTAAAAATCCTCACAACAGATCTAAGAGATGATGTATACCTTACAAGAGTAATTATGATTAATCAGGAAGATAGAAGAAGAGTGATCAATGCAGTGTAATGAGCAATAGAATAATAATACAGTAGAACTCAGATAGAAGCAAAAATATTTCACCCACACTAATTAATTAATCACAATATGGAAAAATAAGTAGTACAATGCATGAGGATTCAAATGCCAAGGTGGAAATTTGAATTAGCCTTCATGGCGTGATAAAAAGATAACTGGAGTGTCATCGGAGCACAACTAGTAGTCTATCTCATCATCGGTGGAGTCATCAATGCACAAGTAATTGTCAACCGTCAGTCAAACTGAGTCTAACTGAGTGTTGTAGGTGTAATTGATTATAACTAGCACATGGAGACGCTAACTGAATGAAGGAGGCTCAATGGAGGGTGCATGAGGAGCTAACTGGAGTCAGAATGAGAATTCAAGTCTCACTAGAGGTCCATCGGAGTGATACAGTCAGTTGAGAGTCAGTCGAGCCTTAAATCAATCAAAGAACTGAAGATAATTGAATGGTAGGTAAGGAAGGGCGCCTTTCTCATGCAGTAGGTGAAAGGAGGGCGCACTAAGCACTAGGAGGGATGAAACTCAGTGGAAAGAGGCTCCGGGGGCTATCTAACTGAGGGCTAGGTGTTCAGACTGATGACTGGGATGCATGCAAATGCATGCAAACCCTAAAAATGCATGCATGACCTAAAATGCCAATAATGGAAATGCTGATAGGTCTAGGATCGAGTATAGGAATATCCTAACACCCCCCATTAATCTATCCTGGGCCCTGGTAACTGAGACCAAAGGTCACCCAATACAATGAATAATAATACAGTTAATAAACCCAGGAAATGGGGAAAACGTCATGGGAAAAATACCCCCCCTCAAAATAGACTGTAAGGCACACACAAAAATAAATGCTCCAAACTCAAGTAGGTGTGATGCTTGGTCATATGTTTGGAGGTATCTTCTTCTTGGGAAGAAGTGGATCATGCTCAAAAAGCATGTGCTTGTACTTGCTCTTCAGATCAAATGTGATGAGAACAAATCCAAAAGTATGAGGATGATCCGTGAACCTGTGATTGGAATCAGTTGAGGTAGGATCAAATATATGAATGTGCAAATAGTCTTTTGTCTTCTCCTTTGAACCATCATGGGTGAGATTATGCCAAAAAGAACCATCAAATAACAGTGATTGCTTGGAATCCGAATCAGCTCCAAGACTTGATAAATGGTTTCTTGAGATCTCCTTTGAACCAGCAGGGGTGAGATCAAAACCATCATATGCATGATAATTTATACCAAGTAGTGATTGCTTAGAATCCAAATTAGATCCAAGACTTGAATCATGGTTTCTTGAGATCTCCTTCGAACCATTAGAGGTGAGATCAAAACTAGTAAGTGCATGAGAAATTATCCCAAGCGAATGGCAATGGTCATAATCTTCAATAACCTTCTGAAAGCATGAAAGAATGATCATATAGTAGTAAATAAGAGGTGACTAATCAGGAAGAGCAAATGCATTACCTCGAATGGCTAATTTTACCTCTGAAACATTCATGTGATCATGATGAAAACCAACAAACTTTGGTGCAAGAGAAGATTTAGGACCTTCTGCAATTTCTGGAGTGTGAGTTGGCACAGAATTCGAATTAGAAGAAATTTGGAGCATGGGTGTAGAATATGCAAGCTCTTCTTTTTTGTGGACAACTTCAATATGAGATATGCTTGATACTGATTCATGATCAATGATATCATCAAGGAGGGAGAATGCATCACTTTTCTTGCTCTTGAAGGGGTTTGGACCAATCCCTTCATTATGTCTGCCAAATCTTTCATCCAGGTGGGCCCATATGTCTTTTGGAGTTTCAACATCATCAAGGTATTGGTATATCATGTATCGAGGCAAAGAAAACATCATTGTTGCATAGACTCTATCACCTTTATTTAACTAGTCAATCTCTTCTTCAGAGCATTCGAACTCTCTTTCAAAACAATGATCAAAGAGATCATTTTTCTTCAAATATGCTATCATTTTAGGTTTCCATTCATCATAGTTGAATGGAGAAAGAATATCATAGTTGAATGGAGAAAGAGGAGGGATTTCTTCTAAATACATGGAAGTTGTAGAAGACCTGCAAAAAAAATAGAAATATCTGCAACTGCTACTGCTGCAAAAATGTAGAACTACTGCAACTGTTGCACTCGAAATCTTGATAAAAACCTGCAAAAAGCTCTCAGGAATGGAGATAAACAATACTCTCAGCATTCTCTGATACCATGTGAAAATACTCACAGCAAATCTAAGAGATGATGTATACCTCACAAGAGTAATTATGATTAAGCAGGAAGATAGAAGAAGAGTGATCAATGCAGTGTAATGAGCAACAGAATAATAATACAGTAAAACTCGGATCGAAGCAAAAGTACTTCACACACACTAATTAATTAATCACAATATGGACAAATAAGTAGTACAATCCATGAGGATTTGAATTCCAAGGTGGAAATTTTAATTAGCCTTCATGGAGTGATAAAAATATCACTGGAGTGTCATTGGAGCACAACTAGTAGTCTATCTCATCATCGGTGGAGTCATCAATGCACAAGTAATTGTCAACCGTCAGTAAAACTGAGTCTAACTGAGTGTGGTAGGTGTAACTAATTGTAACTCACACATGGAGACACTAACTGAATGAAGGAGGGTCAGTAGAGGGTGCATGAGGAGCTAACTAGAGTCAGAATGGGTAGTCAAGTCTCACTGGAGGTCCATCGGAGTGATACAGTCAGTTGAGAGTCATTCTAGCCTTAAATCAAGGAAAGAACTGAAGACAACTGAATGGTAGGTAAGGAAGGGCACCTTTCTCATGCAGTAGGTGAAAGGAGGGCACACTAAGAACTAGGAGGGTTGAAACTAAGTGGAAAGAAGCTATGGGGTCTATCTAACTGAGGGCTACGTGTAGGGACTGATGACTGGGATGCATGCAAACCCTAAATAATGCATGCATGACCTAAAATGCAAATAATGGAAATGCTGATAGGTCTAAGATCGAGTATAGGAATATCCTAACACCCGCCCTTAATCCATCATGGGCCCTGGTAATTGAGACCAAAGGTCACCCAATACAATGAATAATAATAACAGTCAATAAACCCAGGAAATGGGGAAAACCTCATTGGAAAAATACCCCCCCTCAAAATAGAATGTAAGGCACACACAAAAATAAATGCTCCAAACTCAAGCAGGTGTGATGCTTGGTCATATGTCTAGAGGTATCTTCTTCTTAGGAAGAATTGGACCATGCTCAGAAAGCATGTGCTTGTACTTGCTCTTCAGATCGAATGTGATGAGAACAAATCCAAAAGTATGAGGATGATCCTTGAACTTGTGATTGGAATCAACTAAGGTAGGATCAAATATATGAATGTGAAGATAGTCTTTTGTCTTCTCCTTCGAACCATCATGGGTGAGATTATGCCAAAAAGAACCATCAAATAACAGTGATTGCTTGGAATCCAAATTAGCTCCAAGACTTGATAAACGGTTTCTTGAGATCTCCTTTGAACCAGTAGGGGTGAGATCAAAACCATCATATGCATGAGAATTTATCCCAAGTAGTGATTACTTAGAATCCAAATTAGATCCATGACTTGAATCATGGTTTCTTGAGATCAAAACCATTAGAGGTGAGATCAAAACCAGTACGTGCATGAGAAATTATCCCAAGCGAATGGCAATGGCCATAATCTTCAATAACCTTCTGAAAGCGTGAAAGAATGATCATATAGTATTAAATAAGAGGTGATTGATCAGTGAGAGCAAATGCATTACCTCCAATGGTTGATTTTACCTCCAAAACATTCATGTGATCATGATGAAAACCAACAAAATCTGGTGCAAGAGAGGATTTAGGACCTTCTGCATTTTCTAGAGTGTGAGCTAGCACAAAATTCGAATTAGAAGAAATTTGGAGCATGGGTGTAGAATCTGCAAGTTCTTCTTCTTTGTGGACAACTTCAATATGAGATATGTTTGATACTAATTCATGATCAATGATATCATCAAGGTTGGCGAATGCATCACTTTGCTGGCTCTTGAAGGGGTTTTGACCAATCCCTTCATTCTGTTTGCCAAATCTTTCATTCAGGTGGGCTCATATCTCTTTTGGAGTTTCAACGGTATTGGTATATGATGTATCAAGGCAAAGCAAACATCATTGTTCCATAGACTTTGTCACCTTTAATTAACCAGTGAATCTCTTGTCCAGAGCATTCGAACTCTCTTTCAAAACAATGATCAAAGAGATCATTTTTCTTCAAATATGCTATCATTTTTTGTTTCCATTCATCATAGTTGAATGGAGAAAGAGGAGGGATTTCTTCTGAATACATGGAAGCTGTAGAAGACCTACAAAAAATAATAGAAATATCTACAACTGCTACTTCTGCAAAAATGTAGAACTGCTGCAATTGCTGCACTTGAAATCTTGATAATAACCTGCAAAAAACTCTCAGGAATGGAGTTAAACAATACTCTCAACATTCTCCCATACCATGTGAAAATCCTCACAGCAGATCTAAGAGATGATGTATACCTTACAAGAGTAATTATGATTAAGCAGGAAGATAGAAGAAGAGTGATCAATGCAGTGTAATGAGAAATAAAATAATAATACAGTAGAACTCGGATAGAAGCAAAAATACTTCACACGCTAATTAATTAATCACAATATGGACAAATAAGTAGTACAATCCATGAGGATTCAAATGCCAAGGTGGAAATTTTAATTAGCCTTCATGGCATGATAAAAAGATCACTGGAGTGTCATCAGAGCACAACTAGTAGTCTATCTCATCATCGGTGGAGTCATCAATGCACAAGTAACTGTCAACCTTCAGTCAAATTGAGTCTAACTGAGTGTGGTAGGTGTAACTAATTGTAACTCGCACATGGAGACACTAGCTGAATGAAGGAGGCTCAGTGGAGGGCGCATAAGGAGCTAAATGCAGTCAGAATGGTCAGTCAAGTCTCACTAGAGGTCCATCGGAGTGATACAGTCAGTTGAGAGTCAGTCTATCCTTAAATCAAGGAAAGAACTGAAGATAACAAAATGGTAGGTAAGGAAGGGCGCCTTTCTCATGCAGTAGGTGAAAGGAGAGTGCACTAAGCACTAGGAGGGTTGTAACTGAGTGGAAAGAAGCTCTGGGGGCTAGCTAACTGAGGTTTTGGTGCTAGGACTGATGACTGGGATGCATGCAAATGCATGCAAACCCTAAATAATGCATGCAAACCCTAAAAATGCATGCATGACCTAAAATGCAAATAATGGAAATGCTGATAGGTCTAGGATGGAGTATAGGAATATCCTAACAGGAATTATAATTTCTAACTCAGAGTGTGGCTTGAATGATAGTGGATTCATCATCCAGTCAATGTATCATTCATCAGTGGTAACAGTTAATCAACTGAGTCTAACTGAGTGAGGTAGGCACTAACTGAATGAAAGAGGCTCAGTGGAGGGTGCATGAGGAGTCTAACTGAGTGAGGAAGGTACTAACTGAATGAAGGAGGCTCAGTGGATTGCGCATGAGCAGCTAACTGGAGTTAAAATGGGTAGACTAGTCTCATTGGAGGTCCATTGGAGTGAAACAGTCAGTGGGGGAGTCAATCTAGCCTTGAATCAAGGATGAACTGAGTGATAACTGACTGGTAGGTGAGAAAGGCACCCAACTGGCTGTGGTAGGTGAGAAAGGCGCACTTGACATGAAGAAGGGTGCCTTTGGTAGGTAGGAGGCCCCCTGGGGGATGTAGACAGGTTGTGGAGAGCTAGAACCAAGCTCTAGGAGCTGGGAGGTTGACCATGATGATGATTGGATGCATGCATGCATGCAAAACTGAAAAATGATGGGGAGAATATTCCAATAGGTTGCATATAGTAAAAGCCACAGGTTTCCTAAAAATATGGGGGTTTCATATGGTAAAATTCGTGGGCACTTGCTAGTTGTCTATGTGTGAAGTCACAGGTACCTCAGAAACACAAAAAAATGTATAAAATAGCCAAAAAATGGTCGGTTTGGGTGGTTTTGGAACCTCCTCTTCAGTTGTAACTACTTACTATTCAACCATATCTCATTCACTTGCTATATAAGAGAGGGAGAGGGACCATGAATGCAAAACAATCCCATTATAGTTTTATGATGGAGGAATTTGGATTCGCATCCCCCTCACTTGTGCCCTAGTTTCTTGTAAACCCTAGCACATCTTATTAGAGGTTGGGATCCTTGGAGAAGAGAAGCATGAGACCTTGAACCTTGGTTTCATGAAGTGCCATTATTGAAGGAAGGTATAATTTGATGTACTTGATTCATTCATTAATAAATATGACATTCTTCCTTTCCAAATAGATTTGTTCATGTATGTTTCAGATCTGATTACAATTTGATGTTTTCTTCTTTTATAAATATTAATCTTTCATTTGTAGTCAAATTGGTTTGAGGAATGTTTGTAGTTTTTTTGTAGCTTGTTTCATTTGAGAACAAGAGGAGAAGATTGGATCAACCTTATGAATAAGGTACACATTCTCCTAAACCCTAATTTATTTGCTTAATAATTGTACTTGCAGAACCTTGTATGTATGTCTTTTACCTTTGTACGTTGGTAGTCTCTCCCCTGCTATAGGAACACTTTTTCTAACAACAGAACTAGTGACTTCATTGGGGAGAAGCCTATATGATTTGGGGTATCCAAGGAATTTTTTTCTAGTATATTTGAAGGTCCGAGTTTAATTTCTTGTTAGGACCAGTCATTAATCTTTGTTAGACCCTTTATGGCTCAGTTTTTTTAGTGGAATTTTGCAATTTTTTGGAATTTTCTACATAATCACGAGTTTGTAATACTTACAGTCACGGGTTTGAGATAAATTCGTGGGTTTAATACTTTTATACCCATTGATCCTTCACGCTTGTTTGCTTTCATAGTCATGGGTACCTCTTGTACATGAGTTTTTCCAATTTTGGAGCTTTTTGGAGGGTTTTGATTGCAATTTTTGGAGACCCTACTGAGCCTAGGTCTTTGTAGGACCCTTTGGAAGTGGTGTCTTGTCTCTTGATTGATATAATTTTTATTTTTGGGATATTCTTTAATCAATTTGGGCTTGTTTGAAAGAGTTGGGGATTGTTGACCCAAGTTTGGGGATTGTGAACTAGTTTGGTGTTGTTTACCCTAATTTGAGTCTAATTGAATCTAATTGCTACAATTTGACTATATTTTGAACCCATTGAGTCTATTTGACCCTATTTGTATCTTTTTGAGTGATTTTACTCTTTATATTGGTTTCTTGTCGTTCCTTATGCTTTTGGTCTTTCTTTTGTAGTGAAAGCTCAAGTGTTTTTTATGTGCTTTAGGACCTTGATTGCACTATTTGGGTGCAGACCTAACTTTACCAAACAATATTTCTTAGTAGGTCCTTTATTTGATTGGGTCTAAAATTCCTTGGTGTATGTTTTTCCTAATTTTGGCATGATTACATGAGAAGAATATGAGGGTTTATGGGTTCTTTCACTATTTAATAAGGAGATCTAAAAGTTTTTGCATTTGCTTTGATAATGTGTTACTTTGAGTTTCAGTTTTGTCCTCACCTTGAATAAGCATTAAACATTCGGTTCCTTTTATAACTTAGTATTGGTAGAATACTCTACAAGTGGATTAAAGGATTTATGACTGCTTTGCATCAAAAAACAAGAAATTTTCTTTTGCATAGCTAGTTGTTTCAGTAGTTTCATGCTTAGGTTTTAAGTTTGATTTTGCACACTAGACTTTCAATTTTTACCCTTTTCATTTGAAAAAAAAAAAAACTTTAGATACAAAAAATTTGCATATGCATTCCAAATTATATCTTTAGGAATTGCATTGAGAAGAAATGGAAACTGGATGAGTACATATTTGTGGTAATTAAGTGCTTCATGTTTCAGTTAAAGGATATATTTCTTTAGTTGCACTTGTTTTACTTCTTCTGAAATTTTTTAAAGTACATTTTTAAAGAAAGCAATCAGTAACTGGGATTGGATATTAGGTTTTTTTTCTAGTTTAGAAATACACCTACTATATTAAGGAGGATTGTTGGCTTGAGCTGACCCAGAGGTTTTCAAATAGACCTAGGTTCTTTGTAGTTCTCCCTTTGACCAACAAAACCCCTTCGCACTGGCCCTTTCGGCAACAATCTGTGAGCAGGTTGAGGTCTCACCCAAGGTGTATCTTTATGGGGTACTGCGGAATCAGGTTTCCACAGTAAATGATGAGTTGGTTATCTGAACAGGCTGTGCACCATAGGAAAGAAGGACGACACTGCGGGAAGATTGATGCAGTATGCAACAAGATCTATGCTGTGAATAGTACCGCGCGGTGCAGGAAACACTGTGGGCCACATAGAGGGGTACTCACTGCTGCGAATCTTCAACTGGAACTGCGAACTACCCACAATTATCCTCTACTTGGCAAATCCCGAAAACGTTTAAGGCACTGACATGAATATCACTCATCCATTAATTCAGGCACTTAAGGACTATCTTTCTAGCATTCGTTAAGAAATTGGATTGTTACAACATGAGCTGAAATAATAAGCATGATTAACTGTGTTGCATTCCTTCACTGTGTTTTAAGAAAGTAATTATACTTAACTGACTGATTCATGACCTTAACATAGACTTGAAATGTTCACCATTCATCTGCTTCCGCGGAACCTAGCATATCATTCCAAAACTTCTCCTATTGGTAAATGCATATCAAAGTTCTCATATTAAAACATGCAAGGAAACATTAAAGCATTCATTCTATAGAAAATACATATAGTCATTCATTCATAACATCATCACATAACACAAGATTTAACGTGGTTCACTTCCCCGGATGGAAAGCTACATCCACAAGAATGGTTGGTAATATATTTCTTTCAAAAGCGATGGGGCAACCATTCTTAGTCTGCGCACTCAGCTGCAGATTCTTCCTTCTCTCGTCTAGGTCTTTGCGCACACAACAGTAGAGCCTTTACAATATTCTCAGCTTAGAGAGATCTTACAATACCAAAAAGGTTATCTCCTTAAGTTCTTAGCAACAAAAAAAGACTAACATTAATCCAAAAAGAGAATAAATCTGAGAACCCAAAACACACACCAACCCCATCCCATACAAAAATGTCTTCTTAAATAGATCATGCCCAAAGGTCATGTATGTACAATGTTGAAGACCTAAAAACCCAGAACCCTAAGGGTTTCCAAAACTGCACCGGTTTTCCAAACCAGCTTGCTGGCTCCTGGTAGTGCCTACTTGATCATGGTGGATCTCCATGTCCTCATTCTATCGCTATTGGCCTTCCTGCCGCATGCGTGCCTGCAGGCTGCTTCTGCCAAACCATTTCTCTCTAACGGTTTTAGCTTTTGCGTGTGCCAAACATTGCTTTCTTTAACAACCCACACGTGGCCACCTTCTTGTTTTTCCTACGTCCGCCGCTCGGCAATCCTGAAGTATCTTTCCAAAAATGGCTACTACTAGTTGAGCCGGTAACTACACTTGATATTTGTCCAGCACACCACTTTGCTAGCTCCACGTGGCCTCCTAACTCCGCAAGACTGCTTCTGTGCAGTACTGATCTTCGCATAACGGCCAACACTTCGACACTGCGTGCAACTCCGTAGTCTGATCAAAAGTTGGATGTTGCGCGCAACTTCCTAGCATCCTCAATACTTAGGCAAAATTGTGTTTCTAAGCCACGCTCAACTCAGCTTTCCCTGCTTGCCTCAAAAAGGTTCTTCCCAAAACTTTAACTCAACCTGGGCCCAACATGCCCCTAACACTTACATGTGGCTTGTCCCTGAGCCACATATTGTTTCAGCTGTCTCAATCTGCGTCGCGATCGGTGGGACAAACTTGGCCATGAACTCGTCATATGTACTGGACAACTGCACCACTACTTCTATTGTATACTCCTCAACCTATTTAATTGCCTCAAGCAGTGTTGGAGTTATTTCGTGTCCAATTTGGTCTTGTACCTGCTCCTGGTTATCACGCAGTTCTGTTAACTTATCTTCAATCTGTTGCGATACCGCCATTGCATTCTCTAGGAACTGTTACGACTGATTATCCATTTCAGTCTCTTTTTGTCGTAATTCCTGCACTTCTTTCTTCAAGCTGGATATCTCCTTATATCTCGGCAGCCTTTCTCTAGGTGGCAAAGCTTTCACCTCTGCGTTCAACTTGTCCAGCGCGGTTTGTTTTTCTTGTACCGCGGTCTTGACCTGCAGCAATCCTTGATCCTCCTCAAGGGTCGCGATTTCCTGCGAAACCTTATCCAAAAGAGATTGGCACTTAGCCATCTCACTTGTGATGCTCTTCGAGGCAGTGCTCACTGCTTGCTCTTTGACCTGTTGTTCGTTTAATGGCGCTGGCTTATTCAGCTTCTCCTTCAATGTGGCAATGTCGGCCTCATAATAAATTTCTTTTTCCTGCATCTCCGACTGCAAGGATCTCACCTTATCTTCAATCCTTAGAATTGTGTCTGTAGGATCATCTTGGATTTCTATGTCTTTAATATCCTTCGCCACATTGGATATGGTGGTCTCCAAATTCTGTCGGCGGTCATGATTGTTGCATAGCTATACTTCTGCCTTCTACTAAATTTGTCTGTTTGCTGCGGTGAGTTTTGCTTGTAACTTCATCGCTTCAACCATCCATTCATGCATCTCCTCCACGATCTACGTGTGGATGAAGTGCAATCCTGGCAAAGGGATTTTGGCTAAATCGAGCTCTACCCTCTCGACTCCCTTTGTGTCCAAGGACACTTGCTCTACTATTGGAAACACAACATCCAAAGGGTCGACATGGACAATCCTAGTCTTCAACAGTAGTGTTATTGCTAGCTGTCGGCTTCCTTGCTGCAAGGTTCCTGCTGACCTCCTTTCAGCCCCTGCTTCCTGCGGCACAATAAGGATTTTTTGGACATCATCCATTTTATTTATCAGGCCTTGCATCACGAGCCTTGTCTGGTGCAGGTCATCATGGATGACCTTGTCCTTCTTTTCTTTAGCCACCATCAGCTCTTTCATCTGCTCTGAGATTGTTTCGGCTATCATCTCATAGTCGTCATCGTTGAGGATTGCCTCTGATTGAAGCTTTGTAACCTTCACCTTTTTTCTCGACTTTGGCTTCTCCAAAGTCTCAGCTTGTTTTCTCTTCCCTATTTCTTCAACGATTGGGCATAAGAGTGGGATCGGCTCATCTTCTGCTGAATCTATCTCCATGTCCATGATCTCTACGCGGAACTTTGTCGGCAAATCTTTCATGAGGTCCTCAATATCCTGCTCATACATGTTGTACTTTCCTGGAAACCACTCCGGTTTCCTTATTTGTGCTTTCAGCGATATGAATATACATTTCATATCCGCCTCAAAGTCGATGATGCGGATATACCTCACCATGACCTGCTTTGTGATGCGGGGTGTCTTTGTCATTGCATCGTGCAACTGCATATAGTATTGGTAAAAGAATTCTATGGTTGCATACTGGCATTCAGGATTTGTGTTTTCCCAGAGGTTGACGAACTTAAACCCTCTAGGGTCCTTGGGATTTATAACAGCACCCGCATAATCTCGCGGTTCCTTCCATCCACACAAAGCGATCAAGATGATGAGCCAGGTGAAATGGAACTGGCCGCCATTCACCTGGGTGTCGTTGACTTCTTCAAGGAACTCATTCAGCAGAAACTGACACCAATTGAAGCTCTGGCCTTCGGCCGCTGCGGCACCAAGGAGTATTGCGCCCGTAGGCACCTCCGAAGGTCTAGCTGTTTTGAGCATCTTGCCTACGAGCAACTACGTTACAAATCTTGTTGCTCTGTCCTCTATGTCTTTTGTCGGGAATCCTCGTTTTCCCTTTACCACAGAGTGGGTCTTCTTCATCTTCTCATTAGCCTCTTTTTCTTTGCTCTTCCCCTGTAAGAAATGCTTCGGATCCTTACCGCGCTTGATTAGTCCAATAATGCGGTGGATCAAATCAATATTAATATCCACATTTATGTCCTGCCACAAATAACCTTGATGGATTCACGCCATGAGTGTGCGAACCACAATATTTAGTTCTGGGGAACAGTCAAAATGTGGTAATCTTAACAAGTTCAGTAGCCCTGACTGAACGACAGGTGCTAACCAGCTTTCAGCTACCAAGTTCAGAGCTCCCTTCGCGTCCTTTTTCCAACACATATACTGCTCTGGTTGAAAATCCAGGTATTTGGGAACATTTGGCTCATCTTTCTTGATTCACAAGAGGTCATAATCCTCCCATTTAGAATCTACTATCTTTCCCAGCAGATTCTTACTAATGCTTACATGCTTTGTCATAGGCGACAGTGGGATGTCATATCTCGCATTCCTGAGCAATTTAAACACAGGGGCATTCAGTGCCCATGGAGAGATGTATTCGGGTGTCATCTTCAGAGGTTCTGTCTAAAAGGATGGTGCTTTCTGTGCCGAGGATCCCAACTTTATGATATTGGATCAAGGTGCAGATACCACTTTTCCCTTGTCCTTTGGTTTTTCCTGCGTCATGGGATTAATTCTTTGTGATCTACGGGAGCCTTCTCCTTGTTCTACGACTACCTTCTTAACTGGAGTTTTCATTAACTGCTGAATCCCTCCTTGTTGAAAGATCCTCAGGGCTTCTTCAAGGGTCAGCTCTTCTTCTCTAAAGGGAGGTTCGGACATTCACAACTGAGGTAGCGGCTAAGGTAGATAGACTACAGATGGCTACTAGCTCAGAAAGGTTAATCGCAAGAAAATTCTAAGTGCTTGGTAATGCTCGCGAGTCTCCCAACGGTGTTATTTATTGGTGCAGCAGGCCCTCTCCCACGCCCTTCAACGGCTAGATAACATTTAATGCAGTGTCCGTTAGTGAATTTTAGTGGATCCTTCAGTCTTTTCTATTGTAAGCGTGCTCAGAATGGCTATCTTCTCTTTAAATGCTCAAGCAGTTGCTGCAATGGTCATCTAATGGCTATTTTTCGGAAAAGCCATGCAATGGCTATTTTTCTCTAAGTGTTGCGCCAAACTGCGTGGCAAGCCATATGCAACCCTGCGTGACTACTTCACAGTGCCAAAAATTTCCAACTGCGTGGCTACTTCCCAGTGCCAACAATTTCCAATTGCGTGGCTACTTCTGTATCTATTTTTCTTCTTCTTTTTCTCTTATTTTCTTCATCATTTTTTTTCCTCCCGCGCAGCTTCAACAGTGCTGTGCGGTGCATAGATCATCCTTCTGATCATACCTTTTCTCGTTATCATACATGTACAGAATCCTTTACCTTTCTAGTGTCCACTTTCAACTGTACTTGATACTTAGAACTTCCTTCCTTGATTCATTATTCAGGGTTCTGTGAAGCAGTGCTATCATGGTATAGCTTTAGCCTGCTTCCATTTATCAAAGTTGGCAAGGTGTCACCAGCTAAATTGGCTAACTGGATTGCACCAGTGTTAGTAACATTCATCATAGTATATGGACCAAGCCAATGCATCTTAAATTTACCAGGAAATTTCATGAATTTGCTATCATACAGGAGGACTAGATCACCTACCTGAAAACACTTGTTCTTTATATGGCGATCATGCCATGCTTTCTCGCAGTCCTTCTGAGCTTGCTGGTGGAAGCCTGCATTGAAGCAATCTTCCTCCAAGCCTAGTAAATGTAGTAATCTTTCTTCTAGAGCTTCGCAGTCTGCCATCCCTGTAACTGCAGTGATTCTCAAACTAGGGACAATATATTCCATAGGCATTATAGCCTCCTACCCATAAACCAACCGAAAGGGTGTCTTTCCTGTCAATTTCTTGCATGTGGTCTTGTATTCCCATAGAACAGATGAGACGCGCAGGTCCCAATCGTCTCTATTTAGATTGCACACCTTAGTGAGTGCGTTTTCCAATATTTTATTGAAAGCTTCTACAGTACCATTCGCTTATGGATGGTATGGAGTACTGCGCTGATGACGAATGTGGAAATCCTCTATAAGCGCCTCAATCGTCTTGTTAAGAAAGTGAGTACCTTAGTCACTCATCAAAATCTTCGAACAGCCAAATCTAGTAAGTATTTCTTCAAAAATAAACTGCGTAACCGTGCTGGCGCTGTAGTCCTTAACTGGTTTTGCTTCCGCCCTTCTGGTGAGGTAATCTCTAGCAGTAATAATATACCTTGCACCCGTTCTTTTTCCTGGTGGGTTTATAGGACCCACAAAGTCTATTGCCCATTTTTCAAATGGTTGCAGTGTCAACTGTGGATTTAATGGCATCTCATCTCGGCGTGATGGTTTTCCTGTCCTCTGACAAGCATCACAGTTCCTGCAATGTTCTTTGGCATCTTTATGGATTGTAGGCCACCATAGCCCTGCACGCAATATCTTCTGTGCAGTAGCCCTTCCTGCATAGTGACCTCCCGTAATTCCTAAGTGTGCGTTGGCTAGAATAAATGGCTCCTCATGATCGAATACGCACCTGCGCAGGACTTCATGCGGCCCAAGTTTGTATAACTAACCTGGAATTATAGTTAAGTCCGCGGTGCGCACCACTAGCTGTTTTTTCTGCTGGACTGAGAATTCCTGGGGTGCTAGCCCTGTGGGTAGGAAGTCAATCATATCCTTGTAATAGTCATCAGAAACCTGTATACTAAATAACTGCGCATCAGGTAGACTGTCTTCAATATTCGTCGGCTCCTCTCCTGACTCGATCCTTGACAGATGATCAGGTCCCAAGTTTAGTCTACCTGGTTTGACAATAATTTCAAAGTCATATTCCTGGAACAGCAATAGCCATCGACATATGCATCCCCCTAATACTATCTTGTTGACCAAATATTTCAACGCAGAATGGTCAGTAAAGATAAGGAAGTGCAATCCCAGCAAGTAGTGTCTAAAGTTTTGTAGAGCATATACCATCGCAAGGCCTTCCCTCTTAGTAGTAGTATAGTTCTTCTCTGTTGTTCAAAGCTTTCTGCTAGAAAATACAATAGGGTGGTCAATACCTCCCTCTCCTGGCTGAGCTAACATGATCCCCAGGGAAATACATGATGCGTCAACATGGACATGGAATGGCTTTGTCCAGTTTGGAAAGACTAGAATCGGCGCAGTGACCATCTTTTCTTTTAATGTGTCAAAACCCTGTTTGCATTCTGCGTTCCAAATGAACTGTGCGTCTTTCTTCAATAGCTTTTCCATTGCTGCGGTTATCTGTGCATAACCCTTTATAAATTTCCTGTAATACCCAGTATGGCCTAATGTAGAGCGCAACATCTTGACTGAATTTGGTGGTTGTAAGTTCGCAATAACTACAATCTTCGCAGGGTCTACCATTAATCCTTGCTTATAGACAATGTGGCCAAGTAAAATTCCATAAGGCACACAGAAAATACACATTTTCAAATTCAAGGATATTTGATGCTGTCGACACTTCTCAAGCATCATGTGGAGATTCGTGCAATGATTTTTCAATAGACCAAATACAGTCCAATCATCAAAATACACTTCTAAAAACTTGTGCATAAAATCTTTAAATGCTACGACGATGACTCTAGAGAATATGGCAGGAGCATTCTTCTGCCCAAAAGGCATGACAATGTACTGGAATGACCCCCATTCTGTAGCAAATGTCGTCTTATGCCTATACGTAGGATCAATCTTGATCTGATGATAACTAGAGAAACCATCAGTGAAAGAATATGCCTCATTTCCTCCAACGTTATCAAGTACCTTGTCTGTGAATGGAGTAGGAAATGGGTCATGCATGGAAGCATCATTCAGCTTTATGAGATCCACACAAATCCTGATCTCTCCTTTTGCTTTCTTGTCTTGAACAACCATGGGGCTAATCCATTCGGATTCTTCGACTGGTTCAATGATTCCTGCTTCTAGCATCTTATCTAGCTCTGTGCGGACTTTTTCCTTATAGCGTGGATTCAATCTGTATGGTCTCTGCTTGACAGGATTAGCACCTGGTTTTAAAGGTGTTTTCATGACCCCTAGGTCTCCCAAAATTTCTTTCATCTTTGTAAATTTTGTTGGAAATAGCTCCTGATACTCATGTAAGGTATCTGCGATCTCTGCAATAGTCTGATAGTCCCAATAATCTCCTATTGATGCGAACTTCGGCTCTTTGTCTATGCCAATGTTCACTTTTTGCATTTTTACTGGTCCAGTCATATCTGGGATTTCCAACGGAGGTCCTTATACCTCGCGCGTGCCTTCTGATTCTAGTATATCTATGTTGCATGGGTTGTCCTCATCATCTTCATTTGTATCATTGGTATCTTCAGCTAAGTTGTAACACTCAATCAAGTTCTCTTCATGTTCCTTCCATTCTGTCTGTAGGTGCGCGAGAACGCACTCTATCCCAAAAAACTCCTGCAATGTTATGTTCTGATGATGACAGTCATCCTGGAATATGTGCCTCTTGATCGTTTGTAATGCTTCATGGATTAATGGATGCTCATCTTCAAAACTGAAGTCCTTCCGAAAGTTTGCAGTGAGTAGCTCCCAATCAGTGAGTTCACTGCGCAACTCTAGGTCGAGGTACCATTTCTCTGGGATACCCGCATCCAATGTATGTACAAATAAATGTCCCCATTCTGTAAGTGGTCTTTCCACCCATTCCTTTGAACAAATTTGAATATGCTGACTAGGGTCTGCCTGTCCATTATATTTTTCAAAGGGTAAAGTAACCTTTTTGGCGAATCGGATCTACATCTTAGTTCTGCATTGATCCCAAGTGATCAATGTTTTTTTATGTGCATTCCACCATCTGGTAGGTGTATCGTGCAATGCTATATCTAAAGTTGGTAGTCTATGCTCATCTGGTATAGCTGCAGTATATTCCCTTATAAAACTGTAAGTATTATCAGAACCATCATATGTGGGAGTAGGACTCACCTCTTTTCCGATCCAGTGCAGTGATTTTGTAACCTGCGCACATCTTCTTGCCGATACTTCATGCATGTGGCTTTGCCAATTCTACAGTCTTGTATCGGAGTCAGAGATACAAGAAGTGTCACATCACTAGCTGAGCGTACCGTCCACAGTAGGATTAATGTATTCTTCCTTGTTCGCAGTCAGCTAGTATAGTCGGTCTAAATCTTGTACTTGGGATTCCTCCTGAATCGGTTCATTGTATCTATCACCATCTTTACGGTCCAATGGTGCAATGATCCTAAGATGCTTCCCTTCAAAGATAATCTTCTTTGTCTTCAAGTTTATGATAGCAAAGTTATCCATAGCCCAATCAATTCCCAATATTGCTGGAAAAGGTTGACTATCATCCACAATTTCAATAACCTCAAAGTTTGCATGACTCTGTACTCCGTCAATGTCAACTACTACATTAGCTAAGTGGACAAAAGGTATGACCTTCTCCTGATTAGCCATTCGTAACTGGATAGGTTACCGGAGCAACTTTGGTCGACCCATCTGCTGCCATGTCTGCTTAGTCAAGACATTCACTTTTGATCCTAGATCAAGGATGACTTCATCCATTTCAAAATCCCCTATCTACGCAGTAAGCCTCATCTCTCGGCTTGTTCTTTTGTGCTTCCTTATATGATGTACAATGCTATTTGGAGTCTCTATTGTGATCTGAGGTTCATACTGGCTGATAAGCTTCTGGAGCTCTAATATGGCTTTTTTGCTTTTTAGTAAGTTCATGCAGATTCGCAAGAATTGTGCAACAAAACTACGGACATCTGTCGTAGTACTTGTTTTGTCATATGTAGCCGGCATGTCTTCAACATGCGATATTTCACTGCGCAGCGGGATCCTTGATGACTTATCCGCTGGTTCTCTGAAGGTATCCCACGCGTCAATGAAGACCTCCTTGTTCTTCTGTAGGTTCAGAGGGGGTGCTTTTCCTGGAGCTTTCCTTATCCATACTGTTTCAAGGGGGTCCTTCTTCATATGTGCCTCCCTTGATGTTGAAGCTTCCGCTCCTTTGTCACGGCCTGTCTCAGTGCCACTACGCGTGACCACATTAATGCTTGGATCCACTAGTCTATTCTCTACAGCGATCCACTGTACATTTGGATTCGAAGCGTCTGTTCGTCTTCTCTTCTGCATTTCCACCTCTAATACTGGGAAATCTTCAATGACATGCTCAAATGATTTACAATAATTGCACGTAGTGCATGGGTTAACACAATCTCTAGATTTGTGCCCGGGTTGGCCACAGTTATAACAAATGACTTGGCCGCGACCTCTTCCTTGTGTTGGACCAGAATTTCTTCCTCTGCCGTGGTATCCACCACCATGACCTCTGTATCCTCCTTGGTCATATTGTGCATTTTCTTGTTTTGGCTAGGTCTCTTCTTGTACATGGTACAAGCTAGCGCCTCGCATTGAGTCCATATCCCTTTTTGTTTCATTCATTAATTCATATGCGCGGCAGTTGGATCCATCATGTCCAACTGATTTACAAAAATTGCAGTATAAATTCTTAGGGGTTTTCACATATTTCTGGATTAGGTAACAGTCGTCAGGTCTGTGTCGTGTTGCTCTACAAATTTCACACCGTGGGGCCCGATTCTGATTTAATGGGTTAGGCACACCACTATTAATATAGTCACGGAATAGAGGGCAATGTTCATGGTCATGACCTTCTCTTTTACAACTTGTACACTAGACCTCCTGTCTAGGCTCATATCTTTATTCTTTACCATTTTTCATACTTTGCAGTTCAAGTGTCAGGGTCGTCAGCTGGTTTTGGATCTGAGACATCCCAGAACTAGTATCACCAATCGATGAACCTTCCAGCTTCATTTCAATTTCCAAGGCCTCTGCCTGGGATAGAACCTTCTGCTGCATCAATGGTAATCTGATATGAGGTAACAGCGCAGCAATGAACCATTCTTTATGATGTTCTGGTGGTATAACAAAACTTACTTGGTTTAGTAGGGTCTTAAATTTCTAATCAAATTCCTAGACTATTTCTGTTGGTCTATGTTTTATTTCCTTCAGCTCGGTTATACATTGAGACTCAGACTTAGGTTTCTTGAACTCTGCCACCAGCGAGACTTTAATTTCCGCCAGGGTTCTCAGCTGTACGGTAGAGTATTTCATAAACCAATGTAGCGCTCTATCCCTGAAAGTGGTGATGAGCTGTGCTTGTTTCACAGCATTGTCCTGGATTTGTCTTACAATCCATACGGCTTCACAAAGGAACCAATGCTGATCAGGGTCTTCTAGGCCAGTTCCTCTGAATATTGGCAATTTCATATCAGCATTTGCCATTGTGCTACTAGGTGGTGGCGTGCCGGGATTAGTGAGTGGCTGCTGTAAAGGGATCTGCACAGTAAATACAAATCGGACTATCGGGAGAGATGGACTCAGCTGATCCTTCTGCAGGGTGGTCTTCGTAGCGGGTGGGTTCTGCGATAAGGGTGGCGTGGTTTCTGTAGCCAATGGATTCTCAGGGGTAAATGGTTGTGTGACTTCACTATCAAGATCATAGGGGATCTTAGTACCTATATGAAGTTTAGGGCCTTCCAAATATTTATTAGTTTTATATCTCTTACCACTTCTAAGAGTATGTGTCTCTTCATCAGAATCAATATATGTACTGTTTATCATGACAAACTTCAAGCATATTACTGCATTCTTAGAATACCTTTCTCAGCTAACAACATCTTAATGTATAGACTAAGGTTGTTCAGAAACTTACCATGGAATCCTATGAAAAAATTTGCTTCTGCTTGGCTATAGGATTTGAGTGTGTCTACAGCAAAGTTTGTTACAAAGCCTTCTAGCATATGATTGACCCAATAATCAATTGCACATGACAACGGGCTGTCTAACGCTTTAAGTTGCGTTGTGGGCTCGGGAGTCCACTCCGTAGGAACTCCTCCTTGGAAACAATTTTTCTTCTCTGCGAGCCGTGAGATCCACGAATGCAGCTCGTTTGGAAACGATGCCCAAAAGATCTCGTGAATGTTGTCTAACAAATATCTATCCAACCACTGTGTGTTGCTTAGACACGGATGTCTATTTTCTTGTTTGTTAAAATCGCTTATGATCTTATCCCACCAAGCTTGGATTTCTATCTTTTTAGGGTGCCAATAGTCAGATCCTTCAGGGAACTGATATTCTTCTTCACACATCGTAATTGCAACTTAAGGGAACCATTTCAACTCATCATGGATTTTAGTGTGGCAACGGAACCATTTCAACTCATCATGGATTCTAGCGTGGAAACGGAACCATTTGTTGGCTTGAGATGACACAGAGGTTTTCAAATAGACCCAGGTTCTTTGCGGTTCTCCCTTTGACCAACAAAACCCCTTCGAACCAGCCCTTTTGGCAACAACCTACAAGTAGGTTGAGCTCTCACTCGAGGTGTATCTTTATGGGGTACTGCGGAATTAGGTTTCCACAGTAAATGATGAGTTGGTTATCTGAACATGCTGCGCAGTGTAGGAAAGAACGACGGTGCTGCGGGCAGAGTGATACGGTATGCATCAGGATATATGCTGCGAACAGTACCACGCAATGCAAGCAACACTGCAGGCCGCACCGAGGGGTACTCACTGCTGCGAATCTTCGACTGGAACTGCGAACTACCCACAATTATCCTCTACTTGGAAAATCCTGGAAACGTTTAAGGCACTAACATGAATATCGCTCATCCATTCATTCAGGCACTTACGAACTATCTTTCTAGCATTTGTCAAGAGCTTGGATTGTTACAACATGAGCTGAAATAATAAGCATGATTAACTGTGCTACATTCCTTCATTGTGTTTTAAGAAAGTAATTATACTTAAGTGACTGATTCATGACCTTAACATAGACTTGAAATGTTCACCATTCATCTACTTCCGCGGAACCTAGCATATCATTCCCAAACTTCTCCTATTGGTAAATGCATATCAAATTTCTCATATTACAGCATGCAAGGAAACATTAAAGCATTCATTCTATAGAAAATACAGATAGTCATTCATTCATAACATCATCACATAACACAAGATTTAACATGGTTCACTTCCCCGGATGGAAAGCTACGTCCACAAGAACGGTTGGTTATATATTTCTTTCAAAAGGGATGGGGCAACCGTTCTTAGTCTGCGCACTCAGCTGCAGACTCTTCCTTCTCTCGGGTAGGTCTCTGCGCACACAGCTGCAGAGCCTTTACAATATTCTCAGCTCAGAGAGATCTTACAATACCAAAAAGGTTATCTCCTTAAGTTCTTAGCAACAACAAGAGACTAACATTAATAAAAAAGAGAATAACTCTGAGAACCAAAAACACACACCAACCCCATCCCATACAAAAATGTCTTGTTAAATAGATCATGCCCGAAGGTCATGTATGTACAATGTCGAAGACCTAAAAACCCAAAACCCTAAGGGTTTCCAAAACTACGCCAGTTTTCAAACCGGCTTGCTGGATCCTGGTAGCGCCTGCTTGATCATGGCGGATCTCCACGTCCTCATTCTGTCGCTATCATCCTTCCTGCCGCACCTATGCCTGCAGATGCTTCTGCCGAACCATTTCTCTATAACGGTTTTACCTTCTGTGTGTGCCAAACGTCGCTTTTTTTAACAACCCATGCGTGGCCACCTTCCTGTTTTGCCTATGTCTACCGCTCGGCAATCCTGAAGTATCTTTCCAAAAATGGCTGCTACTGGTCGATCCGGTAACTACACTTGATATTTGTCCAGCACACCACTTTGTTGGCTCAACGTGGCCTCCTAACTCCGTAGCACTGCTTCTGCACAGTACTAATCTTTGCATCAAGGCCAACACTTCGACACTGCGCGCAACTCTGTAGTCTGGTCAAAAGTTGGATGCTGCGTGCAACTTCGCAGCATCCTCAATACTTAGCCAAAATTGTGTTTTTGAGCTGCGCTCAGCTCAGCTTTCCTTGCTTACCTAAAAAAGGTGCTTCCCAAAACTTTAACTCAACCTGGGCTCAACAAGGATTGTGGATGTAGGGAGTTGTGAGTTAAATCCTCCACGATCACTCAAACTTGTCAAAACATAGGTGTCATTATTATAGGGAGAAAATCCATATTTCTAGAAGGTGAACCGGGAAGCTCCACTAACACCGGAGTCAAGCACGCGGACGTGTGATATTGAGTAGAGGAGATACCCCTCCAATATTCAATTGAGAATCTACCAGGATTGGTGTGCGTAGGGGGGACTTATTAGTACCTTTTGGTGCTTCTGAGTTTCAGGCTTTGTTACCCTTCCCATCCGCATTGATTCGACCTGCGACTGTGCCCCTGGACCGTTTCTGCAAGGTTGGTAGCCTTAGTATCCAGAATCTAGGATTCATACAGAAGTGACAATGGAAGGCTATTTCCACTGTACCTAGGAAAGACGTTAGAGGATATCCCTTGGAGCTATTTGGGAGGGAGGTTGGTGATACAAATGCTTGCACCCAAAGACTTTGTATTGTGGAACCCCAATAAATTTTATTCATCCATCGTTGGTTTGTTCAGGGACCTAATCATCCCATACTTCACTCCGAAAGGAATCTGTTTTCCTGGTTTGGATTACCTGGGACCAATCTAGTGGTGTTCCCTTTGTGCTAATTGTTCCTAGTTGGCCTTAAGGATTTCTTTCTCATTGAGTCAGAAACTATGGATAACATTCCAGTGAGCACCAATAAAGGGACCCCTATCCAAGGGGATCCTTTTGCTTTTCCATTCATTGGGAACATTAATACTCCCTTAATACAGGGTACTTTGAATCTTTTGAGATTCACTATAGGGATACTAGTTTGGTTGTTTTCCACTCTGGATGCCTTGCCTATTCCTGATGCTTCTCAAGTGTTGTAGATATTTCTCCCTACGGATAGGTAGAAACTCTCTTAGGTTAAAGTAGACTTAACTGACTCTAAGCTAAGACAAAAAGATAACAAATGCTACCTTGAATTCCTAGATCCAAACAAATATTTCAATACCATAATGCTGGAAGAAATGGAAGAGATCTGACTGACCTTTGATTTAATCGCTCATCCTCTTTGTTGCTCCAATCTTCAAGTCCTCGCGAATGAACCTGTTAGAATGAACTAAGGTACAAGCACATACAATCTTCTAGCAATCTGAAATATATGTTAGAATCTAAATCTATAGCAGAAACAAATCATATCATTGAAACAAGATCAACATACATGATTTGGGAAACAATACAAGTTATGTTTTATTACAAACTTGAAGTCACTTACAATTGTTGCTTGATGTCCAAGCCAACTCGCAACTCCAAGTGCTTTCTCCTCTAGCTATCTCCACAAAGATCTAAGACCATAGGTTTGATATCTCAAAGAGTCCTCTCCTTTGGTCATGCAAGGCCTCTCTCTTATAGTGTGTAGAAGGATTAACCAACAAGAGAGAAGGATGGATCTTGGGAGTGTTTAGTGGATTAGACCCACTATTATGAGAAGGTGAGTTAGGATCGAATCAGAGATGCCAATCCTCAAAAATCTCTCGAAGATCAAGATTCCACAAGCCATGGAAAAAGGGATAAAAAATAACTACCATGCCCCTGAAACTGAGCATAACGTGGTAGTACCGCGCATCAGGGAAGGATCAAAGTGCGGTAGTGGGGACTACCACGCAGTAGCAAGAGAGAAGAATGCGATAGTGTAGGTATATGAAGTCTCGATTGGGTTGATTCCTGATAGGACAGGTTTGTCTTCATGGGTCATCATCATTTTTTCCCTTCTAGGTGTTTTAGGTAGTTTGGGGAAGTGTCATCCAAGGTGAAGGTGTGACACTGTGAAATATAGAGGTATAACAGATGCCCCCTAAAGTGTGAGGTCAAAAGAGACTGATGGATGAAATACTTTACAAATGCTATGCGGAGATAGCATCAAGTGGAGCAATGAGGAGCTGAAACAAAAACAAAATGTCAGATATATACCACCGAGGCAGGCATCCTCATGCTCGAAAACAATTGACTCAAAGCATGGCTGCCGACCAATACATTGCAGATCCATGAGTACTGAGATGATATAGACTGTAGACAAATCATGGCTACTATGAACAAGCGTAGATCCATGGGACAGTGATGACACAGCCAGGACCAATACAAAAGTGGATCTGTGTGACAATATAGAGGACATCTCTATCACAACCTGGACGCAATCAAAGTACAAAGGTGCATCCAGGGTCTTCTACTCGATCGCAAATGATACGAATCTAGCCATGTGATTACAAGGTGTTGAAGTCGAAAATGGTAGAAACCACTTGATTGTCGGCAATGATGTGAACCATTAACAAATGCAAGGGGAATCACCAATGATGACAATCGTCTACAAGGTATCTATAGTACATCTCAACGAAATGCGAATGAATGAGTTGATGTCGAGCATTCGAGAGATTGTTCGATCAGAGGCCAATGATGTAAACCTACTGTCGAACATGAGGAAACTTGCCATTGAGGCATGCAGGTACCTTCAAGGTACTGGTGGTTGATTCCTAAGTCCAATTCCCAGATAATGATTTGGCATCGACGGGAATAGACTCATCAGAGGTGGGCCATAATTATTTCCACATCATCAACACGAAATCAGAACGAAATATAATATAGGATGATGAAACAATAGAACATGTACTGATGCAGTGGAGGTCTGACATAATGAATGACTCTAAACAATGCAACCCTTTGAACATATAACGACATGAAGCAGGACCTGGCAGCAGAGATTATTGATAGCATAGGATAGACACCAAACGAGTAAGCTTGTAGCCAGAGAGACGACTCGGTATGATGACCATAACTTAGCAAGACTAGATATCCAAAAATAGACAAGGGACAAACACATGCCATGTTCAAATGTGATGACTGACAAGCTGCCAACAAAATAAACTCGACTTGTTTCCCATTTTCCCCCGACATGATCGACGAGTACCTCTTTGTTTTTTTACGAGCTTGAAGAGGATAACAGATGCTCGGTATAGCTCATCTCATAGATGAGTCTGATCTCACATGTTTTATGAACCTGTGAAATGAGGGGTTCGTCCCAAGATGGGTCCTTCGATGTAGAATTTTAACGAGTCCAAGGAAGGAAAACTCGATAGTTTTTAACATTTAGAGAGGTTGAAAAACTTAAAGAAGGCTCCAAAGTGTACTTTTTTCATAAATTTAGTCCCTCGATCCCGAAAAAGTGTAAAACAATTCTCGAGAGAACTCTCCCAGTCGAAGGTTGACTGAGGTATACCTTTCTTGTAGATAGTTTAAACGGGCCGAAAAAGGGGTAACCTATCACCGAATAGATGACCTTTCAAATACTTTTACAAGTGTGAAAGAGACAAGATCACTTGGCAATCTTTTCGAAACGAGGGAGTCTTGAAAAGGGCTTAAAAAGAACTCCAATGGTCTTTTTCGTGATTTTTAATTATTCTAGTCCGAAAAGAGAATAAAATACAACCAAAATAATACTTTCCTCATCGTTTAATGAGCATGAGTAAGGTTGACTAAGCTCGACATCGTTTACTTGAGTTTGACAAGCATGACCCGGGTGTAAAATGTGCTTGTAATCTTTTTCAAGTTTTAATCCAGAGCACGAAAGAGATAAAGTAGGCTCAAAATGAAGGTCAAATGAATAATTGAATGCTAGTGTGAACATCTTTAAAGGAGACCCTGTCAACAAAGGCTCATGGAACTAGATATTAGCAATGTGAAATGGGTCTTAATTTAACCAAATAAAATAATGAGTAAAAAATAAGTGAAAAAGTTATACAAGGAAGAGCTAAATATGGAAAGTTACCATTTCACTTGTGCATTTTCCCAAAGAGGAAATTTTACCCATTAAAGAGCAAAAACTTCAAGAGTTCATATTTGGAGATCAGGAGCACTGTTTCAATAGCCGTCTGCGCCAGGTAAGAGATTTCAAGCCCCTCTTTCATTTCATAGGTAGAAAACTTAATTTCAGTGGGAAAAAAATAATATTTGGGTAGGCCCTAATAGGCTATTTTCGCCCTTGAGACTACTTCCTGCTCTCTATATCGGGAAGTGCGGTAGTAACAGATATTACCGCTTTGAAGGGTAAAACAAGGGCACAGTATTGCACACTGCCGCGTAGTCAGCTTTCCCCCAGGCGCGGTAGTGGCGAAAGTTAGGGAAAAAAAATGTGGTTTTCCTCAATTTTTTTCTGAGATTAGGCTTTCAAGTTGTTGATGAATGCTTCTTGTGGATTTTTGCAGGTGTTTGCAATTTCTTTCAAGCAAAATGGTTAGCTGGAAAGAAAGGGAGCATGAAGTGGATGATTTATTGGCTGAAGATGACCAAGCAACCTTAAATGCACTACGGGAATGTGGGTTGTTGAAATTCTTCAAAACCAAAGGTATCCACAAGCAAGCAAAACTTCTCACCCACATTATAAAAATGTGGGACCCCGACATTCAAGCTTTCCAAGTTGGAGTACATACCCTAGAGATTGAACTCGAGGACATTTATTTCCTCACGGGTCTCTCAAAGAGAGGGGCCCGGGTGAATTTTACAGGGTTCACCAACTCGGAGACGAGTACTGATGCTTTGATTGCTCGTTATTGTCGTCAAGGTTCAGGGAAGAAAAGTGGCAAGGCGGTCATTAAGGATATTGTAGAACATCCTTTAAAAACCGTGTTGTTCACCATCACACGTGCAGCAGGGAGTACGGGTCCTCATCAGGACTCCCATACACAAATGAATCTTGCTATGGATTGTATGGAATTGACACTATTCAACTGGTGTGAAGCAGTATTGACCAATCTCAAGGAGCAAGTGAACAAGTGTAGGACTGGAGAGAATTCTCAATTTGGGTACGGGATCATTTTGGTCACCTTCTTCTTGGAGAGGGTGTCATTGTTGCATCTGCAGCCTACTATGCCCGCCTGTCCACCTACCGAGCCACGGCTGGCTCGATGGAGTGAGTATGTAGGAAGGCTCGAGGGGCCACAACGTTTGGCTTTTGGTGAGGACTTCTTCTCATGGCTCGAGGAACAGAACATGATGATCGAGGACTACCCCTATGCGGGGGTGGACTTCTATGAGGACATAGACTTGGCACTGCCGGAGGATGAGGATTGGGATAACTCAGGTATGACCTTCATCAATGTATTTTTAATTTTTTAAATATATGATTTTTTAATTGTTTTTTGAGAATGTGTAAAAATATTTTAATATATATTTATGTGCACGTCGTAGATCATGGACCACAGAGGCCTACATGATACTCTCCATTACACCGAGGCGGCGATGAGCATCAAGTTGCTTCGGATGAGGAAGAAGACGCGGACAAGGCGGGAGGGGTCCGAGACATAGAGCAGAACTTACAGGGTTTAACCCATGGGGTTCCGGCTATGAGGATAGATGATGTTCCTCTGCATCTTCAGCGGCATACCGTAGGTGTGCCTAGGCGTATTGGCCAACTCCTCCGTAGGGTGGCTCGAGCTATAGCTTGCTACCATCAGTAGCACGAGGATTCTGAGGAGGTCGATAGATCTCCCTATATAGTAGCGTTTATCTTTTGCGGCATGTACACGATATGTAGGCTTGAGAGCCAAATTTTTGTATGGGATTGAATCCCAAATTTTGTCTTTTGAACACAAACTTTATGTATTTTGGGAAAGACATTTTTATATGTAGTGATATATATACATGGACCTACTTTTATGATTATTTACAATGACTTGTGTGTTCATTTTCTGATGTATTTTTTATGTATGGGCTAGATTCCAATCCAAAATGTAATTAGCTAATGAATCAGCTACACAATTGAATTCTCTTGGTATGTGTTGATATGAAATATAATTAAAAGATCGTTCCAAGAGGCATACCCTTCGAAATAAGCAAAGTAGGATAGGATCGCGGACTGCGTAAACACGATTCAGATGGGAGACCACGAGTTGGGAGTATAGAAAGACCGATAGGGAGTCAATTCTGAGGGAAGCAACCTCTGTTAAGAGTCCAATGACTGCATGGTACTCTGCAATATTGTTTGTTGCGGGGCCCAAGCAAGTGGTTCCTGAAGATAACAACTCATCAGTGGGAGAGTAAATTACCCATGCTACGGAAGCAAGGTTCCGGGTGTGTCAGCTCGCACCATCGGCAAATCCGTAGTAGGCAGACATCTGTGCATAAAAGAACAAGTTAAGGTAAGTATGGATACATGAGATCCGTGTGTGCATACAAAAAGATAAGTGAAAACAAATTAGGTACATTATGTACAAAAAGTATCTCGCACAGGATGAACCTATGCGTAGAAACGTTTGAGGTACAACCCATTGTGTGGTTGTGCCAGTGGTGTGCCATCACAATCGACAAGTTCATAGGCTCCTTTCTCCAAAACACATTTTACAATGAAGGGGCCATACCACATAGACTCTAGCTTTCCTTTTCCAAGTTTATCATGCATTTGGTCATATGTGAGTATGAGGTCACCTTTATTGAAAACCCAAGGTTGAACGGATTTGTCATACTATGCTTTGACTCATTTTTTATGAGCTTCATTGGCTAAAGCAATGTCTCGGCGGGTTTCATCTAGCTTGGCTAGGTATAGAAACCGTTCCTCTTCAGAAGTGGTATGGGGAAGTAGCTCTATGACTATCTTCAGTGACGGGATTTCACATTCAACTTGTAAAATGGCTTCCAGGCCATACACCAGCTGGAATGGTGTCAACTCGGTAGCGCTCTTCACTGAGGTTCGGTATGCCCATAATGTTGAAAACAGAGCTGAGTGCCAATTGGACTTGTGAGTACCCACAATACGCTGAATCATACATTTCAGAACATTGTTAATGGCTTCGACTTGGCCAAAATCCTGTGGGTAGTATGGGGTTGAGTTTTCATGACGAAAACCCAAGTTGGCACTCAATTCCGCAATCATATGGTTCCTGAAGTGGGAGCCATGATCGGTCACGATGGATTGTGGGACACCAAACCTAGCTATAATGTGTTTGAATATGAACTGTGCCATTGTTTTTCCACCTTCAGCATAAGTAGGCATTGCTTCAGCCCATTTTGTGAAATATTCCACAGCTACTATGACATAGCTATGCCCCCTGGCTAAAGTGGGCTTACAGTGCATGAAATCTATGCCCCATTTGGAAAAGGGGCTGATGGAAATAATAGGATGGAGTGGAGTATGATGCGAGTGTGTTTTACTATGAAAGAATTGACAGGGTGGACATTTCTTAACCGTTTCAATGCAGTCTTTGAAAATCGAGGGCCAGAAATATCCCGCTCGCAGTATCTTCTAGGCTATAGCCATCCCAGAGAGATGACCACCACATGCGCCAGCGTGGAAGTCATTAAGAACGTGTTCGGCCTCATCTAAAGTCAAACAACGTCGAAGAATGGTATCAACACCATGACGGTAAAGGGTATCGTTGACTATAAGGTAGTACTTGGCATGGTGTTGGATACGTCGGCGTTCATCGTGGTTGAGGTCGGGGTGGAAACGTTGGGTTTGGAGATATAATAAAATATCCCCGTACCATGGGTTGGACGTGCTAATGAGGAACAACGATTCATCCAGAAGAGAATCGATTGGCTCAGGTTGCTCAGTAACACGGGGAAGGTTACAAATCAACTAGGCAAAGACCAAAGATTTCTTGGATTTGGCTTTGGCAAATTCCATGTCAAACTCTTGTAGGATAACCATCCAACGAGAATATTTTCCCCCAAGCACTTGACGTGTGAGGATATAGTACATTGGATTGAAATCCGCTATGACAGTGGTCTAGCGGAGTAGAATGTAATGACAAAACCTCTTGACAACAAAAACTGTTGCCAGAGCTAGTTTTTCAACATGTGAATAGCGAGTTTCAGAGTTGAGAAGACTCTTACTAAGATAGTATACCACATGTTCTATGCCATTATTATCTTCTTGGACTAACACCATACCGATGGTGGAAATCAAAGCTGCGAGATAAAGAATGTAATCTCGTGTGTAATTGGGGGGTTGAATCACAGGATCTTTAGTTAAGGCCGCCTTTAGATGACTAAAGGAGCGTTGGGCTTCATCATCCCAAATGAATGGGGTATTATTCTTTAGAAGCCTCATATAGCCTTTTGTTATCTCAGCGAAATTGAAAATAAAATGGCGTAGAAAGATTGTGTGCCCCTATAAACTTTGAAGTTCTAGTATGTTCGTGGGGAAAGGAAGGGCTAGAATAGCTTCTACCTTCGCAGGGTCCAATCTCATGTCTCTTTTGGAGATTATGAATCCTAAAAGTTTTCTGGCTTCAACGCAGAAGACGCATTTATGTGGATTCAAACGGATATTGTAGCGACGACACCTTGAAAAGATGGCGCCTAAGTGATCAGGATGATCTTCCCTGGTATGAGAATGAGCGGGAAGGTCATCAAGATACGGCTCTGCAACATGTTTGATATCGTGAAATGTGTATGGCATCACATGTTGGAAAGTTGCCCCGACATTTTTCAGGCTAAAAGGTAGCTTTCGATATGCAAAGATTCGCCATGGGAAAATAAAGGTTGTTTTGTGCTGGTCGGCTGGGAGTATCTCGATCTAATTATAGCCGGAAAATCCATCCATGAACGAAAAAATGACACTCCCGGAATAGTTATCAATGATCTGGTTGATGAATAGAGTTGGGTAGTTGTCCTTTGGACAAGCTTTGTTCAAGTCACGATAATCGACACAGACTCTAATTGTTCCCTGTTTCTTAGCTACGAGAATGATATTAGATACCCATTCTGTCAGTGGGACAGGACAGATAAAACCAACACATAAAAGTTTTTCAACTTCTGCTTTGACAGCAGCTACCTTACAGGGGGGGACGGGTCAGAGTTTCTGCCGAACAGGTCGGGCGCCAGGAAAAGCTGGAATCTCATGGACCACGATAAACGGGTCTATTCCTGCCATTTCTTCATAACTCCAGGAAAAAACATCGTGGAAAGTTTTAAAGTAGGCAGTGTAGAACTCCATTTCAGTGGGAGTGCATGTTTTTCCAATATGAATGTTTTCCACGACCCTGGGCTTCATTGAAATGTCAATGGGAGTGGTTGCCATAAGGTTGGACAAGTTTCCTTTGAAAAATACTTCATCGAGTGAAGTGGGAAACTTGTTTTGAACCATTCCAAGTGAAGTGTTGGATTTTGTATCGGGATCAATTGTCTAGATGGTGGGGAATGAAGATCGATGATGGAAATTTCCCTATGGTGGTTCATCACCACACATAACCTCCATAATTGATTCGTCAGTGGTAAAATCAATGTGAGAGGATCGATAAGTGGTGGGGCTGAATGGGTCTCAGATGAGAGCTTTGCCACTGTGTGATGGGTAGAAGAATCGACCCAATCGGTGGCTGACTAGATCGCTTCATATGCTACGAGGTTCCCATTTAATGGCATAAAGTTGCCGTAGTTTTCAATCTCAGTGGGACTCGGTATCACCCACGTATCATTGAAAGGGGTGACATTTGATGATATCATGTTGACTTCCTGAACGTGGGAGCCCAGCTCTAGGAAAACTCTAGTAAGGGAAGAATCCTTCATAAGATCAATGCCAACGTCTTGGAAATGGTACCGAGGTTGATCCAATAACGGGATGGTGTTGGTGGAGTTCGGATGAGATTCTGGGATACGGTAATCTAGATGATCTATGGTGACAATTTTCCCTTCATGAGGAAATTGCATGATCCGAAAGACAATAGATGCTATGGCGGTCATGGCGTAAAACCAGTTCTGACCAAGTAGAAGATTGTAATCTAATGGCACATCCACGACTTTGATGTGTACAGATACTATTTTCCCCCCGAGTTCAACACCAATCATGGGAATGAGTCAATAAGGTTGAAAACCGTGTCCATCAAATGCTCTGAGAGTAGTGGGAGACATCGTGACATCGGGTGAGCCTAAAGCTCTCCAACAATTCAAAGACATAATCGACGCGGAGGCATCCTAGTCTAAGACAGTGCGATGGATGCTATTCACACGGATTCTTGTATGAACCTAGAAGGCTAATTGATGGGAAAGTTGAGGTTTGACATACTCCAAGTTAAACATGATGGTGTTTGAAGTATCTGGGTCCATTGCTCCTAGTGCTGAAAGTAAGGTTCTGCACTATGTAGGGTGGTGTTGGAGAACCTCGAGAGTCGACATGGCGCATGGTGCTTGAGCTAAATCCTCAACAATGTTATAATTTTGGGCAGCTCGCACGTTGGGATTAAATGTCGCCTTTCATATGGTGCCCTTGGGTGGGCATAGCACTATGTCTGTAAGTGGTCTCCCAATGTGGAGATGGTCGTTAGGGGGAGGGGTAGGAGAAGGATCTTCAATAGGAGACTTGGCTTTGGTTTTCTCTGACTATTTGGTTGAACTTGGAGGGTTTTTGTATGTCTTTGAACAAGTGGTTATGTGAATCTCTTCATTACTCGTCATCAGGATTTCGCGGTTTGCAGACGTCTCTCTGCGAGATGGGTTATTCAGGTTGCCCCCTTGTGGGGTTTCTTGGGTAACCATTTGCTATTGCTACTGAGGGAAAGGGTCAGTTAACACTGCCAGATGATAGGATCCTTTAACGAATTTGTTGACTTCATCCTTGTAGGGACAATCATGTGTGTAGTGATCGTCTTGACAAATGAGGCAAGGAAACTTAGCCTTCTGACGTGGTTTTGGGTCGTTGTGGGTGGGTTGTGGCTTGGGATTCTGCTACTGGTTAGAAGTCTTCTTGGACTTTCCACGATTGTTCTTCTTCTTTCCTCTAGATGGTTGTGACATAGATTGAACTGCATTCACTTTGTAGGAGACAGTGGGAGAGGTAGAAGCTTTTGGAGCAGCCTGGGGTAAAGCGGGGGAAGCAGAAGCTTTTTTCCCCGTCGGTTGAATGGTAGGATGGGCCTTAATTGAACTGACAATACCGTCGATAGGGGGTTCAGCAGAAAGCTTAGTTGGATCAGTAGTAACGTGGGTGGCGTGGGGAAGAAGTTAATGTAAAGTATTGGATTGGGTGTATACCAAATCCATGTATTGGGTTGCCGAGATGGCTTGTTCCTCCATGATCGGCCCATGCATAGCAATGTCCCTGGCTATGGGAAGCAAGAAAGACTTTGTGAACCAATTAGTGATTAGCTGATCTAGAATGGGTGCCTTGATTAGCCTACGGCATCGACGCCACTCATGGATGTGGTCTGAGATGTGCGTAGAAGTAGTTTGACGCAACAACGTTAATAGTTCTATTCCAGTCTCATACCAGATGGGGAGCTGGAAATGGGTCAAAAACTGCAAAGCCAAGGTGTTAAAATCATGAAAGGAGTGTTGTGGCAGCTGGATGTACCATTTTGCTGTCATTTCGGTAAGTGTGCACTGGAAGAGCCGTAGCCGAATGGAGTCATCAATCAATGAGTTGGATGAACACCAAAGATGGAAGGTCATCACGTGGTTCTTGGGGTCTTCCCCGGGCTTGGCATTGAACTTAGGAATGTCCGATGGAATTTTGGCTAGGATAGGTGGCCAGTGAGGTTCATGCCATATAGGATCGTTGATGAGCCTCGACAAATCGGGTAAATCTAGTGTGGCCAAGAAAGGAAGTTGACGGTTGGACTGCGGGTATGAGTAGTAACTGTATGGTGCAGGGATGCCTGAGGGGCCCTGAACAACATATTGTTGCGTGTTGTACCCATAGATGTTTCCTGCAGGGTACTGCTAGAAGTTCTGGGGGTAGTAGGCCATCTGGTTGTGTGTTGGAAGTCATTACTTGACTGGGAATCATAGTGGTAACTGGTTGTTGGACGTTTTGCTGAGTGGGGATGGTGGGTATGGTACCCTGGGGTTGTTGTGTCCCAGGAATTGTTGCTGCTCCTTGTTGGGGAATGGTTCCCTGGGGTGGTTGGGTCCTAGGAATGTTGCCACTACTTTGAGTAAGTGGAGGGTTTCCCATAGCAGGGTTGGGGGGTGGCTGTAACAGTGGTGTCCATGGAATATGGGTTCCACCTTGATGAAGAGGTGGGAATTGAAGGGATGGGTTCGATGGAGTTGTTGCAGCCGAAGGGTAGGGGAATCCGAAATTCAAGTTGGGGGGGATTTGAGGTTGCCCCCCATCTAGGTTCAAGGTGTGTTGTACATACCGAACTGAGCAGATGCTACTGGTTGGGAGGGTTGTTGGATGGTACCAATAGGTTTCCCTCCAGCAGGTGGGTTGGATGGTCCTATGGGAGGAGGTTGGTGACTAGGAACAGGTTTCGAAACAAAGGGTTGTCCTCCAGTAGGCTGGGTTCATAGCTCGATGGGAGGCGATTGGTTACTAGGAGCGAGGTTCCCAACAAAGGGTTTTTCTCCTGTACGCTAGGTTGATGGCCTACCAAAAGGGGGTTGGTTGTTGGAATTAGCAGTCGCAACAGTTGGTTGTCCACCTCCTGAAATGGTGTAGATAGTGGCCAAAGGTGAACCTCCGTTTAGTATGGATGATCCAGCGGTATGACTTGATGTTCTTCCGACACTAGAAAGGTGAGATAGTGTCGATTGGCCAATGGCGCGAAAGGTGCCGATTTGTGGAGGGGGTCTTCCATATGTGACGGGCGGGGACGGAGAAAATACTGGCTTATCCCTCATAGAACGTACACCAAACATACGTGATGGCAGTAAATGTGGGGAATTTAATCGAGGGGTGTCAAGGGTTTCGTCCATAGCGTCTTCAACAATAGAAGGACCATCAAGGATTGGGTCTGGGTTTGTATCTTGAAAAGGGTTTTTGGGGTCCGGAGGGAACAGAGGTATAGTAACATCTGAAGGTCCGGAACCATCTGCATAGGAGTGATGAAACTCTGTGCTAGACAGAACATTGGGAGCCCGATAGTCTAGAGGATGGGTAGTAGGGGGATATCTAGAAGACGACAAGAGCATTTGCTCTGTATCACGTTTAAACTATGCCGATGCTAATGTTAAATTTTTAGAATTTACATCAATATGATCTAGGACCTTAACTGAGAGAACAAGATGTACAGCAAATATATAGCATATCAATCATGGATACAATAATGCAAGCACACAAGAGACACAGAGTTTACTTGGGGAAAACCATGAAGGTGAAAAACACCAATAACTTCCTCAAAGATAGATAGAGCAATGATACAATCAGAATACAAGAGCTAGTCTTCTCCTAGCAACGGAGCCTCCTCCTCATAAGTGTGCCACTTTTCGAATGAGAGAAGTTTGTGAATGAATGATCAAATAGAGATCTCCCGATCTCTATTTATACTTGCCTGTCCTGCCCAATAAACTAATGGGGCCTACATGTCTAGCTTAACCCATGGTTAACTTAATCCAGGATGACCCCACACTTGGTGGTCTAATAACCATTTGACCGACATGTCCGAACCCCAATAGGGTGGTCTAATAACCCTTCGACCCACATGACTTATACAGGGCCGACCCCAACAAGGTGGTCTAATAACCCATCAAGTATAAGCTACGACACTTACAATATAACTGACGACACTTCCATATAGAGGAATAATAACATCTCCATAGGAGTAGAAAATACATATATGAAATAGATGGGTGAAATACATTCCGAAGTTACATATACATCAACACTCCCTCTTAACTAGGAAGGTATTTCTCGACACAGGTCTGCTAGCACAAGTCTTCTTCTCTGGATCCTCATCAACGAATCATCATCCTCGTCATTGCTGCTGCTACCTCAATCAATCTCTGAATCTACTCGTCATAGGAAGTTCTACAGAGCTAGTCCTTTTTCATACTGGATGTAGGCCCACCACCTGCAAGTCTTCATCATCACTGGCCATACTATGGAATCCTCAGGACTTATTACGTGCATCACAAAACCTTAAAAGAGTCTCTTGACTAGCAAGAACCCCAAAGAGCATTTGAGGCCTTTTTCATCATGTCCAGATCTCCAGGACTTATTACATGTGACTGTCACAAAACCTTAAAAGAGTGTCCTAGGAATGTTTATGTGCATAGCACGACCGACAAAAACTCTAAAGAGCATCCCAGGAACATTTATGTTCCTAAGCACGACCGACAAGATCTCCAGGACTGATTACATGTGACCTCTGCTACAAACCCTCAAAAGAGCATCCCAGGACTCATTATGGGCACATAGCCCAACCTATCGGATCTCCTAGGTCTTACATGTAGCAACCCACCACAAACCCTCAAAAGAGCATCCCAGGACTTATTACGGGCACACAACCCAACCTATCGGATCTCCCAGGTCTTACATGTGGCCCACTATCACAAACCCTCGAAAGAGCATCCCAGGACTTATTACGGGCACACATCCCAACCTATCGGATCTCCGAGGTCTTACATGTGATACACAGTGCCAGTCCTTTTTCATAATGGATGTGACCTAGAAAAAATCTAGGATTTCCTTTGCACAACCTGTCCACGGCCATAGAGTATCAACTTGATACTCACCATACATCATCCTGATGTACACATGATCATCCTGATGATCATCACTGCAACATCCTGCTGCATGTCATCTGGAGCAACATCCTGAAGCTCGTCATCTATGATCATCCTGATCATACATTGCATCTACCTGATGCATACCAAGTATCTACCTGATGCATACCAAGTATCTACCTGATACATATCATCATACATGATCCAACCATCCAGCATGATGCGTACATACATATATATATAAATGATCCAACTGATCATATCCAACATCCAACATGATGCGTACATAGACATATAGAGCAGTAACTGGAGCATTGTCCTGATGCTCATCATCCATGATCCTCCTGATCATCATAACACAGTCTTCTTCAGATCATCTCATCGTCCACCAAGCACAGCCTAGATGCACATCATCCAACACTTACACCACCGACATGGGAGAAAACATCTACCACCATTCAGGGAAGGCTCCAGTCCTTACTTTTTCACCATGGGAGAACACATCTACCACCATGTGAAAAATGGCTTCAGCCCTTACATCTAAACCATGGGAGAACACATCTACCACCATGTGAGAATGGCTTAGCAATTACATCACGACCATGGGAGAACACATCAACCATGTCAGAAAAGCTCATGTGCATCTGCATCTTCCGGACTCATCACCTCCCTTTGGAAGGAACATCGATCTGAAGTGCACCAAGCCTCTCTCTGAAGTACTCAAATTGCACTTTGGCCAACTGCTTGGTCAATACATCTGCAACCTGCTCATCCATTGCAACATACTCTGCTACGTAGGACTACTTACTGCTAAACCAAGAGATCACATCTGATCCCATACTGAAGCAACACCTAGATGTTCTCTTCTTATCTGTAGCATTGCCTGCCCAGTCTGAATCAACATAACCCTGCGGGTTAAACTTTTGATTCACGTCATACTTGATCCAATAGTCAACCGTACCCTTCAGGTACCTCATAATATGATTTACAGCAACCAGGTGAACACTCCTCGGATCTATCAGGAACTGGCTCAATGTTTTCACCACAAAGCAAATATCTGGTCTCGTGTTCGTCAGGTACATTAAGGACCCAATCATCTGATGATACACAGTGACATCAACCAGATCAGATGAAGCATCACATAGAAGCTTCAGGTTCGATGCCATAGGTGTGGCCATGGCCTTGTATTCCATCATCCCAAACCTCTTCAGGATCTCTACTACATACTTCCCTTGTCCAAGGAATATTCCATCTGCACTCTGCTACACCTCCATATCTAGAAAGTGGTGTAGCATACCCAAGTTCTTCATCTCGAACTTGGCAGCAAGCTTCCACTGCGTGTCGGAAATCAATCTATCTTCACCTGTGATAAATAGGTCATCCGCATACAAAAGTAGTGTCACTGGATTACCTTCCTCAACCTTGTAGTAAGGGTTGGAATCCGCTTTACTCTTGGTAAAGCCCAAACTGGATATAAAGCTGTCTATCCTACCATACCAAGTTCTGCACATATATGACTCCATATCATGTGTCTCAGAACCAAGTGGCTGCTCCACATACACTTCTTCTTCAACTACACCATTCAAGAAGGCTGTCTTGAAATCCATCTAGTGTATCTTCCACTTCATCACTGCAGCCAGTGCAAGTACTGATATGATGGAAGTGTATCTGGATTCAGGAGCAAAAGTCTCTATGCTACCACCTGCAGCATGCTTGATCTTGTAGATCCTCTCGGAAGTCACTACAAACTACCCTTCAGGTCTTGGGACTGCATCCCAAACATCTTCATGATCGACTTGTACTCCTCGATCATGGCATTCTTCCCAGATCCTGGGAACTTCAATATCTTCAATATTTTCAATAGATAACTTTGTTGTTGAACAAATGTTGTAGTCCTTCTTTTGTAGGTGATGGTATATGATCTTTCCTACACAACAAGTTAAGTTGCATGATTAGAAAGCATAACATAGTTTTCAAAACAAATTCTTACACATAAGGAAATATGTCATACAGCCATGCAATTATCTTAGCCAATGCTTCAATACAACATTTATCCATATCCCGTAACTTTCTAGATGCCTTCCAATCTCTACCAGAACATTGTTAAGAGTGTTCACAACTCCTAACATGTAAACAAAAAGGTTTCATTCTAGATAAGTAACAATGGAATGTTGTACAGTGACATAGGCCACTTACCCATCAAATGCATATTAGTAGTAAGTTGTTCATTAATGCAATCATTCTAATATGCATAATACACATCCTAAAGCTAGGAACATAAGCATATACATCATTGAACAATATTATTTAAACAAACAGATATGCAAGAAATGACAATTTAAATACTTATCTTTGTTTGTTTGTTGGGTGGACTCCCTCTGAGTCTTTGCTTCCTTGCAGGAGCTAGTCTGAAGTAGCTTCTTCTACACCTTTCTATTGTGGAATGTAGAGATATGGTCAACTCCCTCTGAATATCTGCATCCTTGCAGAAACCACTGGAGTGTGCTCCCTCTTGATTTTTTCTTCCTGGATTACCTGTTTTGAGCTTATATTCATTCTAGATCCCTATGCATGCTTATTAGTATCATCATTGTGTTATCTTTGAGGTCTCATACATAATCATGCATTCATTAGTATATTCTTAATACTATCAAAACACAATAATCTTAAGCATGTATAGTCATGATCATTTCAAATAAACATTAGTATTCAAGGTTTTAGGGAAGTCTTATTTTACTCATGCATATTCTTATTTGATCATAGGACTCTTCTGATTAGTTAAATCATCAAAGCATAAACCCGTGATTACTCCAACCTATACCTTCATGATTCTTTTAGTTAGTCATATCATCAATTATGGTAGGAAACATAATATGCATACAACCATGACTATTCAAACCTATGACTTCATGAATAATCATTATCAACAACATAACAGTATAAGATCCTAACACAAGGTAGGATTCTAGCTTAATATAGGAAAAACAACCTGGATTAGCATGCTAGCTAGTTATGTCTAACATACCCACATAATGTCTTCTAGTTCTCTTCAATGACTTGTGCTAGTAACCTACATGTCTCATAAGTTAACCACTGTAGAACCAAGTTATACATACCTCATAAGTAGATCTTCTATGTGATCCATGACAATGGATGAATCTTTGTCTTCATGTCATCATGATCATATGTTCTTGAACTAGAACATGATTTTTCTTTCTTGGTGTACCTTTTATGTTAGCGAACAACATAAACCTCGTACAACATCACAATGCATTAGTACAATCATAAGTGTCAAAACCTTAATCAATGAATATCTTCTATTAAGGTGATACAACAAGTCTAGTGCTTAATCAAGATTGTACTGTAATGATATGAAGACAAACATATTATAAACTTAACCATGAACAGAATTTGAAACATACCTGTAAGACATACCTGTCAAGATTGCTTGTAATCTTCTTATGGAAGGCCGTCACCTCATCTCTCTTTGAAACAAGAACTTCTTCACTTATGCAGGTGACCAATCCATCCTCTTCTAGGATTAACCCAATCCACTTGATTTGAAGGAACTGGATATGGAGCTGTAATAGGGTTTGTCAGAGAAACCTCAAAAATTCAAACTTTTAATTTCAAACTTTTAATTTCAAACTTCCGAAAGGATAGAAATATGCACCTTGATGAGCTGATCAAGCTGGTATATTCAGAATTTGAAAACTGCAAAGTTTCACTCCTCAATTTTGCCTTTGAAACTTTTGGATTCACTGGACGTAACCCCGAAATGGGGTTTGATGAAGCCCACTCTTCTTCCCAATCAAAAGGTTTGATCCAAAGATATAAGCTTCTATTTTTATGAGGAGCTTCCAGCTGTGGTCACAGATTTCAAAAATTCCCATTTTTGCAGAAGCCATAATTTCCACTTTTCTGATCAAAGTCCCGAACTAGGGTCTGATCAAGCCCGGCCTTCTGCCCAACCAAAAATTCTGATCTTGATCTCTAAATTTCGATTTTGATGAGTAGCATTCAGCCGTGGTCTTCGATTACAAAATTTCAACTTTATCCGAAACCCTAAATTCCGGAAGCCATGAGTGAAGGTCCTCAAAATTAATTCTGTTTTGGCAAAAATATGTACCTGATTGTTTCTAGTGTAACTCTAAACATTTTGATCCACAGGGTCTGAAAATTTTTCTTGAGATATCCTGACCTGTCATCTTTCCATCCCTATAGGTCTGACCTCCATTGGATTCTCTGAGAGAGAGTTATGCCAAGTGTCATAACGTGACCCGTTTATGGGATAAAATAGGAGAGCGAACTTGTACGGTGTGCCACGTGTCACTGGTTCAACTTCGGCCTTTGAAATTTTTTCCTGAGATAGTAAAGTCTATGTAGTACCTGTCAATTTTTACTAAATTTCATTTGGAGCTTTCTAGCCCAAGTTATGACCTTTCTCCCAAGGTCACCTGTGTTTGACTCAGATCTCGAAGAGGCAGAAACCCTATATTGTACAGATCATAAATCACAAAGTACAACGAATTAGAGGTTGTCCTTTGGACACAAGGTACATGGTGATCTGAGATTTCACCTATAAAATTTTCAGATCCGAAACCTTCTCCAAAATGGATTTATAGCGAAAGTGCTACGATGACTGGTTTTTGCTATATCAAGCCCTAGCATTGTAAGTGCAACAAGTGTCATACATGCCATATCATGCCTTCTTTCAGGCTAGCTCTGATACCATGTTAAATTTTCAGAATTTACTTCAATCTGATCTAGGATCTTAACTGAGAGAACATGTACAGAAAATCTACAGCATATCAATCATGGACACAATAATGCAAGCACACAAGAGACACAGAATTTACTCGGGGAAAACCATAAAGGTGAAAAACCCCAATAACTTCCTCAGAGATAGATAGAGCAATGATACAACCAGAATACAAGAGATAGTCTTCTCCTAGCAGGAGAGCCTCCTCCTCATAAGTGCACCACTTTCCAAATGAGAGAAGTGTGAATGAATGATCAAATAGAGATCTCCCGATCTCTATTTAAACTTGCTTGTCCTGCCCAATAAACTAATGGGGCCAACATGTCTAGCTTAACCCATGGTTAACTTAATCTGGGATGACCCCACACTTGGTGGTCTAATAACCCTTTGAACCACATGGCCGACCTCCAATAGGGTGGTCTAATAACCCTTCGACCCACATGAATTATACAGGGCCAACCCCAACAAGGTGGTCTAATAACCCATCAAGTATAAGTTACGACACTTACAATATAAATGACGATACTTCCGTATAGAGGAATAATAACATCTCTATAGGAGTAAAAAATACATATATGAAATACATCGGTGAAATACATTCCGAAGTTACATATATATCAACAGCTAACAGGGATTTAGCTAGACTAACCATACTAGATTGGATGGAGGCCATGATCTTGTGTCCCGAAGGGAGGTTGGGGAGGCATACTGTATGAGGTATGTTGCTGGAAGAATCGGTTTCTTATGGATGAATGCTAGATGGAACAGTGATAGCAGGCGGAGGTTCCACCTGGGAAGTGATAAAGCCATAGTCAGGTTCAAAGGGTGTATCAGGAAGTTAGGTTTCTTTGATAACTTCGACTTATCTTCCCGGGACTGTAATCAAGTCAGATATATCTTGGTTGGATCCTTCGGTGGTGGCAACAGATCCTTCTGGAACATCGTAGAAAGTATCTGGTGGAAGGGTAGTGCTGACATCGGGGAGGATGGTGGCCTCCGGTTTAGTATCTTGGGTAGTACTAGTTTCAGTCGCTATAGTGTTGTCCATTGTGGCAGATATATCTGGAATGACAGTGGGTGAAGAGACAGTGGGAGTCTCAGGTGTACTAGTGGTTGGAGAAACTGCAAGAGGTTCTGAGACCGTAATGTCAGTAACAATTACAGGAAAAACTTAATATGTAGTGCACATCAACGGTGGAACGTTCCCTCGGCCAGCACCGCAGCTGGGAGGGACGAGAATACGTTATGTAGGTGGACCAGAGGTCCATGGTGGTGGTGGTGGGCTTCGTCCCTATACTCTTCGTGATCTCCGTGGTGGTTCTAACATAATGGTAGATATACAAAATATGGGGGCAGTCTCGTAACAAAGAACTCAAAAACCCTAATGCAGCCGAGTGTGCAAAAGGGGAGCTAGAAAAAGAAAGGCTCACAGGCCAAAAATGCAAGCTCTAAAAAACTATACTGAGACTGGAATCATAGCAAGCGAGCTCGAAACAAAAATGGCCAGAATGCCAACAAGCAATCACTAAAAAGAAAAATGACCCTCTATTAAGATGAGATAACAAGCAAACTTCCTAACTAAGAGATGGAGACCTCAACAAGTTGTATCCTTTGCAAGGTGATGAAATCCAAGTCGAACAATACAATGTGAGAGACCAATATGAGAAAGATATCCCTCTACCAAAAGGGATCCTAGGTAAAAGATCTGTAGTAGAAAAGTTACTAAGCTACCTTGTTCATGACACGTTGGAAAAGGTTTTCAGCACTTCTGCCTTATCACCCTTGTATTATGAGTATGGTGGCCGTATAACACAAGGAAGACAATGATCGATGTTTCCTTAGGGCTAAGTGGAGTGCAGCATTCCACAGAGTCCTTTTGGTTCTCAATCTCGTGGCGGTTTAACCCCTGAAAGTTTTAAAACAGTCAGGAGGCCCCTCCACAAATTTGTGTATGACCATGTCAACAAATACTAGAGTATTTTAGTTCCCTAGAGGACAACAACTATTGTCTCAGATGATAATGACAAGGGAGAATTATTTGGATGCCTATCCTCGGTGTCCTACCTAACTACCAAATTCTTTTGATTTCCTCAAGTGAGGTTAATGTTGGTTTAGTTAGGGAGATTAATTTTAGTGGTTGTATTACTCAATTAGGTAAATGGATGTGAAACTTGGTGGTGTTGTGACGACCCAAACCATGCAAATGAGAATGAATCGAAATAAGCCTTGTATTCGATGAAAACTAGCTATGGAAAAGAGAGAGTTCTTCGATCATAAATGCATGAAACTTTCACAAACAATGAAAAACCACTTCAAAACAAACTTTTTGTTTTCTTTTTCCAAGTAAAGCCAAACTGAAATAAACACTCTTTCAGATTTCACTGATCTACAACTATAATGCTTCAAAATGAGAATTTGTGTGGCAAATTGAATGGTTCACTTCCTAATGCACGATATTATAACTAGATCATTTCAAACCAAGCAACACAAATGTTCTTAAATGACAATTTCCAATATAGATTTTAACAACAATAATGGAAAAGATGATATTCATAAGAATGTTGTGATTATGACAATTTACACAATCCAGTAAAAACGGATGGTAGTAACAACTTGGTTGTGATGGGAAGATAAAGCCAATGCAATCAAACTGGAGGGATGACCCAATATGCAAATATTGCCACTAACTCAGAAAATAATCAAGCTCACACTAAGAGATATACAAACCACAAATGCCTATGTAATAGACAGGATAGTGGTAAGCAACAGAAAACACAAAACTGAGGCAGAGAAGATCAAAAAATGACTCAGGTAACCAAACAAGAAAGAAAAAATGAAAAATTGCAGACACTACCGTGTGGTATATACTGGCTAACTCTCGGTACTGGTACACTACAGTGCTGGTAAGAGTGCTGGGTATGCGGTACTACCGCTCTGTAGGTAGTAATGAGAGAGCGGTACTGCTGCTAGGGATGGAAAAAAGTGCAACTTTTGAAAAGAAAATTGAATTTTTCAGGGGTGTTGCAGACCCAGAGGACTCATTGCTCCCAGAGGGAGACAAGATGTAGAGAGAAGGGGTGAATAGAGGTCAAAGAAACCAAAATTCAGTACTGGTTTGATAAGAAAGAAAAACCACAATCAAGAATGACTGAAAGTGAAATGAATCAATCAAATGGGGTTCAAACCAACGGACTCGCCAGTTTTTGTTGTAGATATTTCTCCCTACGGATAGCTAGAAACTCTCTTAGGTTAAAGTAGACTTAACTGACTCTAAACTAAGACAAAAATATAACAAATGCTACCTTGAATTCCTAGATCCAAACAAATATTTCAATACCATAATGCTGGACGAAATGGAAGATATCTAACTGACCTTTGATTTAATTGCTCGTCCTAGTTGTTGCTCCAATATTCAAGTCCTCGCGAATGAACCTATTAGAATGAACCAAGGTACAAGTACATACAATCTTCTAGCAATTTGAAATATATGTTAGAATCTAAATCTATAGCAGAAACAAATCATATGATTGAAACAAGATTAACATACACGATTTGGAAAACAAGACAAGTTATGTTTTATTACAAACTTGAAGTCACTTACAATGGTTGCTTGATGTCCAAGCCAACTCTCAGCTCCAAGTGCTTTCTCCTCTAGCTATCTCCACAAAGATCTAAGACCATAGGTTTGATATCTCAAAGAGTCCTCCCCTTTGCTCATGGAAGGCCTCTCTCTTATAGTGTGTAGAAGGGTTAACCAACAAGAGAGAAGGATGGATCTTGGGAGTGTTTAGTGGATCAGACCCACTAATCTGAGAAGGTGAGTTAGGATCGAATCAAAGATTCCAATCCTCAAAAATCTCTCGAAGATCAAGATTCCACAAGCCATGGCAAAAGGGCTAAAAAAGGACTATTGCGCCCCTAAAACTGAGCATAACATGGTAGTACTGTGCAACAGGGAAGGAGCATAGAGCGGTAGTGGGGACTACCGCAGAGCTACAAGAGAGAAGAATGCGGTAGAGTAGGTATATGAAGTCTCAGTTGGGTTGATTCCTGATAGGATAGGTTTGTCTTCATGGGTCATCATCATATTTTCCCTTCTAGGTGTTTTAGGTAGTTTAGGGAAGTGTCGTCAAAGGTGAAGGTGCGACACTGTGAAATATAGAGGTATAAAATCAAGTAAGCACCTCAAATAAAGAGCATCAAAACCCTATGCCTTCTTCGCCAATAACATCTTCTCCTCCTCCTTCTCCTCATGTGCTGAAAGTAGTAATACTAGTAATCAGCAGTCTAAAAGCAATAAACGAAGGAAGAATAGGGAGAAGATGCCAAATCAAGGGGGCGTCCACCCAGTCTCTGGAGGTAATGCTCGGGGCACTCACCCATCCTCTAGAGGTCATGCTGGGGGAACCTACCCAGCCTCTAGAGGTCATGCTAGGAGAAAACTTTCAGTCACTGCAAATCATACTGAAAGTATGTCTTCAACCTCTATTGGTCATGTTGAGGACATGTCATTGATCAATGCTAGTCATATTAATGACAAGTCATCAATTACTACAAGTCATACTAGAGACACTAAATCAGCCACTGCAGGTCATGCTGAGAAATTCGACATTGTTGACAAACCTAATAAATAGTAGCTTAAGTTCCCTTGTATGTTTTTTGAGGGAGACGACTTGACCTATTTGCTCCCTGTACTTCCAAAAGTGCAAAAAATGTGTTCTTTAGTTCAAAAGTCTTCTGCTTCTGAGCAACCATCCACTACAAGTCATGCTAGGGAAAGCTATCAGCCAATGCTAGTCATGCCCAGGGAAAGCTGTCATCCAATGCTAGTCATGCTGAGAGTATTGATGTTGTAAAGGAGTTTAATTTTATAGGACACAAGCCAAATTTCCCTTGTAAAATTTGTAAGGGAGATCACCTTACTCACCTCTACCTTGCTATTCTAGACGTGTATAGAGTGTGGCCCATGTCTAAAGAATCCTTTGCTCCTCAATTGTTTAAATATTCCCAATAGCCTAGTTAACCTTTGATTAATAAAGTGGTTGAACCAAATTAGTATTTGGTCAACCACACTCTTCCTTCAGAGAGTGAAGTGATCGAATTGATGCATTCTTCGACTGATCTCATCAGTCCTTTGGAAACTATTGCACCTAAACTCCAAAATCAAGCAAAATCCGCTTCCAAAACTGCCAAATCTAGGTTTCAAAAGTGCCAAAACCGGTTCCAAAAGTGCCAAAACCAGTTCCTAAAGTGCCAAAACCGATTCCAAATTTCAAAATCCGATTCCGAAAGTGCCAAATCAAGGTTCCAAAAGGGACAAAACTGGTTCCAAAAGTGCCAAAACCGGTTCCGAAAGTGCCAAAACCGATTCCAAAATTTCCAAATCCGATTCTGAAAGTGCCAAATCAAGGTTCCAAAAGTGACAAAACCGGTTCCTAAAGAGCCAAAACCGGTTCCAAAAGTGCCAAATACAGTTTCGAAGGTGACCAAACCGGTTCAGAAACTACCAAATCCGTTTCCAAAAGTGCCAAAATCCAGGTTCCAAAACCATACATTTTTTTTATATTGGTGTTTTTATAATATGACGGTCATTTGAAGTTGAATGTCATTAACCAACAACCCATTTTTGAATGAGGCTCGAGATAAATAAGTGAAGGGGTTGTTGACCCTTCTTCTACCCACTATTATTTTCATAATAGTTCTAGATTAAAGGAAGGGTGGTTCGATCCTTCTTGTGTTCACCATTCTCGATACAGGTGAATTGTCGGATATTGGTGTTCACAATTATCTACTCTAAGAAGGGGCGGTTGATCACGTGCTTGGTTAGCTCTACTTCAATGTCTTACACCTCTGCTGCTGTATTCTGGATAATCTCTTGAAGCAGGTGAGTGTGTATGTAGGGTTGCATGATGCATTGGTAAAGGTCATCCGCTATTAACACATCTATCTTCCTCACGTACTCCATCTTTGTGTTTAGCTCATTTTTTAACTCAGGTAAGCATTGATATTTGCTCGGAAAGTCTTCTAGATTCTGGGGCAACACCATCTTGCACCTTTCATGAGTTTCCTGCATCCTCTGATAAATACCACTACATATTTTGATAGTGGCTTGGATTATAGAGCTTAATTTCACACCACAGTTCTTGCAAAACTCCATGAATCCTATATCCTCTTTAAACTCGACTACGGATTTGAGAGGGAGGTGTTTGGGGAACTCTGACTTCCCCTCTCTCCATTCAATATGATTTCCAATGTCTTCTTTTACATGTGCATATTTCTTCTTGAGTCTAATGGCTTCGGAGTTAATTTCCTTCATCCTGGCCACCATAGCCTTCAACTTGCAATTTTCTTCAGTAAGAAGTTCCTGTGACTCGTACATCTGCTTCAGTATGTCACAGGATTGCTCATGAAAGGGGCTTAAATCAAATTCCTTGCTGCTTGCTTGTTCTAACTTCTCTGCCATCAACTCTTTCTATTCTTCCAATTGAATGATCCGGGCTTCAAAATCATTTTTCTCTCCTTCCACTATCATCATCTGGACCACCAAATTTTCCTTTTCTTCTTCCAAGCACTGATACTTACTTGAAAAATACCCTTGTTCTGATACTAGGCAATCGTATTTATTTACCATTAAGTCTCTATAAGCCTGCTCATTTACCAGAGTGAGTTGTAACATGTGAGCCCTATTCATGCTTGCATCCAACTTATTTACTAACTTGTGGGCATTGTCTTCGCTTGCCTTGGTGGCATCTATAGTGGCAGATGCCATAACCTCAAGAACGTTCCATGTGCCTTGCATGACAGTGGTTTCTCATTTGGTAATGATGTCCGGGTGAAAAGGATTCTTCATCCTTGTCTTTGTCCTTCGTACAATACATTTTATTTTCTTGTGAAAAACAAATTTGTCCCAATGGGTCACAGTATGGCTCTTTGATGGCGTAAAAGGGACGAGTGGAATATCTTCTATGGGGAGGTCATCTTCCGCGGGTGGGGTCCGAACCACTTGGGACAAGTCTATGTCCATGTCCTGCATATTTGAGACCTCAACTTGTCATCCTCATTGGCCTTATCTTCTTCTTCGGCCTTCAGCTGTCTCTCTTCTTCTTCGGCCTTCAGTTGCTTTTCAACTGCTTCTCTTTCCTCTTGCAGCTTAGCGGATTCTTCCTTTCTGATATTCTCTAACTCCTCCTCTCGAAGTCTCTTATCTTCTTCATCTCGAAGCATCTCTTCCTACTCCTTCCGCATTCTTTCTACTGCTTGATTTTGGATATTTTCAACCTCATCCTTGAGCCTTTTCTCTTCCTTCGTTAGAGCCTCGGCTTCTTCTCTTTCTCTTTGTATATATGCTTCCTTGACAGCTTGGGCTGCGGTGGAACAAGAGCCAAGTCCACTCTTGAGTCCAAGGCGCCTTTTGAGTTCAGTCATATTAGTGACTTTTCTGAAAAATTCTTCATCTTCATCAAAGTAATATGCATACTCAAAGTGTACATTAACCTCTCTGTAGTGGCCTGCAACCTTATTGAGCCTGTCATTCTTTGCGAAAATCCTCTCTCCAAAATGAAACTCTCTTAATTCTTGAATAAAGTATTCAGCCGATTTGACCTTAGCGAATTTTTATGCTCCAACATAGAAGGGTAGTGCCGGGAATGATGCCTTCTTTAACTTCTTCTAGAAACCACCAATTCCATCTAAAAACAAGTCTCACTGCCTCTTTGTGGATAGAAAAATCAGTAGCGTACTTAGGTAGGAGGTATGGTGGTTTGGAACATCCATACATTCTTATGTAGGTGCCTTCTTTTGACAGATAAAAATCACCATACTTCTACATGACTGCCATGGAATTCTCAGATAGGCAACTGGGTTGTTTATTGAACATCAATTCATACAAAGGCATAATGAATTCTTCACAAATGACCTTATAATGTCTCTTGTAATTTTGAGCCCACCGGATCTTATAGGAAATATAAACTGGTGTGTTAGTCTTATTCGAAATGTATCCTAAACCTGGGAACAGATGCCTTGACAAAATACAATCCACAAGGTATGAAGACATGTAGAAAACTGATTTTTTTCCGGACCAACCCTCATTTAGCGGGAGCTATGGCTAATGATATATTTTCTGAAAGGATGTATTCCCAATTGAAAACCGTCCCTTTGAATGTCACATAATGGATTAAAGGGATCCAATGCAAATTTCAAATGGTTCAATCATCTTTGCCAAAAAATTTGCTTAGCATGAGGGAAATGATTCAAAAAGGTGGTCCTAGAATTTGAACCTCATATTCATCATTTTCCTTCAGTCTCAGCTGCTTGTCCTGAATTAACAACTTTCTGGCCATTTCTAAGAAATCCATGTTGAGAGTTTCAATCCAGGAGTCGTTCAACAACTGCTAAGGATGGGACAGCTTGTAGGTTGTCACAATGTGGGTTGGCTGGAACGAGGCAAATGCCTCTCCTTTACTATCAGATAGGACTCTTGATTCAGCGTCTACATGCACTAAGATCTAGCCGATAACTTTTGAGCAGGGAAAGAGTTATGGGCACATCGCTGCTTTAGTGATGCGAGAGCTTCTAATGTCTTGGTACAGGTATATTTCCTCCAAGATTGATCTGGGGATATCCTGGTCTCTAATCATGTGATGCAAATATCCCCACTTATATTTAGGGGCAATGCCCATAAATGGCTTGGTGTCTTCGTATGATGTCTTAACCCTTGCCTCCATGACAGCTTCGCCACCTAACTCAAGTTCGGACATCTTTGCCTTCCACTTGCCACCTTTCAGCATTGTGGTTAAACCTGGACAAAAGCATGCATGAGTAGATACATGATAAACTAAAATGCAAAACAGAGTATTGAATTGAAATTCATCAAAACAACAATTATAGCTTATGTCGAGAACAGAGATACAGTATTGGCAAATTTCCTTGAAAAAAAATACTATGTCTCAATATTTTAGACAGGAAATTAAATGTGCATGAGGAAAACAAAACAATAAATTATGCTAAAACCATAGACGAAATAGCCTTCTTCATTAGTGCTAAACAGGGGAGAGTAAGACTCATGACACTACAACTTGACCTTTAGTTGGATGACCCAGGATGCTCAGAATAGGACACAAATGAGAACAGCCGGGTGGTTATGGCTAGGGTCTTCCAACGCGCTGGTTTGGGGCTGCTAAGATAAACCAGAAAAAATTATGGGGCAGGGAAACGAGTCTCGCTAGCCTCTTTAAACGGCCTTGGGAAAGATCAATCGAATGCAGGGGAAGAATCTAACATGGAAAAAAGGTGTCTGGGGGGGAGCTAATGAAATGGATTTAACGCAAAAAACCAAAGCTTTAACTGAAGAGTATGAAAAATGAACTTACCTGGCAGCAGACAATTGGGATCCAAGTGGTTGATGGGCTGCAGACCTAGCCGTCCTTGAGTGGGTAGCATGGCCTAGAACGGGGTTTGTTTAAAATCTCTAACAATTATAAAAAAATCAATAACAAACCCCAAAAACCCTAAATCTACTGATAGAGAATTAGCACTTCTGAGCATTTAAGTGGGTAAGTGGGGCATTAAAAATGCCATTATGACAACGTGACTAGGGTCCTTTCAGCACCGATTTGTCATTAACTGCAAGCCGTCAAATCAGAAATTATCGGCGATTTTAAGCGGCTAGTGTCGCCAGCATTATCTAAGTGACTGTGCAACGGACCGACGCACTTTGGCGAGTTTGGCGTTAGCTTAAACCTAGGTGCCCGCTATCTCATTTCGGTGACTCTCACTGAGTTTTTTCGGATCCCTTCATGTCGCTTCCTATCGGTGGGACTCAGGGTTCAAAGGCGATGGCTTCGGGGAGACAAGCTGATTTTCTCCGAAAATGCTTTAAAGTGCTTAAGTTTGACGAAGTTCCAACCGTTTCGGATCATGCTTACAAGTTATGTCAGCATAACTTGGTGTGATTTTTCGCAATGTAAAACTTAGACAAAGACAAGGTAAAGGTCGTGTTTTGGAAGTTCTGGGTTATTCGGAGCGACCGTTGTGGCGGAACTGGGCAAGTTCACCTGAAACATGATGACTTTAAAGAAATTAACCAAAATGCTTGCTTGTTGCTGCTCAACTAGATGAGTTGCGCCGAAACCGGGAAAGCTCTACAAACTTAACAAAAAGGTTCAAATGTTGTGGCCCAACTCGGCGAGTTGTGCCGCCATTTCGGCTATGAAAGCTAAGTTTTACTTAGAGCAAAAACAAACTTAAGGACTTTCTTTCTCCAGAAAAACTAAGTATAGAAAGACCTTCCAGGAAGGGTCTTAACTTCCAAGCAAACGTTTCTCAAAAACAAGGAGGGACCCCAATATTTACAAAATTTTGGGGGGGATGTTGCAGCAACAAGAATTGGCAATTCCCTGTTGAACACAAATCTCTGAAACAAACTCTCCTTAGGGGAAGAAAACTTACAAACTGTTGTCTTATATAGGTAACAAAATGTCTTCATAGTTTAGCTTCTGTGAATGCAATGATCACTCTTATCTTCATGGTCATTTGGGGAAAAGGTAACTTAGACTTATACTTCTTTACAACTCTCTTAGGGCCAGAGTATGGAGTTCATTTTGAAACTCTATCTTTTAGATGTCAACTAATAAAAGACAACATAGGATCGTAACAATATCTCACAGATATATTTGTTTGTTCCTCATTCCCATTCTATTTGCATCCTTTTGGATGTTTCTTAATTGACGACTTTTGTTGTTTGAGCCTTCCAGAAATAAATTTATTCAACTGCCATAATTGATTTACGTTCTTCAATACATGATGTCCTTTTGTGTGAGTGAGAGAGTCATTTGATTATCATGCTTCATGGATGGAGAAGAACCTTGTTGGGATGATTTATTTGAACAACTTCCTTAGTTGAATGCATTTTTCTTTTCTCAGTCCTGCTTTAATCTAGGTGAGAATTTCTTGTTGATGTATATGTAACTTCAGAATGTATTTCACATATATGTATATTGTATTCCTATAGAGATGTTATTATTCCTCTATACGGAAGTGTTGTCATTTATATTGTCAGTGTCGTAACTTATACTTGATGGGTTATTAGACCACCTTGTTGGGGTCGGCCCTGTATAAGTCATGTGGGTCAAAGGGTTATTAGACCACCCTATTGGGGGTTGGCCATGTGGGTCAAAGGGTTATTAGACCACCCTAGTGGGGGTCGACCCAGTCAAGATTATGTTAAGTGGTTAAGTTGAGGGCCGACCTAGTTGAGTAAAGGTCAAGTCATGTTAGTGTATAAATAGAGAGTGTGTCTCTCTCATTTTATACATTCTATTCTCTCACTCACACTTGGGAGAGTGGCGCACTTGTGGAGGAGGAGGCTCTGCTACTTGGAGAAGACTATCTCTTGTATTCTGGTTGTATCATTGCTCTATCTATCTCTGAGGAAGTTATTGGGGTTTTTCACCTTTAATGTTTTCCCCAAGTAAACTCTGTGTCTCTTGTGTTCTTGCATTATTGTGTCCATGATTGATATGCTATAGATTTGTTGTATATGTTGTTCTTTCAGTTAAGATCCTAGAACAAATTGAACTAAATTCTGAAAATTTAACATGGTATCAGAGCTAGCCTAAAAGAAGGCATGATATGGCATGTATGACACTTGTTGCACTTATGATGCTAGGGCTTGATATAGCAAAAACCAGTCATTCTAGGACTTTCGCTATAAATCCATTTTGGCAAATTTTGCAGATCTAAAACTTTTACAGGTCGAAGATCAGATCCCCATGTACCTTGTATCCAAAGGACAACCTCTAATTCATTGCACTTTGTGATTTATGATCTGTACAATATAGGGTTTTTGCCTCTTCCAGATCTAAGTCAAAATCAGGTGACCTTGGGAAAAAGGTCATAACTTGGGCTAGGAAGCTCCAGAAAACGTTTTTAGAGGTCGAAGATGAACCAGTGACACGGGGCATGCCGTACAAGTTCGCTCTCCTGTATTATCCCATAAACAGGTCACGTTGCGACACTTGGCATAAATATCTCTTAGGGAATCCAATTGAGCTAAGACCTATAGGGATGAAAAGATAATAGGTTGGGCTATCACAAGAAAATTTTTTAGAGGCTGAAGTGGAACCAGTGACACGTGGCACACCGTACACGTTCGCTCTCCTGTATTATCCCATTACAGGTCACATTGCGACACTTGGCATACCTCTCTCTCAGAGAATCCAATTGAGTTCAGACCTGTTGGGATGGAAATATAACAAGTCGGGCTATCTCACAAAAAATTTTCAGACCCTGTGGATCGAAAAGTTCAGAGTTACATCATAAACAATCAGATACATATTTCGGTCAAAACATAATTATTTTTTAGCACCTTCATTCATGGCTTCCGGAATTTAGGGCTTCGGAGAAAGTTGGAATTTTTGTAATCAGAGACCACGGCTGGATGCTACTCATAAAAATCGAAATTTAGAGACCAAGATCATATTTTTTGGTTGGGAAAAAGGTCGGGCTTGATCAAACCCCAGTTCGGGACTTTGATTGAAAAGATGGAAAATTAGGGCTTCTGCAAAAATTTGAATTTTGGAAATCTGTGACCACAGCTGGAAGCTCCTCAGAAAAATCGAGTCTTAGAGATTTGAATCAAATCTTTTGGTTGGGTGAAGCTCCGGGAAACGCAAACCCTAATTTAGGGTCCTCCCGAGTGAATCCAGAAATCTAAAAGGCAATTTTGAGGTGTGAAACTTTGCAGTTTTCAAATTCCGAATATACTAACTTGATCAGCTCATCAAGGCGCATATTTCTATCCTTTCGAAAGTTTGAAATTCAAAGTTTGAATTTTTGGGGTTTCTTTGACAAACCCTAATCCAGCTCAAGGTCCAGTTCTTGCAAATCAAGTGGATTGGGCTAATCCTAGAAGAAGATGGATTGGTCACCTGCATAAGTGAAGAAGTTCTTGTCTTAGAGGGAGATGAGGCTAAGGCCTTCCATAAGAAGATTACAAGCAATCTTGACAGGTATGGCTTATAGGTATGTTTCACGGTTAAGTTTATCATATGTTTGTCTTCATATCATTATAGTACAATCTTGATTAATTACTAGACTTGTCGTATCACCTTTAAATAGAAGATATTCATTGATTAAGGTTTTGACACTTATGAATGTACTAATGCATTGTGATGTTGTATGAGGTTTATGTTGTTCGCTAACATAGAATGTACACCAAGAAAGACAAATTATGTTCTACTTCAAGAACATATGATCATGGTGGCATGAAGACAAAGATTCATCCATTGTCATGGATCACTTAGAAGATCTACTTTCGAGGTATGTATAACTTGGTCCTACAATGGTTAACCTATGAGACATGCAGGTTATTAGCACAAGTCACTGAAGAGAACCAGAAGACATTATGCAGGTATGTTAGACATAACTAGCTAGCATGCTAATCCAGGTATGTTTTTACTATATCAAGCTAGAATCCTACCTTGTGTTAGGATCTTATACTGTTGTGTTGTTGATAATGATTATTCATGAAGTCATAGGTTTGAATAGTCATGGTTATATGCATATTATGTTTCTTACCATAATTGAGGATGTGACTAACCAAAAGAATCATGAAGGTATAGGTTTGAGTAATGGCGGGTTTATGCATTGATGATTTAACTAATCAGAAGAGTCCTAGGATCAAATAAGAATATGCATGAGTAAAAGAAGACTTCCCTGAAACCTTGAATACTAATGTTTATTATCTGTGAATGATCATGGCTATACATGTTTAAGATTATTGTGTTTTGATAGTATTAAGATTATAGTAATAAATGTGTGATTATGTATGAGACCTCAAGGATAACACAATTATGATACTAATAAGCATGCATAGTGATTAAGGATGGATGTAAGTTCAAGGACAGGTAATCCAGGAAGCAAAGATCAAGAGGGAGCACACTCCAGTTGTTCCTACAATAAAGCAAAGGAGCACACTTCAGTAGTTTCTGCAAGGATGCAGATATTCAGAGGGAGTTGACCACTTCTCACAATCCACATCAGAATGAAGTTGCAAAGATTCAGAGGGAGTCCACCCAGCAACCATACAAAGATAAGTATTTGAATTGTCATTTCTTACATAATGTTATTCAATGATGTATATGCTTATGTTCCTAGAATTAGGTTGTGTATTATGCATATTAGAATAGTTGCATTGATGAATAGTATACTACTAATATATATGGTTAAGTGGCCTATGGCACTGTACAAAATTCCATTCCTACTTATCTAGAATGAAACCTCTTTGCTGACATGTTAGGAGTTGTGCACACTCTTAACAATGTTGTGGAAGAGATTGGAAGGCATCTAGAAAATTACGGAATATGGATAAATGTTGTATTGAAGCATTGGCTAAGATAATTGCATAATTGTATGACATATTTCTTTATGTGTAAGAATCTGTTTTGAAAACTATGAGATTTTTTCTAATCATGCAATTTAACTTGTTGTGTAGGAAAGATCGTATACCATCACCTACAAAAGAAGGACTACAACATTTGTTCAGCAACAAAGTTATCTATTGATAATATTGAAGATATTGAAGTTCCTGGGATCTAGGAAGATTGCCATGATCGAGGAGTACCAGTCGATCATGAAGATGTTTGGGATGCAATCCCAAGACCTGAAGGGGAGTCTGTAGTGACTTCCAAGAGAAGCTACAATATCAACCATGCTGTAGGTGGTAGCATAGAGACTTTTGCTCCTGTAGCCAGATACACTTCCATTAGATCAGTACTTGCTTTGGCTATAGTGATGATAGGGAAGATACACCATATGGATTTCAAGACAGCTTTCTGTAGTTGAAGAAGAAGTGTACGTGGAGAAGCCACTTGGTTCTGAGACACATGACAGGGAGTCATATATGTATAGAACTTGGTATGGTAGGATAGACAGCTTTCTATCCAGTTTGGGCTTTACCAAGAGTAAAGTGGATTCCAACCTTCACTACAAGGTTGAGGAAGGCAATCCAATGATACTACTATGTGGATGACCTGTTTGTAATAGGTGAGGATAGATTGATTGCCGACATGCAGAGAAATATTTCCGCTGAATTCGATATGAAGAACTTGGAGATGATGCACTATTGTTTTTTTTCATGGAGGTGTGACAGAGTGCAGATGGAATCTCCCTTGGACAAGGGAAGTATGCAGTAGAAATCTTGAAGAGGTTCGGGATGATGGACTACAAGGATATGGCCACACCTATGGCATCGAACCTAAAGCTTTTGTGTGATGCTTCATCTGATCCGGTTGATGTCACGATGAATTGTCAGATGATTGGGTCCTCTATGTACCTGACGAACGTGAGACCAGATATTTGCTTTGCGGTGAACACATTGAGCCAGTTCCTGATAGATCCGAGAGATGTTCACCTGGTTGCTGTAAAGCATATTCTGAGGTACCTAAATGGTACGTTTGATTATGGGCTCATGTATGATGAGAATCAAAAGTTTAACCTGCAGGGTTATGTTGATTCAGATTGGGCAGGCAGTGTTGCAGATAGGAAGAGCACATCTGGGTGCTACTTCAGTATGGGATCAGGTGTGATCTCTTGGTTTAGCAGGAAGCAGTCCTGAGTAGCACTGAGTACAGCCGAAGCAGAGTATGTTGCGACAGATGAGCAAGTTGCAGATGTATTGACCAAGCTGTTGGCCAGAGTGCAGTTTGAGTACTTCAGAGAGAGGCTTGGTGCACTTCAGAATGAGGTTCCTTCCAAAGGGAAGTGATGAGTCCGGAAGACGTAGATGCACATGAGCTTTTCTGACATGGTTGATGTGTTCTCCCTTGGTCGTGATCTAATTGCTGAGCCATTTTTCACATGGTGGTAGATGTGTTCTCCCATGGTGAAAAACTAAGGGCTAGAGCCTTCCCCGAATGGTGGTAGATGTGCTCTCCCATGTCGGTGGTGTAAGTGTTGGACGATGTGCATCTAGGCTGTGCTTCGTGGACGATGAGATGATCTGAAGAGGACGATGTTATGATGATTAGGAGGATCATGGATGATGAGCATCAGGACAATGCTCCAGTTATTGCTCTGTATATGCATCAAGAGGATGTTGGATATGATAAGTTGGATCATTTATATGTATATGTATGTACGCATCATGTTGGATGCTGGACATGATCAGATGGATCATTTATATGTATATGTATGTACGCATCATGTTGGATGTTGGATATGATCAGGAGGATCATTTGTATATGTTTTGTATAGGCATCAGGTTGGATGCTTGGACCATGTATCTGTATATGTATCAGGTGGATCATGTATGGTGATATGTATCATGTATTTGTATTTGTATCAGGTGGATACACTGTATGATCAGGTGGATCATGTATGATGATATGTATAAGGTAGATACTTGGTATGCATTAGGTAGATGCATTGTATGATCAGGATGATCATGGATGACGAGCTTCAGGATGTTGCTCCAGATGACATGCAGCAGGATGTTGTAGTGATGATGATCATGTGTACATCATGATGATGTATGGTGAGTATCAGGTTGATACTCTGTGGCTGTGGAACAGGTTGTGTAGATAAGCATGTAATTTGTGCCCTGGGAGATTTACAGATAGTCTTTCAAGGTTTTTCCTATGGCATGTAATTTGTACCCTAGGATATCTAGCAAATGCTCTTTCGAGGTTTTTCTTGGGAGGACATATAATTTGTGCCCTGGGATATTTGCAGATAGTCTTTCAAGGTTTTTCCTATGGCATGTAATTTGTGCCCTGGGATATCTGGCAGATGCTCTTTCAAGGTTTTGTCCTATGCCATGTAATTTGTGCCCTGGGAGATCCGATAGGTTGAGCCGTGTGCTCGTAATTAGTCCTGGGATGCTCTTTCGAGGTTTTTCCATGACCACATGTAATTTGTGCTCTAGGAGATCCGATAGGTTGAGCCTTGTGCTCATAATCAATCCTGGGATGCTCTTTTGAGGTTTTGTGGTGACCACATGTAATTTGTGCCCTGGGAGATCCGATAGGTTGAACCTTGTGCTCAGAATCAGTCCTGGGATTCTCTTTCGAGGTTTTGTGGTGGGGTCACATGTAATAAGTCTTGGAGATCTGGACAGGATGAAAAAGGCCTAAGATGCTCTTTAGGGTTCTTGCTAGTCAAGAGACTCTTTTAAGGTTTTGTGACGCATGTAATAAGTCCTGAGATTTCCACAGTATGGCCAGTGATGACGAAGACCTGCAGGTGGTGGGCAACATTCAGTATAAAAAAGGAATGGCTCTGTAGAACTTCCTATGACGAGTAGATTTAGAGATTGATTGAGATAGCAGTAGTAGTGACAATGATGATGACTCGATCACGATTATCTAGTGATGATGATCCAGAGAAGATGACTTGTGCTAGAAGACCTGTGTCGAGAAATACCTTCCTAGTTAAGAGGGAGTGTTGATGTATATGTAGCTTTGGAATGTATTTCACATATATGTATATTGTATTCATATAGAGATGTTATTATTCCTCTATACGGAAGTGTCGTCATTTATATTGTAAGTGTTGTAACTTATACTTGATGGGTTATTAGACCACCTTGTTGGGGTCGGCCCTGTATAAGTCATGTGGGTCAAAGGGTTATTAGACCACCCTATTGGGGTTCGGCCATGTGGGTCAAAGGGTTATTAGACCACCCTAGTGGGGGTCAGCCCAGTCAACATTATGTTAAGTGGTTAAGTTGAGGCCGACCTAGTTGAGTAAAGGTCAAGTCAAGTTAGTGTATAAATAGAGAGTGTGTCTCTCTCATTTTATACATTCTATTCTCTCACTCACACTTGGGAGAGTGGCGCACTTGTGGAGGAGGAGGCTCTGCTGTTAGGAGAAGACTATCTCTTGTATTCTGGTTGTATCATTGCTCTAGCTATCGCTGAGGAAGTTATTGGGGTTTTTCACCTTTATGGTTTTCCCCATGTAAACTCTGTGTCTCTTGTGTGATTGCATTATTGTGTCCATGATTGATATGTTGTAGATTTGTTGTACATGTTGTTCTCTCACTTAAGATCCTAGATCAGATTGACGTAAATTCTGAAAATTTAACATTTCTGGAAATCCGACTCTTTGATATAAGCTCTTTTGGATTTTATTTGCAGCATGGGATCATTTTAAATACCATACATTTGTGAGACATGCTTCCACTCCATGGATCTATCATAGTGAATTCTTTGAGACAGGAATTAATGTTAGAGTGAATGAAGCCACAAGATAGTAAGAAGGAAATTCTGAATCTTAGTTATTAAAACAAGGTTCTTTTGACCAAACAGAAAAAGGATCTCTTCACTCCTGGAAGCCCAATAGTAAAAAAAAAGTCACAAAAACATTTCTTTGTAAGTAGGTTTCTGTTTTACTTGATTTTGAGTCTTGCTCGGAGCTCTATCTTACCTCTACAACAAAAGTTGGGATAGGTTTTATTAAATAAAGAATAAGGAAACCTTGAGCATAGAGCAAGGTGGAAAACAAGCCAAGCTAACTAAAGAACAATAGAAAACAAGAACAAGCAAACAAGAACAAGAAAATAAACAAGAGTGTTTATTTATGTACAAAATCCCTCATAGGACTAAGGGAAGTATTGCTTTAAAGCGAGGCCATTGAGAGGTAGATTTACTTCCTCCCCTTGTAAGTCTTTCAGCTTATATGTCGAGCGGCCAAGCTTTTCAGAAACTTGGTAAGGGCCAACCCATAAATGTTGAAACTTTGTGTGCATTCCCTTATCATCATGTGGATGGTCCCATTTTAGAACTAAGACACCTACCTCGAAACTTCTCTTGCCAAATTTTTGTTTATCAAACTACCTTTTGACTATGTCTTGGTGCTGGTGGAAACGGTATTTGGCTTTCTATCGCGACTCTTCAAGTTTCAACAGGGTGTCAATTCTAGAATTTAAGACTTGACTACTGGAGTCTCGAGAGGCTTGGGCCAATTGCAAGAATGGGAGTAATATGTTTGGAGGAAGGATTGATTCTCTACCATAGAAAACGGTATATGGGGAAACTCATAACGTGTTCTTTGGGGTGGCCCTATCTTCCCATAAAGCATTTGGGAGGGCTGTGTGGCAACTTCTCTGATTTTCAGTCACAGTTTTCTTTAGAATTCAGATGAGGTTTTGATTTGTAGATTCAGCTAATCCATTCCCTTGGGGATAGTAATTGGCTGAATAATGTAACTTAATTCCTCTCTCATAAAAAAATTCATTTATCTTCAAAGATGAAAAATAAGTTGCATTATTAAAAACTAGGGAAATTGGAACCCCAAACCTAGTTATGATGTTCTCCTTTAAGAAATTTATAATTGCATCCTCATTAATTTTGCATAGCGGATCAGCTTTTGTCCATATCATAAAATAGTCCGTGGCTGTCAGAATATACCGATGCTGCAGAGAATAGTTTGGGTTTATCTCTCTAATGACATCTATGCCCCAATAGTCGAACGGTTCAGAGATAATGACTGGCTACAGAGGTCATGCTACCTTCGACAATTTCCCTGCACTCCTTTGGCACACATCACAATTCCTAGAATAGGCTTGAGCATCTCTAAATACGGTGGGAAAATAATATCTAGTTATGAGTATTTTGTGGGTTGTTGTATCTCCGGAATAGTGTCCCCCAGCCGAGCCATCATGTAATTCCTTGACTACTTTATTTGCATTTTCTTTCTCCAAACATCTAAGAAAAATACCATCATAATTCCTTCTAAAGAGTACCCCGTCAATGATTTGATAGGATGCTGATTTCAAACGGAGTGCCCTTCTTTGCCTAGAACTCTAGTGTTCCAACTAATACGCTTGCTGGAAATAATGCACCAGGTCCCTATACTAATATTCAGGGGCTATGAAAATGGGACAAACCTCAACCATGTTCAATTCAGCTTCATTTTCCCAATTCATCTCTTCATCAGCTGGATGTTCAATGAGTAATTTACATAACCCTTGACCTTCAATGATGGTGGCAGGTTTAAATTCTAAATCATACTCCTGAAGAGCGATGATCCAGTTTCCTCTTCTTTCTCCCAATTCTTTCTGAACGAAAAGAGATCTGACATCGGGGTGAGGAACTACAACTTTAGTTATATTTTTTAGAATAGATGGCTTGAACTACTTTACTGCTTTGAATACGGCATACGCTTGTTTGTCTACAACAGGGTAGTTCAGTTCAGCACCCTACATACCAATGCTCATAAAGGAGATTGGTATTCGTCTCTTGATTCTACCTTTTGTGTGAGCACAGCTGCGAGAGAGTCATCTAAAGAAAAGGTATACATAATGAAATCCTTATCGAAATCCAGAATTCTTAGAGAAGGAGCATTAGCTATGGCTGCTTTGATTTCTTTGAATGCAACTTTCTCCAAGTCTGTCCATCTGAATAGTACATTCTGCTTCACCATTTTCTGCAAAGGTTTAACAGTCTCAGCGAAGTTGGGAATGAACCTTCACACAAAATTAATGGTGCCCATAAATGATTGCATAGATTTTTTGTTGTGGGTCATGGGAATCTTGTTGATATCTTGCACTCTCTCTTGACCTATCGAAATTCCCTTTTTTGAAATGATATGACCCAAAAGCTTGCCCTCAAGAACATCGAACACACTTTTCTTGGGGTTTAAAGAAATACCATATTTTCTGCAGCGATAAAATTTCTGCTTTAAGTGGAAAACATGATCTGCTCTCTTCTTTGAGAAAACTATCACATCATCTAGATAGACTACAACACAATGACCACCCAATCCTCAAAAGGAAATATCCATTGCTCATTGGAAATTAGCTCCTGCATTTATCAAGCCAAATGGCATCCTTTGGTATGTAAAGGTTCCCCACTTAGTGCAGAACGTGGTCTTGAGACGGTCTTCTTCTGCTATTACTACTTATTTTAACAAGAGAAACCATCTAGTAGAAGAAAAGCTTTGATCCTGATACCATCTATGTAATTTGTTCCATTGGAGGAACATGATAGTTGTCTTTATCAAAAGCTTTGTTCAAGTTCCGAAAATCTACACATAACCTTATCTCTCCCAACTTCTTTCCCACGCGAACTAGATTAGCGACCCATTCAGAATGCTGAACTTTAAAAATGATCTTGGCATCTAACAATTTATTCAACTCCTTTTGTATTAAAGGCTCAAGATTCGGATGCATTCTTCTTAATTGCTACTAAAATGGTTTAACGCCTGCCATCATTGGTATTATGTGTCGGATGATGAGAGTATCATATGGATTTAGATCCTCATAAGTCCATGCAAAGACATCTTTATATTGCTGAAAAATTTTAATGAACTTATATCTTTTGTCTGGTGAGCACCATTTATGAAGATTGACATACTTTGGTTCAGCTTCTGTACCCAGATTTACCAATTCATGTTTGATAGAGGAGCTATGAGTTTTAACATTTGTTGGCCTCTTGAACTTGTTCTGCAAATTGAACAAAATTTCAAGAGATCTCACTCCTTTGGGCATGAAGTTTCCTTTGATTGCATCCTTGCTTTGCAAATCAGAATCATGCTTTTCTTCATCTATAATGGCTTCCTGGAAAGCGTCTTCATTTTTTAGGAAACTAATGATCTGATCGTCATCATTGAACACTGTAAGATTTGTAATATTATCTGGAACACGTGACCTGAAAATCAATTCGATAGAGCACTTATTATTAGTGGGAACTAACCTAGAAGTATAAGTGTCTAACAAATCAGCTGCAGTGTTCTATAATCTAGGAATAGAATTTATTTTAAAAGATTCAAATTGTGAAATTAAATCCCATACCTGAGACTGATAACCCTTTAAATGTGGTGAAAGACAATGAATTGTATCCCTCACCTGTTTGACAACTATTTCTGAGTCACCAAAGACTTTCAAGTATTTGACATTCAAACCCATAGCTTTCTTTAATCCATGGACCAAAGCTTCATATTCAGCAGTGTTATTAGTGCATTCGAACTCTAGTCTACAAGATAAAAAAATTTGTTGGTTTCAGGATCAATTAAAACAAAACCAGCTCTGGATCCTTCTTGGGTTTTGGAACCGTCAAAGTATAGAATCCAAAAAACATTCCTCATTTTAACTAAGTTAGTATCACTATCACCAAAGTCAATGACTAATTTAACCAAGGATAATTTTAGGGGCGAAATTTAGCCCATGGGCTATTTTTCCATGTTTTTTTCCAAAAAATGATTCGCCAATTTGCATTTTTTGAAGCCCCATTTCGCCCAATTTTGATGGGGTAAACTTTTTTCACTCTAAAAATCACCTAATTATTATATAAACTATATAAAATCCTTAGAAATTGAAATAATTTTAGAAAAATATCGCCAAATATTTTATAGTTGACATTTTAAGAATTGGTAAGATTCGCCAAGGTTTATACACTTTTAAATAAGTATGGGTCCTTAAAATTATCCTTGAATTTAACTATGTTACAATCAATATCATCAGTCCAAGAAAATTGAAGGAGATCAGATTGTTCATCTGATTCATGGCTAACATTCTCCGATTGATAATTAGTGGGTTCAATCTCTAAGAAATAATTTCCCAAAACTAAAGATGAGAAAGCTACAACTTCAATCTTTTCTTCTAACTCAGTTACATTTTGCTTCATGTGAGGTTCTCTCAGTATTTTAATCTGATTTTTTCGATTCTGATATGGTAACCATAAGTGAGACCAATCAGTTGAAAAATAACCATTTAGTTTTGTATTACCAGTCCCTGCTCAATATCAAACCATAATCCTCAGGAATATCAACTACCATTATATCAACAAACTGACATACTATAGGATCTGCTGACAGCCTAATAAGCACATCTTTCATTTCTCTAATGAATCTAATAGCCGTTCTATCTAGCAGTATGATTTGATTTGGTGATGGAATTGGTTTCCCATTAATCCTTTTGCAAATTGACAGTGGCATGACATTCGAGGAAGCTCCAGAATCTACCAAACAGTTATGCACATTATGATTGAAAATTTCGAAAGTTAAGAGAAAAGGAAATGTTTGGGATTTAGATTTCCCTCCAATACTAGCTTCATTTATTTTAGGATCTTTCTGAGTGCTTTCTAACAGAGTGCTAGATTGGGGATCAAGAGCTTGTAACAGCTTCTTCCTTTGTTGAGGCAAACTACACATATCAAATATATAAATATTTGCTTTCGCTTTCTTTATGTCTTCGATTATATCATATCCTATGTGTAATGTCCCTCAAACCACACCCTATTTTTTTTTTAGGGTCTCTAAAATGTTGTAAGATGCATGCTTGAGTAAAACTAACTCCAGCACTAAGAAATTATTTCCTTCTAAAGTAATACTATACTTCAATATGGGAAGTAGAGTTTTATACATTTAAACCCATATCTTTCTTCTCTAAATACATGAACCTGAATCATATTCATATTATATATCTTTGGAAGGTATTGACACATAATTATGATCCGATTATATAACTTCAAAATTAAAATAAATGAATACCCTTGATTTGTAAATTCAGATACATATCCTTTTATATATATTTATATTCATAAAAATACCAATGACATTAAACATACCAATTTGCTTTCAATAAAAAGTCTTATCCTACCTCGATTTCACAAGGTAGATATTAATTAATTATATAGATTAAGATCCTTAAATCTCATTATTTTGAAGTAATCAAGTATATCCATTCTCAATTTATTCTTACCCATTCAATTACTATAATCCTTCCACTACATGTTTAACTTTTAAAGAACACATATTACCAACCTGATTTACTTCCAATTTATTATACATCGAACCCCTAGAGAAGTGAAACTAAATTAAATTGCTTTTATATATATATATATATATATATATGTATATATATATATAAACCTTAACGTTAAACTACTATATAGAATAATTCACAACTATTATATTTACAAGGATGTTTAATCTATTTGTAAAACTCCAATCTTTATGATTTTATAAACCATGCCCTACGATATTTGACATTAAAATAAATAGCATTACTATGAGCAAAAATATCAATTATAAACTCTAAAACTATATCCCATACACACACATATATATATATATTAATCCAACTGACCCAACACATTAATGCTTTAACAATTTAAACTCTTGGCCATGGTTTTATTCAACACCTAGAAGTGACTTCTAACATTCAATTCATAATACCCAATAGTAACTCAACCAAGACAAGGGATTTTAATCCATTTATGTCTAATCCATAACCTAACCTATAAATGGTTTCATCTGCTTATTATAAAATAAAATTAACCATGATAACCAAATTTCTATTACTATATATTTAGCAAAGATATATATAACTTTGAATTTGTAAATAACGTATAGAATAATTAAATTCAATTTCTTCTTTTTTATCTCACACACATATATATAAAGCAAAGACTATATCATTAAAGTAAGAGAAAATCATTCAATTTCGATTTGCAGACATATTTTAGATTTTAATTATGATTCAATTCAAATTCAGCTTAATTGCAATTACATAAAAATAACCATAACTAAAATTACGTATATGCATAATAGTTTTAAGTTAACCATTATTCAGAGCTTAATTGCAATTATTAAAATGACCAAAACTAAAATGACGGATATGCATAATAGTTTTAAGTTAACCATTATTCACACCTTAATAAAAATAACCAAAACTAAAATTACCAATATGCGTAATAGTTTTAAGTTAACCATTATTCACATATCCCCAAAATAATACGTAAATCTTTTAACATATTTTAATCAAATCATTCACTTTATACAACTCATGCAAATTACACCCGCATAGGATTTACATTTCGTTTAAATTGCAGATCTCCGGTTTACTCAGCGTTCATCAAATTATAATCTGAAGGCTTTGGCAGTCTACGGCAGACCTCAAGAGAATGATATATGAAATGTTCTGTTAAAATCATTTTCTATTGGCATCCAACTAGATGTCAACAGGTATAAACTATAAACGGGTTGAGGAACTGAGCGTTGGTGAGAACTCCCAGTCTTTTACGCTGAATTAAAAGTTAGTTAATCATAGTGTTCGACTCGTGAGATTTTGGTCAAGTTCCAGATTCACTTCAGGAAAGCTTACTACAATAATCACCAGCAGAGTTCAAGGATCCAGATTCATTGTATAAAGGGTTAATACAAGAATCACATGCAGGGTTCAGTATCCGAATTTTGATTTATAAAAGATTTAATATGGTGATCACAAACTGAAGTCAACGCTCTAGATTTCAATTATGAATGTGAATACGATCATCACCGGTAGGATTCAAGCTCCAGACTCAATGTGTAAGGGTTAATACAAGAATCACACGCAGGGTTCAAAATCTAGATTCCATGTATAAATATTGGAAATGCTGGTCACAAGCATATGTTAATGTGAATATTAAAACAGAGTCTATGCGAGTAGGAGGGCATAATAAGTCAACCAGAACAACCCTCTTCCAGATTGCGTTGGCAGTTCACGGATTTGATGAGATCGAGATGAAAGCAGAGACCAATGATACGTTGGTCGATCTATGCTATGGTAACTAGGGCGAATACAGAGGTCACGCAGGTATGCCATTAATATCATTACAGAGATCCAATCTTATTTTGGAAAAGGGATTTATGGATCTGATTATAAAAATTGATATCCATTCCTACTCTTGAAACAGAGGATTACAGATTGATCTACAGCGACAGAGAAGATCATAATGGTAAAATAAATTTTGCATGTAGAAAAACAAAACAATTTATCAGTTTCTTCCAAATCGCATTGATATACAACCAGTATAGATCCATCTTAAACCGTATCTATTAAGTATCCAAAGGATCCAATTTCTTGAGGTGTATTTCTTTTTTTAATTTAAAATCAAGAAATTTGATCTCTCTTGATTCATAGATCCGGGTTTAAGTTTTAAGTTTTTATTTTATAAACTAACATCTATTTTTTAATTAGTTTTCATAATATTTTATTTTATGAACCAATATGGATTTTTTTTAAATACTTTCCATATTTTTTTTTATGACTGGAAATGAATTTTTTTAATTATTTTGTTAGTAACAAACATTACATCACAAACCTTACAACATCTCCCCCTACTTAACTTTACTTCTTTTTACGCGCAATCACTTTTTACGTTTTATTAGATGTAATGCTACATCATACACGTTAGAAGATCTCCCCGTACTGAGCTGTAGAGCACCTCGTTTCTGAGTGCAAAAATGAAGTTTCAAAGTTCTTTTTCTCAGATCTTGTTAGTAAATAAAAAGTTGAAAGTAAAATTGGGATTCCTAAGTTTTCCCATAAAATCATATTTCATAAATCTCCTTTCAGATTTAATTTGTAAATAAAATCTGTGTTTAAAACAGGGATTCATACATTCCTTATAAAACCAAATCATGCATCTTAGATATCTAATATATTTTTAAATAAAGTGAGGTAATAATTCTTCAATTACATAGACTTTTGTTTCAAGAATTCAAATAGTTCAAGTTATACTTCTGCAAATTTAGGTAATTCTTTAAAATAAAACAGAAACAAACAAATCTACCAATATATAAAATTTGCATTTCCAGAATTCGAATAGTTCATATTTATAAATCAAAGATTAATAACTGCTAAAATAAAACAACAATAATAAATATTCAAGTACATATAAGAACCTCTATGAGCAGTCACTTCCACCGTTGGTGTAGTTCCACGCAAAACCCCAGCTCCAATCCGTCCATCGATCCCTCCAACTTTCAAAATTCACTGAAGACCCAAAACTAACTTTCAAAATTTACTGAAGACCCAAAACTATAATGCTTATCTGAAAGAGTATACTTGACCGACAAAAACCTTGACCACAACTTTTCTCCCATCCAATCTGATCTTTGTTCCTACCGAGAGATCACCCCGAGCTGGGCAAGAATCCACTACGGTAGCAGAGTAATTTTCAGTTTCCTCTTATCTTATCTTACTTCAATTTTCCATTCCATTCTTCTGCTTTTTGAAGACCCCCTTACAAACACAATGGTGTCCTTTTTGTAGTCAAATTTAGGTTTTGGACTATCACAATAAGTTTTTGTTAGAACTCATCTTTAATTAACTTTAATTTATTTTAACTCATCCACTTACTCAGTAAATCTTTAGTTAATTAGTTAACTTCATATTTAACTTACCTAAATTCATTTAACCTTTACTTAGCTTTAAGATAACTAATCTATCTTAACTACAACTCCATTAATTTATTTCTTAAGCGTTATATTCAACTCATTTAATTTACTTAGGTAATTATTTTAATTAAACATAACTAGAACCTTGGACTAACTTTAACCAATAGAATTCCATAGTAAATATTTGTTTAATTAGTTAAGTGAGTATTCAATAACTGAGAGTTTTCGATGCATTCTCATGCATTAAGTCCTAGTTAATCTTTTCCTCTTTTTTAGATAAGCTTTTATAGTTTTAAATATTTCACTTTTAATCAAGGACAATTAGTCATTCCTCAATATTAATTAATTAATTTATATTATTTGGAATAACCTTTGAATATTTAATTTTAGATAACAATATGTTTTCTTAGCAATAATAAAACCCTTTTATCTTTATTCCAAATTTATAATTAGGAAAATATTAAATCATTTTTCAGCTTAGGAAATTTAACACAACCTTTTCTCAAGGCCAATGTACTAATGTGGTTTAGGCTAAGTTCTTATTTTTAGTTAATGGTACTCAATATCGGTTAGATCCATGCAAATAGTTAGGCCCAGGTAGATTATTACTGACTTCCGGCGATTAGAAGTTTTCTCCGACGTCCTTATCTAGGACTAGATATTAACATACTTTTAAACTCAAGTGTTTGCTTGGTGAATATCTCAATTCACTTTAAGTGCTCATGACATTAGGATGACCACAATCCTCAAAATCCATGGTTATCAAGCCATTCACCCTCTCCCCCTAGTCGATTTGATGCCCCATCCGTTTCGTTGCATCAAGCCTTCGGTCTCCTAAGTCTACAATTTCACTTAACACTTAGGAAAGCATAATCATACTTACAAATTTTTTACCTACGGAGCTCTTTCCATGAGCTCATTGTCGTTGCTGGGTACACAGTTGTGCTTTCTATTGCAGAAACCCTAAGGGAGAAAAGAGGGATATTACATACTTCCCCTTTCAAGAATAACACCGTCCTTAGTGTTCGTATCCTTCCAACTTTGTCTTCCGCTTTTAGTTGTCTTTGTAAATAAATTTTTTTGAGCTATTTTTCTTGTTTCGGCATCTTTTTGAATATCCTTAACATTTCTTTCTTTTCATACCTGTACTTTTCATAGACGAGACCCGTTGTTTCTAGCATTTTATCATAAAATACATCCATATATATGATTTTTCCAAAATCAAAACATAAGTAATAATTTTCTCTTACATTGAACTTCCCTGTACCTGCACATCTCTCATTCATACATGGTCATGATCCAAGATAATATTTTCAAAATTCCTGTCAGGGCATTACTTTTCCAATTACAATTAGTCCTCCTCTACTTGCTTTTCTTCGAAAGTAATAATACCAATGCTCATAATGTGAGTTGTTCATGAACATAACATAACACATGTCTAATCCAAACATAAATATGCATAACTTTAATTTTAACAAGTGCATAACATAATTATAGGCGCATACCTCGTGCATAACATATGCATAGTAGAAAATCGTTCTTGGTGGGTCATGTTAACACTGAATATGACTTATTATTCCAAGTGCTCCAAAGGTACCTAATAATAAATAGTGAACAAATTACTAATGTTCTAGAGCCTCCATCCCAACATCAGTAATATAACGAGTTCTTAGTGCTTCCAGAGCTTTATGCTCAACACTCTCAGTAAAGTAACTCTAGTGCTATTCAAAGGTTGCACTCAACACTTTCAGTAAAGTAACTCTAGCTGATTTAGTTTGTCAATTATTTGGTTAGTCTAATCCCTTTCACACTCGGTCCCTCTTTGAGTGGAAATACCAGTTAGTCTATAACAAATATAGAAAATATAATTCATTTAATCAGTGGAGAAATATGATTACTAATGCTCCAGAGTTTTTGGCTCAACATTAGTAATGTGATGAGTTTTTGTGCTATTCAGATTTTTCCAGGCTCAATAGTTTTAAGTGACGTAACTCCAGTGCTATTTAGATCTTATGCTCAACACTTTTAGGTGGGAATTACACTAGTGCAATTCTAGAGATTGTGCTCAACACTAGTCCTAGGATGCATACAAGGTACACCTAGGGATACAATGGCCAAAGATCCAATGCTCTAGAGCTTATGCTCAACATCATAACGGTTGGTGTGCTCCAAGGCTTATTCCCAACACTTATTAATTATCTTGTGCGGTTATCTATGTACTCTAGAGTGCATGCTCCGTACATAATATCGTAACCCATGTGCTCCAAGGCTTATGCCCAACACATTTATGTCCTCCAAAGCTTTGCTCAACACATAACAAAAATTCATCCATGTACATTGAGGGTTATTCCCAGTACATAATAGAAGTAATCCATGTACATTGGGGCTTATGCCCAGCACACAATAAAAGTCATCCATGTACATCAGGTCTTATTCCCAGTACATAATAAAAGTAATCTATGTACATCGGGGCTTATGCCCAGCACATAATAAATGTAATCCATGTACATCGGGGCTTATGCCCAACACATAATAAAAATAATCCATGTACATCAGGGATTATGCCCAACACATAATAAATGTAATCCATGTACATCATATCTTACGCCCAACACATAATAAAAGTAATCCATGTACATCGGGGCTTGTGCCCAGCACATAATAAATGTAATCCATGTACATCGGTAAAGATTTTGGTTTAGTTTAGGGAAATTCTTTAAAATTACCGAGAGCTTTATGATCCAGGGCGTCCCTCATGATTAGCTCAAAAATGTTTTATGACTCTTTTCTTATTTAATTTCATTGCGTAAATTAAGATCTTTCTTAATTCAAGGTCTTATTGAATCTGCCTTAACTCCTTACCTACAATAACCTCGAATCACTATCAATCACAATGACCTATAATCAAAACTCAAGTAAATGGATACATCATAATCCTCTCATTATTAGTTGTTCTTTTATGTTCCAAAACCTATTAGCTCAACATCAACCCAAAACACATAATAAATCTAGTAATCTTGATGTCCAAGAGTCGTTCGACTCAACATCAAACGACAATACTAATCCCTGCAAGACTTGATTAGAACTCTATTGATACAATATAATAAACACTATCTTAAGGAAAACATGTTACCTCTAATACCTTATGTACTACCTTTCGTTCACGAGGCTTGGTGAAGTCTGTTGCACCTACATGCACCTGCATGCTTCATTTACAATCTCTTCCCCGAAGTTTATTTACATCAAAACATATCTTTAAAGTGAAACATAACGTATATTAGGTATATAAATATTTGTTGTACTCAAATGGTCACTTCTTTTCCAACAAAACTAGGTATGACTAGGCTTGTAAGCAGCTTTGATAACTTTATACTCTAATATACCAATTTTCTATATACTTTCAACACTAAAAGCTCAAACAGTTTAAACATTTATTTCCCCTAAGCGAACATTTTTGAAAGAATAAATATCATATATTTGAATATTTTATATCCATACTTCTTTAGTATTTATGGTTTACTATGCATCACATGCGACCACACATGCAATGTTTAAATATCTCAGACATTGTTTTTAAATACTAACGACAAATGCACCAAAAATGGAATTAACTAGTCATGGTAAATTTTGGAAACCTGTCCCTGCCATTAATATTATAAATACTCCTCATAATCAGTTTGATGTCATGTCTTCTAAGTATTTCCTTTCACATCATACTAGTTTTGTAGGTGCACTCTATCCTCTTTACATGGTTTTGTGGTACTCTCGTTTAAATTCACTCTATCCAACCCATATGTTACATTGAGATATAATTTCTTTCGAATAATCCATGTACAAAACTCTTATATATTTTTAAGAGATACATCTTTATTCCTTGATTTAAAATATGTAGTGCATAAATAAAAATATAACCTTTCCTAAAACATCTTCATAATACATTTTTAATCCAATATATATCTCAATACCCCTTTGTAATAATTTTATTCCGAAGAACAATATCTTTAATTCAACTAGGGAGTAGAATGCCCCAATCCGTTCTTCTATTGATTTCTTTATATAACACACTACAAGAAAAAAGGTCATTGGTGAGGGTCATGCCTGTGATGGACCTGTAAGGGTTGTCACCAATGTCGTATATGATGACGGTCCTTAAAACATCATCATTATAAGTTCCTTTTGAGATGGTCCTTTAAGGTTCGTCACCAAATTCCTTTTCAGGGACAGTTTTGGTGAGGGTTGTTAAAGGACCGTTATTGATTCTCTCTTTGGTGACACTTCTGGTGACAATATTTTAGTAGCCCTCACTAATACATGTTTATTTTACATTTGGTGAGTGTAGTAAATTTTTGTCACCAATTATCATTATAATTGGTTTTTGGCGACACTATGTGATCGTTGCTATATTTTTCGACAAAATAATGTAATGGTTTAAGACAGCTAGTATTGTTATGGATTCTTTGTAATTAATATGTTTCCAAGGTCATACTAGTCAAAATACCCACTCATAAGGTCTATAAGCAATCTCTAGTGGTTTTCCATAAGAAACCACTAGCAATTTATAAGTACCATTCCAAAATGGATCCATAAGCAATCTGATCTTTTGGGTATTCGACATCAACAAAATTGATTCATATATCCTGTTATATTGTACTTCCAAGCTTTGAAATCCATTGGCATTAATGGAGGGATATCTAATCATCCATGTTCTACTCCAACACCTTAATTCACATGTTTTGGATTGCATCACGAATGGTTTGGTTGAAGAATTTGCATTTTAGCATGTTTTAGCAGACAATTACAGGCTTGACTCAAGCCTGTAGAATCTCCAGTTTCTGTGTTTTTTAAATATTTCAGTAAAATACTGAAGATGAACATATTGTTGGTAAAATGGAATGTCTCGTGTATGGGGAAGGGAATCCTGAAAATGAACAGAACCTTGATACTCTCTTGGATTCATCCCTCCCAGCACAAGCAAACTTTCAGTTCTATTTGGAATTATTCTTTTCAAGTTGCAGATATAATGATTTCTTCCAATAGAGTTATATCTTTAAAATCCATGGAGGGTCTGTATTTGCATGATTGGAAGGATTGGATCTTGGTTTTATCCCCTGCCTATGTGGTCTACTATTCAAATTCTTCTCTTAATTCCAGGCAAGTATTGTTCCTGTAGGGTTAAATTCAATATATTGTTCCTAATAATGTGTATAAATTATAGCATATAAGAATGATTTTTATACATTTCAATTAGCTTTTCAAGGTCATTTCATGGCTTATTATATATCGTGACATGTCAGACCAAGTATTTTTGTTCAAATAATTTCCATAAATGGAGTGACCGTTAACTCATTGCTTTTTGGATGAATGGGTATATGCTGATTTGACCCCATCAGTTGTTGTAATTAGCTCTATCCTTTTGTCCCTACATGTATGAACAATTATATGTACACCCGATTTGAAAGTTGGATTTCTTTGTTATGCATAAGTCAAGCTTATAAATACCAATTTGGGTTAAAGGATACCGGTTTGATCACCTAACTTCCTTTCAGCAGAGAAAGTTTCAGTTGGCATTGTTAGTGCTGCACGTAGGGAGGAGCCATATTTGATTGAACTGTTGGATGAAGATCCCTCTAGTAAGAGGATTTTTCAACAAATTGGATTATATGCATTTTTTAGTAAATTCAGAGGGCACAATGAAGATGTGACCAAGGAATTTGCTCTCAATTTCGATGGAGCTTATTCTAACATTCGGGGGTTTCTGCTTGCAGTTTTAGAAACGTCCATTGCTCTTGCTGTAGGCTTACCAAAAACAGAGGAAAGATGGTTTAAAGATGGTCGTTTGAAAAACCTTGACTCTTGGAAACAGTTTGTGAAGGTGGCTAATTCTAGTATTCATTGGAAGAAGGGAGCTTAATGCAACTGTTTCACTGTTGAATGGGGTAATGTCATTTTCTTTTTGTAGAAATATTTGACTTGTGAAGGACTATATAGCCTTGTCTTTATTTATCATATTCGGCTTCTCGTTCACATTAAAGGAGAAGAATTGATGAAAATTCCATACTTTTTGTGGAAGAGCCTATCTAAAATGGCTTCAGCTGCCCAAAAGCGGCCTGATCAGTGACTTGGTAATAGCTTGTATCATCATGGATTAATTAAGTTGTTGATCGCGGAGGAATTACAGAAGAGCAACCTAATGTGGGAACATTTTTTAGTGGAAAAAGGTTTTCAGTAGCAGGCTAATGATGATCCACAAGATTCTGTATCGCCACCTCCAACAGTTTAGACAGAATTTGATCCAGCACCAAAATTTTATGAATCAATTCAATCCCAACCATCTCCAAAGAGGCATAGAGATGATGAAGAGGTTAATAAAATTTCAGTTATGGTGAGAAGAAGATATGCAAGGCTAGAAGGCATTTCTGAAGAAGTTATTGAAAAAGTTAGAACATCTGAAGATATGTTTTCGACAATACCCAAACATACAAGAACCCGTTATACACAGAGTCAGAATTTAGAGTCAACACCCCTGCAAGAATTGAAAGCTACTCAGTTTCAAGACCAAGCTGAAAGGGAAGAAGATGAATCTAATCAAGTGGTAAGGCCTGATTCTCCTGGTTTAATTTCAAGTAAGTTACAGAAAAGGATTAAGAAACTTTAGAAGCAAGTTCATGAATTTGAAGTTTTGGATAGACATGTTAAAAATGAAAATGAAAAGTTAAAACAGAGGAGTAGACAATTACAGAGAAAGAATGGTGTTCTTTAAAAAAGACTGAAAATTTTGAGAAATAAGGCTCACCGATGGAGTTTGCAAAACAAAAGGTTGAGGAAACAAAATAAATTTCTTAGAGATAAATCAGTACTAAAGGAATCGGTACCACTAGCTGAGGATAATACAAGTTTGGAATTATTGGCTACAGCAGCTGCAGAAAACATTCTTCCTAGCAGCTCTAAAAGTTCTAAAGATAAAGAAAAAGTCACAGATGTTCTCTATGAATTTTTTAGTCAAATTCTTGATGATGTATGGACTAATACCCTGGATTTAGCATCAGCTGAAGTAAATACTGTTAAATGTACTGGAAGAAATGATGAATTATATGACTTGGGCCTTATTTATCAACAACGATATAAATTTGAAGTACAACGTATGCAGGAAACTTGGTTTTCTGCTTACTTGGTTCGAGAACAAAAGTGGAAGTCCAAGATACAGTCTTTACAACAGCAATTAATGATTAAAGAAGAAGAAAAGAGGCAAATGTTTAAATTTGCTGAGCAAGCCATTTCTTCTAGAAGTCCTACTAGAGTTTATTCAATGTACCTGCATGAACAATGGGTAGGCCTTCAGATGATTAGATTGAATAATAACAAAACGTTCATGATGGGAAATGTTGATGACTTTTTGGATATCTATAATGACTCATCTACAAGGGAAAAGGATTTGTTGTGTGAACTTTATTAGTTTAAATTCTTTCTAGAACATGAATTGGAATGGAATCCCAATCCTGTAGTAGGAGATATTCAGTTATGATCCTTTTCATCTTTTATTCAGAATCAAATTATGTGGGAAATAGGGATGAAATTATTTTATAAGTTGTAATTCCATTCTGAACTTCACGTCAGAGGAGAGCATCTAGATGTTGAAGTGGCCTTTTCTACTCACAGTCAATTCCTCAGGGATCCTATGAGGGTGAAACAATTTAGAATGAATCAAAGATCAGTGTTACTGAGTTTTGAAGAACTTATATCTTGTGGGACTTTGGCCTCTTTGTAGGCCTTAGAGACCCATTGGAATTTGATTCCTCCGGTACTCCAACAACGGGACCCCATGGGATACCCATTTTTCCAGGTTGCCTTTTCAAGAACAAGTTTGTATGTGAATTCTCTACGAAGAAATGATACTCAATGGCTTGGGTTAAGGTTCCATTTCCTTTTGCTCTGGTGCAGCAAAACTGAGTACAGTGTGGTTGGGCAGTGGTATGATTTTGCAGAGAAATATTCATGGATGGAAGTGGATCATCATTTAGGCTTTTGGGAAAGAAATGGAGTAAGTCACCCATCTTACAGTTGGACCAAGCTACATCAGAATTTACTACAGGGGGAATAAGTTGCATAGGGACATGCAACAAACTTCCTTCTAGGGCAGATGCTTGGTTCTTGAATTGTTACCCAAACGGTAGGTTTTCACTTGGATCTCCATCATGTTGTTACTTGATAATATACCAGAGGATGTTAAAAACCTGTAATTGTTTTGTCAGGATTTTAGGTTAATTCAATGCACAATAGTGGAAATATCCATTTTGTTTATCTAGAGTCTAAAGTATGATATTTAAAATCTAATGATTCACCCTGCTATGTCTTTTTATGTTTATGTGAATTTGAACTTGTTCAAAATAAGTGTATAAATTTTTCCTTGGAAACTTACTAAATCCCATAATCTGATATTTTATAGTGATTTTAGGAAAAACTTTGACCTTTTATTTCATGTAAATGAACCAACTGAACTATACATGTTTTGTTACAAGTAGTTATAGAAGGTCCATGTTCACATGAAAATATTAGCATTGATTGTGAGGTAATCAGTCCTGCAACCTCTTACAGATCCATTTTTTTCCATAAACCTGAAATAATGCTGAAAATGTTATAGTTGTAGTCACTGCCCTTTTTAATTTCGATATGATTGGAAGACAATTAGTATGATTATCATTTTGATCAATGTGCTGCATCTTCCTCTTGCCTCCTGGGCGATTGTACAATGTATTTAAGGCATAGCCAAATTCATTATCATGTGGACTATCCTGTAGCAATCTCTGGAGGTGTTTTCACATCTAGGAATTTTGTTTGTGTATTTTGACTACGTTTCATGTTAGTCTGGTACTCTTTGGTGTTTAGGGATGTATCCATACCATGGTTCCATACCCTATTGTATTCCATGGATTAATCTCTGATATTTTTATGTCCCTATGGGAAATATAATGATTGCAGGGACACAATTATATGTCTGTTCAATATTTCTCTTAAGGCATACCCAATGTTCGACATTAGAAATAAAATTTTGGTTTTTTTTCCATTATTTAAATAATTATTTTTTCTTGTTTTCATTGGCTTTGCACTGATGATTTATTCAATAAATATAAGCTCAGGGGACTCTTCTGATAGGTGTCCAAGTAGACATCAGAGACCATTGAATTCTAATGCACTGATAACCACCGCCACCCAGAGATCCGTAACTTTCATTGATCTTAGATTTTATGGGTTTTGGGAACCCTCATTTGGTTTCATTTCACATTTTTTCTAAGGCATGATAGGGTTCATCACTGCATCTATATTTCCATGAATATGGCTTGGTTTAGACACAGGTAACAATAGAAAAAATCAGTAAGTTACATTGTGTTTCGTTGATTTAGTTCATCGAATCATGTTTTAAGCAGAATCTATACATGTTTGTGGATATCATGATTATGTTTAGTTGCTTTCCCATGGGATATGATGACTGTCTTGTTTAGTGTTTTTAGATAGTTTAATAACGTATATCTACAGGTTTGGCCTAAGCCTGTAAGTTGAGTTGTTGTTTATAATTACATATGCACAAATGGAAATCGAACACATGGGTCTTATTTGGAATCGTGTCACCTAGCCCATCCTCCTGCTGGTTGCTCCAAGTTCATTATGATGTAGATTTTCCTTGAGCAAGATTGAACTCAAGCAACCTATTGTCAATACTTTTGTATATCCACATGCAGCTAATTCTTCACTGTTTATGGAATTACTAGAACATTCCCAATTAGCTTCAAAGCCTTCAAACCTAGCTTTGAACAGTTCTCAAATGCATTCACAAATTACTGTGCCAAAAAAAATGCTTCAGACAATTCTTCAATTCTGCTCTTAGGTTTGTAGAGTTCCTATAGAGATCATCCTCCTATTCTCATAACTCTCTAGACTGCTTACTTTCATCAACTATAGGTTATGTGTTTATCTAGGACCCTGCCTAGTCTTTCTTAGACCCAGCCAAGAAAATTGGATACAAGACCCTAGTTGTATTATATGTACATATGCATATCTTATCAAATTTCATCATCTTTGTCATGTCACACTTTCTCAACCTGTCACAACCATGTCTTCAGTCTATCCTCAGTAATACCATCATTCTAACAGTTCGGTCATATTAATAAAGTTTGCTCATCAACTAAATGTGCTCATATCTTCAAGGTCTTCCCATATCTTCAAGTTGTGCTTATGTCTTCAACTTCTACTTATCATCATTTCCTCAACCAACCAACTGTTGCTCATCATGTTGTTACTATCATCATTGTCATGTTAATTATCATATCGAACTGTCACATCTTCCACAGTGATGTCCAATATTGTTACTATTAAGCCAAGGCTTGCATTGCTATATAAGGCTATCATGTCAAATTAGTCCATATACTGCTCATACTCAATGGTCAAGCTGGTCATGTATGTCACAGTCACTGCTGCTCATACCAAGGTCACTGTGCATGTATATCACTGAGATATCATCATATTAATACACCATTACCAGTATATACATCACTGTATTTATTGTGTAATTCTATTCATCATCACTATCAACATCAGTGTAGGAAACATAAACATCAAGTGTTCATCAAATCATGGCATGGGAGATCATCATCAAGGTCTGTATACATCAAGGTTTGAACATGCATATTGCATCATCTCATTGCTATTCAACTGTGTGTACATCATTGTTCATACTTCACCTATCTCCATACTGTAGTATGCATCATCATCATAAGGTAGCATACATCCTGGGCTTTCATCATTCAGATTGTTGAAGGTGTGAACAAGGTCAATAGACTTGTTAGGGCATCATTCTGCTACTGTAAACAAATTCTGGACAGTCCCAAAAGCTCTCAGAAGTTATATACCCGAAATCAGAAATAATAGACAAGAAAATTAGACTCCTATCATGCTCCTAAGATTTTCCACTTGTCCACCCTTTGCTGCTGCTATATATCAGTCTGAAATTACTCAGTCACACCAAAAATCAGAGTTAAAAAAAAACTGTTTACTGTAGCTTCTATCATCAAGTGGTATACTAGACCAACTTCACAATTAAGAACTTCATCCATCAAATTTTAAGAGCTTCATATCATCTAGCTCTGACATGTCATCATCCAAGTGCCATCATGCCACCATATATGTGGGTGACAAACCTTTACATGCACCATGACCATCTTCAAGGGTTTCATGACCCCATCAACCCACAAATGACCACAGAATGGGTTATTTTCCCACTTTGGTGTTCCAAAGACCAATCACACCATGTCATTAATATTTATCACTTCTTTGTCATGTCATGGTTTGTTTGCCCAAGCTATCATGTCCACGTATGTCATCCAATTCCCATATTCCTTTTTCCATGTCATTCATGCTTATCATGCATGCTTGTCAATGTTATCTAGCTTTCTTATCTTCATGCCATGTACACCTTTGTCATTAATGTTGTCGTCAATGACAATCATAGAAAACCATATTCATCAATACCTAAGGTCTTTTAGAGACCTTAAATGCAAGGGGCTTCAAATGCCCGCATTGGATGGTGTACTGTATCCTATTAGTATCAACTAGACAAGAGCTAGGTACAAGAGACATCCGTAGTGCCATTCTCTTAGACCACAATATCATAGTGTTTGGGGGAACAAATGGGTCTAATGAGATAAATGATATGCACACTTTAGACTTTTAGACCAATGAATGGAGGCATGCTTGTATTCGAGGAAATTACTTGATTGATGTTCATATTCTGGACCTAAAGCTAATGAAATGGATTTTCCTTGATGTGAATGGGATCTTATTGCTCCTAGAGAGAGCCACACTACAATTGCTATTGAAAAGATGCTTGTGGTATAAGGTGAATATTCTGGATACCATTACTTAGGAGAAGTTGATGTTTTGAATCTTGAAACCTTAACTTGGTCTAGAGTACAAATCTTGAAACCTTAACATCTTGCAAATTTTTGCCCAATCTCTTGAAATTAAATTCACCCACCCTAGTACAAATCTAGGTTGAATAACACCCTGCTATGGAATATCATCTTGTGGTGTTTTTTTTCTGTTCCCCAGAGGGTAGGTTTTCTCTTGGATCTCCATTGTGTTGTTACTTGAAAATATACCAGAGGATGTTAAAAAAATTTAATTGGTTTGTCAAGATTTCAGGTTTATTCAATGCAAAATAGTGGAAACATGCATTTTGTTTATCTAGACTCTAAAGTATGATATTTCAAATATAATGATTTTCCCAAATATGTCTTTTTTTTATGTGAATTTGAACTTGTAATTAACGTATATCTACAGGCTTGGCCTAATACTGTAAGTTGATTTGTTGTTTATAATTACATATGCTCAAATGGAAATCGGACACATGGGTCTTATTTGGAATCGTGTCACCTAGCCCATCCTCCTGTTGGTTTCTCCGAGTTCATTCTGATGTATATTGTCCTTGAGCAAGCTTGAACTCAAGCAGCCTATTGTCAATACTTTTGTATATCCACATGATTAATATGTCTGCAAGAGGGCTAAGGAGAATGCCCATAGATCTATTTGGGTGCTGTTGCAGGTGTGTTATGTGTCTTGGGGATGACCAAATATATGAACAACTACAGCAACTAATTGTCTATGGGCCTACCTTTCACTTGGAGTACATTGGCAAGTTCCTTGCAAACAATACCTCATGTCCACTTTGTCTCATTATTTCTATTCCCTTGAACACAGAAAATTATCTCATTGCAAGTAACATGGAACTAACTCCTAGATTTATGGAACTAACTCCTAACTCCTACATTTATGGAACTAACCCCTAACTCCTAAAGTTCTTAAGTAACATGGATGCACAACAGAGTGGAATTCCTTCTATTTAGGTTCCTGGTCTAGGTCTTGTACTTATCCTTACGCCTTTGAAAGTAATGTCATACAAGTAGGGAATACCAACATGAGAAGGGAACCCATGATTTAACCTTGCATCCACCTCACTATTACAGTGAACCAACTGGATAAGAAAACTATGTATTGAAGAAATATAGTGAATGATGGCTTTATCTTTGATATTTTTAGGTCCCTATGGGAAATATAGCAATTGCAGGGACACAATTATATGTCTGTTCAAGATTTATGGTAAGGCACACTCAATGTTTGACATTAGAAATAAAAATTTGGATTTTTTTCATTGTTTTCATTGGCTTTGCATTGATGATGTATTCAATAAATATAAGCTCAGGGGACTCTTCTGATAGGTGTCCAAGTAGAAATCATTGGCCATTGAATTCTAATGCACTGATATCCACCGCCACCCAGATATCCACCACTTTCATTGATCTTAGATTTTATGGGTTTTGGGAACCCTCATTTTGTTTCATTTCACATTTTTTCTAAGGTGTGATAGGGTTCATCACTACATCTGTATTGCCATGAATATGGCTTGGTTTAAACACAGGTAACAATAGAAAAAATCAGTAAGTTACATTGTGTTTCGTTGATTTAGTTCATTGAATCATGTTTTAAGTAGAATCTATACATGTTTGTGGATATCATGATTGTTTTTAGTTGCTTTCCCATGGGATCCGATGACTGTCTTGTTTAGTGATTTTAGACCAAAATTTATATGTAAATGGATAATCCCAAGAGATATTTTGATGCATATAGGATTTCGTATGTGGGATGTGGGTATCTTCATGATAAGTTTTCAATTTTTTTTACTTGGTTTTGAAGGTGTATTCGTTGGGATAAAAATTACAAATGTGTGAATGCAATTTTGATGTTTTCATATTTGGGTTTTAAATTTATTTATAATTTTTAGATATTATTATGGGTTTAACAAGATGACCATCTAGTTGTGGGGATTATAGGGGTGTTGTGGAGGATTTTTATGGTGATTTTAGGAAAAAATCCGACCTTTTATTTCATGTAAATGCACGAACTGAACTATACTTGTTTTGTTACAACTAGCTATAGAAGGGTCATGTTCACTAGGACTATGTGCTAGACATGAAACTATTAGCATTGATTGCAAGGTAATTAGTCCTGCAACCTCTTACAGATCAATTTTTTTCCATAAACCTGAAATAATGTTGAAAAGGTTATAGTTGCAGTCACTGCCCTTTTTAATCTATCTCTGTGTTGATAGTTATTTGTATTAGACACGACTTTTGCGAGAGGGAGATATACCAATACTTGTGGAATTATCAGAATCAGACACGGCTTGGGCTTCTCCAAAAGTGAATTCTCTGTCATCAATCCTCCATGTCACCTTTGCCATGTCTTTGTCCTCCAGCTTGCTTGCCATGCTTGTCTACAGGCTTGGCCTAAGCCTGTAAGTTGAGTTGTTGTTTATAATTACATGTGCACAAATGGAATTCAGACACATGGGTCTTATTTGGAATCATGTCACCTAGCCCATCCTCCTGTTGTTTACTCCAAGTTCACATTCTTCTCAATATTTGTTCAATTCAATGGCATTGCTTTTCCAAGGTATACAATTGTTAATTGCATCCGCTAAATACTTGCATTGATTACTTCTATGCTTAAGCTTGATTTCATAATTAGGATCAACCAGAATTGATTGTGGGCACACAAGATAATATCCATCACCTAATTTTCCCCCATTAGGTGTGACATAGTTTGGTTCAATTCTTTTGATGTAACCCTTTGCAACCTTCAATTGACCATTAAAATATGTCAGTAAACTTTTTTTTCCATTCAATCCCACATCTGAAGATGGTAATTGCAGTTGAACCTGCCAATAAACAAATTCCTCTGAGATTCCTCAGAATAAGAATGGAATATTAAACATAGAAATAAAGAGGCTTAGAACTTACCTGTTGTATTGATTTTCCAATTCGGTCACGATTATGTTCTCCCGAAGTCAAAGGAGTTTGTTTTGGCAAAGCATGATGAGGACTTAGAGAAGCCTATTAGTAAATAAATACTTGTAAGATATAGTGAAATAACGATTATAACATTGCAGTAAATATTAAATAGTTTCAAAACTTACCGTCGACTTTGGAGTATGAAATGTATTAGACTTTGGAGTATCAAATGTATTAGATGGTCTAGGAGCCATTGTATTTTTTTCCAATGAACCTTGACTAGGATTATTCTGGAGACTCTCCTAAAAAATAAATACTTGTGAGCGATTTTCAAATAATGGAAAAAATAAGAGTTGGTTTAAAAAACTACATGGATTGGGGTGACTGGATTAAGAGGCGAAAGTTGCGGAGGTCGTCGATTTGATTCAACATCTGACATGGAAATATTACTCTGCCAATATAATAGTTTTCATTAGATATCATGAAATCAGAAGATAAAGGGTTATGATGCAAAAACAATAATTCATATATTACACACCCTACAACAATACGATCATGTTCATGTTAGCATTATGATTTTGAAATCCTGAACTTTAAAGATGGCCTACATAAAAAATTAAAGTCTACACATGCAATCCTTACATTGTTGGATTTTGGAACAACTCTGCTACTTTCTTTCCCCACCTCCATGGAAGCTTTCCATTCCATTAATTCTTCAACAACTTTTTTCAATCTTCCAAGTTCCTTATATTTTTCTCTTAATTTCTCTTTAGTATTATGAAATCCCTTCTTGTAGGAACGCTCTTTTCCAAATAATATTGTTGGAGTGAATCCGAATCAAACCCCATGTACAGGACCCCTCCTCTCAGGCCCCAAAACTATAGCAAGGGCATCTTGCTTTGTAGCATATGTAGGAGACACTGACTCATTTTGTGCCGATTCAATTTGATTCTAGCAATGTCAACATTTCAACAAACTGATATAAGAAACATCATAAACTCTAAAAAAAGCATAAATGATACAAGAATAGGTTCGGAACTTACTATTTTCTCCGCAATGAATGATGACATTGCACTGCCATCCTTCTTTTTATGGCATTTCATCCACACATCAGCCCTAGTTATAGGCTTATTACTTGGACCACGATATTGATTCTAGTATCAACAAATACAACAATCTAGTTAACTATATTTAAAGTTGTTAATTGTGAACAAATAATAGAATTTGTTGCAACTTACGAGGTTATCTTCAACCCTAAAGTATCCTCTACGGCCATAAGTGTGGGTCTTTTGTTCTAATGCCTTATTTTCCTTATTTGTTCTTGACCTCTCATGCAACTCAATAAAAAAATAGATGCTAAGATTATAGTTGATTGTATGAGAGGATTCAAAATCAAAGATGATAACATTCAAATCTATCTTTCATTTTTACCTTGAATTTAGGGTCAGATCATAATCTAACAAATTCAATCCAATCAGTTTCATTTACTCCAATAGGAATGTTTGCAATCCTCTCCTCATCTGTTTCATATTTCAAACAGTATTTCTTATACAAATTATATCTATAGGTTCTCAAGCATATAGATATTGCTTTATGACACCATTGCTCTGCTAACGGATCTATTTGGTAGGTACGCTACAATAGATAAAAAATCCATTATTAGATACAAGCATTATTTGAAACTAAACCTATCACACACAAGCTCAATATGCATCAATATATAAAGTTTAGAATAAGTTGATGCTCACATTGATTGCACTCCACATGTCTTTCTTTTCCACTTCAGAAACTTTTTTCCATTCTATGTGCTTGATGCCTAGAATTTCCGTTGCAAGAACACCTAAAAATGAGGAGAATTTCTCTGAATGTGGACCAATAGGTTGGCCCCTCTCATTAAATTGAATTTTAGGCAATGCAATGCCCTCTATAGTGGTTCCAAAGAGACATTTTGTTGGTCCTCTACTCCTTCTTTTCACATTTATTGCAGTACTAGCTTGGGTAGATGCATTTGCATCTTCTAAACCATGCTCTTGTTGTGGTGGATCCTGATCGAAAACATGCTCTTGTTGTGGTGGATCCTCCTCCAAAACATGATCTTGTTGTGGTGGTTCCTGTTGAAAATTTTCTGGAAAAAAAAAACCAATACCCCTCTTGAGACAATGACAATATGAAATTGTTAATATGAAATCTTGAAATACTTGTATAGGACAAAAAATGTTTAGAAATGATCACACCTTCCAGTGGTTCTTTCGCATCTTTCTCAAGAGTATGTGCATTAGAATTGTTGTCAACACTATAGCAAGTAGATTCACTTTGTAATGGGACAGTGGATCCTGATGCTATATTTTGTTGGAATTTGTTTCCCATCTTAGAGCCTATGGTCAAGTATATTATGAATTTTTTTAATATAATTGTTTACTTATTAAAAAATAAATAATAAGTTACCACCATGTTTAAAATGTTAACCTGAAGTTGTGCCACATATAACATTGTCATTTCTTTTGGTAATGCGGCCTGACTTTGTTAAAAGTGATGTATTGCAATGTCTTAATTTAATCCTGTTAGCTCCCTACAAATATGGATTGCAGCTCGTGCTCAAAGAAAGTTAGACAATTTTTAAGGTATAAAAGAAAGCACAATAATTATTAAAAAAATATTGAAGTTATTGAAATCCCAAACAAAAAAAATAATGTCTTACTTTGATATGGACATCCGCAAATAAACTGCATAACAAAAAAGATCATTTTTATTAACACATCGTTGAAACAAGCCAACTAACACAATCCTGAAAATTAAATAGTATTTATGAACATTATACAAATATCTTTAACTCATTCATAACAAAATGTCTAACAATGTATACCAAAATATAGAGGGTGCTTTTTGGGAATACTCTGTGGTCAAAAGTTTTACAGGCAAAATATATGAAATCTAATGTTATTAACTAGTTCAGGATGCTACTACATCTTGGACTTCTAAGGATGCTACTGCAACTTATGATTCCAAGACACATTCTTTTCTTCCATTTAGATTTTTTGGGTATTCTTTGATGTGTAATCTTCACATGCTTCATCGAATCTTCTATTATTAAACCTTTTAATTCATATTTCTGTCTTTTGCAGATTTTGATTATTTAACCAATTAAAATCTCAATGGACATCTTCCAGGTTTGCGGGCTTCACGCCCTTTCAAATCTTTGTTTTAATGAACTAATTAATTAATTAACTAGTCAATTAATTCATAAATTAACTTCAAGCCTGTAGGCTTCATTTCCTTCAAAACTGCATGCTTGGGCTTTCTATGGGATTCCTTTCTCCAAAAACTTGGGCATGATCTTTTTTAATCTTCTGGCTTATTCTTATTAAGATCTCCATCTTTATAAGATCTACAGTGACAGTGGAGAAAAACTTGTCACAGAAAAACAGAGCAACTGTCTTTCCCACAAGATCACATACCGGGACCTGGTCACCTCTATTGTTTGATCACAAAGTTACACTCATCAAAAACCAAGAGTGACTCCAGGGTTTGCGATTCTAAGGAAATAACTGCCATATTTCCAATAGGGGCATCTCAAGACATGGGAAAATATTTTTAAAAAAGGCCGGATTGGTCCCAGCAGATGTTGTCTGTGTATGCAGAATGCTGAAACCACAAAACATCTTCTTGTGGACTACTAATTCATGAAGAGTGTTTGGAAATTATGGTGCACAACTCTAAATACTGAGCAGATGTGAGGTGGGGTTCTGAGAATTTTGATATAAATTTGCTTAACTGGTTTAGAATCTGTAAATCTTACCATTTACTCTCGATTTAGATTCCAATATTTTTCCTTGAAGAAATTCTGCGATTTTTGCTAACTAGATGTTGGAGAGACTGAATCAGGCATTTATAAGACCTCTGTAACTTTTGGAAAGAGTGAATCTGCATTTTTTGTTTGGATTTGTGAATAAGTGGATTTCCAACAACGATACATCTGGAAAATCCTGGTAACCTTATTATAATACTATGAGATTAGGGAATGGAGCAAGTTTGCCCATCTCCTGCATCAACAAGGGTGGAAATGGCTGGTGGCACCACATGTTGGCATACTTATTTCAAATCCACAGTATGATGATGTAATGTTTTTTAATATCTAGTTCATGAATGGACAAAAACAACTAACAAGATAACAAAAATGTCTTTGCAAAAGGCCAATTATCCACGGTAAATGTCATTTGCAAATATGGATTTTAAAAAACTATTCAATTTTGAAATACTCATCATAATTCATCTGGACCAAAAGGGACAATAAGGACAAAAGATGGCCAATAAGGACAAAACAATAGCATGAGCAATATAGTACAAAGGGACAATAAAGACAAAACAATATTATGAGCAATATAGTACAAACAATAGTACAAGGAAATGGTACCTCTTTTTGTTTCCACGGGTTAAGATTGCTTGTTGTAAGAGAGTTTGCTTCTCATTTCCTCTAGTCTTCATAGCTTTCTAACTTCAACGACAAGCAAAAAATGTTTTCAATTAAAATATTGTTGAATACATATGAGCTTTGTTCCTATTTATATTACAAAATGAAAAAAAAATTGGAGGGAAATCTAAATACTAAAAACAATGGAGGGAAATACAAATCCAAACATTCTTTTCTTGACAATAGATGTTCCTATTTCGATTTACAGATGTTACTGTTTTCTCCAAATTATTATATAAAGTACATAAAATACTTATAAATTAGAAAAAAAAAACATAAAAAGTATCACCAAATATTTTATAGTTAGAATTTAAGAATTGATTGGATTTGCCAAGACTTATACATTTTTAAGTATGTATCCTTAAATTTTAAGAGGTAGTCATGATTATAGAAGATACACAATCCACTAAAAAATGCAAAACTAGAAGGAAATCATATGGATTTGAAAAAACATAAAGTTAACATCTTCACATGTACAAGAGTAAAATCATTATAAGTCAAACAATATAATTTCTCAATCAAACTAATGGTGCAAAAAAAAAGTTTGTAATGGTGAGTGTAATGCATTGGTTTTCTATTAATGTTAACCCTTCTCCTACAAAAACTAATGCAACAATTAAATAAAGTTGAAATGGACCTACTTAAACTTCATTGCCTACAACACATTCTGACACCATAAAAGAGGTGCCAAAACCTAGTATATTATCTAAGCAAAGACATTAAAAAACATATATATGAACCTCAATGGTGAGGTATGCCTTCAAATATGCAAAAGTTCCTATAAATATGTGGAAATTTTCGGTTAGTAATGCGAAAGGTCTATTGAGTAAATTCTCACCCTCATCCATGCTAGTGATTTGCTTCCTTGATCAAACATCATGAGTGATGCCTAAGATAAGATCAAACCAAAATGTGTGATCCAAGGTTCTTCTCATGGATTGCAATTATCACTATTCTAAAAATACCCTATCCATTAATATGACTTCACGTTGAGGAATTGACACCTTTACAAATACCAAAAAAAATCATGCATTTTAACCTTGGTGTTTTCACCTACTATTAGACTATTGTAACCACATAGATGGCTTGAATCAAATGAACCATAAGATGGATGCATTCCTCAAACTCATTATTTTTTTATGTTTGCAAGATCAGTGATACAACATTCTCCATGGACCTCTATAATATATATGAGAGAGTCATGTTCTCATCATGTTCTATCAACTTGGTCTTCCTCTTGTGTGTATGATTGGGGTTCGTTATTCTCTAGATAACTATCCTTCTGTAGTAGAGCAGTTATACTGGGGTATTCTTTGATGTTTAATGCATGGTCTCCCACCAGGCATGCCTTTGCCTAGGGTTTTCTCCAGTGGGGGGTAACTGGGTTTTCTCCCCCATGAGGGCTTCCCATGATACATGTTGTGTAGTTGTGCATTTTCTATAAACATGTGATCCTATAATTTGCTTACTGTTTCTATAGCTACCATCATATCTAGGGATGAAGTTGGAACGTAAGCATGTTGTTTTGCATTAATATAGCTTTGAAAGAACCACCTATATTATAATGTTGTTTGCATTATAGCTGCATACACATGCACAGGAGGGTGTGGCCCACCCATCGCAGGGTTGTCATGAAACGGAGAGTGCATCTGCATTTTAATACTAGAAACAAAAGTGAGAAGACTAGTCAGAGAGACGACAGCATTTCCCAATGCCATTGAGCCAGGGGATGGATCCCTCAGCAAATAGTTGGCCCTCACCATTTTTATCCCTTGATGGTGGTAGCAGTACTTAATGATGGTGGACTGAGTTTTTTTCCTCGATGGGTGTTCCATGTGTCATAGGTATAGAGAAGTCCTTATGCGGTTGCAAGCACTTGATCACCTAACGTTGGAGTATTGGTCATGATGTGTGACCCCTAACTTAACTCGTTGGTTAAGTCTGTCTTGTGTGGGATCATATACTTATTGGAGGATTTATACCCCTGGACCTCTATAATATATATGAGAGAGTCATGTTCTCATCATGTTATATCAACTTGGTCTTCCTCTTGTGTGTATGATTGGGGTTCATTATTCTATAGCTCACTATCCTTCTGTAGTAGAGCAATTATACTCGGGTATTCTTTGATGTGTGATGCATGGTCTCCCACCAGGTATTCTTTCGCCTAGGGTTTATGGCAAGCTGAGACATTGTGAAGTCATGCATGACTCTTGATTTTGCGGATTCTATCACAGTGAAAGGTTGTAATTTGGGTTTTCTCCCCCATGAGGGCTTCCCATGATACATCATGTTGTGTAGTTGTGCATTTTCTATAAACATGTGATCCTATAATTTTCTTACTGTTTCTATAGCTACGATCAAATCTAGGGATTAAGTTGGAACGTAAGCAGGTTGTTTTGCATTAATATAGCTTTGAAAGAACCACCTATATTATAATGTTGTTTGTCATTATAGCCGAATACACATTCACAGGAGGGTGTGGACCACCCATCGCATGGTTTTCATGAAATTGAGAGTGCATATGCATTTTAATACTAGAAACAAAAGTGAGAGGACTAGTCAGAGATATGGTAGCATTTCCCAATGCCACTGAGCCAGGGGATGGACCCCTCAGCAAATAGTTGGCCCTCACCATTTTTATTCCTTGATGGTGGTAGCGGTACTTAATGATGGTGAACTAAGTTGGTTTCCTTGATGGGTGTTCCATGTTTCATAGGTATAGAGAAGTACTTATGCGTTTGCAAGCCCCTGATCACCTAACGTTGGAGTATTGGTCATGATGTGTGACCCCTAACTTAACTCATTGGTTAAGTCGGTCTTGTGTGGGATCATATCCTTATTGGAGGCTTTATACCCCTAGAACTCTATAATATATATGAGAGATTCATGTTATCATCATGTTATATCAACTTGGTATTCCTCTTGTGTGTATGATTGCGGTTCGTTATTCTATAGCTCACTATCCTTCTGTAGTAGAGCAATTATACTCGAGTATTCTTTGATGTGTGACGCATGGTCTCCCACTAGGTATGCTTTTGCCTAGTGTTTATGGCAAGCTAAGACATCGTGAAGTCATGCATGACTCTTGATTTTGAGGATAATAATATTTAAATAATAAACTGCAATAATGGTAACACTTTGTCACTTTGCATATCGTAAATTAAATTACATTAAGAAACGATGCCTGCATTTTCTAAGATTTGAAAGGTTCAATTTTATACCATTTGTAAAGATTAAAAAGATTCAATTTTATACCATTTTCAAAGATTCAAAAGATACCATTTTCAAAGACTAAAAAATTCAATTTTTGAATTTTGGTGTGGATGAAATTAGGGTGGGAATGATTTGCTCTTTCTTAAACCATGCCAATGGAGAGATAGACAAAAAATCACAATGAAATGTTGTTGGGTTGAACCACGAATGGAGAGATAGATATAGGTGCCGATCGGAAGGAAAGTGAGTGAGACGAACTGCGGAAATCAGGTTCCAATGCTATCCATGTAGCTCTTCTTTTTATTTTTGATGTAGGAACCACCTGCAATTTCAAAAAAAATGCTTCCCCAAATTCTTGAACTCTTACCTTGAGTATAAATTCAATTTCTTTGTTCAGAAATGGCATTTTCCCTTTAATAATATGATTACAATTGGGCCATGATCTACTATTGCTCGTACACAAATGGAATCTAAAATGGAGTTCGATTCCCAAATAGAGTAAACCTGGGTATTCAAATTTGTGCACATTGACAATTTGCCACGATTTTTCCTCCAGGCCAGCGTTCATTTCTTCAGTGTTTGTTTCAACATTTGAGAAACTTAGTTTTTCATGAACAAGTGGAAAAAAATAACTACTACCCTTCACCACACTTCCAAATATTCAAACCCTAACCCTGAAATATGGAACCTAGCTATCAATTCCGTAACTCGATCTCTGTATAAAAATGTTAAACAAATGCTAAAATATCCCATATTTTACCTTCAGCGACAGTAGATTCTCACCCAACACATTTATTTATTCTGTTAAATTTTGGTTAGGGTTAGGGTTTTATGCAGAATGTACTTTAAACAATCTAATTGAAGTAACTTGATGTTCCAATTTCAATTGCTTCACTTCCTTCCGATTTGCATAACCTGAGATCTCATAACATAAAGACACTCGAGTGATAAACAATCACATCGAGTTAATTTTCAGAAGGGTCTTCCAATTCCAAATACTTTGCAGAAATCGCATATTCCTGTAGTTTCTTACTGTCAGGAAGTCAGCCAATTAACAAAGCCTATGTACTCATTTTTCGCTGCAAGAATTGCATACAAATTCCGAAGTAAATCAATTTATGTTTTCAGCAGGATGCCATTCACATTCAACAGAGACAATGAACTTCATAAAAAATACATAGAAAGAGATATTCACAAGTCCATATACATATAAAATGCTTTCATTAATCAAATTCAATTACTCAGAATTTCGTGACCTGATTACACAATATGGGTGTATTCTACCCTGGTCCCCTCCTCTCTGTTTTCCTATCCTCTCTGCCTCTGCCTCACCTCCGCTCTACCTCTGCTGTGGCCCATAGGCTTACAATCGTATATATGAAGAATCAATTTAATGGTTTAACCCTAATGACCTTTCTATATTTTTGTAACCGCCTCCCTAAATAGGAGTTCGGCTCTATCCTAAAGGATGATGCATCATTGACACCTCATCACACTTGAAAACTTCTAGTTTAACCTTGCTAATTATTGAACATTTACAAGATTTCCTTTAGGCTCAGGGAGGATCTGTCAAGATTCAAAGAATCAACAGATCCTCTAATCTAGGTAGAAAAAGTGATTCATTTATTCTGCGACCAGTATGCAATAAATCCGCTCCTTGGGTAACATTAGAATGAACTCGGAGGAACCAACAAGAGGATGGGCTATGTGACATGATTCCAAATAAGACCCATGTGTCCGATTTCCATTTCTGCATATGTAAGTATAAACAACAACTCAACTTACAGGCTTAGGTCAAGCTTGTAGATATACGTTATTAAACAGTCTTAAGGATGAAAATCAATTTATTTTAACATAATAATGACAATTACAATTACAAGAACTTTACAAAAACTTTAGGAGTTAGTTCCATAAATGTATGAGGTTTGTTATTTAGCTACAAGTTATGTTTCCAAGTATATATTGTATGCCTGCGAGCATTAAAGGTTAGAGAGAGAGGCTTGAAAAATGATGGTTAGGAGGGTTAGCTATACAATGTAAGAATCAAGGCAAGAAAATTGGAGGATAGGTCAGAGTTTGTTTATTAGCCTGCAAATTTCCAAGTAATAAATGGAAAAGGATTATTTTCCATGATGCTGTGTGTTGATTTCATATATGTTTGTGTGATTGATGAACTCTAGTGAATATACAAGCTAACCAGGAAATGAATTAGTTAATTGTGTTACTCTTTGTTGGGCTACATTTTAATTTTAAGGTTGAATTAAGATCTAAGGTTGAGTGTTGACTACATTGGAATTACGCTCAGTATGAAGAGGAGTGATGTTGAACACTCTGCATTGAAGGGCTGCCTGCAATGAATTAGTTTTGAGTCTGGGTAGAATCTTTATGGGTTCTACTTTCTTAGAAGTTAGATGCCATATTGGTTCGAATTTCAATGGTTCTACAAATTGACATCTAAAGAGACAATTACAATAATGCATTAAGCCATAGAGATTATTTCCAAAAGATCTAAGTCAAATATTTGAACAGTTTAGGGAGTTTTTATATATCAAAATACCTCTTAATAAGAAATGTGGGTTTATGTAGTTGTTTGACCGCAAGTTGTTAGTGCAAAGTTGTGTGTTTTCAATATATATGAGGTTTAATATCAACTAACGTTTTTAGTTCATTGTAGACATAATTTCAAAGGATCTTGGAGCATATTATCAAATGGACAAAAGAAACTGGATGAACTTGAAAAATTAGGTATAGTTTCTATATTTGGTCATTCATGCTGATATACCAAAAAAATGTATCAATGATAACTTGTTCTCAATTAAATTTATGTGACTTAATGGAAATTGGTTATGTGTAGGACACTACAAGAATATAGAGATGGGGTTGAGGAATTCTTAAAGTTTTCTGAGGCGCATTCAAGGAATAATATGTCCATAAAATGTCCATGTAATAAATGTGGCATAGTCAAAGTACAAACATTTGATAAAATACACGAGCACTTGATTTGTGATGGAATAATAGAACAATATAAAATTTGGTATTTTCATGGAGAGAGCATTCACAGTCAGGTATCTTGAAATAAATGAATTGATCTAGTTTCCAACTTACTTGTATTACAATAAAGATATAAATTATATTTATATGTGCTTAGTTATGTTTTCCTCTCACCTTTAGATTCCATCTGTTATTGAAGAGGCTAGGAAACGCTCTGAAAATGAGCCACATGAATTTATAGAGCATATATCATCTCAACTGGTAAGCTAATTTGCATTGGTAAAGGCCCCTATTTGACCAATATCTATTTATTCTAATTTTCATAAAAACCATAAAATCACTGACATGAATTTTAATTTTCTTATTAACAGGGTTATGGACATGTAGAATGCCATTAGGATAATCAGGTTGATTAGCCTGGAACATCATTTCAGAATGGTAATGATCCACTCGAAAAGGATGATGATACAACCATTGTTGGTGATCAAGTGCTTCATATGGTGAATGATGCTTATCCATGTCTTGATCAAAACCTAAACAAAGGTTGTGATAATGTGGGTTTGGTATCAACAAATGTACTAAATGAAGTTAATGAATATAGGATTTTAATCGAAGATGCAAAGATGCCATTGTACCCTGGTTGTGTTGATTTCACAAAACTATCAACAACGGTAGAATATTACAATATCAAAGTGAATAGTGGATGGTCTGATAGAAGTTTTGGCCAAATGTTAATATTGCATAAAAATACACTTCCTAGAGATAACACACTTCCAGATTTTGCATATGTTGCAAAAAAGTTGATAAAATCATTGGGATTAAACTATGATATGATACATGCATGTCCCAATGATTGCATTTTATATCGAGGAAGTAACGAAAGTAAAGACGAATGCCCAACATGTGGAAAATCTCGATGGAAGGTGGATGCTCAATCTTAAAAGGTGCGTCAAGGTGTTCCTGCAAAGGTGTTAATATATTTCCCCATAGCACTGAGTCTAAGAAGAATGTATAGGTATGATTTTCAACACCATGATTGTATTCAAGTTTTCACCTTCTTGTACTATCTTTACCATTTTTCATAGTGTTATTATATGATAATATTATATATAAATGGAAGATTTTCTTTGTTGTTCTAGCTCTGTGGACATGTCACAAAAAATGAGGTGGCATCATGAGAATGAAAGCAATGATGGTCATATGCACCACCCTGTTGATAGCCCATCCTGGAAAACTATTGATGAAAGATGGCCTTGTTTTTCAGGTGAACCCCGCAATGTACGACTTGCAATGGCAGCAGATGGATTTAATACATTTGGAGACTTGAGCAGTACATATAGTGTTTGGCCTATAGTGTTGGTTACATACAACCTCCCACCATGGTTGTGCACAAAAAGGAATTTTTGTATGTTAACATTGTTGATACCTGGTTCCAAGAAACCAGGTAATGGCATTGATGTGTATTTGGAACCCTTGGTAGATGAACTAAAGGAATTATGGGACCAAGGAGTATGGACATATGATGCTTACAATAAAACATGCTTTAACATGAAGGCGATTCTTATGTGGGTGATTCATGACTTTCCAGCTTATGGGAATATGGTTGGTTGCACAACAAAAGGCTATAATGCATGCCCCATATGTGGAAAGAACACAGAATCAGAGTACCTCAATTGTAGCAAGAAATGTGTGTACATGGGACATAGGAGATTTCTTCCTCAAAATCATAAGTTTCGCTCACAGAAGGGACCATTTAATGGGAAGGAGGAGCTTCGTTATGCCCCTCAAGTTGTAAGAGTGTCAGATATAATAAGGAAACAAGGGGAAACGAAACAGTTTGGGGGAAGAGTGAATCAAAGAAAACGAAAATAAATAAGGAAAAAGGTAAAAAAACTAATGTTGTGGTGTGGAAGAAACAATCAATCCTATTCAATCTGCCATATTGGGAGGTATGTAGAGACATCAACCATTCCTAATTATTATACATTGCATGCTTACCATGTCTTTACTTTGTTAGTATGTTGTTGTTGGATGCATATGCTTTGTAAGTCATCCCGCAGTAATTGTTGATCAATAGTTTGTGTTATTGTTGTTGGTGCATATGCTTTGTAAGTCGCCCGTAGTATTGTTGATCCATAGTTTGTAGTGGCCCATGGTTTTGACCCATAGTATTGCCGCCTAGACTTAGTATATAAGTGTGTGTTGAGACCTATGAAGGCACCGTGAAGTTATTTGTATTGAGCTTGCTCATAGGAGGTTGCCCCCTCAAAGTGGCCTATGATCAATATAAAAGTGATTATGAGTTCTGTCATTTCTGCTATTTCGCATATTCGTATTAATTAATTATTGCAGGTGCATCACATATGGTATTTGAGCACTTTCTTGGGCTCGCTGGGTGAAATTTCTGCCAATTTTTTTTCGCATTTGTTGCAGGTTCAGATTTGGGAATAATCCCTATCCGTTTAACTGTGGGAAGTACTTGGGCATAAGCCCTAAAAATCATTGTGAGGAGTACCATAGGAACCCCAAAGTAGCTGGTCCATTGAGAGGACCTGCCAGCGAAAAGGGCAACGAACCCTACCTGATTGACTAGTTCCCACCCGTGAGGTAAACCAAGAGCTGTCATTTGTGGAAAAGCGGTTATCAGTTTTACCTGACCTGTGGAGTGAGGGGTACTGCCCCAATATGCAAGCCGTTAGATAGCATTGGTGGCCGAGTGAAACCCCTGAACTGTTAGGAAGACTCACATACCTGGGGTCCATATCTACTTTCAGCTGAACTATTGTCGATCACTACTATGCCGTTTCAGATCCATTTTGCAAGCCGTTCCAGATCCAGTCATTTTCAATCCATTCGGCGCTGTTCCAGATCCCTTCCGAGCTGTAGCCGCTCTAGTCTGAAAAAAAATAAATAAATCAGTTTTTTGTCCATATCTCCCTTGTTTTCACTCCGTTTCCCTTGAAATTTTCTGGGAACCCCTGTCATCCCATTCTGCATATTTCATTCTTGAGGAACCTATCCCCAATTCCCCTTCCTAAAGCCCGAAAGCCCACATTTGTCTATTTTTAGGGTTTTCCATAACTTTCTCAGATTTCACCCAATCACCTTCAAATTTTACCACAGAGTTTCTTTCTGAATTCTGCTTCTTTGTCCCCCTCTGCCAAATTTTCCCATTCTTTCACCCCGCCTCTAAAATCCTCAATTTTGCTTCCCTGTCTAGTCGACAGTGTCCAACACCTAGTCAAACCCCAATTACCCTTCAAATTTTTTCCCAAGTCCATATTTTCCCTTACTGAAGCAGTTTTTGTTTTTGTTTTCCTACCCAGTCAAAAAAAAAAATATATCTTGGTTATGGTTGTCACCCGTGCAGGAGCAAAAAACATGGAAGAAGCACTTGCAACCATCCAAGCCAAACTCCAGGATCTGGATGAAAAATTTATCATCCTCCATCTTGAACATTCAACTATGAATAACAAACGGCAGTCCAAGTCTTCATCAGACAATGGGTTCTCTTCTTCCAGCAATTTCTGTGGTCCAAAGCTTGCTTTTCCTTGCTTCAATGGTACTGATCCAACTGGATGGATCTATCGTGCAAAACAATATTTCAGTCTACATAATACTTTTGATGTCAACAAAGTTTCGCTGGCATCCTTTCACTTGGAACAAGAAGCTCTTCAATGGTATCGTTGGTACATCAAGGCTCATCCAGAGCCCAAATGGTCAGACTTTTGCCAGCTCCTTTTGCAACGATTTGGTCCTAGTGCTTTTGATGACTTCACCGGAGCCCTCACTAAACTTCGCCAAATTGGCACTGTGAAAGAGTATCAAACATAATTTGAGAACCTAGCCAACCACACTGAAGGATTGTCTGATGACTTTTACCGGAGTTGTTTTATCAGTGGTCTAAAGGATGCCATCCGCTCTGAGGTCAAAATGTTCTGTCCCACCACAATGATGGAAGCCCTAGGGTTGGCTAAGTTGGCAGAAGACAAGATTGCAGCCCAACAATGCTCCAAGCCCACTTTTATTCCCTTCCGAAATATGGGTTCTCAGTGACCACCTATACCGCAGGATCCTCGACCGACTCCTATCAAGCGTTTGTTTGAAACAGAGATGCAAGCACGCAGAGAAAAGGGGCTTTGCTATAATTGTGATGAGAAATTCACTCAAGGACATAGATGTGTTAAGCAAAAGCTCTATCTCTTGGATGTGGAGTCTCCGCCTGCCTCTGAAATCGGTGACGAAGATCCAGAAATACTGGATGCTCCGGTCGACATTCAGGAACTGCCTATTGAACCTCCATCTCAGGATGACCAGCCAGAGATATCTCTCCATGCGTTAGCTGGAATCACCACCCCCCAAACAATGCGGGTCAGGGGTTACTTCAAGAAGCTTCCTCTTACAATACTCATTAATTCTGCTAGCACTCATAATTTCATTGACCCTCGGATTGCCAAACAAGCTGATTGTTTTATCCATCCTTGCTCCAACTTTGAAGTCATGGTTGCCAATGGGGGCACCTTACCTTGCAAAGGGAAGTGTCGAAATGTGCGTATCTCTATAGGAGATTATACCTTGTGCTCTGACATGTTTGCCTTGCCCTTAGGCGTATCTGATTTGGTTTTGGGCGCTCAATGGCTACGCACACTTGGCCCTATCTTATGGGATTTTGCTAAACTTTGCATGCAGTTTTCCCTCAATGGACAAAAACACACATTGACAGGATTACAACCAGGTTCTATCAGCATCATCAGTTCACATCGCATGGAAAACTCCTCAAGAAGAATTCACATGGTGTCATCGCTCAGATCCATTCCATTCAGATGCAACCATCAGCGGTCTCCACTACTCCTTTGGATCTACAACAAATTCTGGATCGATATATAAGTGTCTTTGCTGAACCAGTGGGATTGCCACCTTCCAGGCTAGAAGACCATCATATTCAGCTCCTTCCTGGTAGTGTTCCTCCCAACATCAGGCCCTATCGCTACCCATTTCACCAAAAAATGGAGATTGAAATGCTCGTTCGGGACTTATTGAAGCAAGGTATTATTTGCCCAAGCACGAGTTCCTTTTCTTCTCCGGTTATTCTTGTCCGCAAAAAAGATGGGTCATGGTGCCTCTGCATTAACTTCCAAGCACTTAATCACCTCACAATCAAGGATAAGTTTCCAATTCCTATTGTTGATGAGCTTCTTGATGAGCTTCATGGGGCTCACTTTTTCTCCAAGTTGGATCTTCGTTATGGGTATCATCAAATTTGGGTTCATGAGGATGATATCCCTAAAACAGCTTTCCACACACATGATGGCCATTATGAGTTTTTGGTCATGCCCTTTGGCCTCACTAATGCTCCTTCCACATTCCAGGCCTTAATGAATAAAATATTTCGACCCTACTTGCGGAAATTCATTCTGGTATTCTTTGATGATATCCTCATCTACAGTAAAACATGGGATGAACATCTCCAGCATCTGGATCTTGTCATGCAACTTTTCTCTGACCATCATCTCCATGCCAAGCAGTCTAAATGTGTTTTTGGACAGAAGGAAGTTGAGTATCTAGGGCACATTATCTCAGCACAAGGGGTTCGCGTGTATACTTTCGAAATCGATGCCATGAACAATTGGTCGCATCCTCAGACACTGAAGAGCCTTCATGGTTTTTTGGGGTTGACTGGCTACTACTGCAAGTTTGTCAAGGATTATGGGAAGATTGCAGCTCCATTAACTGCTCTATTGAAAAAGGATGCTTTTACATGGACACCTGCTGCTCAGTGTGCATTTGACAAACTAAAACAAGCTATGTGTACTACACCTGTGCTAGCTATGCCCAATTTTTCCAAGCCCTTCACTATTGAGAGTGATGCTTGCGGCAATGGACTTGGTGCTGTTCTCCTTCAAGATGACCACCCCATTGCGTTCACCAGCAAAGCCCTTTCAGGTAAGAATTTAGCTGCCTCTACCTATGAGAAGGAAATGATGGCTATTTTGCATGTAATACAGAAGTGGCGCCCATACCTATTAGGGAATCATTTCTGCATCAAGACTGATCACCAGAGTCTGAAATATTTCTTGGACCAGTGTGTCTCCTCCCCAGCACAACAGAAATGGGTTAGCAAACTCATGGGTTATGACTATGAGATCACTTACAAGAAGGGTAAAGACAATATTGTGGCAGATGCTCTTTCTCGCACATTTGATGCTCAAGGTTCTCTTTCAGCTATTTCTATGCCTGTTCCAAATTGGTTGCAATCTGTTCAACAGGGTTATGTCAATGACTCTTCCTTATCTCAAATCATCCAATGCTTGACCAACAACCCTTCTGCTGTACCACATTACTCTTGGGATGGTGCTTCTCTGCGATACAAGGGTCGTCTGGTGCTTCCCCAGAGCACAGATCTTCAACAGGATGTCTTCTATGAACTCCATGCTTCTCCATCGGTAGGGCACTCTGGGTTCCTCAAAACGTATGAACGAGCACGGCGTAACTTCTTTTGGCAGGGCATGAAAAGGACAATTCAACAGATGGTGGTCGAATGTGATACCTGCCAGCGCAATAAGCATGAAACAACACTCCTTCCAGGATTGCTTGAACCCTTGCCCATACCTACACGGATTTGGATAGATATTTCTATGGATTTCATTGAAGGGCTCCCTAAATCTGGTGGGAAGATAGTGATTCTTGTTGTGGTTGATCGTCTCTCGAAATATAGTCATTTTTCTTCTCTCAGTCATCCCTATACAGCCTCCTCCGTCGCTCAAATTTTCCTCGACCAGATCTTTCATCTTCATGTCATCCCTTCTTCCATTGTCTCGGATCATGATGCGACTTTCACCAGTCATTTTTGGATAGAACTATTTCACCACACTGGCACCAAACTAAAGATGAGTTCAGGGTATCACCCACAAACAGATGGTCAGACTAAAATTATCAATAAATGCTTGGAAACTTATCTTTGTTGCTTCACCTCGGAACAACAACATCAGTGGGAAAAGTGGTTTCCTCTCGCTGAATGGTGGTACAATACCTCTTACCACACCGCCTCTAAAATGACCGCATATGAAGCAGTCTATGGTCAGGCACCTCTAGCTCTTCTTCCATACACCCCCACCAGTTCACCAGTTCAGGAAGTTGGCACGATCGTTCGAAACCACGATCAGATTCTTCGCATTTTGCGGGACAATCTTCACATGGCAAGAAATCGCATGAAGCAACAAGTTGATCAGCACCGTTCTGAGCGCACTTTTCAAGTCGGCGATATGGTTTTTCTTCGTCTCCAGCCGTACAAACAATCCTCCTTGAAACTCAAAGGGCGTCATAAGCTCGCTCCAAAGTTCTATGGGCCATATCGGATTCTTCAGAAGATTGGGTCCATTGCTTATAAATTGGAACTTCCTCCTTCTTCCCGCATTCATCCAGTCTTTCATGTCTCTTGTCTGAAGAAAGTTCTTGGCACCAACATCAGTGGACAAACGATTTTACCCGAACTGGATAATGAAGGATCCATCCTTTTGGAGCCAGAGGCCATCCTCAATCGGCGCATGCGTCAGCTTCGCTCTCACTCTATCACAGAGGTCTTAATTCAGTGGCACGGCATGCAACCAGAGGATGCTACATGGGAACCGCTCCTTCAGATTCAACAACAATTTCCACATCTAAAGCTTTGAGGACAAAGCTTTTTTTCAGGGGGAGGGGATGTTAGGAACCCATGTCTTTACTTTGTTAGTATGTTGTTGTTGGATGCATATGCTTTGTAAGTCATCTCGTAGTAATTGTTGATCAATAGTTTGTGTTATTGTTGTTGGTGCATATGCTTTGTAAGTCGCCCGTAGTATTGTTGATCCATAGTTTGTAGCAGCCCATGGTTTTGACCCATAGTATTGGTGCCTAGACTTAGTATATAAGTGTGTGTTGAGACCTATGAAGGCACCATGAAGTTATTTGTATTGAGCTTTCTCATAGGAGGTTTCCCCCTCGAAGTGGCCTGTGATCAATATAAAAGTGATTCTGAGTTCTGTCATTTCTGCTATTTCGCATATTCGTATTAATTAATTATTGTAGGTGCATCACACTTATATGGCGTCATTATGCTTGGATGTCTTCATTGAATTCATTGTTTATGATTTCCTCCATATTAAATAATTTTCCAATATTCTCAATGTGTTGGAATGCAGAAACACCTACAACATCACAATTTAGAAGTAATGCATGCGGAGAAGAATGTGTGTGAAAGCATTTTTGGAACTCTCTTGGATATAAAAGGGAAGTCCAAAGATGGGATGAAATCACGAGATGACTTTCAAAAAATGGGTTTGAGAAAATCACTATGTCTAGAAGTTAAAGGAAAAAAAATATTCTTTCCACTTGCACCACATACTCTTTCAAAGAAAGAGAAAGAGACCCTATCTCACGTTCTTTTCACATTAAAAGTGCTAGATGGTTATAGCTCTAATCCAAAAAATCATATATCTATGGAAGAGCATAAGTTCCATGGAATGAAAGCACATGATTGCCATGTTCTAATGCAACAACTTCTCCTAGTAGCTCTACGCCATGTGCTACCAATTGCTATTCGAAAGACACTTTGTAAGCTCTGTTACTTTTATAGGCAAATTTGTGCAAAATCGGTTTCAATAGAGAGCCTTGACAAGTTGGAAAATGATATCGTGGAGACAATGTGCTCGCTTTAAAAGTACCTCCCTCCTTCATTTTTCGATATAATGATGCATTTGAATGTGCATTTGATACGTGAGCTTCGATATTGTGGCCCAGTTTCATATAGATGGATGTACCCCTTTGAGAGGTACATGGAACTTTACTTTCTATCAAGAACCACAAGAAGAATAATTTATCCAAAGCTTTTGATATTACTTAAAAAATATGCTCTTTTTGTAGGTGTTTGAAAGTATACAAGAGTTATGTTAAGAACAAAAATAGGGCTGAAGGATGGATCGCTGAAAGCTACAATGTGGAGGAATCAATAAAGTTTTGTGGAGGATACTTGAAAGGTATGGAAGCTATTGGAACCACACATGGTCGAAATGAAGTGTGGGATGATGACGGTGAAGAAGTAATTCTTGATGGAAAGCCATTATTTGCTTCAATTCCATCAGAAATGGATAACATTAGTTGGGAACAAGCCCATAGGTGGGTTCTATTTCACACAAATGAAGTTGATCCATGGATAGAGTAAGTAACATGTTTGACCTTGAAAATTTTGTTTGTTTGTGGCTTAACAAAACACAAATCCATGGATAGAATAATGTATTTGACATTTCGAATTATTTTTATTCATATTTTATCAAAACACATTAACAACCAATTTTACTATCCATAATTGTGAAATTAGGATGTACAAAATGGAGATTCTCAACTCATTTACCCAAACCAAAAAAGATGAAGCTCTATTGCAGAGACTCCACACCCAACAGTTTTCTAGTTGGCTAAACAAACAGGTCACTTTATACTATTTATATTATAAGTACCTACAAATCATTACATGTTGAATATTGTCTTGTACAAATTTATATATTTTATCATAGGTTGGATGTATGTGTTCTAACTACATTAAAAAAACTGAAAATATGTAGGTGGAAGGAGATGGAAATGTGTCTGAAACAACTAGTGCGAGGACAAAGGAAATTTGTGAATAAGTACAAGGGACACCTAACCAACGGTTATAGATTCCATACAAAAAGAATGGATAATGAGAGAACCACACAAAATAGTGGTGTGTGTTTGGAAGCCGAAACAATGATGAGGTTAAGTTCCAAAGATCCAAACCCTGTACTTCAAAAAACAACATTTTATGGAGTAATAGAAGAAATAATTACATTGAACTATTTTTGTAAGGAGTACATGTTGTTCAAATGTAATTGGGTCGATGTATACAATAAGAGAGGGATTAAAACTGATGATTTGGGTTTTACAATGGTAAATATGAAGAAATGCTTAAGTCAGAATTATTGGCAAGATGATCCATTTATTCTAGCATCACAAGCTAAACATGTACTCTATGTACAATATCCAGTTGAGACTGACTGCCATGTAGTGTTAACATGTCCTCCAAAAGGATTGAGAAATAGTACATCATATGAACCCGAGTATGTAGATTTGTCAGGGGTTACAGACTTTCAAGAAGCAAAATGTGTAAGTGAAGAAGATATAGTCGATGTCGATGTTGACGTGAACATGGATTATGTCCGTTCAAATTGTGAAGGAATATGGTTGAATATTAAACAATAAAACATATCGATTCCGCTATAGTCACCTTTACATGGTTTATACATTTGCAGACTTTGCATATTGGGTCACTAATGGTTTGGATTTACATTGAATGAATGATGTTCTTGATAAATGCTAGTTTTGATCTTTTGTCTTGGGCTGAATTAAGATGTTCTTGGACTATCCATTGGATTATTTATAGCTCGTCCTTTATGTTTGATTATGCTCTTGGAAAGTAAGTGGACTGCTATGTGGTTGTAATTGCTTCATATTGACTTTCTAGATGTGTTAACTTGTGTATGGAATTATATCATTTTATAGTGGTGTATTTTTTGTTGTGTTTTGCATTTGTTTTTTAATTTTTAAATCATTAACTTGGAGTTATTCCACAATAGATTTATTTAAGGAAGAAATTAGTGTGTTCTGTGTTGGTTTTGCATGCTTGGAATTGTATAAACAGTCTTTAAACATATGGGGCACAATATGCTAGCTGACCTGTTCTCTTGATGATGGTAAGTAACAACAATCCTTTGTAGATTTATACTGATCTTGTATGGTGCTTATATATTTATAGTACTTACCTATTTCATTTTTCAGGAAATTCCTTCCAGGGAAAACAGTCACATTTTCAATGTTGGCAATCCTAATAATGAGGTCACTATCAAGCATCTGGCAGAAATAATGACTGAGTTATGGTTCATGCTTTTCGCTGGAGTTCAAAAAAGTTGTTTGAATAGCTTTTTGAATAATATCTTGTGCTTTTGTTATTGTCAATAGTGTTGATTTATAGTGCTTGTTTAGTTTCCATTGACCTTCATTAACATTTCGTCGCAACGGAAGCATAAACCATGCTTCCTTTGTTCTGTGACCAGTCTACAATAAATCCGCTCCTCATTTAACATTAGAACGAACTTGGAGGAACAAATAGGAGGATGAGCTGGGTGACATGATTCCAAAGAAGGCCCATATGTCTGATTTCCATTTGTGCATCTGTAAGTGTAAAAAACAACTCAACTGAGATAAATTCTTGACCTCTTTGTTACTTGATGACTTGATTCATGATTAGAGAAAGTAATGTCATCCCTAGATTTTAATTTCACAGATTGTCTGAGACATCCTGAATTAGAACTGTCAATTTTGAGTTTACCAAGCCCCTTTTTAGCCTCAACTATAAACTATTGTTTCAATGGTGGACTACCACTCAGATATTCTGAGGCACGACATTTAGTACATGCAATTTTTCTTTCTTCTAATTGATCTCTAGTTGCATACGCATAAGGAAGTAACTCCAGATATTCACCCCCCTCAGACTGTACCTTGTCAGTCCAACTAGTAAGCTCAAGTGCTTCCTTTCTTGCAGATAACTTTGGATCATATGTCAGAGTAAACCTTGAAAATGCATTACACTAACCATCTATACTGTGAGGAAAAGCACCCAAAGAATGTTGATTCTTCTCAAAAGGAATGACATTTTTTTTGCCCAAGTTAGAAGTATGAAGTCATTGTGTTCCCAAACATCATACTGCTTTACATTGTGAATGCAAACAGTATGAAGATCCTTACACAAGATCATAACAAGGCAGAGGGGACACTTCTTCCAGTTGTCACCTTTGTGATAAACTTCTCCCATCATCAAATACCGCAGAATACAAGGAAAACAAAAGATGTCACCACAAGTGAGAGAGGAACATGTAATGGAGATTATGAGAAGGTAAGATGCAGCACCCAGTGTGAGAATGAAACTGAATGTTAGTAGACTGAGGTTCTATCTAGTTTAAATGATATAGACAATGGTCAACCATCCAACCAGGGGGACCATCAAATGAGAATGGGATCTGCAGGGAAAGACAGTGTCCATGTGAGTGTTTCTTATGATGTAATAATAAATGATCCTTCTGCTCAAGGGGCTCCATGCAGTCAAGCGATGGTTTTTCTAAAAAAATGTTTTAGGGATTTGTGCAGCTGAATACACTCCAGAAATTTATGGGATGAATCTAGGTGAAGGGTTGCTTCCACAAGCTCAGTGGCAAAGGGTAATGGGAGTTTAGCAAATTTGGGAGAATGTGATTTCATCCCCCCAAATTTAGGTCAATTAGGAAAGGACATAAGAGACTAGAGAAAAGAAAATCAAAGAAAAAAGAACCTGAACTGAATGGCATAATACAGGAAGCAACTAAACAATATCTCATAAGCAAGGCACCACTTGTTCCTTTTCATTTATAAAGAGAGTATTTCTGACCAAATTCCAAAACATCCACCCTGAATTCTTTTTGTTTGATATTATTGTCTAGCCCATTAAATTGTCGGAATTGCAAATTTGGATAATGATAGAAAGAGTCTAGATGATTTTTCTTGCATGAATCAATTATCATATAATTGTATGCCATCTAAAATTTTGTGCAAGCAGAGATTGAATAGTATGCTAGACAACCCAAAACACCTTTTGTGATTCTTCAAATCTAGAACAAGTTAATAAAAAAGGGGACATAATATAATCCCTATGCTTATAGCTGCGGTGTTGTGGGAGACCAATTATGAGGGCACCTTCCCCTCATCAATCTAAGCTTGAGATTGGAAGACAATCCTATCATGAGCCACAAATTCCTCTTCAATCTCTTATTTTCACGATGAGACCTCCCAGTCATCTCACAACCGCTATCCACTATCCTTTGATATACATGTTTAGTAGCCAAAGCTTTGAAAAACACCTTGGATAGTCTATCTCTAGATTTTAACCTATACAGTTGGGCTCAAAGTTGAGTTCCATGTGGTTTGTTGAATCTTGAAATTCTTCTACATATTATATTGTGGTAGATTGGATTTGAATTATATTGTGCAAGTTTCAGAACCACACTTAAAAAAATTATGAGGTCAAGTATTCTTTTAAATAAGACTTTTGAGAATGATATCCAATGTTAATGTTATTGTTGCACAGAGCAGGACTTTTGAGGACCATAAAAATTTGATGATCCAATATGAAGCAAAAGAGAGAAATAATGACTTTTGAGGACCATAATGTTATTTGTTTTACAATGCTTATATATTTATAGTACTTACCTATTTCATTTTTCAGGAAATTCCTTCCAGGGAAAACAGTCACATTTTCAATGTTGGCAATCCTAATAATGAGGTCACTGTCAAGTAGCTGGGAGAAATAATGACTGAGGAATGGTTCATGTTTTTCGCTGGAGTTCAAAAAAGTTGTTTGAATAGCTTTTTGAATAGTTTCTTGTGCTTAAGTTGTTGTCAATGGTGTTGATTTATAGTGCTTGCTTAGTTTCCGTTAACCTTCATAGCATTTCATCACAACGGAAGCATAAACTATGCTTCCTTTGTTCTGTGACCAGTCTGTAATAAATCCGCTCCTCGGTTAACATTAGAATGAACTTGGACGAACAAACAAGAGGATGAGTTGGGTGACATGATTCCAAAGAAGGCCCATATGTCTGATTTCCATTTGTGCATCTGAAAGTGTAAAAAAAAACTCATCTTACAGGCTTGGGCCAAGCCTATAGATATACGTTATTAAACTATTGTTACAACATTTTATATCATCTTTCGGTATCTTATTTCCATATGCTTAAAAAATATTATATATCTATTTTAGTTATCATGTGAACATGTTAGTGAATCATTTCTATTTAGTTTACTTATAACACTGTGATATTTTTGCTTTTTCAAATTAGTAAAATGTTATAATAATAATAACCACATGTTCAATTTATTCCAGCAAGCTATTGGTCATTCAGCAGGCTATTGGTCATCACCATCTAGTAGGGTTACATTCTGCTTGTGACAATTTATAATTATAATGTTTTTTTTTACAATTTTAATTGAAATGGCAACAGTCCTTTATGTTGCGTCATTAAAAGATTTTCAAAATGAAAAGTGGTGACAATCTCATAGCGGTTGTCAGCATTGATATGTTAATGGAAATATCCTCAATAGTGATGGTCATTACAAGGCCCTCATCATTTGTCATTGGCGACGTTCAGTTTTTTTGGTGATGGAGGCGCTTAGGTCCATCACCAAAACTTCATATAAATTGGTGAGGGTCACTATTTGTCACTAATAATCCTTATTAGTGTCGAACATTGAATGTCACCACACCACCTCTACTTTTGGGGACACAACCATTGGTGACATTCACATTTTGGTGATGCCCTCCTTTTTCACCATCATCGATGTGATTATGGTGACATGTCTCAACCCTCACCAATGATCGGTCATTGGCCGTCACCATATATGCATCAAATGGTGAGGGTTAAAGCAGGTCCATCACCAACACTTCATAACGATTGGTGATGGTCACAACCTGTAATAATCATAATTATTGGTGGCGGGCCTTGAATGTCACCACATACCCCGACTTAAGGTGACGGTGCCTTTGGCAATGCTCAAGTTTTTGTGATGGGACCCCTCTTGACCATCACCAAATGAGCTTATGGTGACATTTTTGGACCCTCACCAATGACCTTTTTTCTTATAGTGACACTTGCATACTTTAAAACATTAAACTATCATGAAAAGAAAATATCTACATTTAAAAATTAGTAATTTTTAAAGTCATTATAATCTTTGACTATAGCATATAAAACATCTTTTAATGATATACTAGTTTAACTGATAGTTTCTACGAGAGACATGTTTAATAATATAAACAACTACTGCTAAGTTAAAAATATACTAGAAAGTATCTTTTCATTTGAAATATTGTAGAGAGTACGCAATATAGTTGCACGTTCGTGAGTCCATAGGCTCGTAGTGTTGTAACTGGGCTCTAATACCACTTGTAATGTCCCTCAAACTCTACCCATTTTTTTTTTTTTTAGGGTCTTCGAAATGTTGTAAGATGCATGCTTGAGTAAAACTAACTCCAGTAGTAAGAAATTATTTCCTTCAAAAGTAATACTATACTTCAATATGAGAAGTAGAGTTTTATACATTTAAACCCATATCTTTCTTATCTAAATACATGAACCTGAATCATATTCATAGTATATATCATTAGAAGTTATTGACAAATAATTATGATCCAATTATATAACTTCAAAATTACAATAAATGAATACGCTTGATTTGTAAATTCAGATACATATCCCTTTATATATATTTATATTCATAAAAATACCAACGACATTAAACATACCAATTTGCTTTCAATCAAAAGTCCTATCCTACCTCAATTTCACAAGGTAGATATTAATTAATTATATAGACTAATATCCTTAAATCTCATTCTTTTGAAGTAATCAAGTATATCTATTCTCAATTTATTTTTACCCATTCATTTATTATAATCCTTCCACTACATGTTCAACTTTTAAAGGACACATATTACCAACATGATTTACTTCTTGTACATCGAACCCCTATAGAAGTGAAACTAAATTAAATTGCTTTTATTTAAATATATATATATATATATATATAAGCCTTAACATTAAACTACCATATTAAATAATTCACAACTATTATATTTACAAGGATGTTTAATCTATTTGTAAAACTCCAATGTTTATGATTTTATAAGCCATGCCCTATAATATTTGACATTACAATAAATAAAAATAAATAACATTAGAGAAAAAATATCAATTATAATCTCTAAAACTATATTATAATCTCTAAAACTATATTCCATATATATATATATATATCCAACTAACCCAACACATTAATGCTTTAACAATTCAAACTCTTGGCCATGGTTTTATTCAACAACTAGAAGTGACTTCTAACATACAATTCATAATACCCAATAGTAACTCAACCAAGGCAAGGGTTTTAATCCATTTATCTTTAATCCGTAACCTAACCTATAAATTGTTTCATGTACTTATTATAAAACCAAATTACCCATGATAACCAAATTTCTATTATTAGATATTTAGCAAAGATATATATAACTTTGAATTTGTAAATAAGGTATAGAATAATTAAATTAAATTTCTTCTTTTTATATCATATATATATATATATATTATAAGCAAAGACTATATCATCAAAGTAAGAGAAAATCATCCAATTTCGATTTGCAGACATATTTAAGACTTTAGTTATGATTCAATTCAAATTCAGCTTAATTGCAATTATATAAAAATAACCAAAACTAAAATTACGTATATGCATAATAGTTTTAAGTTAACCATTATTCACAGCTTAATAAAAATAACCAAAACTAAAATTACGAATATGCGTAATAGTTTTAAGTTAACCATTATTCACATATCCCCAAAATAATACGTAAACCTTTGAACATATTTTAATCAAATCATTCACTTTATACAACTCACGCAAATTACACCCCTACAGAGTTTACAATTCGTTTAAATTGCAGATCTCTTGTTTACTCAGCGTTCATCAAAGTATAATATGAAGGCTTTGGCAGTCTATGGCAGAACTCAAGAGAATGATATATGAAACGTTCAGTTAAAATCATTTTCTATTGGCAGCCAACTAGACGTCAAAAGGTATAAACTGTAAACGGGTTGAGGGACTAAGCATTGGTGAGAACTCCGAGTCTTTTGCGCTGAATTAAAAGTTGGTTAATCATAGTGTTCGACTCGTGAGATTTTGGTCAAGTTCCAAATTCGATTCATGAAAGGTTACTACAATAATCACCAGAACCAGCAGAGTTCAGGGATCCATATTCATTGTATAAAGGGTTAATACAAGAATCACAGGTAGGGTTCAAGATCCAGATTTCGATTTATAAAAGATTTAATATGGTGATCACAAACTGAAGTCAATGCTCTAGATTTCAATTATGAATGCGAATACGATCATCACCAGCAAGATTCAAGCTCTAGACTCAATGTGTAAGGGTTAATACAGGAATCACACGCAGGGTTCAAGATCTAGATTCCATGTATAAAAAAATTGGAAACACTAGTCACAAGCATATGTCAATGTGAATATTAAAACGGAGTCTATGCGAGTAGGAGGGCATAATAAGTCAACCAGAACAACCCTCTGCCAGATTGCGTTGGTAGTTCAAGGCTTTGATAAAATCGAGATGAAAGTAGAGACCAATGATACGTTGGTCGATCTATGCTATGGTAACTAGGACGAATACAGAGGTCACGAAGGTATGCCATTGATATCATTAGAGAGATCCAATCGTATTTTGGAAAAGGGATTTATGGATCTAATTATAAAAATTGAGATCGGTTCCTACTCTTGAAACAGAGGATTACAGATCGATCTACAGCGACAGAGAATATCGGAATGGTAAAAAAAAGTTTGCATGTAGAACAAAAATCCATCTGTTTCTTCCAGATCGCATTGATATAAAAAACGAAGTTTCAAGATTCTTTTTCTCAGATCTTGTTAGTGTAAGCTCTCTTAAGTTAATATTAAAAACTCTTTAACTAAATAACTGTTTTCTTGTTGAGAGCTTCGGGAATGGTCCATAACTCCCTCAACGGTTCTCTATCTTGATCTATGGAACAATTGACACATAGCCATCATAAGCTTGATGGAAGCTTGGCTATTAAAACCCTTGTTTGGTCCCCAAGCTCGCTAATTTAATCCCCTTCAGTTTTACACCATCAAGAAAGAGTAAGCAAAGCTTGGAAGTACCGTACAAGAAGCTAAACGTTGTGGAACAGGGAAATCTTTTACAGCAACTCAAGTAGCATCAATGGCTGGAGGTATGATCTATTTGGTATTCATATTTCGATTCTGTATCAAAGTTTTATTCCACATTTTCAGAAGCAGAAATTTTTGCTTACAGTTGGTATCAGAGCAAAATTTTATCTCTGCCTTGATGTTTGGTTTGCTCATGCGTTATATTGTTGAAACCCGGAGTGGCTGTATTTTTCCTATTTGACTGAATGCACCCAGAATATTTTTCTATCACCAAATCTCTAAAAGACAAGACACAAACTCTTAATTTATTGATTTTATTAGACTGGATTTGTGTGTGCGTTTCTTTTGTGGATTTGCTTGAGTAATGAGTAGCGGTGTGAATCTACAGGATTCCTAAAGCCACGAGTTCATAACCCGTCCACTACCCGTTCCAACCTGGTTCTTATTTTTGTGGTAACCTTAGTCCTTTTTACGTCCAGGTTCATATGTTTCCGAGTTTCTCTTTTGAACTGAAACTGTTCTTTTTCAAGTATTAGTTTTTTTTTTGGCGACTAATAAACTGAGATTGCCGCTGAGGCAAAATCTCTGCACCATAAATATATTTTATTATACAGTGAGTCATTCTTGAGGAGAGTTATTATCCGATTTTGATCAGATTGCGCATTTGGCACTGATTTAATTGGCTTGTGTATTGGAAATCGACTGTGTTTTCTTTTTTATTAATTGAACTCAGATTTCCAGTTTTGCGAAGTGCTGCATATTTGTATCATGTGGGAAAGCTGATGTGGCCAAAGCCTAGCATTGCTTCTCCTTTCACATATAGAATCCAGAAAATAGCGTAAGCCTCGTCCAGCGAGTCCAGAACTCATAAAACTCCCCATTCACAAATTTATTTTGCATTTCTTCGTCCTGGGGCGATCGTATCTCTTATTTTTCTGAGTGTTATTTCATTGTTGGCTAGAAGCTTGTATGCTCTACCACTTTCGGCTTTTAATGCATGGATGGACCCTCAGACTCGTAAGATAGCCAGAAATTTAGTGCCAACTGTGAAGGCATCTCACTTGGTGTATATTTACTTTTGAAGGATGAGAAACCTTAAAGTTTTTTATTTGTCAATGCATATCTATATATTGTGGAAAGATATTGATATGAGATGTCCTTGGATATAGTTGTACAAATAGTAAAAATATATATATGTATATTTTGATGGTTAATATATATATATATATATATTAGACCATGGTAACTTTATTTATATTTATACATGGTTAAATATGTTGGGTTATATGAATAGATATATAAATGCATAAAGAGAGTGGCAGACTTTTATGTGAGATAATGGATAGATGCCTAAGCGTTTATATCATAATGATGATGTTTTATACATATATATATAAGTTTTATATATTGATATTTCATTTGCATGATTAGTATCAAGTTAATTTTATGCATAAAAGTAATAATGTCTTGTGATCTATATAATTTTAATTGATTAGAGAATAGCCACAGCACCTCTAATCAAATAAAATTATATATTATGTTTGATTAAGATCATGTAAAGTATATTTAGACATTAATTGTAATTAATTATACTAAATATAATAAATTTTAGAGAGATTTCGGATGAAGGATTGTTCACCAAGTATAGCTCCCATTGTGAAGGGTGATAGGTTCAATTTGAATCAATGCCCGAAGAACGACCTTGAAAGGGAACAAATGAAGAACATTCCATATGCTTCTACTGTCGGAAGCCTAATGTATGCTCAGGTCTGCACAAGACCTGACATTGCATTTGTTGTGGGAATGTTGGGACGATATCAGAGTAATCCAGGTATAGACCACTGGAGAGCTGCAAAGAAAGTAATGAGGTATCTTCAAGGAACTAAAGACTACATGCTTATGTATAGACGGACGGACAATTTGGAAGTAATTGGCTACTCAGATTCTGACTTTGCTGGATGTGTTGATTCACGCAAATCAACATCAGGATACATTTTTATGATGGCCGGTGGAGCTGTATCATGGAGGAGTGTCAAGCAGACCTTGATTGCCACTTCCACTATGGAAGCCGAGTTCGCCTCCTGTTTTGAGGCTACTTTACATGGTGTATGGCTTAAGAGTTTCATTTCTGGGCTTAGAATTATGGATTCTATCTCTAAGCCATTGAGAATGTATTGCGACAATTCAGCTGCTGTTTTTATGGCTAAAAACAACAAAAGTGGGAGTCCAAATAAACATATCGACATTAAGTATTTAGCGATAAGGGAACGTGTTAAAGAAAAGAAAGTGGTCATTGAGCACGTCAACACTGAGTTTATGATCGCTGATCCTTTGACTAAGGGCATGCCACCGTTTAAATTCAAGGATCATGTAATGAATATGGGACTTGGTTCCATTATGTAGTTTCTCATTGTATGGACAATGTTATTTTTAATGAAATTCTTAATTACTGTGCTGTTTTTTCTCATACATATGTGCACCTTAATTTAATTTGAGAAAATTCATCTATGAGGACCAAGAATAAACATAAGGTTTATTCATTAAGAAATTGTTGCCACATAAATTAAAATAGCAATAAATACATAGTAATACATGGAAGGTAATACTTGTCATAAGAGGACTTATCGCCATGATTCTTGTATCTATTACTTAATACAGATTGTCAATAGGTTTTAAGATGAGACATTAAGTTTGGAAGTATGGACCAAGTGGGAGAATGTAAGCTCTCTTAAGTTAATATTAAAAACTCTTTAACTAAATAACTGTTTTCTCATTGAGAGCTTCGGGAATGGTCCATAACTCCCTCAACGGTTCTCTATCTTGATCTATGGAACAATTGACACATAGCCATCATAAGCTTGATGGAAGCTTGGCTATTAAAACCCTTGTTTGGTCCCCAAGCTCGCTAACTTAACCCCCTTCAGTTTTACACCATCAAGAAAGAGTAAGCAAAGCTTGGAAGTACCGTACAAGAAGCTAAACGTTGTGGAACAGGGAAATCTTTTATAGCAACTCAAGTAGCATCAATGGCTGGAGGTATGATCTATTTGGTATTCATATTTCGATTCTGTATCAAAGTTTTATTCCGCATTTTCAGAATCAGAAATTTTTGCTTACAGTTAGTAAATAAAAATTTGAAAGTAAAATTGCGATTCCTAAGTTTTCCCATAAAACCATATTTCATAAATCTCCTTTCAGATTTAATTTGTAAATAAAATCAGTGTTTAAAACAGGGATTCATACATTCCTTATAAAACCAAATCATTCATCTTAGAACTCCAATATATTTTTAAATAAAGTGAGGTAATAATTCTTCAACTACATAGACTTTTGTTTCAAGAATTCAAATAGTTCAAGTTATGCTTCTGCAAATTTAAGTAATTCTTTAAAATAAAACAGAAACAAACAAATCTACTAGTATATAAAATTTGCATTTCCAGAATTCGAATAGTTCATATTTATAAATCTAAGATTAATAACTCCTAAAATAAAACAACAATAATAAATATTCAAGTACATTTAAAAACCTGTATGAGCAGTCGCTTCTACGGTTGGTGTAGTTCCACGCAAAACCCAGGTCCAATCTGGCCATCGATCCCTGCAACTTTCAAAATTTACTGAAGACCCAAAACTATAATGCTTATATGAAAGAGTAGACTTGACCGACTAAAAGCCATAGGGTTTCCCACCCAGAGATCACCCCCAAGCTGAGCACGAATCCACTATAGTAGAAGAGTAATTTTCAATTTCCTCTTATTTTATCTTACTTCCCTTTTCCATTCCATTCTTCTCCTTTTTGAATACCCCCTACTAGCACAATGGTGTCCTTTTTGTAGTTAAATTTAGGTTTTGGACTATCACAATAAGTTTTTGTCAGAACTCATCTTTAATTAACTTTAATTTATTTTAACTCATCCACTTACTCAGTAAATGTTTAGTTAATCAGTTAACTTGATATTTAATTTAGCTATTATTCAACCTTTAGTTAGTTTTAAGATAACTAATCTATCTTAACTACAACTCCATTAATTTATTTTTTAAGCTTTATATTCAACTCATTTAATTTACTTACGTAATTATTTTAATTAAACATAACTAGAACCTTGGACTAACTTTAACTTAGTTAGCCAACTTTAACTAATAGAATTCCATACTAAATATTTATTTAATTAGTTAACTGAATGCATTCTCATGCATTAAGTCCTTGTTAATCTTTTCCTCTTTTTTAGATAAGCTTTAATAGTCTTAAATCTTTCACTTTTAATAAGGACAATTAGTCATTCCTCAATATTAATTAATTAATTTATCTTATTTAGAATAACCTTTGAATATTTAATTTTAGATAAAAATATGTTTTCTTAGTAATAATAAAACCCTTTTATCTTTATTCCAAATTTATAATAGGAAAATATTAAATCATTTTTCTGCTTAGGAAATTTAACACAACCTTTTGTCGAGGCCAATGTACTAATGTGGTTTAGGCTAAGTTCTTATTTTTAGTTAATGGTATTCAATATGGGTTAGCTCCATGGAAATAGCTAGGCCCAGTTAGATTAGGGTTCCGGCGATTAGAAGTTTTCTTCGACGTCCTTATCTAGGACTAGATATTAACATACTTTTAAACTTAAGTGTTTGCTTGGTGAACATCTCAGTTCACTTTAAGTTGTCATGACATTAGGATGACCACAATCATCAAAATTAATGTCTATCGAGCCATTCACCCTCTCCCCCTAGTGGATTCCATGCCCCATCTGTTTCGTTGCATCAAGCCTTCACTCTACAATTTCACTTAACACTTAGGAAATCATAATCATACTTACAAATTTTTTACCTGTGGAGCTCTTTACATGAGCTTATTGTCATTGGAGGGTACACAGTTGTGCTTTCTATTGCAGAAACCCTAAGGGAGAAAAGAGGGATATTACACCATGTCACATTCTTTTGCAACTTTTGGTTGATTTTCTGTTTTGTTTGATGTAACTTTTGGCTGTTTGGCTATCTCTGCGTTTGGTTCTTTTGTCAGTACTGAATTTTCCTTAGGATGCAGTGGAATGATAGTGATGTGCCTTATGGGGATTTCTTTGGTAACCTTAGGTTTGGGAGCAGTCGGGCTCGGATCAGTGATTGGACCCTTGCTACGAGTAGTGACATTAACAGTTGAAACTTGACTTTCTTCAAGGTCATCTTCAATTAACTCGGTTAAAGGCACCCAATCCCATAATACCATAGTGGTGTCTGGAGCAAGTTCCCCTTGTTCTAAGGTCTCCTCTTCCTGAGGATCCTCTTGATCTATTATTTGTGCATCCAGCACTTGGTTCATTACCAAACTCATTAAATTTATCCATTGCGTACAACTTTTTTGAGAGTGTGGTTCCTGATGAAAAGTGCAGAAATGAACAATTCCTACTTCATTTAAATTTAAAACAACATAGTTGTTCATAGGTGGAAGAGGATGACCATTTTCCTCTTTTTTCTTGTAGAAAGGTTTCAATGGCTTTCTAGATGTGTTAGTTTCCTTATCCTTTTCCAAATCTACAATTTTATTGGACAACTTTTGCATCATTTTAACCACATTTTCCATATCCGCTAATGGTTCTTCCTTATTCCTAGCTAGCAACAGGGTTTTTTTAGTAGTTGTTGGTTTTGCTTCCACATCCACAGAATGTTTAGCAATACTGTCCGCTTCTTCCTCTCCCTTCTTGGCTTCTTCGAAGTTTTCTATTAAGGTAGTTTTCTTCGTTATTCTGACAAACATTGGTACTGGAGGATCAAGCGCTGTTATATAATACTCGACTAAAGATTCTTCAGCTGGTATAGGCGCAACACTAAAATTATTTAATAATGTGGTAAATCTTTGGTTGAGTTCCTAAACCTTCTCTTTCTTTTACCTGTTATATAATACTCGACTAAAGATTCTGCAGCTGGTATAGCTGCAGCACTAAAATTATTTAAAAATGTGGTAAATCTTTGGTTGAATTCCTGGACCTTCTCTTTCTTTTCCATTCTCATGGATAGTAATTCTTTCATAAGTGTAGCAACTGTCTTTTGGTTTCCATATTCAACTAAGAAATGCTTCTCGAATTATTCCCAATTTGATATGGAACTGGCTTGTAAACTAAAGTACGATGAAGATACCTTAGGTTCGAATGTATAGAGAAAGAGTCTACAGACTACATCTTCATGTTGCACATTCAGAAGGCTTAGAGCCAAATAAAAACTCTTATTGTGATCTTCAACAGAGATGCCTTTCCCAGGATCATACCTGGGTAAAACCTTTTCTGGATTCTTAGGAAGATCATGAAATGCCCAAGCTAAATTTAGCGCTTCTCTTGCTCTCCATGCAGGTATAGCCATGGCTCTACATTGAGAATGTGGTGGAGTTTTATGTGGACAATTACATGGGGTATGAGGTTCCTCTAGATCTGGAGGATTTTCAAATCCAATTTCTCCAAGAGGCTCTATGATTTCTTCCAATGATAGATCTACCAACTCTTCAAAGTTATGAACTAGAATTGAATCTCTTGTATACTGTGTTTCCCTTATAGGGGCTCTTCTTTTGGCGAGTAAGGGAATTGCGTTCAAACCACCAAGCTGCCTAACATAAGCATGGGTATGTCTTCTTAAATTCGCTACTTCAGCAAAAGGAATAGCATACAGCATTTCCTGCTGCTCGATCTCAGAATTGGGATCTTCTTGATTTATTAATTCCAGATCTAAATTGTTTGGGATAGCTATTTCAAACGGGTCTTCAGTGGGATCTCTTCTAACAGAAGGATCTCCTCTATCATCCACGCAATGGTGGCCCTCCTTTTAGTGCTAAAAACTCTTGATGCCTTGAAAATCGTAGCATCAATAAGCAAGGGATTCTCCCCAGTAAGCAAGCCCAATTAGATCGCTAACCGTTTGGTATAGGGAATCTGTCCAGTTAACGATCCGGCTACTGTATAAGATTTAAAGAATTTTTTTCTTTGCACCGGTTGTGGCCCGATCCACCATTTATGTATTTTAATTTAAAGATGATATGCAAGTTCTCTAAACTAAATGCATGTAATTAAGCAAATCTGATCTAAAATTGTTTAAGAAAATCTAATCTATCCTTGCAAGGACCAAACTGAAATTATGAGTAATAAACTGAAAAAAACATCCAATGATCTCACAGATAGCTATTTAATCATAAAGATGCATTTCCAACAGAATATATAAGGTATCAAAGATATCTTTGATTGAATTAAAGCATTTCATTACTCATTTGAGGTAAACATCTTTGCACAGAAAAATTATGAGAACATTCATTACAAAGAAGTAATTCATAATAGCAAGGAATGATCTCACAGTAATGTATAAATGACACAGGAATGATCCACCTGACATTCAGCACATCTTCATGCAAAAAATGTAGTCCCAGGATTTCTATAGGTAAAATGGAGCTGGTTATATATGCAGCAAATTAATTCATGTACAAGACAAAAATGTCCTTTCACCTGCCAAAAGTCCTCTTTCTATTCTCTATTCATCTATATATAGATTTACAAAAAGCTCCAAGAGTTGCTACGTGTACCCCTCCCAAAGAATCTTTTAATTTGTCTTTTAATGCCCTTTTACAAAATTGGAATAATCACCAAATATTTTTCAAAAGAGACAGAAATCCAGTTGTCCTTTATCTTTACAGCCGAATAATAGAAAAGAAAAAAAAAAACCCTAGCTCATCATTAGACATCTATGAAACCCCAAATCAGCTCCCATATGGTGCTCCTGTCCCTACTGGCACTTCCTCCACAACTTGCTTATCTGCTTCTGCGATATAGCTGACCCAAATGCTTGTTTCTCGCACAATGGTGTTGGCATGGATGGGGAGCATGAAATTTCGGGAAATCACGTGCTTGGCTAGCTCTACTTCAATGTCTTGCACCTTTGTTGTTGTAGTCTGGAGGATCTCTTGAAGAAGGTGACTGTGTATGGAGGGTTGCATGATGCATTGGTGAGGGTCATCCGCTGTTAACAAATCTATATAGTCTGGAGAATCTCTTGAAGCAGGTGAGCGTGTATGGAGGGTTGCATGATGCATTGGTGAGGGTCATCCACTATTAACAAATCTATCTTCCTCACGCAATCCATCTCTGTGTTTAGCTCATTTTTTAACTCAGGAAAATGTTGATCTTTGCTCGAAAAGTCTTCTAGAGTCCGGGGAAACACCATCTTGCACCTTTCATGAGTTTCATGTATCCTCTGATAAATACCACTGCATCTTTCGATAGTGGCTTGGATTATAAAGCTTATTTTCACACCGCAGTTCTTGAAGAACTCCATGAATCCTATATCCTCTTTAAAATCGGCTACGGATTTGAGAGTGAGGTGTTTGGGGAACTTTGACTTCCCCTCTCTCCATTCAATATGATTTCCAATGTCTTCTTTTACACGTGCATATTTCTTCTTGAGTCTAATGGCTTCGGAGTTAATTTCCTTCATCCTGGCCACCATAGCCTTCAACTTGCAAATTTCTTCACTAAGAAGTTCCTGTGACTCATGTGTAATATCCCTCTTCTATCCCATATTATTGTTTTAAATGTAATTGAATATGGAACCGGTTTACTGGTGAGGAGCTCAAGGCCAAGGCCCCACCAATAAACCATAAAATCCTTGTCTATATTTTTCCTAAGTTGTAATGGTTGTATAGACCTAGGAGACTTAAAGCATTGACGTGACTAATTGAAGGGCAATAAATTCACTAGAGGAGGAAGGGGTTGTCATCTAAAAACCCAACTGACTACCATTTAGGGGTTTTCTTTTAGTACAAAGTTAACTTACTAAGTTTAAGCTGCTATCATGTTTCGTTTTAGAATTACCTTAACTAAAACTCTAAGCACGGAAGTGTTGGCCTTAAGCCTTTTAAATAATTAAGCTTCCCCTTCCGAAGAATTATGTGATATAGTCACTCTTTATTGTTAAGAGTACCATAATCCTTTATGCAAGTTACGAAGGTATATTTTATAGGCGTAGAAATACCAAAATCTTATAAATATATATATATGTATATATATAGGTGGACTATGTTTAGGGATTCTACACTATTATGGCCATAAGGTTTTTCTCTTAAGTATGGGGTAATAGACACTAAGTAAGAAGAAGAAAACATGTATGGTATTGAAGAACTCCCACAATCCACCTTTTAGCATAAATTATGAGTTATTTGATAAATGATATTAGATATACTAAGTGTTAATAAAGTATCCTAGGAAGGTAAAGGTTCTATTATACATGAGTACGTATCTTAAAAAGTTATGGAGTTATTTACATATATGTATGATTTTATGAAAGACATAAAAGGTAATTGTGCTAGCAAACAACTAGCATGTATTGGAGTTGGGGAGTTGCTTTCTCTTCAAGTACTAAAATATATATGTATATATATAATTATATATTCAGTAGAATAACCTACCTCATGCATAGATAATAAAGTATGGACAAACGTATAAGAGATCGATTATGATCTTGTTATCAACATGTTTTATTTAAGCGAACGTTGACACATGTTAAACTCGTGTAATTAAACTACTAGTTAAAAGGAACTGGATAACAGGTGGATTCCTTCTAATCCCGCCACTTGGAAACCTCATATCGTTTTAGGTGATGCTCTCCGCACGGATCTTCCAAGCAGAGCGAAGAACCCTGCATACGTTTCTTATAAGTAAGCACTGTCACGATGGGAAACAAGAGGGTGGTCTCTCCTCTTCCTCGCGGGTAGACCCATTTCATAACACTCCGATCATTTTGTTGGGTAAAAACTGGGAAGGGAAGGCCCATAGGGCTGGATCCCAGTTCGGTTAAAAGTTTAGTTTTTAGTTTGTATTTTGGTCAGGGATTGGACGGTTCCATGAGCTCAATCCCTCGCTAACTTCCGAAAAACATTAGTACCGATTCATGTATTATTTTATATTGTTGGAATTGCACACGGTAGGCACCGAATAGAATCGCAATGGCGATCTCATATAGACAGAGTTAGGGTGTATACTAATCCCTGTCAGTGATTCATGCATGCAATAACACTACGGCGATCCCCTCATGAATGATACGCATGCGGTTATTTACTGATGTATTTCGAATAAGGGCTAATTATTAGAATGAGTATATTTATTCGTTTTAACTTTGATCTGATTGTTACTCCATATGCGGTTGGCGTTAACCCTCAGGTTGAGAGCGAATATCGGTTCAAAATTGGTATCTTAGATCAGAACGTTGGAATTTTCTATCAGTGTTTTGAAGTGTGGATACTCTGTTTCAGTATGGTGGTTAATTCTGAACTTGATCAGTTATAAGTATATAAGATAAGTCTGGACTTAGGAATAGAGTTTGGTTAAGCATGAGTAGATCTCTGTCCTCTCTACAAGATCTCTATTGTGGAAAATAAAATCGTATTTCCTCTGCTGGACACTTGCGCTGAAACGCAAGTATGATTCTTATGCTAGTTGGAAAATGGTGGCTGATCCCATGTCTGCTCTCTATTGGTTGAAATTCCTTGTTCTACATTTTATGCTAAAACAAAGGTCTAGGTTCACACCACAGTTGAAAAAATTGGGATTGTTCCCTATTGGCTCTTTAATGATTGAAGTGTCAGTATTCTATCTTTTATGTTGAAACGCAGGTCTGATTCTTATGCTAAAGTCGTGGTTGTTCCTCTGTCTGCACTTTATTGATTAAAAATGTTAGACCTCTGTCCTGAATGTTGAAAGGTAGCCCTAGATCTCTGGTTGTATTATTTTGGCTACATGAAGTTTAGGAATTCAGGAAACGGGTCCCATTTTGGTTTGAAGTATATTACACATATATGTTGTATTATGTTGTGTGCCAGCATAATCCTATATTTTATACTCTCTAGGATTTAATGGTGTTATGGATTGAATGGTTAATGTACATGAGCACAAATCCTTGAGTTGGAATCATCTATAGGTATATAGGCATCCAAGGTTTGAAACAAGCCTGTATAAGGTGAAGCATTTTTACATTCTGCATATGTATATTTATGTTGTTATGAATTTTTTTATGCTGCACAAAGTACTTACATCTCGGTTGGTATTGTAGGATCCATGTACGGTATCAATAGGCTGTAGGGAAATCAATGTTGACCCCTGGTAGCAAGATACATGTTCTTATGTTAAACTAACTCTGTCTTGGCTTTCAAAACCAGCATGGAAATAATCAATAGATTATGTGGATCTGACTCTATTGATGTAAATAATAATACAGAGAATGGGATTCTCTATAAGTTTGGTTGATGATAGTATCGAAGGGTTTAAGAAATATACTCTCTAGGAGAGAAGCAACAAGAAGGCGGAGATTATAATCCGTTGTTGCACGATGTAAACCCTCGAGTTTGAGGAATAATAAGATAACATTCTTTGTGGACATAGCCCGGAGTTTCGGGTGAACCACCTATATCTGCCTCTTGATTTTATGTGTCTCTTATGTATCTTATTTTCTTCTCAATGGATGTTTGTTTATTCCAATGTATAAGTGTAGGTGTTGTTAAAGGACATTTGTTGTGGATCATGTAAATAGCCCTATAAACATATTTAAATGGTTTTGGGGTAGTTATGTTTACCATTAATAGGTAAGAAAAATCAGGGAGATGTTCATAGTAAATGTGTATTTTAGTGGTTTTCCGTTATGTTTCATGTTAAAGATGATGTTTAACAAGTGAGCATCAAGTTTGGTAAGTCTAATTGTGAAATAGTTAGAGTTCACACTTTATATATGTTTTATTTTGATCACAAAATACTAACTACGGACGATGGGTATGTTACATATGGTATCAGAGCATAGGTTGAAAATAGTCGGGCTTATTGGGCTCCATCGGATTATATAAAAAAAATGTAAGCGACAAAACGTGTTGGAAGTGCAAGTAAGTATGTTCCATTTTGCTCAAGCGTTATAATGGCATAGAAGTAACTAATTGTTAACATTGTTTATGTCTCATTTGGTAGTTGAATGATCGTCTATGGGTAAACACTTGACGATGAATATCTCCTCATACTCTACAATTAGTTCATGAATGACAAGAAAGTACCCTTCCAAAAATGATTAAGATAGTTAGATTATTGGAGTTAAATCTTTATGAAATAAGTACATGTAAGGAGAGTAAAAATGTATTGGAAGTCACACTAGTTTTAAAGGTAAAGTTTATAGGGAACTCTCCAAATTTAATTGACCTAATAGTCAAATTTTAATTATTATTCACATTTCTCTATATTCTTGAGAATTGATACCTTTCAGTTTCATACAATCACTTTATCTAAGTGACTAGGGTCGACACATGTTGGTAACTTTATCGAATTTGATTAACCTTATCATCAAGATTTCCAAATAAAAAATTTAGATGGGCAATCTAAGCAACTTAGATATGTGAAAAGATCCATTAAGTTTGTTCAAAAAGTAAGTTTAAGGTCCATTAAGAACTTGGAAAAATTGGGATAGACTTGGGTTTTCAACGGTTGAGTTCTTTTTTGTCATGTAAAGTTATTTTTTTTAAGAAAAAGTTTATAAATTTAGAATGTTGTTGACCTTAATAGTTAAATGTACTTAATTTCATTTTAGTATGTGGTTTCCCTAATGCTATTGTATGACTTTGAAGCGCGCTTAAGTCCAACAAAAGGAAATGGTTATAATTACTTAAAAGGTATACATGCATACTTTAAAAAGTTAATAGGATGCATATGATGAAAATGCATGAGTTCATCTTATATATTCCTCATTTCAGTGTTCTCTACTATGGAAATTGGGATACTTAAGGGGTTGTTATAAAGTGTGTTTGAGCGTTACGAAGTAGTAGTATAAGTAAGTACATGGGCACCTTGACTACCTATTTTATTTTGATATATGGATTTCATGAAATGTTGATTGCAGTATTAATATGTGTGAATACAAGTCAACTTGTACGTTGGCATAAGATGATCGTGTAACAAGGGGGTATGCAGACGCCTTTACAAAGGTATGTGATTATCTTTATAAAAATGTGCAAATATATATATATATAAAAACAAGGCATTGTACTTACATGGTTAGTGCATACAAGGAAAAATTGTATAAATAAAATAGGAATTGTATGAGAAATGGAAAGATATAGAGTCCTTCGAAATAAATTATGAGACTAAATAAATTAGGGTTTAACCCTAATCTCTGGAGTTCATCAGAAGGAAGAAAGTTACCAATGAAATAAATCTCACATGATCTTATTATTTTGTGATGAATTATTTAGTTATTTGATGTTGTGGTGTATTGCATCTTGGTGGCAAATTTCGGGTGTAGGTTATTACAGATATTAGTATAAAGATGAACGAGTTACTTCGAACTAAAACATATGGTCATGGAATTTCCTTGTGAGATAATTATTCTTATGTATATTGACAGTTTCTTATGAATATTTTCTTGTAAGTTTAGAGATAAACTAGAGATGACTAAAGTGCATCTGAAAGAATGAGGTATGAAACATATTGTATCAGGTAAACTTTCATATATGAAATATCCATGAAGATGAAGTTGGCATAGTTAAAGGTTGTAACATTAACATGATTACTTATTATGTCAAAGTAAAGAACGAAACATCTTTGGGTTTAAAAGTGAGTTACCATGAGTAGGTAAATAAGATATAGACCTTTATTAATATAAGATGGCTTTGTGATTTGACATTTCCAACATGGGTACATACCAGTTTTGTTATTCTACCCACAAAATCTTAGTAAGAAATGAATGTTTATTCAAGTATAGTGTGGAGGATGATATTTTGATTTTATGCATAGGAAAAAGATCTTCTTACACATATTTTACTTTCGCTACTAACAGGTGACAGATGGTCAAATTTCTCTGGAGCTTGTGCAAAGGAAAACATTATGCATGGTAAATAAATGGGTGAGGATTTAAGATCCATCACAACCGATTATTTTTTCTTTTAAATTTTGATAATCATTTTTTAATAAAGAAATCAACCCAAATTGGTCAGAGTAATTGTATGGTTACAAAACTGTAATATGACGAAATAATTGACTATTTGAAAGAGATTTTTCTAGACTTGAGCAGGGAGGCTTGAGGGGGATTATGCAAGAGTGCAGTAATGCCACTAAAATGATCCGTAGAATTAGGGAGTTGACAGCCGCCAGGATTCTCGAGGGAATTGGCTGGCTATAAAGGCCTACGAAAACTATAAAGATAATGCATATGCGGGAGGAAGGACGCTTCTTAGTATGCATGAGGGAAATGATTGCTCTGTGAGCACTGAGGTGTTAGGCAAGAATTTCTGAAAGTATTGCTCCGTGAGCACTAACGTGTTAGGAAAGAAATTTCGAAAGGGATTGTTGCGTGAGCACTGAGGTGTTAGGCAAGGATTTCCGGGACCAAGAGAATGATGTGCTTTGCAAAAGTTAATAGTCTACACTCTTGGAGTCTTGGATCTAGGATTACTTGTGATAATAAAAGCACAAACAAAGATAAAAAGATACTTAATGTATTGCAAATATTATGTTGCAATAAAGGACTCATTGCTTATGTTTGAGTTGGATTATAATTAAGGATTGTTTTACTAAGCAAATCTTGAAACTTCATTGGTCTTGTTGCACAAAAGCACAGGTTATGAACGATAACACCTTACGGGAATCGTGAAAGGTTAGAAATGATCAAAGCAAAAATGACGGAGCAAGCAAAAGATGGTTCAAGAAGGGAAGCGAAAACTACAGGAAAGTATGAACACTGAGGACGGTGTTAACTTTAAGGGGAGGAGGATGTAATATACCTCTTCTATCCCGTATTATTGTTTTAAATGTAATTGAATATGGTACTGGTTTACTGGTGAGGAGCTCAAGGCCAAGGCCCTAGCAGTAAACCATAAAATCCTTGTCTTTATTTTTCTTAAGTTGTAATGGTTGCGTAGACCTAGGAGACTTAAAGCGTTTACATGACTAATTGATGGGCAATAAATTCATTATGGGAGGAAGAGGTTGTCATCTGAAAACCCAACCAACTACCATTTAGGGGTTTTCTTTTAGTACAAAATTAACCTACTAAGTTTAAGATGCTATCATGTTTCATTTTAGAATTACCTTACGTAAAACACTAAGCACGGAAGTGTTGGCCATAAGCTTTTTAAATAATTAAGCTTCCCCTTCCGAAGAATTATGTGATATAATCACTCTATATTGTAAAGAGTATCGTAATCCTTTATGCAAGTTACGAAGGTATATTTTATAGGCATAGATTTACCAAAATCTTCTAAATATATATATATATATATAGGTGAACTATGTTTAGGGATTCTACACTATTATGGCCATAAGGTTTTTCTATTAACTATGGGGTAATAGACACTAAGTAAGAAGAAGAAAACATCTATGGTATTGAAGAACTCCCACAATCCACCTTTTAGCATAAAGTCTGAGTTATTTGATAAATGATATTAGATATACTAAGTGTTAATAGATTATCCTAGGAAGGTAAAGGATCTATTATACATGAGTAGGTATATTAAAAAGATATGGAGTTATTTACATATATGTATGATTTTATGAAAGACATAAAAGGTAATTGTGCTAGCAAACAACTAGCATGTATTGGAGTTGAGGAGTTGATTTCTCTTCAAGTACTAAAAGATATATGTATATATATAATTATATTTTGAGTAGAATAACCAACCTCATTCATAGATAATAAAGTATCGACGAACGTATAAGAGATCGATTATGATCTTGTTATCAACATGTTTTATTTAAGTGAACGTTGACACATGTTAAACTCGTGTAAATAAACTACTAGTTAAAAGTAACTGGATAACAGGTGGATTCCTTCTAAACCCGCCACTTGGAAACCTCATATCTTTTTAGGTGATGTTCTATAGACGGATCTTCTAAGGAGAGTGAGGAACCCTCAATACTTTTCTTATAAGTAAACACTATCACGATGGGAAACAGGAAGGTGGTCTCTCCTCTTCCTCGCATTTAGACCCATTTCAGAACTCTCCGATCGTTTTGTTGGGTAAAAACCTAGGAAGAGAAGGCCCATAGGGCTATATCCTAGTTCGGTTACAAGTTTAGTTTTTAGTTTGTATTTTGGTCAAGGATAGGACAGCTCCATGAGCTCGATCCCTCGCTAACTTCAGAAAAACATTAGTACTGATTCATGTATTATTTCATATTGTTGGAATTGCGCACGGTAGGCACCGAATAGAATTGCAATGGCGATCTCTTATAGACAGAGGTAAGGTGTATACTAATCCCTTTCAATAATTCATGCATGCAATAACACTATGGCGATCCCCTCACGAATGATACGTGTGCGGTTATTTACTGATGTATTTCAAATAAGGGCTAATTATCAGGATGAGTATATTTATTTGTTTTAACTTTGATTTGATTGTTGCTCCATATGCGGCTGGCATTAAGCCTCAGGTTGAGCGCGAATATCCGTTCAAAATTGGTACCTTAGATCTGAATGTTGGAATTTTCTATTAGCGTTTTGAAGTGCAGATACTCTGTTTCAACATGGTGGTTAATTCTGAACTTGATCAGTTATAAGTATATAAGATAAGTCTGGACTTAGGAATAGAGTTTGGTTAAGTGTGAGTAGATCTTTGTCCTCTCTACAGGATCTCTATTGTGGAAAAGAAAATCGTATTTCCTCTGAAACGCAAGTCTGATTCTTATGCTAGTTGGAAAATGGTGGTTGATACCCTATCTGCTCTCTATTCGTTGAAATGCCTTCTTCTGCATTTTACGCTGAAACAAAGGTCTAGGTTCACACCCCAATTGAAAAAATCGGGATTGTTCCCTGTCGACTCTTTGATGATTGAAGTGTCAGTATTCTATCTTTTATGCTGAAACACAAGTCTGATTCTTCTGCTAAAGTCTTGGTTGTTCCTCTGTCTGCTTTTTATTGATTAAAAATGTTAGAGATCTATCCTGAATGTTGAATTGTAGCCCTAGATCTACGGTTGTATTATTTTGGCTGCATGAAGTTTAGGTGTTGAGGAAACAGGTCCCATTTTGGTTTGAAGTATATTACACATATATGTTGTATTATGTTGTGTGCCAGCGTAATCCTATATTTTATACACTCTAGGATTTAATGGTGTTATGGATTGAATGGTTAATGTACAGGAGCACGACTCCTTGAATTTGAATCACCTATAGGTATGTAGGAATCCAAGGTTTGAAACAAGCCTATATAAGGTGAAGCGTTTTTACATTTTGCATATGTATATTTATGTTGTTACGAATTTTCTTATGCTTCACAAAGTACTTACATCTCGGTTAAGTCCTTATTTATAATTGCTACCTCCAAGTCTTTAGATCCCAGTTGGTATTGTAGGATCTATGTAAGGTATGGATAGGCTGAAGGGAAATCAGTATTGACCCCTGGTAGTAGGATACATGTTTTTATGTCAAACTAACTCTATGTTGGATTTCGAAACCAGCATGGAAATAATCAATAGATTATGTGGATCTGACTCTATTAATGTAAATAATAATACAGAGAATGGGATTCTCTGTAAGCTTGTCTGTAATTTTGGTTGATGATATTATCGAAGGGTATAAGAAATATACTCTTTAGGAGAGAAGAAACGACAAGGCGGAGATTATAATCCATTGTTGCACGATGTAAACCCTCGAGTTCGAGGAATAATAAAATAACATTCTTTGTGGATGTAGCCTGGAGTTTCGGGTGAACCACCTATATCTTCCTCTTCATTTTATGTGTCTCTTATGTATCTTATTTTCTTCTCAATGGATGTTTGTTTATGCCAATATATAAGTGTAGGTGTTGTTAAAGGACATCTGTTGTAGATCATGTAAATAGCCTTATAAACATATTTAAATGGTTTTGTGGTAGTTATGTTTACCATTAATAGGTAAGAAAAATCAGGGAGATGTTCATAGTAAAGTTATGTGTATTTTTAGTGGTTTTTGTTATGTTTCATGTTAAAGATGATGATTAACAAGTGAGCATCAAGTTTGGTAAGTCTAATTGTGAAATAGTTAGAGTTCAGACTTTATATATGTTTTATTTTGAGCACAAAATACTAACTGCAGACAATGGGTATGTTACATCGTGCATCTGCTTCAGTATGTCACAAGATTGCTCATGAAAGGGGCTTAAATCAACTGCTTTGTTGCTTGCTTATTCTAACTGCTGCTATGAATATTATATGTATGTTAATTAAAGTTATTAGTTATTAAGTGAAAGGGTGTAACCCTTCACTATACACGCTCAAGCTTATAAAAGCGATCCTCATTATAAATTATTAATCATCTTTTATCTATTAAAAATATCTATATAAGTTCGCCTATCAATGGCTTATTTGATTTGCCAGTTCTTTTGGTAACTACTATTGTATGAGCGAATAGTTTTTCGCTGCATTTCGTATCAGAGCCAGATTCTGGTCCGGCTATTGGCTAAAAATTCAGACCTTGTCTAGTCATCCTCAGATTTTCTGATTTTTTGAGGTCTTTGACCTTAACACAACACGCACCCTCGCCATAACTCTCGTGCACCACAAGCGCGCCATTTTCTCTTTTGTGCACAGTCACTTCTCCTTCACACTTGCCCCACGCTCTCCCATATCCATTTTACAGGTTCCTACTCGACGCATCCATCCACCATCCCTCACTGCATACCTTTCCATATTCCATTCCCACATACTCCACGTTCGCTCACACACCAACCCCAAATCACACATCCAATCAGTTGTGCCTACACCATCGCTCAACCTACCCACGCAAATCCTTACTCCACCATTCCACTCCTCCTCCATTTCTCCCCACTCGCAGACTACGTTCTGCTCCCTCTACTCCACCGCAGCCTCTCTCCCAACGCTCCTGCACACTACCCAAACACCATGACTCCACGTGACATCTCCATCACATCTTACTTCCAACATGCCCTCCCACTCATTTCCCCCACCATCGCCTGCCCAAACCGCCTTCGTCGTCCAAGTTTGAGCATCACTCTGTCGACGTTCCAAGAGCTTCCACCATCGTTCGTCACCTCCAGTCCGCGCCCTTCACTGCACCCAAACCCCCATTGCTTGTCCCTAGTTCCATCGCATCCTTTATTACTCCACCCTCGCACACTGCCACCCCCACCGCAGCACCTCGCTCCATGTTCCCTTCCACATAGCCCTCCACTTCCTACAACCATCGTCGCCACCGCCGCCACCAACTCCAATGCACATCCAGTCCTCCTCCCATGCCCTTGCCTCCATTCTCACAACCCTAACAAAATTTTCAAAAATAAATAAATATTAAACATTATAATATATTATTATATTTGTTTAAATATTGTAATTTTTGAAAAAAATATATATATTAAACTATATATAGTTTATATAAGACATCAATAATAATATTATTAATCATCTAATTAATAATTATTATTATTGAAAAGAAATAATAATTATTTTTGAAAAAAAGGTTATTTGACCTCATAATAAAGAAGTCAAGATTTTGTGATAGTTATCGAAGAGAAGAGAAGAACAAAATCAAAGAAAAAAAAAAAAAAACAACATCAAAGAAGACAAAGTCAAGTCAAGTCAAAGGAAGACTCCTTATTATCAAAGAAGTCGAAGAACACTTATCATCGAAGAAATCAAGTCAAGGACAATCATTTATCGTTGAAGAAGTCAAAGTAAAGGAAGGCTTATCAAGAAGTCGAGACGCGTTAACGACAAGGACGACCAAGTTTAAGAAAGACTCATCAAAGAAATCAAAGAAGATCATTCCACCGTCGAAGAAGACAGAAACCATGGAAGTCGATTTGCGAGGGAAGTTAGAATCCAAGTTAAAGCGCTATCGAAAAGACAATGAAGAATTACGAGACATTAATACACAATTAGAAATAAATATTGAACTACATAAGATACAAGAACGGTTCAATGAACAAACAATGTCCAGCCAGAAAAATCACATAGAAAAATTATGTGCACAAATCAAGGAATTAAAAGATGAAAGTGATTTCAATCACAGATTGAAAAATCAAGATATGAGGAAGGAAATAAATAATTACGAAGCAGAAATAATACGCTTGAACAAAATCGTTAGCAACAAAGATGAAGAACTAATGCAGTTACGACATAAATTAGAAATTCAAGAATCAGAGGTCGGCCAGTGTCGACAACAGATAAAAGTTACTCAACAACTAAATGAGGACTCTAAAAAGACACATAAGTCAGAGATTGCGAAGAGTAATAAAGCATTATCTAACAATGCTGAAGAAATTTTTAGATTAAGAAATCATAACAAGACACTAGTCACAAAAATTAAGAAGTTGAAAAATAGTCGGAAGACAGAACAATCTATGGAAGACATTGAAATAAAACTTCTAGACAAGCAGGAAGAAAATAGCTGCATCAGAAGTCTGAAGATGACAGAAAATCGCAACTTAAGAAGTCTGAAGATGACAGAAAATTGCAAGTTGAATTGATCAAGAAGCTTCAAAATGATAACAGGCAGTTAGGAAACAAGTTGGAAAAGATACAGAATGAAACATTAAAATCTCAAGAGACGAAAATAAAAGTCCCAGCTCAAATCAATGCTCAAAAGACAACACTTGTAAAAGAAAATGACATTGTGAAAGTTCCCTATCGACACCCCAACCATAAAAACCGATATTTGAAAAAGTGGGAAATGTCGAAAGATAATGGTACTAATGTGATCAAATCTCCCGACGACACATCAGTAGGGAATCCCATCAGTCCACAACAAATAAATTTGGGATGGATTGATCCGTCGATGTATCGGAAGTTATGCTCTACACTTAGCAGTTCGTATTGATATGTTTCATCAGCCATGACATTGCAAAGAACAATGCGACAAAATTATAAGGCTTTGAGGACAAAGCCTTTCTAAGAGAGTGGCAATGCTATGAATATTATATGTATGTTAATTAAAGTTATTAGTTATTAAGTGAAAGGGTGTAACCCCTCACTATACACGCTCAAGCTTATAAAAGCGAGCCTCATTATAAATTATTAATCATCTTCTTATCTATTAAAAATATCTATATAAGTTCGCCTATCAATGGCTTATTTGATTTACTAGGTCTTTTGGTAACTATTATTGTATGAGCGAACAGTTTTTCGCTGCAACTGCTCTGCCATCAGCTCTTTATCTTCTTCCAATTGAATGATCCTGGCTTCAAAATCACTTTTCTCTGCTTCCACTATCATCATCTGGAGTGCCAAAGTTTCCTTTTCTTCTTCGAGGCACTGATACTTACCTAACAAATCCGCTTATTCCGATAGTAGGCGATCATATTTATTTACCATTAAGTCTCTAAAAGCCTGCTCATTTACGGGAGTGAGATCTAACATGCGATCCCTCTTCCTACTTGCATCCAACTCATTTACTAACTTGTGGACATTGTCTTCGCTTGCCTTGGAGGAAACTACAGTGGCGGATGCCATAACCTTAGGAACATTCTGCGTTCCTTGCATGACAGTGGTTTCTTGTTTGGTAATGATGTCCAGGTGAAAAAGCTTCTTCATCCTTGTCTCTGTCCTTTGTACAAAAGATTTTATTTTCTTGTCAAAAAAAAATTTGTCCCAATGGGTCACAGTATGGCTCTTTGATGGGGTAAAAGGGACTAGTGTAAGAACTTCTATGGGTAGGTCATATTCCGTGGTTGGGGTCTGAACAACTTGGGACGAGTCTATGTCCATGTCCTGCATATTTGAGCCTTCAGCTTGTGCATCTGCCTTGGCCTTGTCTTCCTCTTCGGCCTTCAGCTGTCTCGCTTCTTCTTCAGCCTTCAAATGCTTTTCAACTACTTCTCTTTCCTCTTGTAGCTTAGCGGCTTCTTCCTTTGTGATCTTCTCTAATTCCTCCTCTCGGAGACACTTAGCTTCTTCATATCTAAGCCTATCTTCCTGCTCCTTCCGCATTCTTTCTACTGCTTGCTTTTGGAGTTTTTCAGCCTCAGCCTTGAGCCTTTTCTCTTCCTTCGTCAGAGCCTTGGATTCTTCTCTTTCTCTTTGTATATCTACTTCCTTGACAGCTTGGGATGTGTTGGAACTAGAGCCAGGTCCACTCTTGAGGCGAAGGCGTCTTTTGAGTTCGGTCATTTTACTGACCTTTCTGAAAACTTCTTCATCTTCATCAAAGTAATGCGCATACTCAAAGTGTGCATTAACCTCTCTGCAGTGGCTTGCAGCCTTATTGAGCCTGTCATTCTTTGCGAAAATCCTCTCTCCAAAATGAAACTCTCTTAATTCCTGAATAAAGTCTTCAGCCGATTTGACCTTAGCGAATTTGTATGCTCCAACATAGAAGGGTAGTGCCGGGAATGATGCCTTCTTTAAATTCTTCAGGAAACCACCAATTCCATCTAAAAACACCTGTCTCACTGCCTCTTTGTGGATAGCAAAATCAGTAGCATACTTAGGAAGGAGGTATGGTGGTTTGGAGCCTCCATACATTCCTATGTAGGTGCCTTCTTCTGACAGATAAAAATCACCATACTTCTCTATGACTGCCATGGCATTCTCAAATAGAAAACTGTGTTCTTTGTTGAACATCAATTCATACAAAGGCATAATGAATTCTTCATAGATTGCCTTATAGTGTCTCTTGTAATTCTAACGCCACGTGATCTTATAGGAAATATAAACTAGCGTGTCAGCTTTATTCCAAATGCATCCTAAAGCTGGGAATGGATGCCTTGACAGAATACAATCCATAAGGTATGAAGACATGTAGAAATAAGACTTTTTCTGGACCAATCCTCCCTTAGCAGCAGCTATGCCTGACGATATATTGTCCGAAAGGTTGTCTTCCTAATTGAAAACCGTGCCTTTGAATGCCAGATAGTGGATTAAAGGGATCCAATGCAGATTATAAATGGTTCCATCAACTTTGCCAAAAAATTTGTTTAGCATGAGGGTAATGATTCAGAAAGGTGGTCTTAGAGTTTGAACATCATATTCATCATTTTCCTTCAGTGTCAGTTGCTTTCCCCGAATTCACAACTTTCTTGCCATTTCTAAGAAATCCATGTTGATACTTTCAATCCAGTCGTCGTTCAACAGTTGCTGAGGACGGGGAAACTTGTAGGTTGCCGCAATATGGGTTGGGTGGAACAAGGAAAATGCCTCTCCTTTACTTCCAGATAGGACCCTCTATTCAACGTCTGCATGTGCTAGGATCCCGCCGATAAATTTTGAGCAGGGAACAAGTTCTGGTCGCATCACCGCTTTAGTGATGCCAGAGCTTCTAATTTTTTTGTACAGTTACATTTCCTCCAAGACTGATCCAGGGATATCTTAGTCTCTAATCATGTGATGCAAATCTCCCCACTTATATTCAGGGGAAATTCCCATAAATGGCTTGGTATCTTCATATAATGTCTCGACCCTTGCCTCCATGATAGCTTCATCACCTGACTCAGGTTCGAACATCTTTGCCTTCCTCTTGTCAAATTTTGGCATTTTGGTTAAACCTAGCCAAAACCATGCATGAGTAGATACATGATAAACTAAAATGAAAAACTGAGTATTGAACTGAAATTCATCAAAACAGGAAGCATAGCTTAGGCAGGGAATAGAGATACATTATTGGCAAATTTCCTTCAAAAAAATACTATGTCTCAAGCTTTTAGACAGGAAATTAAATGTGCATGAAAAAAACAAAACAATAAATTCTGCTAAAACCACAGATGAGCTAGCCTCCTTCATTAGTGCTAAACAAGGAAGAGTAAGAATCATGACACTATAGCTTGACCTTTAGTTGGATGACCCAGGATGCTCAAAGTAGGACGCAAATGAGAACGGCTGGGTGGTTATGGCCAGGCTTTGCCAACGAGCTATTTTGGGGTTTCTAACATAAGCTAGACAAACTGATGAGGTAGGGAAACGAGTCCAGTTAGGCTCTTTAAACAACCTTGGGAAAGATCAATCGAATGCAGGGGAAGAATCTAATAGGGAAAAAAGGTGGCCAGGGCGGAGCTAATGAAACGATTTTAATGCAAAAAACAAAATCTTTACCTGAAGAGTATGAAAAAATAACTTACATGGCAGCATATGATTGGGATCCAAGTGGTTGATGGGCTGCAGACCTAGCCGTCCTTGAGTGGGTAGCACAACCTCGAACGGGGTTTTTTGAAAATTTCTAACAATTAAAAAAAAAAATAACAAACCCCCAAATCCCCAAATCTACTTATAGAGAACTCGAACATGTGAGCATTTAAGTGGGAAAGTGGGGCATTAAAACGTCGTTATGATGACGTTACTAGGGTCATTTCGGCGTCACTTAGGCATTAATTGCGAGTCGTCAAATCAAAAGTTCTCGACGATTATAAGCGACCAGTGTCGACGGCGTTAGCTAAGTGACTGCGCAGCGGACCGATGCAATTTGGCGAGTTTGGCATCAGCTTAATCCTAGGTGCCCGCTATCTCATTTCAGTGACTCTCGCTGAGTTTTGTCAGTTGCCTTCATGTTGCTTCTTATCGGCGGGACTCAGGGTTCAAAGGTGATGGTTTCATCAAGACATGCTAAGTTCTGCCGAAAATACTTTAAAGTGAAGGTGTCAAGCTAAAAGAATCTTGGAAACCCGTAGTTCATAAACTCAAAACAAGTTAAGTTCAATAATTCTAACAAAACAAACTTTTTGAAACAACTAGTAAAACTTAAATAATTTTACACTATAACAAGATAGAGAATTGACTCACACCTTATTTAGGTAGTATTAATAACCTTAAAACTATATTTAATCAATTTCTCTAACCTAAAACCTTAAAGTTAGTTTTCAATACTTATAAAAATAAATAAATAAAAAACAAACAAACAAACAAACTTTTCTAATTTTTAAATAAAATAAAAAATAAAATTTTAATAAATTAAAAAAACTTTTTGTTACATTCCTCATAAAAAAAACTTTTTATTACACTCATCATAAAACAAAATTCTCTAAATTATTGTTAAAACACTATAGTTAGAATTTTATTACAATACTTTGCATAAAAAATGTTAATACTTCACATAATAAGTTTTAAAATAATACTTCACTTAAAAAAGCTTTTAATTAATATTAATAACAATAATAATAATGTAACTAAGCTTTTGATTAAGCTTTTAAGACTTCACTTAAATAAGCTTTTAATTAATATTATTAATACTTCACTAGGTTAAAGCTAAAGAAATTTTCAAAATGTAGCCAAGCTAAATAATGCATGGTGGTTATGTTGCTATTAAAGAAGCTTTTAATTAATATTATTAATAAAAATAATAATAATAAATTAATCTTTAGATAATTAAATAATATTTTAAAACAATTATTCCTTTTATGTTAAAAATTAAAAAAATTTATTAATTACACTAAACCCTAAAAAACTAAACCGACTTGTTCCTTTCAAAACCAAAATAACTAAACCAACTTGCTCCTTTCAAAACCAAAAAAACCCTAAACCTAAAAAACTAAACATACATTATTTATTCTTCATTCACCCATGCTTAAAAGAGTGATATTTTCTCCTGAGGATGAACCTACTTAATATGTTTGAAACTGTTGATTTAAAAACTCTTCCGCAGATCTCCTTTCTTCATTGATGCTTTAAAGTGCTTAAGTTTGACGAAGTGCCAGCCGTTTCGGATCACGCTTATGAGTTATGTGGGTGTAACTTGGCGTGATTCTCCGCAACGTAAAACTTAGACAAAGACAAGGAAAAGGCCACGTTTTGGAAGGTTTGGGTGAGTCAGAGCAATGATTGCAGCGGAACTAGGCAAGTCCACCCAAACAAGATGACTTTAAAAACTTAACCAAAATTCTCGCTTGTTGCAGCTCAACTGGATGAGTTGCACCGAAACAGGGAAAGCTCTAAAAACTTAACAAAAAGGTTCGAACGTTGTGGCCCAACTCAGTGAGTTGTGCCTCCATTTCGGCTATGAAAGGTGAGTTTTACTTAGAACAAAAATAGACTTAAGGACTTGTTTTCTCCGGAAAAAATAAGTATACAAAGACCTTCCAGGAAGGGTCTTGACTTCTAAGCAAACTTTTCTCAAAAACAAGAAGAAGGGGCCCCAATATTTACAAAATTTTTGGGGGGATGTTGCAACAACAACATAACCTTTATGTATTATTATTCTAACCTTGGTGATTAAAACAAAAAATGTAAGCTCTTCATGAGGAGCACATGGAGAGTTGAGAACATTCAAATATAATACTTAGAATTAGAACCTTCAATCATGGATTCCTGATATTTTTTCTAGTACAAACTATAAGAGAGAAAAGGAATGTACTTTCATGGAAGTTTATGTCAATGCCTAAGGATTTGTTAGTAATGACTATGGTTCCACTGTGACAAGAAATATGGCCTACAATTGAGAATTCTCAGTATCCCAATAGTGATATTCCCTACCTATCTTGCGCTAGAGCACTATAAGGTAATTCATATATCTTGAGGGATTGCTTGTAGAGAAGGGGATACCATTCCTAGTGTTTTTAAGTTCAGGGATTGGGTAACTATGGATGATATTTCTAGCACCGGTGATTTTTATGGTTTATGGGATGAGCAAGAGGACATAGATCCCGACCTTAGGGACTTTAACCTCCTGGAATGTATCCCCATATTAGGAGTTCCTTCTTTCATAGATAGATAATGTGTGATAGAGAGCCTAAATCTAGGAGGAACATCCTTTATTTCCATCCAGTTGGACAAATTTTTCTCTCACAAAGATTAATGCTTAAAATGTGTATACTTGACATATTTTATCTTTATGTTCTACATATATTTATTTTAGTGTAATTAAATCCCTGTGTATGGATTTAATTACCATAATTATGTATGAATTAAAGTTAGGAATGCTTATAACTTTCAAGATGGATATTTAACTAATTGGGATGTTATAGTTTTGCATCCATTGTTAAATTCTATAATAAGGAAAATAATTCAAATTGGGTAATAGAGAAAAAAATATATGTTGAAATTGAGTACTCCATAGCTTGGATTATGTCAAGAGGAAACTAGGTACATGCCATTGGGGGTGATTCATGAGATTATAGGTACATGGTGTATGATTCATGAGATTATAGATTTCAACATGAGATATGTTCTGTGATGGATCAGAGCATGAGAGACGGTCTATGATGGATATTTGTAGTTGAGATATCCTTCTCAGTGAATACTTGATCTAAGGATGGTGTTTAATTTCATTTCTTCCCATAGATGTTGGATATATCTTTCATATATTGTGGAAGCCCTTCATTCTAGCCACATGGAGGGAACACTTTGTTGGAAAGTTCCATACAATCGATGTGGATAATTGTGCATCATGGAAGAGGGATTCAAGCCCTAGTTAGTATGTGACATCTTGGAGTTTTGTTTGGAAGATTGTAGATGACTCAATGATGCTTAGGAGTTAGATAGTGTTCTTTAATGGGGTAGCTAACCCAATGTAGTACATTGCTTAGGAGAATCAGTAGAGTCCATGTAGGAAGATTGTGATGGAGTGGTGTAGATGTGCATTGATTAGTTACACCACCTTGGAGACATTATTTTGAATGGCATCATTTTAGAGCATGAAACATGTACTTTAGTGGGGACACATCACTTGTGTTATCCTACAAAGGTTTATGTCGGTTTATTTTAATAACTTGTACCACATAACATTGTTGGTCTCCCTTTCTTCTCATATAAATAGAGGAAGGGGAGATTCTTTACAAAATCATCATTTGTACTTTTTTCTTTATACATAGCTTCTTGCAGGAAGTTGCTCAAGTTTCCTCATGAAACTTAGATGGAGTTATGAATTCTAGAGGAGATGTTTTGATTTGGATTTTTCTCTTGTGGAGGAGGCATGGATGATGATCATTCTTGTTTCTCTTTCTTGGATATTCACTTGTTCTTGATTTCTCCCTTTCTCTCTCTTTTGGAGATTAGGGTTTTGTGATAAAATCCAAAGTGGATTTGTGAAGAAGAAGAGATGAAGAGGATGCATTTTTTTGGAGATTGTGTTGGAGAGATTCTTGCACTTGTATTTTCTTGGTAAAGCTAGAGTTTGATAATTTACCCTAGTTAGGGATTTTTGGATAGTTGGATTTTTTGTAGTATCCTTTATAGAATCTTATGGTATGTGCTTGTACTTCATCTGAGCTTATATATGATGTTTCCACCTATCCATATATTGTGCAATTTATAAATTTGAATTTCAACGAGATGTGTTCTTTATGCAATGTCATTTATAGTATTTTACGTCTTGCTACTTTGACATAAGTAAATTGGAAATTTTTTTGGTGTATTAAAATCTAATGAAGAATACAAGGGGATGATTTTACAATTTTTATACTACTAAATAAATACATTTTGAGATTTGGTTATTGATTGATATGTTGATGTAGAAGGGGTTGAAACATATCTCATTGTTTGGTATATTATCTCCTTGAATTTCCATGAAGATTGGATTTATTAGAAGTGAATTATTATGGTATTTCCATAATAATTTAAAATCACATCGCGGGTTATTGTAACATCCCAAAAAAATCACAAAAATTTAAAATTTTCTACGTGACATTTATTGCTTATTTAAAGTCTGCAGAAAATAGAATAATGTATAAAGATCTTCTTGCTTTACTAAATGCCATGCTGATTTATAATATAAGAATTTGCGACTAAAATATTTCAGATTATGTCTTGATGTTATTTATGCTCGGCTGTACTATTGCAAATTTCTATTGTTATTGTTATGATTGATGAATCAGTTATCTTTGACTAATGTGCTTTTGTTGATTGATGAAAGGGGTCCTACAGACGCCTTGAGGCTTACTTAGCATTCATGCTAAAGCATGTGACTTCGTACTTGTGGTAGTTTACAGGTAAGGATTTAAAGTTGCGACAACTGACCATACAGTTTTTCTAGTAATCTCCTTTGTAAAAATATTTGAAGAGATAAAACTTTGGGCATTCTACCGGTTAGAAACTTGGTTCAAGACTAAAATCGTTTAAGTTGAAGACATCTGAAATGATTTCTCATGCAAACAGCGCATCAAATCTAATGTAGCTTATAAGCTTGTATTTGACTCATGAGAAGGTCTATATCGATTGTGTCTTAGTTTTATACTCATGATTATATATGATTTTCATTTAAGTTTCATGTTGAGTTGTACATAAATGGCTATCGTTTCCCTCCTTAGCAATTTGTGGAAGATCTATGTATGAAAGATTTCATATTTTTCCTACGGACTATTCCCTATGATGATGGTGATAGTTTGAATTATTGACATGTCTTCCATTTACACGATACATTAGAATGTATGTGTGTGCAATATCTAAAATCCATTCACAATGTGTATTGTTATTAAATGGATTATCTATATAGTCTATTCGCAATGTATTTTGGAACATTATCAATCTTTTACAAAATAAATAACACACTATATGTTGAGTGTTGTGTGTGATAGTGTGAACCTTATATGATACCATGCAAACATGGGTTACTATGCAATATGTGATACTATGTAAACCTAGCGAATATCTAATGTGTTATATGCACTTACGTGACCCTATGTAATACTCATGCAAACCTTGGTGAATTTCTATCCCAACCTTAACATAATGTTACAAGGATAGTGTAACATGACCTTACTATAAACCATATCCACGTTGTATTAATACCATGATATGAATGTTAATATGCCATAGGTTGATAGATGTAACCGTAGCCTATGCATTGAATGCTTGCAACTTCCGAGATAATGGAATTCCATCATGGATGGCATAGTAAGCTTTGGTCGCGTGATGGTTTTGTGGTGTAACAACTATGTGATGAGTTGTAATTTGACAATGGTTCATGTGTGGTCGAGCTATCTCCTTCGTGGCTATGCAAAAGATGGCTCATTTAATAAGGTAGATGGCATTGTTGTTTTGTAAATCCAACCGATGATCTCCACCGTTGATCTAGCAGGGTTTCAATGAATGAGAGTTAGACCCTACCTCTGTGAATTTCATTATTTTTATTGTTATCTTTGGCAATTGATAGTGGTGGCTCTGCGTGGCTGACAGGATGAGGGTTTGTAGGGTTGTTGTGTTGCCTGTAGAGGTGTAGCTCCTGCATTTTGAACTCGTGACCTGTGTAGCTTATAGAGCTGAACTCTCCAGTTCTTTGTGTAGTGGATATTTGTTAAGGTTTGCAGCTTGGGTCTGTTTTCTTGATGTGGTTCGATACCCAGACCAGTTGAGGGTTTGTTCTTTTTAAAAATGGGTTTGAGATGAATGGCCAGGTCCTCGCCATGGTTGATACATTTCTCGGTATTGTTTCACTGTTTTAAAGTTGATAGTTTGGTGTGGGGTTTCCTTCTTGTTATAGCTTAAAATGACACCTCTATGTCCATGACGACACTTGCATTCCTTGGTCGCATGACGACACTTCTTGAGATCAAGTTCAGTCACACAACAAGACACTTGTGGATTGAGGAGTCATTTGGGACACTAAAAATGGTTGAAATTACCTCATTCTTAACCCATTTTATGATTACAACCCTTAGGAACATTTTTCCAGACCAAACCATCTTCTGAAAATGAGCAAAAAAGCCTGTTTTTGGCCATTTTTCCACATGTGCGCTGGTATGCAAGCATGATAGTAGGGCATATGCGCTACCCCACTTAATTAAAGTAGCACTGACCTCCACATGTGCGCTAGTTTTTCTATTGCAGAGTAGAGCACATTCCTGTACTAGTCAAAATCTCAAAATTTGGGTAAGTTAAGTTGGTTGGAGAACCTCCTACTCGGTTATAACTTCTTTTCCTCTCCTTGTGCCTCAGTTTCTCATAAACCCTAGTACAACTGATTAGAGGTTGGGATCCTTGGAGAACAGAAGTAGGAGACCTTGAATCTAGGTTTCGTGAAGTGCCAAGCTTGAAAGAGGGTATAACTTTATGTACTTGCTTTCATTCATTAATAAAGATCAGACATTCTTCCCTTTCCAAATATGACCTATTCATGTGTGTCTCAGATTTGATTACAATTTGCTTGTAGTTTGATGTCTTCTTTGGTTATGAATATCAATCTTATATTTGTAGTCAAATGTATTTGAGAAAGGTATTAAGTTGTTTTGTAGGTCTAGACATTGCGATACTGGATAAGCATTGAAGCACAAGGGAGGAAAAGCTAGGATCAACCTTCTGAATAGGGTGCATCCATTTCTAAACCCTAATCTCTTACCTTATTTGTTGTACTTACAGAATGCTTGTAAGTCTATCTTTATCACTGTAAGTTGGTAGTTTCTCCCCTGAACTATAGGTGCATTTTCCTCACAATAGAATGGCGACTCCATTGGGGAAAGCCTAAGTGCTTAGGGGTATCCAAGGTCATTTCTTTAGTTTTGTTTCAAGGTATTTGTTCAATTTCTTGATTAGAATTAGTTATTAGGCTTTGTTTGACCCTCCTTGGCTCTTATAGACCCTTCCTAGCCCTTTCAGACCCTGGTGGACCCAAGTTGGGGGGCTTTAACCCCATTTGTTCAACTTTTCCCACCAATGCGCTACCGTTGTGAAGCACAGTAGCACCCATGCACTAGTTTTCCTCTGCATAGTAGTGCCCACCCCTACAATGGGCACTGGTATTCCTCATACACAGTAGCGCACACATTCTGGGTTTGATTTTTTGGGTTGTGGACCCAAATTTGGGGGTTGTGGCTGCTTTTTTGGCGTCCCTGATGACCCTAGGTTTGAGTTAAACCACTGTAAGTGGTCTCCTATCTTTGTACTAATCCTATGTTCATGATTTGGACCTATTTTAATCAATTTGGGATTGTTTGGAAAGTTTTGGGGCTTGTTGACCCAAGTTGGGGGGTTGTGGACCAGTTTGGTGTTGTGTACCCTAATTTTGAGTCTGACTAAACTTGCTTGCACTATTTCCACTGGATTGAAACCTATTGAGTCTACTTGACTGTTTGTATCTATTTGAGTAAAATTTCTCTTTAGATTGGTTTCTTATCCTCCCTTATGCTTTTAGTTTTCTTTTTGTAGTGAAAGCTCAAGTGTCTTTGCTGTTGTTCAAGACCTTGTTTGCACTGCTTATGTGCAAACCTGAATTTACCAAACCATACTTCTTTGTAGGTCATTTTCTTTATTTGGGTCTAAAAGTAGTTTTCGTACGCTTTTCCCAATGGTTGGCATGCTTACATCAATAAGAATATGAAAGTCGTATTGGTAGCTTTTACTGTTTCAATAAGAAAATCTGAAAGTTCTTTGCTTTTACTTTGATAATAGGTTAGTTTCAATTTCAGTTCTGTTTCTTACCTTTGAAAATCATAAATATTTTGATTTATTTTCTGAGTAGAGTACCTCGCAAGTGGCTTAAAGGATTTAAGAGTGCTTTGCATAAAAAAGAAGCAAGTTTTCTTTTGAATACTTATTTGTTTTAGTAGCTGCATTCTTAGGTTTTGAGTTTAATTTTGTACATTTCGACTTTATTTTTACCTTTTTGCATTCGAAACATTAAAAATTGCATTTGCATATGCATTCTAGATTATAATTTTGAGACTTGCATTGAAAAGAAAAGATTTGTTTCGTGGTAAATATTTCATTTTCAGTACTCTATCTCTGTTATAACCACTCTCACACACCGACTACCTTTTTGAGTAAGCAAGTAAACCTTTAAAATGAACCCTAATAAAATGTACTAGTAACATTTTCTTTTCTAGGTTACACTATACACGAAATTGGCTTTGGTTAGGATCTTGGGTTTAAAACACCTTAAACCACCCAAGATCACACATTACGCAAAAATCGTAGTTCAACTATCGCATGTAAACCCACTTCATTCAAAACTTGCCTGAGATCTATGCAGTAGGTCTTGTGAGATCAGATTGTTGGGAATACACCTCCTACTTTCTGTTTCGAGCATATACTAGGATGGGATCGTGTTTGGGGACTCTTTTGAGTTTCAGGCTTAGTTACCCTACCCACGCCTTTTGATTCAACCAGAGACTGTTCCCCCATGATTTTTTGGTGTGGTGGTATCCTTAGTATCTGACCATAGGTTCATACATAGGTGATGGTGGAGGGTTATATCTGCTATACCTAGTACAGACGTGGGAGGAAATCCCTTGTAGGTATTTGGGAGGGCAGTTGGGTGATACCAGTGCTTGCACCCTTAGTCATTGTATTGTGGACCCCGGGTAACTGTTCTTCATCCTTCGTTGATCTATTCTGGGCCCTCATCATCCTAGACTCTTCTCCGGAAGGCATCTGTTTTCCTAGTTTGATTTACCTAAGACCTTTTTTGAGTGGTGTTCGCTTTGTGCTACTTGTATTAGTTTTCCTTAGAGAACCTCTTGTTCATTTGAGCAGGAAACTATGTCTAGCGTTTCGACGAGTGCCAATCAAGGTACCCCTGTTCCGGGGGATCCTTGTGCTATTCCATTCATTGGAAACATTGGTACTCCCTTAATGGCTACCCTGAATTTTCTTGGATTCACTATAGGGCTACCGGTTTGGTTGTTTTCCACTCCGAATGCCTTGCATGCTCCTGACGCTTCTTTTGTAAGAACCTCAAATCAAGAGCATCAGAACCCTGTGCGTTCTTTGCCAGTAACATCTTCTCCTCCTCATTCTACCTCATGTGGCGAAAGTAGCAATACGAGTAACCAACAGTCTAAAAGGAATAGATGGGGGAAGAATAGGAAGAAGATTCCAAAACAAAGGGGCAAGCACCTTGCCTCTGCAAATCATGTAGGGGGCACCTACCCAGCCTCTGGAGGTCATGCTGGGAGAAAAATTTTAGTCACTGAAAATCATACTGAAAGTTTGTCTTCAACCACGGTCAGTCATGTTGAGGAGACGTCATTGATCACTGCTAGTCATATTAATGACAAGTCACCAGTTCCTATGAGTCATACTGGAGACACCAGATCAGCCATGGCAAGTCATGCTGAGGGAGTTGAAATTGTCAACAAACACAACAAACAGAAGCTTAAGTTCCCTTGAATGTTTTGCGAGGGAGATCACCTTACTTACTTGTGCCCTATACTTCCAGAAGTGCAAAAAGTGTTGTCCTTAGTTCAAAAGTCTTCTACTTCTGAGAAACCAGCCACTGCAAGTCATGCTCGGGGCAAGCTATCATCCAATGCTAGTCATGCTGAGAATACCAATGTTGTAAAGGAGTCTCGACCTATAGGACGGAAACCAAAGTTCCCTTGTAAACTTTGTAAGGGAGATCACCTTACTCACTGATGCCCTGCCATTCCAGAGGCACGAAGAGTGTGGTCCATGTCTGAAGGAACCTCTATTCCTGAGTTGTCTATAGATTCCCTACAGTCAGATCAACCTTTGGTTGATAAAGTGGTTGAACCAATGCAATATTTGGTCGACCCCACTCTTCCTTCGGCGAGTGAAGCGATCGAGTCGATGCAATCTTTGACCGATCCCCTCAGTCCTTTGGAGACTGATGCACCTGTCCCTAAAGTCTTGTGCGTTACCAGTTTGGATGTTCCTAAAAAAGGGGGTACTTCATCTGTGCCATGTGAACCCCTACCAAGACCTAGGACTATTTCTTTGGATTGGAATAGTCTAGCCGAGCCTCGTCTTCCTTCTTCGACACCTTTCCAGATAAAGGTTGATATCGGGAACCATATGGTTGATCGATGCATTGTTGATGAAGGAGCTTTTGTTAGTATCTTTTCCGCTTATGCTTGGAGAGATTTGGGTTTCCCTAATGTTATTCCAGCTGTTAATTGGTCGTTGACCTTTGATAGAAGACCTAGTAAACCATTCGGATTCCTCCGTTAGGCACCTGTTACTTTGGGTGGAAAAACAATCTTAGTTTATTTTATGGTTTTAAAAGACCCTGTGGACTTTGATATGATCCTCAAGCGTGATTATGTTTATGCTATGCATGCTGTGGTGTCTATGCTCTTTCGTGTGATGCATTTTCCTCATAATGAAAGTATCGTCACTATCGACCAGCTTGCATTCGTTGATACTCCTTATTACCCAACTATAGACCAGTCCGATCCCTCGTCATTAGGCACTACTATGTCACATGTAGCTTATGTGGCATATTGTTCCTTGAGTTCGACTGCTACTGAGAAGAAGTCTCTGAGTTCATGCTTATCTTCTCGGGACCTAGTCCCATCTTTTGACCAAGTGACATCTCCATCCGAATGTTTAGATATGTGTTCTATGTGGGACAATATACTTCCTTTCGATGAAGTTTTACTAGAGTCCATAGTACAATTTTCCATTCATTTGGATGTTGATCCAGTCGCAGTTATGTCCAACCCCGGTTTGACCTTAAAGCCTGATCTTTCTACTGTTGAGTCTTTCGACTCTCCTATAGATCTGCGAATTGGTGTTCTTGTTGAGTTTGATTATGTTTCTAGAATTTTCAACTCCCACGATGATGAATTTGTTTATGCAGATTTCATAATGTCCTTCAACTTTTATCTTCATCCTCAATTTGATCTTGTTGATTGTAAGTCCTCGGGTTTGGGTACCATAGACTCTTCCTTTGAAAACTCTGCCTTGTTTATGCTTACTGTTGATGATAGTGAAGTTGAAAGTATTTCTACCACAATGACTTGTATCAAGTCTTTCTTTACATCTGTTATAGCTTAAAATGACACCTCTAGGACTGTGACGACACTTGCATTCCTTGGTCGCATGACGACACTTCTTGAGATCAAGTTCAGTCACACAACAGGACACTTGTGGATTGAGGGGTCATTTAGGACACTAAAAATGGTTGAAATTACCTCATTCTTGACCCATTTGATGATTACAACCCTTAGGAACATTTTTCCAAACAAAACCATCTCCTGAAAATGAGCAGAAAAGCCTGTTTTTGGCCATTTTTCCACATGTGCGCTGGTATGCAAGCATGATAGTAGGGAATATGTGCTACCCTGCTTCATTAAAGTAGCACCCACCTCCACATGTGCACTAGTTTGTCTACTGCAGAGTAGAGTACATTCCTGTACTAGTCAAAATCTTGAAATTTGGGTAAGTTAAGTTGGTTGGGGAACCTCCTACTCGGTTATAACTTCTTTTCCTCTCCTTCACTGACTATATAAGGAGGGTATAAGGGCCATGTGAGGGGACCAAGCCAATAATATTGTTATGCTGGAGGAATGGAGACCCTCATCCCCCTCTCTTATGCCTCAGTTTCTCATAAACCCTAGCATAGCTGATTAGAGGTTGGGATCCTTGGAGAACAGAAGTAGGAGACCTTGAATCTAGGTTTCATGAAGTGCCGAGCTTGAAAGAAGGTATAACTTTATGTACTTGCTTTCATTCATTAATAAAGATCAGACGTTCTTTCCTTTCCAAATATGACCTATTTATGTGTGTCTTATATTTGATTACAATTTGTTTATAATCTCATTTTTTCTTCAATTATGAATATCAATCTTATGTATGTAGTCAAATGTGTTTGAGAAGGGTATCAAGTTGTTTTGTAGGTGTGGGCATTGTGACATTGGACATCATTGGAGAGCAAGGAAGGAAAATCTAGGATCAACCTTCTAAATGAGGTGCCTACATCTCTAAACCCTAATCTCTTCACTTATTTGTTGTACTTGCAGAATGCTTGTAAGTCTATCTTTATCACCGTAAGTTGGTAGTTTTTTCCCTGAACTATAGGTGCATTTTCCTCACAACACTTCTACCTCGACATTCGATAGTACGAGAGTTACAGTTGCTGTTGCGCCTATCTGGCGTTTGTTGCTGCTACTTGCCAATGATTTAAAGGTAATGTGATTCAAAACTCCTTCCTGTAGCTTTCATACTTGACAATTAACATAGTAGTAGTTTATTTGTTTAATGGTGAGTCTCGTTCTTGAAAGGATAATTGTTTTTTACCACAATGTTAATGTTGTTTTTACAGGGTAAAGATTCGATGGCTTCTCCAATTTGGGCATTGAAAGTTGGCTACTGCTACACTAACCGATAAGCCTCAGAGGTTCCTTGTAACTCTGGTTATGTGGGAAGTGATGGCCAAACTGTTTATTCTGTGGTCTTCATTTTTAGCTCGGCGAGTTTGTATTTCATCAACCTTAGGGTTTGTAAAAGATTGGGGAGGATAGTTCCTCGACCCAGAAGGCACGAGCCTGTTATGATGGTAACTGTCGTATGAAGTTGTTCTTTCTCACACAATTGGGATAATGTAATAATTTATGTGTTTCAATAACAATGATAGATGTTTGATGTATATGGAGGGTTTCCACCTGTGTGTAGTTTGTCTTTTTTTTGTAAACAATGTTGTTGCATTCTACTCTTATGAAATTTACCAGGTTTAGGGTTTCGTCTTCATTTGGGAATTGTATAGTTTTGATGTTTTTTCTTCGATAAGGTCTCGGCATCAAACTGGTGTTTTTCTATTTGGTTTAGAAATATCCTATAGACGTTATGTTAACTGAATTCTGGAGATGATATTAAAAATATGACTATTCGACCTGTAGGAACGATTACTATGTAAACGTTTGGTTTTTATGGAAATAACCACTGGTTTGACTTATTGCTTAAGATGGGTTTAAAGTGTTAGCTGTGTCAATTTATTAGAAATAGAAAAAGGTTTGATATAAGTTTAAGTTTGAAACCTATGATGAGAATTGGTAATGCTAACTAGATTTTACGCTGTGATGTTGAAACCATAACTTGGTTCTGTTTAAATTGTAACGATTCTATATCTTATATAAAAATCATGCAATAGATAGATATAGAGTTTAAATTGTTTTAAAATGAAAATGTTGACTATATGCTAAAATTTGATAGCATTGTTTAGGGTTATAGCATAAGTCGATACATGTTTTGATTTACACTATGAAATTTATAATATAAAACAATGTGTAATTATGTGCATATAATAGTTGGAATTCTTGCTGACTGTACATGGTTTTTCAAAAGGAAAATATCACTCTGATGTATATTGAAATTAAATCTATATCTATTATAATATAAACATGTACATTCTAAATACTGTAATACAGAGAACAATTCTTATGCTATTAGAACATAAATCTATTTGTGTTGAGAAAAAGATGTTTATAAACAGAGAAAACATTTCATGCTTATTAGGAAAATAGTTACCTGTGAATAAATGATAATAAGGACACTGTAAGTGTATATACAAGATTTAAATAGTAAGCAGAAAACTTGAGAAATTATAATAACTTTATCTTCTCATTCACTTGGCTATTTTCCTATCTTGATCTATCCAACTTAATTTGTCTGTGTACTAGAGTACAATGCAGTTCCTATAGCATGGGGAAAAATGTAAAGAATATTTACTTCATTCATCAATTCTATTCCTAAATTTAATTCGTTTTCAGAAAACTAAAAGTAAGGTTAACTAAACCAGAACACATTCTGTAATTAAAATTAAATACTTGCAATGAACAGATTTAACTACTTAATAACAGATGAACAAATAGAACCTCTAGATGATGATAGGGCCGACAAACACCCAAGGAGGCATGTTCCTACCAACCTATTCCAGAAGAAGCAGCTCAACTGGTGGCTTCTTGTGAACCCCCGAGCCTGATTACTGAACCACTAAGTGGGTGGAATTTGTGTAGAAGCAAGGCACTCAAAATGCCTTCAGCACTCAACATCAACCTCCTGAAATAAAATGCCTTCTCCACTCAGCATCAACCTCCTAAACTCATTAAGAGTTTGGCAGGCTCACAACATGATCAACAACATAGCATATCCCCTCATTAAATCTCTTGGGTGCAAACACAACAAAACCCCAAGGTAAATTTCCTCGTCAGGAAAAGTGATGAAACTCAGTTCAAAATTTGATGGCTATTATATAGACTACTTAGGTTTTTAGTGGTCAGTTTAGAATAAATGAGCCTCAAGCTTCAGTCCCATCTTTCAGGGCACTATGACCACATTTCACGGAGTTGTCCCGTACCAACAGCTAGTTAGTTGCATCATGATGCTGCCACTTGTCCATTGCCTTCTACCCCAGATTCCATTCCACCTAGTGGATTAGTAACCACTCTTTCAATAGTCCTCTTAGGTGTTTGTCTCCTATTTTATTTATTTAATAATAATATATTGTGCAAATTATAGTCATCGTTGGACACCTGTCCAACATAAAAATTTACAATAAAATTTATAATAATGTTTGCTAACACAAAATGTTTTCCATCAAAAAGGGTATGTTACAAACACCCCCACTTAAGCTCAACATCATCCTCGATGTTAGTTAGTCATGGAACAAAACTGGATATGCAACCCTCATATTACTTTCCAGTTCCCAAGTAGCTTCATCAAGGCTAAGGTGCTTCCATTACACCTTTACCTGCCTTATGGTGCGATTCTGTAGCATAATTTCCCTTCGGTCGAGAATACAGTCCGGTTCCACCTGAAAATCTCCTTCAGTTTCCACCTATATGTCATTCCAATTGAGCACGAGTAGCATCGTGCACATAATTCTTTAAAACAGAAACGCGAAAAACATTGTGGATTTTTAAATTATATGGCAATGCCAATTAATATGCAACAGCTCCAATCCTTGATAGGATCTCGAATGGTCCACAATACCTTGGTGCTAGCTTAGCACAACTCCCAAGCTTCAAAGAACTTTTCTTGGGTTTTACCTTTATAAAAGCATGGTCTCCTACCTGAAATTCTCTTTCAGTGCATTTCAAATCAGCATAGCTTTTCTGCCGATCTTGGGAAACCTTTAAGTTACTTGAACCTATTTCACTATCAGCTCAATTTTTTTCAATAAATCTTGTCCTAACATCAATTTGTCTACAGGGTTATCCCAAGAAATAGGAGTACAACATTTTATTCCATACAAAATTTCAAATGCACTTAACTTAGCAGATGCTTGATAATGATTGTTTTATGCAAATTCTGCTAAATGTAAGTAATCTTCCCACCTAGATGGTTGATCTTTAACATACAATCTTAACAGGTTTTCTAAAATTTGATTTACCCTTTTTGTTTGACCATCAATTTGTGGGTGGAAAGAAGTGCTGAAATTTAATTTAGTATTTAATCCTTTAAACAGTGTTGTCAAAAAATTACTGGTGAACTTAGAGTCCCGGTCTGAAATAATTACCTTTGGAATTCCGTGTAAACGAAAAATTTGCTTCATGAAAATATCTGCAATGTTAGAATCCTCGAAATTAGTTTTAACAGGAATAAAATGAGCAGCTTTACTAAGTTTATCAACAAAAACCATGATTGAGTCATTCTGCTTCTGATTTTTAGGCAAACCAGTAATAAAATCAATGCTTATAATTTTCCATTTCCATTCTGGGATTGGTAAAGGCTGCAATAGTCCAGCTGGATGTTGGTGTTTAGCTTTGATAGTTTGACATTCAAAACATCTAGTTATATATTCAGCAACTTCACTCTTCATGTTGGGCCAAAAATACTCATTTCTTAACATAGTTATCATTTTTCGATAACCAGGATGCCCTGAATAAGGACTCTTATGAACTTCATCAAAAATCAACAACTTAACTTTCAGAATATTAGGTACATAAATTCTGTTTTTATAAGTTAAGAATCCTTTTTCATTAATACTGTAATCTGTTATAAAATTTTCAGATGAATTTTCAGCCACTTTATCATGTAATTTTTGGTAATTTTCGTCTTGCTTAATTCCTTCTTCGATTTGATTTTCCAGATCAGTTTTAAAAGTACTGATTGCTGCCACAAAACTCAATCTAGCATTTCTGCTCAATGCATCAGCAACCTTATTTTCCTTTCCATTAATGTGATGAATCTCAAAATCATACTCGTTAGCTTTCCTTGCGTTAAGATTTGTCTGATCCAATAAATACTTTAAGCCCTTATTATCAGTCATTAAAATGAATTTTTTTTCGATCAAGTGATGGCACCACATTTTTAATGCATGTATCATGGCTTCCAACTCAAGATCATAAGTAGCATAATTATTTTCATGTATTTTTAACTTCCTTGACTCAAAAGCAATTGCATGTCCTTCCTAACTTAAGACCCCTCCAAGTCCATTGTTACATGCATCCGTGCATACGACAAAATCCTTATTGGGATTTGCAATTTTTAAGATGGGTGCAGTATTTAATAACTCTTTTAACTTATTAAAACTTTCTTGACACTTTTGATCCCATACGAATTTCTTCCCTTTCCTTTGTAAAGAAGTGATGGGGTTAGCAATTCTAGAGAACCTTTCAATAAACTTTCTGTAATAACCCATTATTCCCATGAATGACCATACATCAGTTACATCTTTTGGGATAGGCCATTCATTAATTGCTTTTATTTTATCAGGATCAACATAAATACCATCTTTAGAAATTATATGACCCAAATACTGAATTTTATCTTTATAAAAATAAAATTTATTGAACTTAACATAAAGCTGATGTTCTCTAAGTACTTGTAAAATGATTTTTAAATGTTCTTCATGCTCTTCTTTAGTTTTTGAGTAAACCAAAATATCATCAATGAATACCACTACGAACTTGTCCAAATATTTATGTAGAACGTTGTTCATTAAACACATGAACACTGCCGGTGTGTTGGTTAGCTCAAAAGGAATAACTACGAACTCGTAGTGTGCATAACGCATTCTAAATGCAGTTTTGAATATGTCCTCATCTTTTATCCGGACTTGATGATAACCCGACCTTAGATCAATTTTAGTGAATATCTCTACTCCACGTACTTGATCAAATAGATCATCTATGTTGGGTAAGGGATATCGGTTCTTAATCGTCATTTTATTAAGCTGACGATAATCAATGCACAAACACATGGTACCGTCCTTTTTAACAAAAATTACTAGTGCTCCCCAAGGAGACACACTGGGCCTTATGTATTTTTTATCTATTAATTCTTTCAGCTGATATTTTAACTCATTTGACTCCAAAATATTCATCCTATAGGGGGACTTCGAGTTTGGTACCGCACCGGGTACTAACTCAATGGTGAAATCAAGTTCTCTTTTTGGAGGTAATCATGGAATTTCTTCGGGAAATACGTCAAAAAAGTCCCTAAGGATGGGAATATCCTCTAGATTTAATTTGTCTTCTTTAGATATACACTCATCATTAATAATATTAACAACAAAAATTTTACAACCTTTCCTGGCAGCTCTCTTTACTTGTAGAGCAGAAATCTGCCTTAGTGAAATCTTTCTATGAATTCCTTTTATTGTTTCTGAATTACCTTCATTATTTACACATGTAAAAGATTTATCATAACAATTCAGTAAAACTCTATGTTGTTCAAGCCAGTCCATACCAATCAACAAATCATATGACCCTAAGGGTAAAACATTCAGATTTATTTGCATTTTCAACTGACTTAAAAATACTTCACAATTCTTGACATAATCTGTAACCTTTCTTTTAGTTCCTGTTGCAAGCTGAACTAACCATGCATTATCAAATTTCTCTAGTTTTTGTTTGCAATGGTTTACTAAAGTAGGTGAAATATAACTCAGATTTTCACCTGGATCTATTAGAATAGAATTAGACTCGTTTTGTATCATACCTTCAATTTCGACCATGGATGTTTGATGGTCTGCTTGACGGCTCTCCAATGCTACATTTATCCTGGGCATTTCTCTTGCGATATCTCCAACTGTAGTTTTTGCTTGCATAGTGTGAATATTGTTGGTTGTCTTCTTGTTGTGTGGGAAATCATCTCTCTTTTGTGGTCTGCCACATTCATAGCACTTTATGGGTCCTTTCTATTCAACATAACTGTTGTTGTTGTTATTGTTATTGTTGTGCTTATTATTATTAGGTACATTTCTTGCAATAGTAAAGTTCTGAGGTGCATTATTCCGGTAATTATTAGGAAAATTTTTGTTATTAAAATTTTTCTTAAAACCTCCAACATTATGATTAAAATTTTTCTTTTTATAGTCATATTGATTAGTCTTACTGTTCTTCCAGCCAGTTGTTCCTTCTCTTTTTTTGTTTTGATCAAAACAAAAATTTGCCTTTCTCATGACCTCTTCCAAAGTGGAAGATTATCATACTCAATACGGTCTTATATATTAAAAGGTAGACAATGGATAAACCTTTGCACTTTAGGCTTTTCCTTGACCATATAGGGCACATGCCTCAACAAGCTAAAGAACTTGCTGCATAGTTCTTTCATGTTCATTGTACCCAACTTTAAATTGTAAAACTCCTTTGACTTATCTTCAAAGTATTGTTCTGACAAAAACTTATTTTTAAACAAACTTTTAAACATAGTCCAAGTTACTTCTTTTTCTTTTATACTCTTGATTCTTTTAAGATCCTGCCACCAAATATCTGCCTTCCCGGTCAGATTTTAAATAGCCATCTTGGCTTTCAGTTGAGAAGAGTAGTCATAAATATTAAAGTACTTTTTCATTCCAAATAACCAAGCTTCTGCTGTCTCACCCTTCTCACTTTTGCCATTAAAAGTGGGTGGCTTAATCTTTTTAAATTCCCCAGTAATCTGTTCTTGATATTCATGTTTTCTCTTTTTAAATCAGCATTCACTGTTACTGCTATCATAATTTAAGTCATTATTACTTGAATCAAATTTAGAGGACGAGTAACTGTTCCTTTTATCATTTCTTGTTTTCTTATGCTTATGTTTGTGGGACATTATTTCAGAATCAGCCTTCAATTCTGATTTTCTGCCTCTTTCATCACTATGACAGTTTCCTTTTAAATCTTGTTGTAACTCTTCCTGTACCTTAAGGATCCATTCATTTTCTTCTTTAACAACTTTTAACTCAGATTTTAAATCCTGTACAGTGCGTAAAATTTCAGAAGACTGGTTATTTAATTCAACATAGATTCCTTCACAATTATTATGATTAATTCGTTCATTATGAGGAGATCTGTCCTCTACTGATTCTTCTGATATTTCCATACCTACAATTTAAAGGTCAATCTGTTCTGTATAAATAAAATTAAATTACAAAAGTTAGTAATATAAACTTTCTGATTTATTTTCTATTTGCGCACATGAGCCTAAATCAGGCCTAGAGTTTGAACTTGCACTCTGATACCACATGTAACATCCCAAAAAAATCATGAAAATTTAAAATTTTCTACGTGACATTTATTGACTATTTAAAGTATGCGGAAAATAGAATAATGTATAAAGATATTCTTGCTATACTAAATGCCATGCTGATTTATACTATAAGAATTTGCGACTAAAAGATTTCAGATTATGTCTTGATGTTATTTATGCTCAGCTGTACTTTTGCAAATTTCTATTGTTATTGTTATGATTGATGAATTAGTTATCTTTCACTAATGTGCTTTTGTTGCTTGATGAAAGGGGTCCTACGGACACCCCGAGGTTTACTTAGCATTCGTGCTAAAGCATGTGACTTCGTAGTTGTGGCAGTTTACAGGTAAGGATTTAAAGTTGTGACAAGTGACCATACAGTTTTTCCAGTAATCTCCTTTGTAAAAATATTTGAAGAGATAAAACTTTGGGCATTCTACTAGTGACAAACTTGGTTCAGGACTAAAACGTTTCAGTTGAAAACATCTGAAATGATTTATGATGCAAATAGTGCATCAAATCTAATGTAACTTATAAGCTTGTATTTGACTTATGAGAAGGTTTGTATCGATGGTGTCTCAGTTTTATATATGATTTTCGTTTAAGTTTCATGTTGAGTTGTACATAAATGTCTATCATTTCCCTCAGCAATTTGTGGAAGATCTATGTATGAAAGATTTGATATTTTTCCTAGGGACTATTCCCGACGATGATGGTGATAGTTTGAATTATTGACATGTCTTTCATTTACACGATACATTAGAATGTATGTGTGTGCAATATCTAAAATTCATTCACAATATGTATTGTTATTTAATGGATTATCTATATAGTCTATTTGCGATGTATTTTGGGACATTACCAATCTTTTACAAAATAAATAACACACTATATGTTGAGTGTTGTGTGTGATAGTGTGAACCTTATATGATACCATACAAACATGGGTTATTATGCAATATGTGATACTATGTAAACCTAGCGAATATCTAATGTGTTATATGCACTTACGTGACCCTATGTAATACTCATGCAAACCTTGGTGAATTTCTATCCCAACCTTAACATAATGTTACAAGGATGGTGTAACACCACCTTACTATAAACCATATCCACGTTGTATTAATACCATGATATGAATGTTAATATGCCACAGGTTGACAGATGTAAGCATAGCCTGTGCATTGAATGCATGCAACTTCCGAGATAATGGAATTCCATCGTGGATGGCATAGTAAGCTTTGGTCACATGATGGTTTCGTGGTGTAACAACTATGTGATGAGTTGTAATTTGACAATGGTTCATGTGTAGCCGAGCTGGCTCCTTCGTGGCTGTGGAAATGATGGCTCATTTAATAAGGTAGATGGCATTGTTGTTTCGTAAATCCAACCGGTGATCTCCACCGTTGATCTATGAGGGTTTCAATGAATGAGAGTTAAAACCCTACCTCCACGACTTTCATTGTGTTTATCTTTATGTTCTAGATATATTTATTTTAGTGTAATTAAATCCATGTGTATGGATTTAATTACCATAATTATGTATGAATTCAAGTTAGGAATGCTTATAACTTTTGAGATGGATATTTAACTAATTGGGATGTTATAGTTTTGCATCCATTGTTAAATTCTATAATAAGGAAAATAATTCAAATTGGGTAATAGAGAAAAAATATATGTTGAAACTGAGTACCCCATAGCCTGGATTATGTCAAGAGGAAACTACGTACATGCCATTGGGGGTGATTCATGAGATTATAGGTACATGGTGTATGTTCCTACCCTAGATGTCCTGAGATAGATTTCAACATGAGATATGTTCTGTGATGGATCGGAGCATGAGAGATGGTCTGTGATGGATATGTGTAGTTGAGATATCCTTCTCAGTGAATACTTGATCTAAGGATGGTGTTGAATTTCCTTTCTTCCCTTAGGTGTTGGATATATCTTGCATATATGGTGGAAGCCCTTCATTGTGGCCACATGGAGGGAACACTTGGTCGGAAAGTTCCATACAATGGATGTGGATAATTGTGCATCATGGAAGAGGGATTCAAGCCCTAGTTAGTATGTGACATCTTGGAGTTTTTTTTGGAAGATTGTAGATGACTCAATGATGCTTAGGAGTTAGATAGTGTTCTTTAATGGGGTAGCTAACCCAATGTAGTACATTGCTTTGGAAGAATCAATAGAGCCCATGTAGGAAGATTGTGATGGAGTGGTGTAGATGTGCCTTGATTAGTTACACCACCTTGGAGCCATTATTTTGAATGGCATCCTTTTGGAGCATGAAACATGTACTTTAGTGGGGACACATCACTTGTGTTATCCTACAAAGGTTTATGTAGGTTTATTTTAATAACTTGTAACACATAATATTGTTGGTCTCCCTTTCTTCTCATATAAATAGAGGAAGGAGAGATTCTTTACAAAATCATCATTTGTACTCTTTTCTTTACACAAAGCTTCTTGCAGGAAGTCGCTCAAGTTTCCTCATGAAACTTAGATGGAGTTATGAATTCTAGAGGAGATGTTTTGATTTGGAGTTTTCTCTTGTGGAGGAGGCATGGATGATGATCATTCTTGTTTCTCTTTCTTGGATATTCACTTGTTCTTGATTTCTCCCTCTCTCTCTCCTTTGGACATTAGGGTTTTGTGATAAAATCCCAAAGTGGATTTGTGAAGAAGAAGATATGAGGAGGATGCATTTTTTTGGAGATTGTGTTGGAGAGATTCTCGCACTTGTATTTTCTCGATAAAGCTAGAGTTTGATGATTTACCCTAGTTAGGGATTTTTGGATAGTTGGATCTTTTGTAGTATCCTTTATAGAATCTTATGGTATGCGCTTGTACTTCATCCGAGCTTATATATGATGTTTCCAACTATCCATATATTGTGCAATTTCTAAATTTGAATTTCAACAAGATGTGTTCTTTATGCAATGTCATTTATAGTATTTTAAGTCTTGCTAATTTGACATAAGTAAATTGGAAATTTTTTTGGTGTATTAAAATCTAACAAAGAATACAAGGGGATGATTTTACAATTTTTATACTACTAAAAAATACATTTTGAGATTTGGTTATTGATTTATATGTTGATGTAGAAGGGATTGAAACATATTTCATTGTTTGGTATATTATCTCCTTGAATTGCCATGAAGATTGGATTTATTATAAGTGAATTATTATGGTCTTTCCATAATAATTTAAAATCACATTGGGGGTTATTGTAACATCCCAAAAAAATCACAAAAATTTAAAATTTTCTACGTGACATTTATTGCTTATTTAAAGTATGCGGAAAATAGAATAATGTATAAAGATCTTCTTGTTGTACTAAATGCCATGCTGATTTATAATATAAAAATTTGCGACTAAAAGACTTCAGATTATGTCTTGATGTTATCTATGCTTGGATGTACTATTGCAAATTTCTATTGTTATTGTTATGATTGAAGAATCAGTTATATTTGACTAATGTGCTTTTGTTGGTTGATGGAAGGGGTCCTACGGATTCCCTGAGGCTTACTTAGCATTCATGATAAAGCATGTGACTTTGTACTTGTGGCAGTTTACAGGTAAGGATTTAAAGTTACGACAACTGACCATACAGTTTTTCCATTAATCTCCTTTGTAAAAATATTTGAAGAGATAAAACTTTGGGCATTCTACTGGTGAGAAACTTGGTTCAAGACTAAAATCGTTTAAGTTGAAGACATCTGAAATGATTTCTGATGCAAATAGTGCATCAAATCTAATCTAACTTATAAGCTTGTATTTGACTCATGAGAAGGTTTGTATCGATTGTGTCTCAGTTTTATACTCAGGATTATATATGATTTTTGTTTAAGTTTCATTTCGAGTCATACATAAATGTCTATCGTTTCCCTCTTTAGAAATTTGTGGAAGACCTATGTATGAAAGATTTGATGTTTTTCCTAGGGACTATTCCCTACGATGATGGTGATAGTTTGAATTATTGACATGTCTTTCATTTACACGATACATTAGAATGTATGTGTGTGCAATATCTAAAATCCATTCACAATGTGTATTGTTATTTAATGCATTATCTATATAGTCTATTTTCAATGTATTTTGGAACATTATCAATCTTTTACAAAATAAATAAAACACTATATGTTGAGTGTTGTGTGTGATAGTGTGAACCTTATATGATACCATGCAAACATGGGTTAGTATGCAATATGTGATGCTATGTAAACCTAGCGAATATCTAATGTGTTATATGCACTTACGTGACCCTATGTAATACTCATGCAAACCTTGGTGAATTTATATCCCAAACTTAACATAATGTTACAAGGATGGTGTAACACGACCATACTATAAACCATATCCACATTGTATTAATACCATGATATGAATGTTAATATACCACAGATTGACAGATGTAACTGTAGCCTATGCATTGACTGGATGCAACTTCCGAGATAATGGAATTCCATCATGGATGGCATAGTAAGCTTTGGTCACGTGATGGTTTCGTGGTGTGACAACTATGTTATGAGTTGTAAGTTGACAATGGTTCATGTGTAGCCGATCTGGATCCTTCGTGGTTGTGGAAATGATGGCTCATTTAATAAGGTAGATGGAATTATTGTTTCGTAAATCCATCCCGTGATATCCACCATTGATCTAGCAGGGTTTCAATGAACGAGAGTTAAACCCTACCTCTGTGACTTTCATTGTGTTTATTGTGATCTTTGGCAATTGATAGAGGTGGCTTTGCGTGGCCGACAGGCTAAGGGTCTGTAGGGTTGTTGTGTTTCCTGTAGAGGCGTAGCTCCTGTGTTTTGAACTCGTGACCTGTGTAGCTTATAGAGCCGAAATCCCCAGATCTTTGTGCAGTGGATATTTGTTAAGGTTTGCAGCTTGGGTCTGTTTTCTTGATGTCGTTCGATACCCAGACCAGTTGAGGGTTTGTTCTTTTTAAAACTAGGTTCGAGATGAATGGCCAGGTCCTCGCCATGGTTGATACATTTCTCGGCACTATTTCACCGTTTTAAAGTTGATATTTTGGTGTGGGGTTTCCTTCTTGTTATAGCTTAAAATGACACCTCTCCGTCTGTGACGACACTTGCATTCCTTGGTCGCATGACGACACTTCTTCAGATCAAGTTCAATCACACAACAAGACACTTTTGGATTGAGGGGTCATTTGGGACACTAAAAATGGTTGAAATTACCTCGTTCTCGACCCATTTGATTATTACAACCCTTAGGAACATTTTTCCAGACCAAACCATCTACTGAAAATGAGTAGAAAAGCCTGTTTTTGGCCATTTTTCCACATGTGCACTGGTATGCAAGCATGTTAGTAGGGAATATTCACTACCCTGCTTGATTAAAGTAGTGCCCAACTCCACATGTGCGCTAGTTTTTCTACTACAGAGTAGAGCACATTCCTGTACTAGTCAGAATCTCGAAATTTGGGTAAGTTAAGTTGGTTGGGGAACATCCTACTCAGTTATAACTTATTTTCCTCTCCTTCACTGACAATATAAGGAGGGTAGAAGGTCCATGTGAGGGGACCAAGCCTATAATATTGTTATGCTGGAGGAATGGAGACCCTCATCCCCCTCTCTTGTGCCTCAGTTTCTCATAAACCCTAGCACAACTGATTACAAAAATATTAAATCATTTTTCCGCTTAGGAAATTTAACACAACCTTTTGTCGAGGCTAATGTACTAATTTGGTTTAGGCTAAGTTCTTAGTTTTAGTGAATGGTACTCAATATGGGTTAGATCCATGCAAATAGTTAGGCCCGTGTAGATTATTATTGCCTTCTGGTGATTAGAAGTTTTCTCCGACGTCCTTATTTAGGACTAAATATTAACATACTTGTAAACTTAAGTGTTTGCTTGGTGAACATCTCAGTTCACTTTAAGTGCTCACGACATTAGGATGACCACAATCATCAAAATTCATGGCTATCAATCCATTCACCCTCTCCCCCTAGTGGATTTCATGCCCCATCTATTTTGTTGCATCAAGCCTTCAATCTCCTAAGTCTACAATTTCACTTAACACTTAGGAAAGAATAATCATACTTACAAAGTTTTTACTTGTGGAGCTCTTTCCATGAGCTCATTGTCGTTGCCGGGTACACAGTTGTACTTTCTATTGTAGAAACCCTAAGGGAGAAAAGAGGGATATTACATCCTTCCCCTCTTAAGAATAACACAATCCTCGGTGTTCATATCCTTCCAACTTTGTCTTCCACTTTTAGTTGTCTTTGTAAACAAATTCTTTTCATCTATCACTAGTACAAAATGAGAGACAAGTGACTAGGAGAATAAAAAAATTTAGTCACCACTGTTTTTTCAAGGGATAAACGATTAAAATTGAGCAATTTTACATAAGCCAACAAAAAATGACTTAGATAAATGACTAATTTAGTCACGTGATAAAATATATGACTAGATAACAAGTGAGTAAAATAAATATGACTAACATAAATAACTAATTTAGTCACGGGAATATAAATATGACTAGATAACAATGATTAATGTGAATTAGTCGTTTATGTTAGTCATTTTTAATTTTGTCACACTGATAATGGGAAATTACAATTTTGATAATGAATTTGTACAATATTTTACTAAATTTTAACAATGTAACAACTCCCTTTGTGGCTCACGAGTGATGCATTGTAAATCCTTGCAACATCACATAATATCTATAGAGGGAATGTTATTTCAACTACAAGTGCGATATGTTGGTATTTTGAGATTCGAAACACCAATAATTGATCTCTTGGACTACACCATGGTCTAGGGTTCAAATTTATTTCCTAAGTTCATACCATTTGCTTATGGGGTCATGGACCATTACGATACCCTTAACCAATATCACATAACATGCATCTACATAGAAAATATTATCTAGTCTACATGTGAGGTATCATCATCTTTTTGAGAACTTGCACATGATAGGGGTCAATGGTTCTTGATGCATGACAGAAAATTATATAGTCAAAACTATGGTCTTAGGTTGTAACATTTGCCTCTAAAGCTCATGGTCCATACGTGGGGCCCAAAATTACCACCACAATCCCCCCATATGGAATCTTTTGCATATAAATTGGATATGTTCATGGCCATTTTGAGGTTTGAAACACCATGGATGGCTCCTAATACCCAAGTAAAGGTTTCATGTGGCATAATTTGTGGGGTCCTTAGCCACTATGTAGGCCTTATAAGTGGGAACTTTGTCATGTCAGTAGGATATGATGTCCATTTAAATTTTGTGACACGAAGCCGAGTTCAATGCCAAAAATGTAGGTTTTTGGGTAAAAAATTGAGTGTACTAGTCTTAGGCTCTTCCTAGAGACCGTCCATGGTGTGATAAACAATGAGACAACATTATTCTTTAGCATGTTATTAAACATTGTTGAGATTTGTCCATCATGCCACTATGGGCATATTTGTTAAGCATTATAGTCGAAAAAATGGTGTCTCATTGAGACATTCTATAAGCCACATGATGAGCATATTCTAATCACCCTTGTTGGAAATATCTTATGATCAGGGAATTTAGGGGACCACATTTCGAACCTTGACCAAATAATTTATATTATTTTCATCTTTATAGCTAATTGTTTTTCTTTCATTTTAGTTGCAGGGAAGAGAATGCAAATGAATGGTGTAGTTGCTCATCAACTCTCCAATGTTTTTCTTTCAAGGGGCAAAAACTCAAGCCATTATAAGGGAGGAATTGTAGTTGCTCATCAACTACATAAAACATAAAAATTGGATATTTAATCACCAACACAATAAAACCCCCAAAATTTATGTTCTATCTTGGAATATAAAAAGGACTTACTACTTGAGGACACTATATATTTTTAAAAATAATAATGACAATAATGGAGAAACATCACATTTTCCTTCTCTATAAAACTAAAACTAGTATTAAATAAATGAAGATATTCTATCAATTTTATTTAAGAGATTGTATATTTATGCCAAGCATCTCGAAAGGCTCATCAAGGGGTCTTGATAATCTATGGTATTGAGCTTGAAAATGAAGTAGTTTTGTATTCACAAATTGCGAGGGAAGTAGGGAAAAAAGCGTATTTTGACCACAAAATGAGAAAATCCTTAGGCTTGGATGGATTCCCTTTTATTGAGTAGTTTTACCTAATTTAAGCTATATTTTATTCAGTAGTTTTATCCTAATTTAAGTCATATTTATCTTAATAAATTTAATCTTCCACAAATCTAATAGATATATAGATAGATAGATAGATAAAACTCAAATATCTAATTTATTAAACACTAATAAAACTAAAATTTCTCATGGATCAAAGGGCTCTTGCTACACCACGTTTTGGAGGGAGTTAATTAAACAAGAGTTAAGCCATGGTGGAGTAACGAGTTGTCCTTAGCCTTGTTGTATCTTTTGCATATGGTTGAATATTGTATATTCATTCACCTAAGGAATATGTAAAAAAAAACAAAAAACAACAAAAACAAAAACAAAATAAAATAATAAAAAACGAAAAAAAACATAATATAAACCAAATAAAACAAATACTATAAGAAATTAAACAAACCATAATGGAAAACAACAAAAAGTAACGAAATCCATAAAAAAAAAATGAAACCCTGGACCTAGACCACACAGAGATTTGGAACGAAACCGTGGACCTCGACCACACACAGAGATTTGGAGCAAGGAGCATGGAAATAGAGATCCTGACCTCGAGTATGCAAAGAGGAGTAAGGAGCAAAATGGATATGGCTAGAAGACCAATTGAACCCTTGCGCAATTGACCAATGTTTCCTAAATGGTGAGCTCATTATGTTTTTTCATGGAAATGGTTATCTTGAAGGTTTAGGGAAGATGAAGGCTAGAAATAAAAGAACATAATTTGAGAATGGTTGCCCTTTAGTTTTCTTAAAAACCGCCTATTGATGCTCTAAATGTCAAATCTGTTTTCTAACGGTTTGTAAGTACACCATAAACCCCCACCATTTTTAAATTTTGATTCATATCTGTGTTATATTTTTTATACCCTTTATATTTTTAATCACATATAACCTGTAGGAGTTTTGAACACATATCAACCATAATATCGATGTGATTGGCTCTACCATTACTTTCTTATTATGATTTTGAATCCATGTTGATGTCTGATGTAAGCAAGGCCTAACAATATAGATCTACTTTGTTACAGAAACTTTGAAGCCAGGCATAGGTGGGACATTAGAGTCTTCAATACTTTTTAAATCTCCCACCCAAACCCAAATATTTATGTGAGAGATAGACTGAATTCCTATCTGAAAAAAGGATTCGTTGGATACCAATTATCCTAATTACCCAAATCCTCACAAGGTTTTTTTGCAATGAAAAAATTACAGAATCCAATTTCTCTGAGGTTTCTGTAGTCAAATCTTGAATAGCCGTCTATAGTTTTTGTAGTTTCTAATTGGTTTCATTCCTGCAAAATGTATGTTATCAAGCGAGATGGCAGACCTAAGGTTGTGCATTTTGACAAGATCACGGCTAGATTGAAAAAACTCAGCTATGGACTCAACGTTGATCACTGTGATCCTGTGCTTGTTGCACAAAAGGTTTGCATAGGAGTTTACAAGGGTTTCACTATGAGTCAGCTTGATGAGTTGGCTACTGATACTACGGCTTCCATGACTGCAAATCATCCGGCCTATGCTCTGGTAAGTCAAAGAGCTCATGTCTATATATCCCTTTTGATTTCAATGGTTTGCATAGACATTGAAGTCACAATTGCCCTCAAGATTTATTTGATTGATGTGTTTGTGTTTTTTCTGGATGTGGGTTGTAGTTGGCTGCAAGGATCGTTGTCTCAAACATCCATAAAAACACCAAGAAATCATTTTCTAAAACATGAGTTGCCTTATATGTGCATTTAGTACACTTATAACTCTTCTGGATCTAATGTAAACTTCATATTAATTTTTTTTTGGAGATTCCTTGTGTAATGTTTTTCAAATGATCCATATTTAGTACACTTATAACTCTTCTGGATCTAATGTAAACTTAGTATTAATTTTTTTTGGAGATTCCTTGTGTAACGTTTTTGAAATGATCCATGTTTCCAGGGGACACTCCACCCATCTTCAGCATCAAGATGAAGCTGTTCATCTTGATCATGAAGATAAACAATGAACACTCTAGCACTCATATAAACTAAACTATTTGTTGTAATGTGCTTGACCTTTGTTCATCTTGATCTGTAGTGAAATAGAGAATCAGCCCCATTTTCATCCTTGAATCATGTCCAAGTATGTACTTATGTTTGTCCTTTCTTTTAATGTCCCATGAGATCTAACGAGTGTATGCAACCTTTCCTCTTGCAGTCAAAAGTAAAAATTGAATCTAGTTACAGATCTGACTGTGATGATGTTTCAATGTCTTGTATGTACATTTGGACACACGTTTGGTATGTTTGTTTGCCCACTTCTTATGATTGACTTACCAAACGTATGCTATGGGTTTGCTGATGTTACAGAATCAAGGACATCTATGCTCATGTGAATGTGAGATCTGGTCAGGCCTCCCCTTTGATAGCAGATGATGTTTATGATATCATCTTGAAGGTGCTTTTTATTTTTTCCTCCACATTTGTAGAATGTAGGGGTAACTGGTACTGGCTAGGCTTGTAAGTTCTTTGATTTTTACTATTCTTGTTAACTTAGTTAAGGTTTTATGTGTATTGGTGAATTTTGTGGAATTCTTCAAGTGTTTATTAGTTTATCATTGCCTTCTTTTATTATTAAACTTTGAATACATTTTTTTGAGAAAAACTTAACATTTAATTCACCAACTATTATCTCATAAAAAATCCAACAATAATTAACATTTCTCATTGTGGATTCGAATCTGGGTAGGAGTATAACACTCATAACCACTATGGTTAGAGTCAATTAACATTGTTATTTATATATTTACTTATTGAAACACGCTTTCATTTTCTTAGTAAGGGAATATGTACAGAGTATATTACAAATGAAAGGGCTGTACATATGAAACCATTTAGAAGGAAAGCGCTGTACAGATGCAACCATTTAGAAGGCGAGATTAGGAGTAATTAAATAAATCTCCTTTCTCGTAGGTAACCAATTTCTATTCAGATCAAACAAATTTTTTAAAACCAACAAACAATCATATTCATGTATGACAATTAAGATCCTCAATGGTGAACAAGACAAGTAAATATTCACCAGCGTGCGATGATCAGTTGAATAAATACAAACAGACAACTTGGAAGCTACCATCGTTGTAGAGTGTGGCAGATTATCATCAAATTTTTATTTTTTTTCTGCCACCTAATATCTTCAATAGGCTTGATTGGAAAGTTAGGAGTTTAACATTATTTATGCATATCATTTCAATTGTTTTCCTTTTGAGAAGGTGAGTGGAATATGCATGAATTTATCATTATTGGGAGGGTGTTCGGATTTTTCACAGCTGTCATGTGGTTAACTCTATCTTTTGTCTTTGCATGTTTGGCTTGCCTGATTGATGCAATATTTTCTAAATTTCTTAATGATTCAAAGTTATGGAATTTTAGTTTGGGTTATTTATTGGAGCCCTTTTTTAGGCCATTAGCATTATTGTGTGTTTTGGTTTAATTAGAGTGTTAAAGTAGTATTTGATAAAAAAGAGACATTTTTTTTGTTAATTTACTGTGATTGCTTTTGCAAACTTGCAAAGAGTTTTCAGTACTCTTCATTGTGGTTACAATTACAAACTTATAGAGCTCATTGTGTTTTTAATGGAGATCATATTAGTTTTTAGTTCATAGACATGAATTTTATTATCAATTGACATCGCATGACCTTTGGCGCTTGCATTTCCACTATGTTCAATTACAGTAATAATAATTTGAAAAATATTTAGTTTGATTCTATTTATTTGTTTGATAGACTGTGTTGGTCTTGGAGGATGGTAAATAATAAATATCATCATCATCACCATAGCTAATTATGGCAATTTTCATAATCATGGTGTTCTAATGATTATGCTTGTTTGTGTTTTTTTGTGGGTTCAGAATGCTACTTGGTTGGATAGTGAAATAATCTATGATAGGGATTTTGACTATGACTACTTTGGCTTCAAGACATTGGAGAGGTCCTACTTGTTGAAATTGAATGGGGTTGTTGTGGAGAGGCCTCAACATATGTTGATGAGGGTTTCAGTGGGAATTCATAAGGATGACATTGAATTTTCTATCGGGACTTATCATTTGATGTCACAGTGTTGGTGTACCCATGCTTCTCCAACTCTGTTTAATGGTGGGATTCCAAGGACCCATCTATGCTCCTTGCAATGTTATTGAACTAGAAGGATGACTTAGGTTGCATGTGGATATCAATATGAGTGATGCATTTTAAGTTAGGGGCTTGATTTGGTAAGTTATAGTTCATGCCCTTTCATGGATTGACCTCCTCAAGTACTTTTAGTAGTGGATTATCTCATGGAATTTATTAAGATGTTTATGATGTTTCCATTTGAGTTCAAGCAAGATTAGACGCTATGAATTGTTTTTGAGATTTTAGCAAATGAAATATAACTTTTAGATTGACATTTCACGTAAAACAAAAATTGTTGGAGGTATTACAGTCTCTTGAATGGAAATGATGCATTTTGATTGGCAATTATCCGAGCCTGTGAATCCTTGTCATGAAAATCTTTTTGGGGTTTTTCTAATCTTCTATTCAATGTTTTGAATTTGCTACAGTTAAGTAGCTTCTTCCTTATCTGTATGAAGGATGATAGCATAGAAGGTATTTATGATACCCTCAAAGAATGTGCTGTGATTAGCAAATCAGAAGGAGGTATTGGAGTTTCAATCCATAATATTTGTTCAACAAATAGTTACATACGTGGAACAAATGGCACATCAAATGGTATTGTGCCAATATTGTGTGTGTTTAATGATACTGTTCGATATGTAGATCAAGGAGGAGGAAAGAGAAAGGGTAATTGGGAATGTTACTATTTTATGAAATGTATCTTGTTTCTGTTAATGCTTACTGGCTAGTTATTATTTAGTTCTTACAGGAATGAAATAAAGGAACAATTTTGAGATGCAGGTGCTTAGATGAAGTTATTGTCGCAAGAAATATATTCAATTTGACTACCATTTTCCACAGGTGCTTTTACTGTGTACTTGGATCCATGGCATGCTGATGTTTTTGACTTTTTGGATTTGAGAAAGAACCATGGGAAGGTAATTAGTTGTGCATTTTGAGGAGGATTCTTATTGTATATGTGGTAAGGGGATACAATTAATTGCTACTGGGAATCTTGTGGATTGTTAACAAGAAGAGAACATGGAAAGGGATTTGTTCTATAGTCTATGGGTTCCAGATCTCTTTATGAAGAGAGTCAAGGACAATGCTACTTGGTCATTGTTCTATCCCAATGAGTCTCATGTTTTAGCAGATTGTTCGGGTGAAGAGTTTGATAATCTGTACCTCAAATATGAGCAGCAGGTATTTTGGCAAACTTACAAACATCTCTTTCTTTTTAATTTATAAATTTGTTGTATTTAATTTTGGTTAATCATGTGTGTCCAATCAGGTTAAGGCAAAGAAGGTTGTGCAAGCTCAGAAACTTTGGTTTGCAATTTTGGAATCTCAGATAGAAACTGGCAATCCTTATATGTTGTACAAGGTAATTCCATTCGTTCATATCTTACATATTTTGAGTTTGTTATTTGTTGCAACATTCTTTGAATGTTTTTTGGACTTCAGGACTCATGCAATAGGAAGAGTAATCAACAAAATTTGGGAACAATCAAATATTCTAATCTTTGCATGGAAATTATTGAGTACACTAGCCCAACAGAAAGTGAAGTTTGTAATTTGGCATCGCTTGCTCTGCCAAGATTTGTAAGAGAAAAGGTATGCTTGTTGAAAGTTATTCTTGTTACTATTTTAAGCTTTAGGTAAAGACTTGGAAAATGATTATATCTATATTTCGTAGGGTGTTCCTATTGAGTCTCTTCCTTCTAAGCTTGTTGGTAGCATGGGTTCTAAGAACAGTTACTTTGATTTTGAAAATCTAGGAGAGGTAAGTTTCTAGCTTCCACTATTTGAAATATTTGGTTTCATCTTTTTTAGAGCAGTGCTGGTTGTTTGCCAATGTAGCTTTGATTGATGCATTTCTAACATTTCTTTTGTAACAGGTCACATCAATAGTTATTGAAAGCCTGAACAAAATCATTGATGTGAACTACTATCCTGTAGAAACTGCAAAGCGGTCAAATATGCGTCATAGAACTATTGGCATTGGTGTTCAGGGTCTTGGTGATACAGTTATCTTGCTTGGTATGCCATTCGACTCACAAGAGGTGAGCTTCACATGAACATTCAAGTGAATGTATTTGGTGATTTCTTTTTCTAATGTATATGCCATACAATTATTTACTATTTGAAAGCTGCACTACAGGCTCAGAAGTTGAACTCAGATATTTTTGAGACAATATATTATCATGCCCTTGGAAATTATCATATGATCAAGGCTGTAATAAGATGCATTATAATGGGTGATGGCTTTAAGTTTTAATTACTCTTCAAATTGGTGTGCAGGGAATACTTCATCCATACATGTGGGGAGTTACACCTTCAAATTGTTGGGATTGGGCTTCCCTGAGGATAAAGGTTGCAAAAAATGGTGTGAAAAATTCTCTCCTTGTTGCTCCTATGCCAACAACATAAACTAGTCAAGTTCTTGGGAACAATGAGTGCTTTGAGCCGTACACATAAAATATTTATAGCAGGAGAGTGTTAAGGTAAATTTCTTTCATTATCAGACGTTTTTCTAAAATAGTGCACTTATATTTACGTGATTAAAATGTACTATCTGTTTATTTTGCAGTGGTGAATTTATGGTGGTGAACAAGCATCTTCTTGATGATTTAACTAATGTTGGGCTTTGGAATCCTGATCTGAAGAACAAGATCATTTATCACAATGGCGCAGTTCAAAACATTAGTCATATTTTTGATGAATTAAAGGCTATATACAAGTTGAGCACCGTACCAATATCATAATAAATTTTGTTTTCAGTGTTAGGATTTTTGACTATTTATGAAGTGCACCGGGTATGCTTGATGCAAACAGGATAGTATGGGAGATGAAACAATGTGCAATTGTTGATATGGCTGTTGGTCGTGGTTGCTATATAGATCATAGACAAAGCCTTAACATTCACATGGACCAACCTAGTTTTGGGAAGCTAACTTCCCTTTATTTTTATACTTGGTCAAAGGTAAACTGCCTTTAATTTGTATTTCAACAAATGAACAATTTACCTAAAGTTTAATATCTTTAAGATTGTGAGGTGCCTATTTCTAGCTATGATGCTAAATAAATTGATATATTATCATGTTGTTCTACCTTCATGGATTCATCCATCCATGACAGGTCAACCCTTTGGAAAGGGTGAAACTTACTTTTGACTAAGATGCTAATATTCAAATGAAAGGGCAGCCTATTGTTCAAAAAACTGGTTGTTTCTCATAAGACAATTCATAGAATAATTTTTACTGCAATTGGTTTTGAAGAAGTGAAGTTGAAGATAATTGTATGTATTTTGGATCTCAGACAGGAAAACCTCTCTAGCTATCGAGAGATCAACAATTGATAGATAATTAAAACAAATTTATTACAAGTTGGATCTTGTATTCTTTTCTGTCTATGAAGGGCAGCATCTTGCTTTTGTTCCTCATAATTTGTATAGCCATGGATTATTGTAGTCATGCGTAGTTTGTAAGATCATTCTTCTTTGAATTTTCATTATTGTCACAGTTGAACTGATATATCTTAAAATTATGTTAGTACTTGAAGCATTATTCTTGAATATGTTTGACATTCATTTTGTTCCCATGCAAAATTTGTTTGAATATCATCATTGTCAGCCAATAACAACTTCTTAAAGGGTGCTAGCTCAATGGTAGAGCACCTTCCTATCAATCTTACTTGCTCTTCGAATCTTGTTGTGCCAGTTTGAGTCAGTTTGACTGTAAGTGACCTCATAAATCATATGTGCTTGACGGCTCAAGGCATCCGCAATCTTGTTTTCCTTTCCTTTAATTTGTTTTAGTTCGAAATGGTGCTCACTAAGGAAGACTAACCACTTGGCCTGTCTAGCATTTAGGTCGGGTTGGTCGAAAAGATACTTCAGAATCATGTTGTCATTAGTAGGAATTTTTTTCCCATAAGGTAATGTCGCCACATCTTCAGAGCATGGATGATGGAGGCTAGCTTGAGATCATGCGTATGGTAGTTTTGCTCATGTTCTTTCAATTTCCTCGATTCGTAGCATATGGAAAAATTGTCTCGCATGAGGACTCCCCCAAGTCGTTCCTTGCTTGCATCCGTGCAAACAACGAAGTCCCCATTGGGATCCGCAATTCATAGAATCGGTGCACTAATCAATAGTTGTTTCAGCTTCCGAAAGCTTTCTTTGCACTTAGCTGTCTAGATGAACTTGTTTGTTTTCTTTTGTAAGGCAGTCATGGGGCATGCAATCCATGAGAAGTTCGCAATGAACTTTTGGTAGTAGCCGGCTAAACCTAAAAACGATCTTATATCAAATACGCACGTAGGTGTGGGCCATTCTTCGATAGCTTTGACCTTTTTGGGGTCAATGGCTATTCCCTTCTTGAAAATGATATGTCCTAAGTATTGAATCTGGGGTTTGTAGAAATCGCACTTACTAAACTTGGCGTACAGTTGGTGTTCCCGTAGTATACATAAAATAATTTGGAGGTGTTCCTTATGTTCTACTTCGTTCTTGGAGTAGATCAAAATGTCGTTAATAAAGACTAGAACAAACTTATCGAGGTATTTACTAAAGATGTTGTTCATCATACACATAACATTGGCCAGTGTGTTTTTCAACCTAAAGGGCATCACTACGAACTCGTAGTGGTTGTAACGGGTACAAAATGCGGTTTTGTTGATATCCTCATAACGGATTCTCACCTGATGGTACCTGGATCGTAAGTTGATCTTTGAGAAGATCTTTTCTCCTCCGACTTGTTCAAACAAGTCATCGATTCTAGGGAGTGGGTAATGGTTCTTAATGGCCATTTTATCGAGTTGGCGGTAGTCGATACACATTTGCATCATTCTATATTTCTTTTTGACAAAGAGTATTGGTGCTCCCCAAGGGGACACACTTAGTTGGATGTACCCTTTGTCAATCAGTTCTTGTAACTGAAGTTTGAGCTCCACCAATTTTGGGGTGCTCATGCGGTAAGGAGCTTTGGAAGCTAGTACTGACCTGGGTGTTAGTTCAATGGAGAAGTCTAAGTCTCGTCTCGTTTGGGTGGTAATCCTAGTATTTCCTTGGGAAATATGTCTTTGAACTCTACGAGGACTGGGAAGTCTTTGATCTTTTAATCCCTATCACTTTCTAAGTTTTGGATATTGACAGCAAAGAGTTTACAACCCTTTTTGATACATTTCTTTGCTTGTAAGGCAGAGATCTGTCTTATAGACACCTTCTTAGGGATAACCTGAATCATCTTTTGATTCCCTTGGTCATCCTTGTAGAGTAAGGACTTGTTTACGTAGTCTAGTGGGACATGGTGTTCTTCTAACCAATCCATGCCGATAATTACATCGTACGATTCTAGGGGTAGAATGTTTAATTACATCCTAGTTGGGAAACCATTCAAATCTATCTCACAAGTTTTGACTAACTTGGAGACCTTTCGTTTGGTACCAGTGGCTAGTTGTACTAGCCATGGTTTCTCATGGTGCTCTCGGCTTAACTTACAAGTGTCCACTAGCTTAGGAGAGATATAACTTCGGCATGCGCCGAGATCTATTAAAACTGAAACAGTTCTATTTGAGATATTACCGTCAATTTCAACCATTGTGGCCTCGTGATCTTCCTGTCGACCGTCAAGGGCGGCATAAATCTTGGGTGTTTTTTCCATGTCTCCTACGGTAGGTTCTACTTGGGCATTATGTAAAACCCCACCCGTTTTGTTGGGGTAGTCTCTGTAGTAGTGGGGCCCTTGGCATTTCCAACAAGAAATGGTTGGTGGGACAAATTTTGTCCCTTTGTTGAAAGCTGGCATGTTAACAGATGGTGGGGGTGCACTTGGTTGTGCTTGAGGTCGGTTGAAGCCTCTATTAGGTGGAAAACTATTGTTATGTTTTCGGTAAGGTGGAGGTCTAAAACCCGGTCTACAGTTGTCCATGAACGTTCTGAACCTATCTCTGTTTCTGTTTATGTTATCATTTCTTGGTTGTTTGTGCTCATAACATAGCATTGCTTTATGTAAAGTCACATCTAGGGTCTTGGGCATGTCAAACTCTATCTTTTCTCCAAAGTTTGGTGGCAGACCTCCCAAGAACTGTTGTATCTTGACCTTTTCGTCTCTGATGTATGGAACATAGTGCAGTAGGTCTAATAATCTATTTATGAATGCCTCCATGGTTAGGGATCCCATTTTCAACTCGTGAAATTCTTTAATTTTCTTATCAAAGAATATTTCAGACATATATTTGTCTTGGAATATTCTACTGAAAGTATCCCATGTTATGTCTCTCACTTCTTTTCCTTTGGTGTATTTGAAGTCTCGCCACCATCTGGCTACTTTAATATTCAGGTTGTATATGGATAGTCAAGCTTGCATTTCACTAGAGTAATTATGAAATTTGAAATACTTTTTCATCCCTAGCAACCATTCCTTAGCCTTCTCCCTATAGTTAATCTCTCCATCATAATTTGGGGCTTATATCTTTCTGAATTATCCTTGAAAACTATCGTCACTTTTCCTCCTTTTCTTGCAAGGAGGTGGTGTACCATCATTGTTGGAAGAGTTCTTACAGTCCTCTTCCATTCGTTCAGGTATGTGCTCTTCTTGTTCTTCTCCCTTAGAGTTGGCAGATTTCTGTGTGTGCCTATTTCCCTTTTTAAAGGTGTTGACTGAGAGTGTGGGCTATCCGTGGGGTTTTTCCCCGGTTAGAGTCTGAAGCAGAGCTTCATTTATAACTTTTTGTTCTCGTCTTTTTTGCATGTTATCATCTCTGAAACTTTGGATTTCTGCCGGTAGATGTTTCATGGATTTGATTAAATCCAAGTTTACTTCCACCACGATTTCTTGCTCTCGTGGTGGAGAGTTCAGATTTACATGTATGTTGCTGCCCCCTTCTGCATTCATTTTCAGACAATGACTGTACCTGCAATGTTATATAAGTGTCAAGAACATAAAATCGTTTAGTTTATTTTTCACATAAAAATATCAAAGTCATAAATGTATGTTTCTGGCTACTGTGTATCTATAATGGATGTTCTGTTTGTAATGAGCCCAATGGGTCACTTAGTTTTGTAGCTGGGATCTGATACCACTTGTAATTCTCCTTACTGTCTACCATGCCTAAGAAAATGATGCATTCTAAATTAGCTTCAGCACTATCAAGATGTCTCATCTAAAACGGAAAAGAAAATTGAGAGTAGTTGTTGTTCATTAAATTTAATTTTTCAGAAGCAATACCATCAGTTAGTATATATGAAATCTCAAGGTGTGTCTAAAGAATGGACCTAAGGTCCTATCCCATTTCTTTTGAGTTTTCATGAGTATGTTTGAGTTTGTAATGTCTAACTGTCTCTTCAGGCATGATGGCCTTTGTTGATGGAAGTTTGAGGCCTATGGGAGGAACCTGGTGTTCCATAAGGAAAAGTACCCTGGCAGTGTTGCCGAGAGGTAAGGGTAAGTCTTGGGATTCATGTTCTTACTTAGCAATTGCTAATGGCTCATCCTATGTGTGCATGCAGGTATTTTTACAAGGGGTTCCTCCTATGAATAAAACTACCACAATGTAATGAAGTGTTCCTAAGTTAAAAATTGTAAGGCTGAGGTTTAAAAAGGAACCTTGGGGTAAAGAGACGCTTGTTTCTACCATTTCGTGACATTTACATAACTCCATATTATAGCGCTTTGGGTAAAAATTAAACTTAGTAAATGGTGTTAAGTGGAGCATTGAATACCACACATACGATGGCAACTTTAAAAGTGGTGACCAGCTGGCAAGGGGTTTCAATATAGGGTTACTACCCTAGCACATGCTCGTTCTTCACTTCACTTGGTTTCAGATAGACCATCGTTGCGCCTAGGAGGTTTTTGTGCCTTGACCTGAGCTATGCTCATGGTCAGTGCACCATTTGGATTTTTATGCACAGCGGTAAAGTTCAAATCGACATGGTCCAGGTAATGGCTAGTTCTCTCTTCAATACAATGTTTTCTGCTATAATTAACTAGTACTCATTACAATCTCACAGTTTAACCTCGTGTCACTTGATGGCTTGGCAGGTAATTGGTGACATTCCTCTTGGCGTGGATTACTTGCTGGTGGCTAGTAATCTCGACTATAATGGCAATGCAAAGGGTAAGTTCAGGGTTTACCATCCCTTATCCCTTCCTCTCGCCTCTGTGGAGTGGTACTGTTTTATTTGCTGTGGGGAACTTCGTGAAGCCTGGTTTTGTTTATTGCAACATGTTGGGAGTTCCTGGAGGTTGTCATTAGCTGGACTAATTATTAAATGTAACTAATAGTATTGGGAGGTAACTCAACCCTGGACGGTTTCTCTGGTTAATGTATCAGTTTGTCCACGTGGCTCTATGAGGATTTTTAAGCTTGTGTAAATGGATATGATGCTCATAGTGTAAAACCTAGGTTTGCATTTTTTCTTCTTCTAAAAGAACCTTGTATGTGTAATAATAATCAGTAGCGATATGGGTTCTCTGCGAATTTCAATGTTTGGCTAGCATTTTGTCTTGTCTCTACATTTTCTTAAGGAGTATGAGAAGTAATGTTGGTTTAAATCTTTTGTATGTGATGTCGTTTTTTTCTATCCTATAGGTGACTGATTTGGGTTTTGAAATGAAACTTGTGTGTTTAAATGATAATGCAAACCTTAGATATCGTTTATCTTTTTGCTTGAAAAGAGGTCTGTGTTTTAATGCCAAGCATTGGGCACTTTGTAAAAGAAAATCTTCATGGATTCGTTAATGGGATTCAACCTTCTGACTGGTGCTTTAATGTTAATAATAGATATGTAGCTAAATATTTGTAATGCTTTGTTTCGCTATGGGATTCGATCCTATCACATTTTCGTTGTGGTAGGTAGTGGGTTGACTAGCTAGTTGAAGAATTGATAGTCGCCAAGGTTTGACTGTAAGTTGTAATGGTGAAATGAGTCTGGGTTTAAACTAGACATAACAAAACAATTGGTTGTCCTGTTTTGTGTTATATTTTTGTGTTTAAATTACGTTTTCTTGGAATTCTAATATAATGGAGCATTGAATCTACCTCAGATTTCATGCTTACTGTTTGTGAGAAGAAGTGTTTGGAAAAGAAAATAAAGGCTACTAATGTGGAATGAAAATGTAACGATATGGTCATTTGATAATGTGTTATGTTCTGCGTTTTGGTTTGAATGTATAGAAGTTAGAAATTATGATTATTTTGAGTCGAGAAATTTTGACAAGTGATGCCATGAAGAGTTCGAAGTCTGGCTCATTTTCCTGTATAAGAGTTAGTAGTTTTAAAAGAATTTAAGTGAGGTTTGTGAAACATTGGGGTTTAAAAACCTTAGTGAGGGTTTAGAGATAATTACAAGAACATCAGTGGATGATAGAAATATAACTCTAGCTATACATTGATCTAGAACATATCATACGATTTCAACATTTAATTATATATATTAATAATGACGAGATCATCTCCGTCGTCTAATTTAATGAGGGTGGATTCAAGGTTTTCGATAAGCTTAGATGTCTAGAACATGCTAGCTTGGCTAGACCCACTAGACATTCTTCTAGGTTCTAAATTGAATCTCAGAGCTTTTATACAGTTCTCATTAGAGGGTTTTGGTTCCTATATGTACTACTATTTTAAATAACTAGGATGAAAACAATACAGTGATGTAATATCAAAATTTATACTAACACCTAGCTTCTATTATAACTTAAAAAGGGAGTTATTAATTCATACCTCATTGCCTTGTGACTTGCTCCTCTCTTGTAGTAGCCTACACACTCAAACAATTATTAATGTAGAGTCTTCTAAGTTTAGTTGACCTATTCGATTGATTTCTTAGTTGAAAAAAATTGGGGCTACCATGTTCCTCCCAACCATGACCCTTAGACCATTCCTGGTACTAACTGGATCCCCCTGAGCTGCTTCCAACATGCATTGAGAGATAGAGGTCCTAGGTTCATTGGTGGTTTAGATCTTGAAAACTTATGGGACTGCTTTAGTTCTTGGAGTAGAAAATTCTCTTTGATTACCATAAGAGAATGATAATGAAAAAGAAGGGATCCCCCACTCTTGGGGTCTTCCCTCTTTATGTAGGGGAGTCTTGAATAAAGACTGTTGAATATTTAGTTTCTTTAAATTAAATAATTTAATATTTAAAAGATATATTTTTGTAAAAACATATCTAGTCCTCTTGAACTAGGACTTCTCACTTGTTTTAACTATAAGTGATGTTAACATTAATCTTTTCATAATAATGATAATAACAATAGTTATATTTCAGCCTAAATACTGATACATTATTAATAATATTTAATAATGTGGTAGCCTACTTATGCATAACTATATATAAAAGAATATATTTTATAAATAAATAATAACACTATTATTATTAAAGCTCTTAATTATAAATTTAGCCTTGAGGCCTTTAAGCATTTTGTTCACCTAAGACTATTCTTAGTCAATCCATACTTTAGGTTATGGTAATTATCTTTTATTTAATTATGTATCTTCAGATGATACTTATTTTAAACATTAAGGATATGGTCCAATTCTTTGGATGATCTTTTGGTAAGCTTGGATAGGCACCTCTAGTCTCTCTCTTGCATGTCGGATTCCCTCATTTAACATGGTAGTTCCCGCAGTATTTGATGATAAATAGAAGATGAATCATTTAACCAAATTAAATAGATGTGATGAAAGCAGAAGTTCTATTCAGAGTCTTTCCGACTCAACACTTTGATATTTAGTAACCTAGAGTGCTTTTTAGAGCCTTTTAACTCAACACTTTCACATGGGTGTTACGCTAGTGCAATTCTAGAGCTTCCTACTCAACACTAGTGCATAAATGTGGTTGTGAGGCACATCTAGAATATTCAAGTGGCCTCGGATCTGGCATTCATTTATCAAGCTTGGAGTGCTCCAGAGATTATGCCCAACACTCAATGTACCTCAGGGCTTACTCCCAGTACATAAACATTCTACTAGGTACATCAGGGCTTATGCCCAGTACGTAGGTTATATGTGTGTTTCTGAGTCCACGATCAAAACACTCATACGTCCATCATGTAAAATCATATCTCTACACAGTGAGTAACAAAAGATCATCTCAATATATTAGGGTTTGTACCCACATCATATGCTAAAGAACATAACCACAACATTAGGGCCTCCTTGCCCAGTATACACTCAATAAAGAAGTCAGTCAGGGTCCATGCCTAGTATGTCAATATATAAAAGAATAAATCATGGGTGCTAGGGCTCATGCCCAATACTCCAAATAAAACATATGTGCTCGGGCCGTGGCCCAATATAACAATAGAAATAGTTAGTCCAAAATTTGGGATATTACATATTTTCATTTACGCGCATGAGCCACTTCAAGCCTAGTATTTGACCGCGCTCTGACACCACATGAAACATCCCCAAAAAATCACTAAAATTTTAAAAATTTTCAAGTAGCATTAACTCCTTACGAATGATGTGCAAAAGTATTTAATGTTATCTTAAACATACTTAGGCGTTCTTTAAAATAAAGCAAACTTAATGACAACAACTTCAATAACTATTATAAAGTCTAAAGGTTTAGGTTTCTCATAAACAAGTTGTTTGTTGTTGCTTCTACTATCTTTAACCAGTGTATTGAAAGGTCGTTATTTCTTGTATTATTGTTTCATTGTCCAGATGTTATGGAATTTGTAACTTACATTAATTAGATGTCATTCATAAAACCTATCATAATTTCTTCGTTCTAAAAGATGAAGTTTGGTCCTAGATACTAAACATTGCTTTGATGACGTGGAGGGGTCCTTGGATAGCCCCGAGGCTTACTTAGCTATCGCTAGCTAACGCTCCTGAATTCTATTGCAATGAACAGGTAAGATAGAGAGATTCCAAGATAAATATGCATAAGCATTTTCAATTCATCTTATAGCACTAAATTGGTCTTTTTAAAATATCATTACGAATATGAAGAAGAATACCTGTTCTGCCAAAACTACTTAGGTAAAAGTTGACATTATTTGTTTACCTTCGTTATGCCATAATTATAAAAGTTGGCTATGTAGTAAAGTTGTGTATTTACCAATCTATAACTCTTATGGCGACGCTATGAAAATGCATAGTTTTATACAGTGTAAAACTTCTTCCACAAACTGTGGATAGGAGTATGTAATGATTTACTATTTCAAAGGAAAGATATAATACTTATGTTGAGATATATTATGTAGTTCTTCGAAACTATATATTGCCAATATAGTATCGAATACATTCATTATTCAATAGTTCTTTATGTGATATGTAACCCTTCTTGATTCCTAAGCTAAGGTTTGGTACTATATGCATGTAACATACATAAGGTACTAAGTACCTAGACCTTACGAGAAGGATACTTTTTATTCTAACTTGCACAAACTATAAGTTGGAACTATTGTAATTACCAAACGTATGCTTTTATATACTTAGAATAATACATTAGGATACGAACGAATGTAGCACTTCCATGTTGCAATCCAATGTTTTGTAACTTTAATTAGTACACTTCCATCCCTGTAGGTACACGATGCAATAAACTTGTGGTGGGAGATAGTTGGCACACAACACGAATCGGTGGTTACAATATTTAATGGCTTCTTAAATGTTATGATAGTGGATGGTCTGGTGGCTGCTATCATGGCCAAGATTTCATGTGAAGTGTTCTGGAGTTTTTGTAACAACAAAGTGTGGGATTCGTCGGAATAAGCAAGAGTGGCATGGTGAGACCCCAGTTGAATTTCCATGCTGGCCAAAACTATACATTGGAGATTGTGGTAATAACTATCATAAATGTGATTGAGATCGTAAAATTTTTAAGTCTTGGTGGCAAGTTCTACATCGTTGATCTTGTTTTATCTCAGTTTTTGGGTTTTAACCTAACCCTGGCATTGATATGCCCCATTACTCACAACTCAATTCATTTTGTGAAAAAGCTAGGGAGGCCAAAAGGCTCTCGACCCTGTAGGGTTTTGTTGGAGGTTCTTTCATGGTTTCGATACCCTGACCTTGATATAAGCACTGTTTCTCAATAGTTCTGGTTACTTCGTAGGTTTTGTATGAGAGTGAGACTCGTTCATGAATTTTTCTTACGAACCGAAGGAAATACTATGGTTTACAATGTACAGGTCTAAATGTAAGTTGGTGGAAATCTTTCTTGTGAGCTGTAGATTGTTAGCACAGTTTAACTGTTCTGGTTTGTCTCGCCATTCGTAACTGTAGAGTGTGGAAATATTTGGATCTCAACGTGGAACTCTTTTTCCATTGTCTGCGTTGGAGAATATGGTAGTCAACCATGCTTCAAAATTCAGGTGATGTATTATTGTTTAAACGAAAGGATTCAAAGGTTGTTTTAAGAATTATCTCTGTTGTTTTCAATACATAACTCTTTAATTAACCATCACTGTAATTTTTGAAATGGAAGGTGAAGTCCTTCGTTAAAGTTGTAGTTGGTCGAAGAGAATGGTGATGTCTCCTGTATGAACTCCGGGTAAGCCTCAGAGACATTTCATGGTTATCCAATACCTTAAGGAAATTGTTACTACGCGTGTTTTGCTTGTTTTGGAAAGCAGTTGATTGTTTTAGGGACAACTTCCGTTCCAAAGTTTTTAATGAGGTTTTTAGACCTTCGTTGTCTAACTGATCCATAAGGCATTTTTGTTTCAAGGTCCACGAACTTTGAGCTATGACTCCCATCGATTTCACAATGTTTCATTTTGAAATCACTGTATGTTTGTATTTTGTGAAGGATGGTTCGAAATACTGATTCAACAATGAAATATTAATTTTGTTGAGAAACTAGACTTTTGGTTTTAACCAAATGTTTGTGAGGGTCGAACCCTTGACCTATAACTCGTATTTTCTTGTAATGAGTTTTGCATAGGTTTTTGATATGAATAAAATGTCTTAAAAGTTGTAAAAGTATTCGACTCTTCAAGAAGTTAGGTCTGATATTTATTGAATTACTTGGGCAAAGCCTGTTTTCTATTCGTAAGGAAATGTAGTGTTTTTGGTTGTACTTTCCAAGCCGTAAGGCCAGTTTGTGAACCCTACTGTAATTATTTACTATGTTGATTTGCTACAGGTTTAACTCCCTGTCATGTTCTACTCTTGCTTTTGTAGAACGAAAGAATTGAACATATTAAAAAGTTTTAATATTATTTAGTGCTTAGGGTTTGACCCTTAAGCGATTTAGTGGAATTTGTGAAGATATAAGTAACCTATGTTTTGTTTGGATTTGTTATTTAAACAATAATGATAAGATAAATCGATATAGAGTACTTCGTTTTACGAGTATGAAAATATAAATTCTTTGCTATAAAATACTTAGATTATTGATAAGAGTTTTATTATGGGGTTTTGATCTTGACAGTAATGAAATGTCACACCTATTTGGACAAGTTTCTAAGATGTATAAAAATTCACTGCGAGCACATGATAGTATTTAAACTGGAAGATTTTATGATTCTGAAAGAGTCTTTACGATCATTTATTTGATTTTACAAACTATTATTGTTATAGTTTGAAAAGGAAAATACTTAGAATACCGTTGCTATTTATACTAAAAGGTAGGATTTGGTTTATTGTATTTCTATTTATAATTCTAAGATGCCTATTTATTAGAATAAAACAGTATTGAAATGACATGGCTCTATTTATAAGATGAATCAATTGATCGTATCCATTTCATATAATCATTATGATATACTCTAATTCTAATTATCCTTTCCTATACTAGAGTATGGCATTTAGAAATAATGTGTGGGAAAATTAAGGAAAGTAATTTTCATTCAATTATAATCTATTTCATTCAATCTGCCTTCTATTTTATCATCTATTTTGGTCAGTTAAAATAAATAAGCTTGCAGAACTGTAATACTAACCAAGAATACATTTGTCTAATCTGTTGATTGAAATAATATATATAAGAGCATTTAGATGAATAATATGGTTTTAACATAAATAAATAAGATAACACAAGTTGAACCTGGAAGCTATAGAAGAAGAAACAAACAGCCAAAGGAGCCCATTCCACCCAACCAATCTCCTGAAGACAGCCAAGCTACTTGTCTTATGATCCCCGAGCTTGTTCACTGAACCATTAGGGTGAAGATGATGTGTGGAATAATGGAATAAATTCCCTTGCAACTCAGTAGTAGTACTCAGCAGTAGCACGTCCTTCCTTTAGAAATATTGAACTCAGCAATGTGGCTGCACTAGTTCAGAATGTCGTCTTATTTCACTCAAATGCTTCTAACTTTCCCCTCATCAAATCTCTTATGGTCAGAAATTATCACAAGGTATGAAATGAACAACCTCCTACTAAATTAGGATGGATAGATAAATAGCATGCCTAGGTCTTTTGGTCAGTTTATTTCAGTAAATGAGCCACCTGCTCAGTTCAACTTTCTTGGGGAACATGACCACAAAAGTAGGGAAGTTCCCCCCTGCAACAGTTAGAAGTGAGTTGAGGATGCTTCCAAGTGTCATTTTTCTCTCTACCAAAGTCTGTTCCCCCTAGTGGGCCAGTGAACACTCATTCAACAGTCTCCTTTGGATATTTGTCTCCACTTTTATTTATTAATAATAAAATATTCAAAGTAATTAATTACATTCATCCATGAACCCTCTTGGTCAATAGTCATAAAACTTTACAATAAAATTAAAACATAATGTTTTCTCAATAATATAAAATGTCTAGAACTTGGGTATGTTACATCCATCCTCAAATGGATGGCCAAACAAAGGTAGTCAACCACGTATTGATTCATGCTCTCCGTACTAATTTTGGACCTAGGACACAGTGGGATAATTATTTACATATTCTCCAACATAACTACAACAGGGAAACACATTCTGCTATAGGTTTTTCTCCTTTTGAAGTATGCTCAGGATTCCAACCAGCTTCTATAGCTAAGCTTCCACTCATATTGGACCCCCATGGTACAGATCATCAACAAAAAGAACAATACTCAGCTCAAATATTTCTTCAGCAAATTGTGCATCGCCACACGCAAGTCACGGAGGCCCTGAAAGCAGCTCAAGCACATGTAAAGCTCAAACATGACAAACATTGGATAACCATTTCCTTTCAACCTGGAGACCGAGTCTAGTTACATTTGGATGAGAAACATTTCAAAGGACATCATCATAAACTTCATCCACTATGATATGGCCCCTACACTATTCTAGAAAAGATTGGGGAAAATGCCTATCAATTGGACCTCCCTCCTCAGCTCGGCATCCACAATGACATCAATGTCAATAATCTGAAACTATTCGAGCCTCCACTCTGTAAGTTTTAAACCTTAACAGTGAAGTACAAACTTATATTGATTCTTAAGCATTAACAGAAAATACACAATGGCACGCACATAACAGAGAGACTTTCACCTAGAAACCCTTAACCGGGAAAAAACCAGCAAAACTTAGAGCCGCACTGCTCCTTTTCATTATATGTTTATTCAACCATTTACAATACAATATATGGTATTCTGCAGCATCTAAAACCCTAATTCGTTTACCCGAAATTAGGTTACAACCCTAATCCCTTTTACCGGGATTAGATAGAGTACAATGGGTTGAAAACGCGAAAAAGCAAAAAAACAACCATGTGAAGAGATATAACATACCCAACATTCTCCCACTTGTTGTTCTCTTCACATACAGGAGAAATTTATGACTTCAACAATTTAGGGCAACAATGCCCATGTTCTCTTTACACCAATATAACTTCTGAGTACTCACAGACTTTGTCAAAGAGTCTGCAACATTTACCAAAGTGTCAACCTTCTCCAGCAACACTTTTTTTTGTTCAACCATGTCTCTGACGAAATGGTACTGCACATCAATGTGCTTTGTCCTCGAGTGATAAGCAGGGTTCTTTGCCAAAAATATTGCACTTGAGATATCACAGCCAATCTTTACTGCATTCTGAACAAAACCAATACCTGAAAACAATCTTTGTAACCATACAACTTCCTTACTTGCATGGGTAGCTGCCATGTATTCAGCTTCTGTAGTTGAGAGTGCAAATACAGCTTGTCTTCTACTCATCCAACTGATTGCTCCTCCAAATAGATTAAAAACGTAGCCACTTGTAGATCTTCTATGATCAAGATCTCCAGCCCAGTAAGCATCAGCAAATCCTTGTATATCTATCTCTCTGTTTAGACCGGGTCTTCCTTGGTAGCAGATTGCAAAATCTGTAGTGCCACACAAATACCTGAAGACCCTGTTTACTGCAGTCCAATGTTCCTTTCCTGGTTTTGACATGTATCTACTCAAAACTCCCACTGCATGGGCTATATCTGGTCTAGTACAGACCATGGCATACATCAGAATGCCAACTGCACTAGCATAGGGAACATGAGACATGTCCTCTACCTCTTCTTGTGTCATGGGACACTGTTCTGCAGATAACCTTACATCTACAGGAATGGGCACCTTCACTGGTTTGCTTTCCTGCATATTAAATCTCTTCAATATCGTTTCAACATATTTCCTATGATTTAACCAGAGTTTTATGTTTTCATGATCTCTTTTTATTTCCATGCCCAAAATAAAATTTACAGCACCAAGATCTTTCATGTCAAATTCAGATGACAACTGATTTTTTACATCCTTGATGATTTCCTTGTTGTTTCCAATTAGCAACATATCATCAACATACAATATTACATAAATAAAATGATCACCAGTTAGCTTAAAATAAACACAATGATCAGCTTTGCTTCTTGAGAAACCAAGTCCCAGTATATAAGTATCAAATTTTTGATACCACATTCTTGGAGATTGTTTCAATCCATAGAGAGATTTTTTCAACTTACAGACAAGCTCCTTTCTTCCTTTCACCACAAACCGTTATGGTTGCTTCATATAGATCTCTTCATTAAGATTTCCATGTAGGAAAGCTGTCTTTACATCCATCTGTTCTACTTCAAGGTCAACAGCAGCAGAAATAGATAGAAGAAATCTAATACAAGTCAATTTTGCAAAAGGTGAAAAAATCTCACCAAAATCGATGCCCTCAATTTAGGAATAACTTTTCGCTACTAGTCGAGCCTTGTACTTCTCCACTTTACCTACTGCATTTAACTTCTTCTTGAATACCCATTTGCTTCCAAAAGGCTTTCTTCCTTCTGGCAACTCAACCAGATCCCATGCCTCATTTTTGTCTAAGGCATCCATTTCTTCTATCATGGCCTTCTTCCATAGTTTACTATCTTCTGAATCCATTGCCTCTTTAGCAGTTCTAGGATCATCATGAGTAATAGATAACACAAAATTAGAATGAAAATCAGGGGGACTGTACCTTTCAACTTGCCTTCTTACTCGGTCATATCTCCTCAATACCGGAGTCTGTCAGTCTGCCTCTTCATCTGATTCAGACGATTCTGCCTCATCATCTGATTTAGACGAATCTGGTTCCTCAAAAGAATCACCTCTTTCATCATTGATATCAAAGTGTAGCTTCTCTGAATCCTTCTCCTTTGGTACATCCTCAATCTTGAAAGTTCTTTCAACTTCTCTGAAGATCACATCTCGACTGTAAATTGTTTGCCTTTTAACTGGGTTCCACAGCTTGTAACCTTTCACTCCATCCTTGTAACCAATGAAGATACATTTTTCCGCTTTATTATCCAACTTGCTCTTTTTCTCCTTTGGAACATGTACAAAAGCATCACACCCAAACACTCTGAGATGAGAGAGAGATGGTTTCTTACCAGTCCAAACCTCATGAGGTGTCTTGTCAACCAACGCTGATGTGGGTGTCCTATTCACTAAGTAACACATAGTGTCAACAGCTTCTGCCCAGAATTGTTGTGTTAGCCCTACACCACTGAGCATACTCCTTGCCTTTTCCATCAATGTCCTGTTCATCCTTTCTGCAACCCCATTCTGTTGAGGTGTGTATGGAGTAGTCTTTTGCCTTGCTATTCCACATGTTTTACAGAACTCCTCAAATTCACTTTCACAGAATTCTCCACCGTTATCTGTTCTGAGTACTTTTATTTTCTTTTCAGTTTGATTCTCTACAAGAGCCTTAAATTCTTTGAATCTTTTAAAACCCTTAGATTTCTTACGCAAGAAATAAATCCAAGTTTTTCTTAAGAAATCATCTATAAATGAAACATAATACATAGATTTACCAAGTGATGGAACAGGCACAGGTCCAAAAACATCACTGTGTATTAACTCTAAGATTCCTTTAGCTCTTACAACACCAGATGAGAATCTTACCCGATTCTGTTTACCATATAAGCAATGTTCACAGAAATCAAAATCTAATGTGAAATCAGACATGCCTTCAGCCATACTTTTACCTTGTAATAGTCGAAGACCCTTCTCTCCTATATGTCCCAGCCTTCGATGCCATAGCGATGTCTTCTCATTAGAGACAGTAAGGACTCTCTCTCCTTCATTTTTACCCTCAGGAACAATAGTTCTATTACATCCATTTTTAAAGGTGCTTCCCAACAACTTGTATAGAGTTCCAATCCGAACTCCCCTCATCGGCACTAGTGATTCTCGAACCATCTTGCATGTGTTCTTTTCAAATAAAGTTTTCACACCTGCATCATCCATTTTGCTTACAGATATAAGGTTTCTAGCCAGCTTTGGAATGTGCAGAACCCCGGGAAGAGTTTTAACCCTTCCATCTTTGAGCAGTAGCTTGATCTTTCCTCGACCTATGATTTTTGCCACCAAGTTGTCTCCCAGAAATACATCTCCTCCATCATACTTTTCGTATTCAGAAAACCACTCCCTGTGAGGAGTCATATGATAAGACGCACCTGAGTCAATTAGCCATGAATCATGCTCTTCATGTGTACTTGAAGATGCCAGATACACATCTCCTCCTTAGATTCTTTCCCATATGCGGATGGAGCATCATTAGGTCCTCTGCTTTTATCAGTATTTTTGGATTTACAATCCTTCTTGTAATGCCGAGTTTTACCGCACTTCCAGCATTTTCTTATAGAAGGTCCTGGAGATTTAGATCTCGCTCTAGATTTAGATCTACCATCTGAAGACTTATTTTTAGATCTTTCTCCAGGGAAACCTCTTACAAATAAGGCATCCTTGGTTGAACTATACATGGATCTCCGCCTTATTTCCTCCGATAGCAAGGATGCAACCACATCATTGAAGTTTAGCATGGTTGCATTACTCCCAATAGCTATAACCAGATTATCCCATGAATCTGGCAATGAGCACAAGAGACTAATACATTTTTCATCATCAGTAATCGTAATACGAACAGATATCAACTGACTTACCAGAGTATTGAAGGTGTTTAGATGCTCTGACACAGAGTCTCCATCAGTCATCCTCAGAAGGTACAATTTCTTTCGCAGAAATAACTTATTTACCAGGGACTTTGACTGATACAGATTTCCCAGTTTATCCCATAGCTTCTTTGCACTATCTTCTCCAGATACGTTCACCAATACCGAATCTGCGAGGCAAAGACGAATGATGCTCCTTGCTTTTCTTTCTAGCTTATCCCATTCTTCTTTTACCGCACCAGTGGGCATGGTACCTGGATCTACTGCGATCCATTGTTCTCTATCTACCAGAAGATCTTCCATCTTGAGCTTCCATAACTCAAAGCTCTGGCCATTAAATTTATCAATCTCGAATCTAGAACTGCTCTCCATTCTTTAAAAAAGAAATCACTGCTGCAAAGCTCCCACTAAAACCAGGTTTATCACAAATCCAAGATCGGGCCAAACCCTTGGAAACAAAGGTGTCCCTCTGAACCCAAAAATGCTCTGATACCAAATGTAAGTTTTAAACCTTAACAGTGAAGTACAAACTTATATTGATTCTTAAGCATTAACAGAAAATACACAATGGCACGCACATAACACAGAGATTTTCACCTCGAAACCCTTAACCGGGAAAAAACCAGCAAAACTTAGAGCCGCACTGCTCCTTTTCATTATATGTTTATTCAACCATTTACAATACAATATATGGTATTCCGCATCATCTAAAACCCTAATTCGTTTACCCGAAATTAGGTTACAACCCTAATCCCTTTTACCGGGATTAGATAGAGTATAATGGGTCGAAAACATGAAAAAGAAAAAAAACAACCATATGAAGAGATATAACATACCCAACACACTCTTGGATGAACCAATCACAATTACACATCCTGTGGACAATATTTTGGACTTCCATCTTCCTTTTCCGAGAGATACTATCCTTCACACCAAGACCCATTCTACTCGCGACCAGGATTACACCTCTTACCTCCTGGAGCACGAAGGATAGACTCTAGCTCAAGCAAAATGGATGACATCTGAGATCATGCCAAGTAAGTTCCCTCATCTTCTCATGGAAGGAGGGACGCTTCTAGATCTAAACACGGAGGAATTGGGCCACAAATAAGCTAGCCTTCTTTGTAACCCATAGTGGACATGGTTAACAATGTAATAAACTCAGTTTAGTGTATTAATTGTACTAGAGCATAGTTATGTAAATAAATTAGGTCCTTGGCTTATAAAAGGAACCTGCTGCCTAATACAAAACTGGGTTTTTTGAGAAGGAATTATTGTTTCCAAATGTTAGGTTTTTCTTTTGAATAACCTATTTTCTCTATGTGTATCTAATGCACGCTTCACTCTCAGGTTGCATCCCCATATCACACTTTGGCATTCTGCAAAATCCACGCTCAGCCTGCCCCCCACTCATGCTCTCACCTAACTCTCTCCTCCACCCAGGCACATCATCGTTCACACCCACTCCTGCACCGACTACTACACTCCTGCAATTATCTATCTTAGCCCTAATCTCATCCTCAACAACACTCACACTGCCCCCTTTTTACTGACACCTTTATTACTATTGTTGCACCCATAGCATGTGTCCAACACACCTCCTCATACCTAGCTACTCTCCTACGCATCACGAGCATTGATCTTCAAGCCCTCTATTCCTTTCTACGCCCCCACACCTTTCTAGCCTTCACTCCAAGCAGTGTTCTTTCGGATCTGCATTCCCACGCAGCCCCAACTCTCCATCTGCCACCATACCATGTCTTACCTCCCCGTCCATTCACGCAGGCATCCTCCTACTGGTCTTCCTCCCTTACGCTATAATCCTAGACACCCTGTTGACATTGCCTTCATGCTTCCCCCATTCGAGCACTGGGACTATCCAATGCATTGACTGGTGTAATAATGGGAAACGTTAAGACTAATGGGTAGTCCCACAGTAATGTTGTATGCAGCTCACTCCGGCTCGGTGGATCAGTTTTTATAGCCACACGTTCGCTAAGTTTTCATGTTGGTGACTACCGCAAACGAAGGGAATGGTCCCAACTCGGTGGGTTGTTTAATTATTGACAATGGTAAGTATGGGAAAACACTCGTTTGTGCCATCTATTACACTCAAGGAACCATTAAACCTAACCACTTCCATTTGTCCCTTTGATGTAAGCAGCGGAGGACTCTAAAAATATGTTCCATAACTGAAAAATCCTAGGAGACACTCGCCATCTTCTCCTCGGAGAACCAAGACTCTCTGCCATCGCCATCTGGAAGGTTGTTACCAACACAATTCATTAGTTAATAATATCAACATTATTTATTAACTTCTACGGGGGAAGAAGAGGGGCTAACTGGGGGAAAAATCCACTCAATAGTACGATGAGGGAAATCTACGTTGAGCTCTACATAGAGAAGAGCAGTCAGGAACTCGACATTTTCTACAAGGAAATGTTTTGATCACTCCATATTTTTCGTACGAGCTATTGTAGCATAGGAAGGATCTGATCCATAAAACTCTACTATTGATATCGTGGGCTTGGGGCAGACTCTCCAAGAGGAGACGAGGTTGGAAAGGGTACTTATGACATGGGGCAGAGAGAGAAAGAATGGATTGCTTCAAGGAAATCATCTGATCCTTATTTGGATCCTTGTCACTGCTAGCATACACCAATTCTGCGTAGGGGGATCTCTGCAGTAAGATCTCATTTCAAGCGTTATGGGTAAAGATGAGGGCATACACCATCCTCAGGCTCTGCACACAATGATGATAAGGGGTGTTAACTTGGAAAATATTCTTTGACGAAATTCTTAGTTCATGGATTCAGCATGCAATTTATTCTAGGTCATCTTCATCCCTAAAATATGTAATTTATTTGTATAGGAAGAAATATGAATGCTTAAGTAAACTCGGTATAATTTTAGACGAAGAAAAATGCTATTTTAAATCTCAGTTTGTATACTGTTTACTTATACTTTTAGAAAATGTGGTGAAAGTTTATTCACACTCTGTCTTTCCCTGTTATGGATGATATAGACATGTCATAGATGACAGTAGTATCTTTTGTAGTAATATATATATGGATAATATATATATATATATATACATTCCGTAGATGAGTGTAGGATCTTGTGTAGTAATATATATATATATATATACATGTCGTAGATTAAAGTAATATATATATATGTGTGGATAAAATATATATATACATGCGTAGATGAAAGTAATATATATATATATATATATATATATTCACAAATGACAGTAGTATTTTAGGAAATAAATTGTATATATGGATAATATATATATATATACATGTGTAGATGAAATTAATGTATATGTGGACTATATATATATATAGGTGAGCCTTTTATATATAGTTGAACTCAGGATTAATAATGATCAAGTTGTTGAATGATCTCTGAAATCTTTTTTCCGGATGAAACTCCATTTTAAAATTTATTTACACTGCCAGAAGAGCGGACGAATTCTCTATGGGAAGACCAAAGCTTGTTTACTCTGAAGCTAATACTATATTCGATATATCTCGGAAGAAATGTTAACGTAGCTTAAATATAGAAGATTATATTCGATATTCATTTCTAAATCTAATGAAGAGGTCAGATTTAAGTTAAAAGGGTGTTACCCTTTGATAAAGAAAATAACATTACATTGTTAAGAGAAATCCTTATAATTTTAACTTAGTTTAGATATAGAAGATTATATTTTATACAACCAATTGTAATCTAATAAATAATGAGGTTAGATTTAATTTAAAAGGGTGTTACCCTTTGATAAAGACAATAACATTACATTGTTAAGAGAAATCCTTATAATGTTAACTAAGTTTAAATATAAAAGATTATATTTTATATAACCAATTCTAATCTAATAAATAATGAGGTTAGAATTAAGTTAAAAGGGTTTTACCCTTTGATAAAGGCAATAACATTACATTGTTGATAGAAACCCTTATAGGGAGAATACTTTTATTACATAGCTTCTTGCCTTTGAATTAGAAATGGATGTTAGTTAAAGGAGGGTTGTCCTTATTTTATTTAGTTAGATGTAGTAAATACTGATTGATGAACTAATCAAACCTTTAAGGTGATATTACATCCAACTTACCCTCATTGTTGTTTTTTCCCTCTTTACATATAACATCCCGAAATTTCATAAAAAAATAAAATTTTTGATAACAACATTAATTATGATAATAATAATTGCAGAAATAATAATTGATATTGCGACAACATTAATTGTAAATTTGTTAGTACTAAACATGCTTTAATTTCTGTTTAGACAACAATATGATAATGACAGTTTTAACACATAGTTAGTAAACATGATTATGATAACAATGTACTAACAGATCGAAAATAGAATGCGACACTCTTCTTTCGCAATGATACTGAGAGTTTGACTTTGCAGCATAAGGTTGTCCTACGAGGTACCCTGGAGCTTACTTAGCTGCAATGCTAAAGCTTATTGAATGTCCTATGTGTAGATGACAGTTAAGAAGTTTCATGGCTACATGTAAAGTCCAAATTCAACGTCGTAATTTAATAAAATGTTATAATTCTGTTGCGATCCACCACAAGTGTGCATGTATGAATTTCATAGCTATAATTATTGTCTTTCAGATGTACATCTTACCATTCCACAGTATTTAAAACATAATCATCTATGTGCATCATCCTGCTGAAGGTTTTGTTGTCGTAATTCTTGTTGTTGTTATAGATGGTTTCGTCATCGTCTTAAGATAATAAGTACTTGTGAAATTAGTGTCGTTTTTGTAATGCTAATTGTCATATGCTTTGTGATAAGAGTCAACTATGGAGTTCAAGACCATAGCATGGTTTTTATACTAATTAAAAATCAATGGTTTTTGTTGAAAATCAAAGTGTACACTCCAATATGAATATGATTTATATAGGTGAAAAATACTAGAGGCCATGGTTATTATGCTGGCCATATAAGTCACATAGGATTCTAACCTATATAGTAGGTTTATATGACAATTTATTCATAATATATTTTTATAAAGGAAAGTTTGCAATATTCAAATATTATGAAATTGCCATATTACAATTGTTATAAATAAAAGTTCACCAAAACGAAATCATAATTGATTTTATTACAAGGCTAAACTTAAGCCTTAACTTAAACCTTCATACACTAAATCGAGATTATAAAGTGAGAATCTATAGCTACTATACAAACATAACTATAACGTTATTAATATTATGAATAACCATTAGAACTATAACGTAAATCAAGATGGCACTGGAATGTAATAAATGTTGACAGGGTGGTGAATTGGTGGTTCATTAATGGCGCAAGTCTCGAGCTATCAAGGGAATCGAGTCTCAATCTTGCATTAAAGGCTTGAAATGAAATCTCCAGGTGACAAGGATCGCCACCACTCCACGTATTGTAAGAACGCTGTAATGGTTAAATTTCGAGACTACTTTGTAATGGTTATGAGTTAGTACTCCTCCGAGCTGGATGTGAAAACGATCCAACGTGATCCATTGTGGCAAATGACTTGCATGTGAAATGACATAGCATTAATTGCAAGGGTTGTTCGACCTAATGCAATCTCATTGGCATAATCATGAACGTTGATTGCGATGAGATTGAACCGTCAAATCTCAACCCTAACTTCTATCGTTGATGTGGTATATGAGTTTGGAATGTTGTTTAATATTTCTTTTGTTTTTGGTCCTATATGGCCAACAGGCTGCTGAAATTTTCGTAGGAGGTTTGTAAAGAGGTTCGACCCCAAGACTTATGGTTCAGGGTTGGACTTGCAGGTTTTAATCCATTGTCATGGCATTGTATTGAAAGTCTGGTTCTCTGGGTCAAGTATTCAATGAGTGGATAGTTGGTATTTAATCCTTTTAGAGTTTGGGTGAAAGCTCATGATTTTGCAAGTGATAACAGTACCCTGGTTTCGTCTGCAGCAATACTCTTCGTCGTTCCTCTGGTGGATGCCAAAAAAATAGCAGCTCGTCGAGAAGGTAAGAACTATCAATAATCTTAGCGTTTTCCTTAATAAACTTCGTTTTAAAGTTGAACATACAATGAATATTTAACTCTGTTTATTTTTGTGTCACTTACAGAATGCTGAAGGAATGGTTCAAGCAAGTCTTTGGAAAGAAAGCATGCTTCCAAACTGGTAAGCTCCGGGTCTTCCAAAAACCCTCGTAGGTGCTCTCTATCTGTGGTTGATGAAGTTTCAAGGATTGTGTAGCTGGTCCTCACTGTGACTTGTCGTGGTTGTTATTTGAAGAATCTTCGAAACACCATTTGTAAATCAAGTGATAACTGTTTTCGGTGTTGTGACTTTCATGTGTTTATAGGATTTTTGGTTACCTACCTTGAAATCTATCTTCGTCAAAAGGGAAATGTAAAACTTCGTCATTACAGAGGGTTTTATGAACTCGTCCCAAAGGATGGATTTGGGAAATAATCCTGTATGCTATTGTTTGAAGAACATGTTATAATTTTTGTACTGAACATGATGACTTCGTTACTTGAAGTTAGAACTCTGTAATAGTGAAAACGTTAAACATCCTTCCTGTTGATATATGTCAATGTGAAAGAGTAATGGAGCCGAGGCTCGTCTGAACTTTGAATAACATTCTACTTCTTGATATGCTAAATTGTTGTTTGTATCAAGTGTTACTTGGTTTGATTTCACTTTTATAATAGGTATATGTCGCACTTGTTAATGAATGTGAAAACTGTAGTGGAAGTCTGAGTAATTGTGGCAATTATAGAGTCAGTTTTGTTTTTTCTATGTAAGAAAATAACTGGCTAAGCCTCAAATGAGAATTTTCACTGTTTGCATACAATGTATCTTACAAAAACTGAAGAATATGAAATATAAGTCAAGTTCATGTTAATGTTGTAGGTTGAAATCGTTATTTTCGACTCATATTAGGGCTTGTGAAACTTTGTATTAAATTTTTGTTCTATAAAATGTGATGTTTACCTTGGTCTGATCCAAAGCCTGTGTAGATTGTAAAAGTTTTCTATTTCCAACTAGCAATGTTAATGGAAATTGAAACCCTAACTAGGTTTTTATATGATTCTCAGTTTGGAAATCGACACCTTCAGTTAGAATATCTATTGCATAAAACAACAATAAAATGTTTATGATATTTTCAATGTCTGTTTGAACTATAAATATATAGGCAATGATTACAGTAGGGATGAGAACAGTATATGTATGTGCAATGTGAGAGACTATGTGATGACTCTTATGTATAGCCTTGATATAATGAACATATATTTATTTACTTGCAGCTATGATAATATATTGCAAACATAATATAATAGATAAAAATATGAGTTATGTTTATTTCCTATACACATAATATTATTAAGAATATTGGGATGCAACTATACAGGAATAATCGATATTTGATTATAGGACATAAAACAATAAACTTATAAATTATTGTATTTATCTATCGAATCAAAAAGGCAAGTCACCTATCCTTTAATCTATTCTTAATTTGTGTCTCTATACTAGAGTACGATGCACAGAAGAACATGTGGAAAAATATAGATACTGGTTTATCAATTCAAATCATCATTCAAATTTTAACATTCAGACTTAAACAAATTTAGAATTAGATTCTTTTTCGAAATAGAAAACAAAAAATACTAACTATACAGAATAGAATTGCTAACTGAGAACAAGTAGAAAATTTGTAGAACCTAGATAAATCTATAGGGAAAAAAATAGCCCAAGAGCACTGTTCCACCCAACCAACTCCCGAAAACAGTCAAGTACTGCCTTAGGAGCCTTGAGCCTGTTCACTGAACCACCAAGAGGAAGAAACTCTAGGAATTAAGACTTCTTCTTGCAGTAGTAAATAACTTCTAAATCTTTAGTAGCTAGCAGTCCAATAGACCTACACCAGCATCTCTGGTTCTTCTTAGCAATATGTAGACTTAATATATCACACAACTAGCCTCCCTATTCGAATCTCGCAATGATTACCTGATGCACATGAGGAAAATATTCTGTAGAAATATTGGTTAAGAGCTGCCTACTCAATTTGAATTTCCTTTTGTAGGCTGCTTAGGCCTTTTCAGATGTTACTGGGTCATTAAATGAGCTTCCTACTCACTCCCTCCACCCGGGGGATAATGCCACATTTTTAGGGGTAGTTGTCCCATAACCAATAGCTAGTGGTGTGATCCAATTGCTGCGACCTGTCCCATACCTTCGAACCACTTCCATTCCTCCTAGTGGGTCCGTGAACACTCATTTAACAGTCCCCTTGGGTGTTTGTCTCCTAATTAATTTATTTAAATAATAATATTCAATAATTACATTCATTCTTGATCAAAACTTATCATAACTACAAAAATTTGTAATTAAATTTAACATAAAGTATTTTGAAAATAAAATAATAATTTTCAGAAATTTGGGTGGGTGACATACACCCCCCCTTAAGTCTCAACATCGTCCTTGATGTTGGTTAATCACTCCTTGAGTGTTCCTGAAACAGATTTCGGTATGCCGCCTGCATACTACTCTCCAAATCCTAGGTTTCCTCTTCTGGGCTAAGGTGCTTCCATTGCACCTTCACTTTCCCAATGCTGCGATTCCGAAGAATAGTTTCCCTCCTTCTAAGGATACAATCCGATTCCACCGAAAAATCTCCATCTTGTCCCACATATACATCATTCCAATTTACAACATGAGTAGTATCGTGCACATATTTCTTTAAAAATGATATATGAAAAACATTATGTATTTTTAATTTTGGTGGCAAAGCCAGTTGGTATGCCACTGCTCCAACCTTAGAAAATATTTCAGATGGACCGCAATACCTAGGTGCCAACTTGGCACAGCTACCCAATTTCAGTGAACACTTTTTTGGTCTTACCTTGAGGAATAGATGTTCACCAACCTGGAACTCTTTATCAGTTATTTTTTAATCTGCTCGACTTTTTTTCCTATCTTGGGTAGCTTTTAAATGTCCTTGCACCTGTTTCACAATTAGTTCTAACTCCTACAATAATTCAGGTCCTAAAACAACTATATTTACTGGATGATTCCACGAAATAGGTGTATTACATTTCCTACCATAAAGAATTTCAAAAGGAGTGAGTCTGGCTGATGCATGATAATGATTATTGTAAGAAAATTCTGTTAACTACAAGTAGTCTTCCCACTTACCAGGCTGATCCTTAACATACATTCTTAATAAATCTTCTAAAACTTGATTTACCCTTTCTAACTGACCATCCATCTGTGGAAGAAATGCTGTATTAAAATTTAAACTTGTGTTCAACCCCTTAAACAGTGACTGCCAAAATTTTCCTGTAAACTTCGAGTCACGATCTAAAATTATTACTTTCGGTATTCCATGTAGTCTAAAAATCTGTTTCATAAAGATCTCTGCAATATCTAGAGCTTTATGTGTAGTCTTTACGGGTATGAAATGTGTTGCGTTCTTGAGTTTTTCCACTACCACCATGATAGAATCATGTTGTTTCTAATTTTACATAATCCTATAATAAAGTCTATGCTGATCACTTCCAATTTCCAACTTGGTATCGGTAACGGTTGCAACAATCCAACAGAATGTTGGTGTTCAACCTTCACGTTTTGACAATCCAAACATTTACCTATGTACTCTGCTACTTCATCCTTCATTCTGGGCCAATAGTATTCTTTTCTCAACATAGTAATGGTCTTTTGATAACCTGGATGACCACAATAGTGACTTTTATGCATCTCATTTAATATCAAAAATTTTATTTCTGGTATGTCTTGTACACAAAATCTATTTTTAAACAATAATAAACCGTTTCCTTCATGTTGTAATTTGCCATACAATTTTCAGAATTGTTGTTTGCTGTCTTTTCCTTCATTTTTCTATATTCTTCATCTACTTCACTCTTTTCGAGAATCTAATTTTCCAAATCAGTTGAATAAGTACTGATTGCTGAAATGAAATTTAGTTTTTCCTTACGACTCAAAGGATCTGCAACCTTGTTCTCCTTCCCTTTAATATGTTGAATTTCGAAATCATACTCACTTAAGAACGTCAACCATCTAGCTTGTCTAGCGTTCAGGTTTTTCTAATCTAATAAATATTTCAGACCCATGTTCTCTGTCAATAATGTAAATTTCCTGCCAATAAGGTGGTGACGCCACATTTTAAAGGCATGAATAACTGCTAGTAACTCTAAATCATAGGTAGAGTAGTTCTTTTCATGTACTTTCAATTTTCTAGATTCATATGCCACCGCATGCCCTTCCTGTGTTAGGTCTCCACCAAGTCCATCATTGCATGCGTCTGTACAAACTACAAAATCCTTGTTGGGGTCTGTTATCCTCAAGATAGGTGCTGTCCTCAATAGTTCCTTTACTTTCTTAAAACTGTCAGCACATTTCTGATCCCAAACAAATTTCTTCCCTTTCTTCTGCAAGGAAGTTATGGGGTTGGAAATCTTTGAAAAGTTCTCTATAAACTTTCTGTAATACCCAGTAATTCCCATAAATGATCTTACATCCGACACATCTTTAGGAACCAGCAAGTCATTAATGTCCCTTATCTTGTCGGGGTCAACCGAGATTGCTTCTGTCAAAATTATGTGTCCTAGATACTAAATTTTTTCTTTGTGGAAATCACACTTACTAAACTTGGCCTATAGTTGATGATCTCTTACAACTCGTAGGATAATCGGTAAATGTTCATCATGCTCTTCTTTACTTTTTGAGTACACTAAAATGTCATCTATAAACAGAACAGCAAACTTGTCTAAGTATTTATGTAGAATATTATTCATCAGACACATAAATACAGCTGGGGCATTAGTCAAGCCAAATGGCATGACTACGAACTCGTAATGTTCATACCGAGTTCGGAAAGTTGTCTTGAAAATATATTCATCCTTAACCTGTACTTAATGATATCCTGATCTTAGATCAATCTTCGAAAATACTGTTGCTCCACGCAGCTCATCAAATAGATCATCGATGTGGGGCAATGGATACCTATTCTTGACCGTCATCTTATTAAGCTAGTGATAGTCTATGCATAGTTTTAAGGTTCCGTCTTTCTTCTTAACAAAGATGACAGGTGCTCCCCAAGGAAACACACTGGGTCTAATATACTTCTTTTCAATAAGCTCCTTCATCTGTTATTTTAATTCGTTTAACTCCAGTATGTTCATTCTGTACGGAGCTTTCAAATCTAGTACTGCTCCTGGTATTAACTCTATGGTAAGATCTAGATCTCTTTTGGGTGGTAATCCTGGAATCTCCTCAGGAAATACATCTTTAAAATCGTTTAGGACAGGTATGTCCTCTAATTTCAGGTTGTCCTCTTTATCCACAAACTCACCATTTACCACGTTTACTACAAACATTTGACATCCTTTCCTAACTGCCCTCTTAACTTGCATGGCTGAAATCTGTCTAAGGGTTACCTTTCTTGGGATGCCTTTTATTTCTACAGTTTTCCCTTCGTCATTTAAGCATGTAAAAATTTTTCCATAACAATCCAAGATGACATGATGGGCTTCTAACCAGTCCATCCCAACTATAATATCATAAGAACCTAAAGGTAGAATATTCAACTTGATTTTTGTTTGTAAATGATTCATGGACAAAACACAATTTTCTATAAAATTTGATGCTTTTCTCTTTGTTCCAGTTGCTAGTCTAACTAGCCAAGATTTACTAAACTTTTCAGTTTTCAATTTAAGACTTTCTACAATGTCTGGTGATATATAACTTAAGCTAGCACCTGGATCAATTAAAACAGTAACAGGATGATCATATAGCATTCCTTCAATCTCTACCATGGAGATTTGATGATCTGCTTTCCTGTTGTAGAGTGCTGCATTGATTCTGGGCATTTCCCTCGCCACATCTCCAACCGTAGGTTCAGTCTGTGTAGAGTTGATGTTGTTTGATTTCCGCTTCCTCGAGGGACATTCTGATGCGTAATGAGGACCTTGGAATTCAAAACATTTGATAGGTGCCTTTGGCTCACTGGTCTTGGCAATATTAGATGCATTTTTGGGTGTTGTAGAATTCTGCTGTGAATTGTTCCCTTGATAATTTCGATTCTGAAAATTTTTCCTTTCAAATCCAGAATTTTCACTCAATCTGAAATTTTTCTTTTTCTGTTCAAAGTTGTTGGGCTTATGATTTTTCCAGTTTCACATTCCTTCTCTTTTCCGATTTGTATCATAACAGAAAATTGCCTTTCTCATAGCCTCTTCCAATGTTTTAAGACTGTCGTACTCGATTCTGTCCTTAATATTGAAAGGTAAACAACTCAAGTACCTTTGGATTTCTGGTTTCTCTTCTATGAGGTATGGTACATATCTTAGTAAGTTCAGAAACTTACTGTTCATTTCCTTCATGTTCATACCTCCCAGCTTCAAATCATAGAACTCTTCGGATTTTTCTTCATAGTACTGTTCAGACAAGTACTTCTTCTTAAAATATCGTTTAAAAGTACTCTAGCTTACATCTTTATCTTTGATGCCCTTTACTCTTTTGATGTCCTGCCACCAAATATCCATTTTTCCGATCAAGTTATATATAGCCATTTTTGCCTTCAAAGACTCTGAATAGTTATAAATCTCGAAGTATTTCTTCATACAGGACAGCCAAGCTTCAGTTGTCTCTCCCTTCTCAGTTTCTCCATTGAAAGTTGGAGGTCTAATCGTTTTGAAGTTTCCAGAAATATGCTCATATTACTTCTGATTTTTCTTTCTGGGTTTGAAATCTCCTTCATTGCTATCATCGGTGTAGTTACATTTCTTTCTGCGTGTTTCAATAGCATCTCCTGATGAGGTTGAACTGTCATTCACCTTACTAATTTTCATTTTCTTATTTTTATCAGCATGAGGCAGATCCTCAACTTTGGAAATATCTTCCTTATCTTTCTCTTGTTCCTCAGTTTGGCTCTGTTCAAACAACATTTGGTTTAATTGCTCTTGTGCTTTTAGAATCCTTTCATTGTCTTGTTTCACCGATCTGATTTATGCTTTTAACTCATGAAAGACACGTAACAGTTCAGTCGAACTGTTATTTAGTTCACCGTGACCTTCTCCTACATAGCGCTATCCTGAACTATGACTACTTTCCTGAAATCTGTCGTCTAAATGTTTAGCTGAGTTCTCCATACCTATAACTAAAAATGAATTCTGGATAACGTAGTAATTAAAATTTCAAATTAGTACAATTTTATGCTGTATAATATTTTCTGCTATGTGTGTTTGGACCTATTTCAAGCCTAGTGTTTGAATATGAGCTCTGATACCACATGTAAATCCAAAAATTTCATAAAAATTTAAAATTTTTGATAACAACATTAATTCTGATAATAATAATTGCATAAACAATAATTGAGATTGCGACAGCATTAATTGTAAAGTTGTGAGTACTAAACATGCTTTAATATCTGTTTAGACAGCAATATGATAATGATAGTTTTAACACATAGTTAGTAAACATGATTATGATAACAATGTACTAACAGATCGGAAATAGAATGCGACACTATTCTTTTGCAATGATACTGACAGTTTGAATTTGCTGCATAAGGGTGTCCTACAAGGTACCCTAGAGCTTACTTAGCTGCAACGCTAAATCTTATTTAATGTCCTATGTGAAGATGACAGGTAAGAGGTTTCATGGCTACGTGTAAAGTTCAAATTCAACGTCGTAATTTAATAAAATGTTATAATTCTGTTGCGATTCACCACAAGTGTGCAGGTATGAATTTCATAGCTATAATTATTATCTTTCAGATGTACATCTTACCATTCCACGGTATTTAAAATATAATCATCTATGTGCGTCATCCTGTTGATGGTTTTGTTGTCGTAATTCTTGTTGTTGTTATAGATGGTTTCGTCGTCGTCTTAAGATAATAAGTACTTGTGAAATTTAGCGCCGTGTTTGTAATGCTAATCGTCATATGCTTTGTGATAAGAGTCAAGTCTGGAGTTCAAGACCATAGCATGGTTTTTATACTAATTAAAAATCAATGGTCTTCGTTGAAAATCAAAGTGTACACTCCAATATGAATATGATTTATATTGGTGAAAAATATTAGAGGCCATGGTTATTATGCTGGCCATATAAGTCACATAGGATTCTAACATATATAGTAGGTTTATATGACAATTTATTCAGAATATATTTTTATAAAGGAAAGTTTGCAATATTCAAATATTAAGAAATTGCCATATTACAATTGTTATAAATAAAAGTTCACCAAAACGAAATCATAATTGATTTTATTACAAGGCTAAACTTAAGCCTTAAGTTAAACCTTAATACACTAAATCGAGATTATAAAGTGAGAATCTATAGCTACTATACAAACATAACTATAACGTTATTAATATTATGAATAACCATCGGAACTATAGCATAAATCACGATGGCACTGACATGTAATAAATGTTGACAGGGTGGTGAATTGCTGGTTCATTAATGGCGCAAGTCTCGAGCTATAAAGGGAATCGAGTCTCGATCTTGCATTAAAGGCTTGAAATGGAAACTCCAGGTGACAAGGATCGGCACCACTCCACGTATTGTAAGAACGCTGGTAATGGTTAAATTTCGAGACTACTTTGTAATGGTTATGAGTTAGTACTCCTCCGAGCTGGATGTGAAAACGATCCAACGTGATCCATCGTGAAATGACATAGCATTAATTGCAAGGGTTGTTCGACCCAATGCAATCTCACTAGCATAATCATGAACGTTGATTGCGATGAGATTGAACCGTCAGATCTCAACCCTAACTTCTATCGTTGATGTGGTATATGAGTTTGGACTGTTGTTTAATATTTCTATTGTTTTCGGTCCTGTATAGCCAATAGGCTGCTAAAATTTTTGTAGGAGGCTTGTTAAGAGGTTCGACCTCGAGACCTGTGGTTCAGGGTTGTATTTACAGGTTTTAATCCATTGTCATGGCATTGTACTGAAATTCTGGTTCTCTGGTTCAAGTAGTCAACGAGTGGATAGTTGATAGTTAATCCTTTTAGAGTTTGGGTGAAAGCTTGCCATTTTTCAAGTGATAACAGTACCCTGGTTTCGTCTGCAGCAATACTCTTCGTCGTTCCTCTGGTGGATGCCAAAAACCTGGTAGCTCATCGAGAAGGTAAGAACTATCAATAGTCTTAGCGTTTTCCTTAATAAACTTCATTTTAATGTTGAACATACAACAAATATTTAACTCTGTTTATTTTTCTGTCAGTTACAGAATGGTGAAGGAATGGTTCGAGCAAGGCTTTGGAAAGAAAGCATGCTTCCAAACTGGTAAGCTCCAGGTCTTCCAAAAACCATCATAGGTGCTCTCTCTCTGTGGTTGGTGAAGTTTCAAGGATTGTGTAGCTGGTCCTAGCTGTAACATCCCAGAAAATCGTAAAAATTTAAAAAAATTTCTACGTGAAAATAAATGCTATTTAATAATGCGGAAATAGAACAATGCATGAAATGCTATCTATATTTAGTTGTGTTGTTACACATTTCTTCTATTGTTGTTTACGAAAGTTGATGCATTGTTTGACTAAGTTACTTTTATTTGGTTGATGAAGAGGTCCTTCAGACGCCCCGAAGCTTACTTAGCATTCGTGCTAAAGCATGTGAAAATGTCTCTGTTGCAGATTCCAGGTAAGGTGTTCTTCCGAAATGTCCGAAGAGAGTTCAAGACTGATTTTCTAATGTTCTTCTCCATCTTAGAAAGTCTTAGAGTGTTAAATTTTTTCAGGTGAGATCTCCATAATAATGTAGTCATTGTAATGGTACCATACATGAAATACTGGGTAGAGATGTTGATCTGCAGTTGTTTAGGTAGTCAAAAGTGATCCATACACCTCTATTTACTACTTGTTATTGTGATGGGAGCACTATCAATACATAGGTAAAATTTGAAGGTTTGAGCCTAATATAACTTGGCTAGAATATTCTTTTTTTAAATATAATAATGATACTTAAAAACCTGTTACAATATTTATACAAATGGTTTGTTCTAAAACTAAGAACTTGAGCTCATTTGTATTCATCCTATTTTTAATATATGATCTATTGTCAAATTGTAAACTATGCAATTTCTATAATACCAATTGTATGGAAATATAGAATTCAATACCTATACCGTAACTAAACTTGTTATATAGTTTTGTGGACCCTTTGTAATGTATATGGAATATATATATTAAACAAAAGTCCTATATGATGGACATATTTGATATATGGTATGTGTAAATCAACGTGACTCTTATGTAATGATAACAGAACCTTAGTGATATCATTATATGTCTGTAATCTTATCCATGGATATGGTTTAGTGGTTGGTATCCCGAATTACCATGTAATCTTCGATGCATTTAATAGTGTAATGATGGTGTGTATTAAATAAATCCTATTGGCAGGCACCGGTGTATGCTTGGTCATTGAATTCTCACTACTGCCGAGTAAAAGGATATCCCTCGTGGATAGCCTCCTAGCTGAGGCATCTGATGGTATCGTGAAAACCTGGTTATGAGATGAGTTGTAATTCTCCGGTTCAAGCTCGGTGTGAGTTGGCTCCTTCGTGGCTCAAACGTGGAAATTGCAATGAATAGTGTATTTAATGTGGTAGTTGATCTGGTTTTATCGTGATTCACACCGATGATATCCACCGTTGATTTGATCATGTATTGATGGCAATGGTTTAACCCTACCTTTGTTTCAAGCAAGCGTTTATTTTCCTACTTTGTGTTTTGTAGCGGTGGTTCTGCAACCTGGCCGATAGGCCAAAGGTTTGTAGGATCATTGTTTGTGCGCTTGAGTTGTAAGGGCTGGGTTTTGAACCCATGACTCCTAAAGATTAATAATAGAGCTATCTACTGTTTTACATTGTGATGAAAGTCTCAGTTTGCAGTTTAGTTTTAGTCTTGGGCGTGTTTGATTATCAGACTTGTTTAAGGGGTTTTAAAATGCCAAAATAATAAAAAAGGGATTCAACCCTTCATCATATTTGTTCCAGGTCTTGGCACTAATTAGCTACTGATATTTTCATGATTCTGTATAGGTTTTTCTTTGGTTCAGCATTTGAGAGCATGAATGAGGACAGTTGTTGTTGCGTCGGTTTTGTGTTATTTTGCTGCTAAACGTCAAACATTCAAAGGTAAAGTAACTCAAAATTTCCACATAACATTCATACAATTTTGATATTTCATTCTATCTTTTGAGGGTTTTTCGAATGAATTTAAGCACCACATCACTGTGCTTGCAGGTATAGGTTTTTAACAGTTCCTCCAGGTCTGGCATTGAAGGTTGGCATTAGCAATACCAACCGGTACGCTTCGATGGTTTCCTTGAAAACCCTGTGTAGAAGATGATGATGACCGGCTGTGTGAAGTTCTGTGTAATGTGTTTTTGAATCAAAGAATGTATGCTTCGTCGAGTTTGTTTTTACATCTTATAAAGAAAATTTGTGGGAGTAATACCACCTTGACCCAAAGGGGCTTGAACTCATTTGTGTTTGAAGTTCTAACAGTTATAGAGAAAGCTCTTTTACAGCTTGGATAATATAAAAGTTTTGTGTGTTTCATAAATGATGGTTGAAGTTTACATGTGTATAGAATTATTTCTACTTGTGTACAATACTTCTAAATGACTACGATGGTTGTTGTAATGAAATGTCATGATAATCCTTTAGGGTTCGTAGTTTTGTTTCCATCATTGAAAATGAAGAACATGGAAAGGACCTGGTTTAACACACCTCTAAATCCTGTTTTGAAATAAAGTAAAAAGTGGGTTCTGTTTAAAATCTATGTTATTGCAGTTTTAGATAATCGTATCTAAGGAAGGTTTTCTGTCTACAAGAAGTTTGTTTATTGAGTAGACTTATTATTGCATTAAGTGTTTAATGCCTCTCCTCTATAGGATCTTAGCATTAAGTTTGTGTCTGCTAACCTTTTCGATTTTATCGTACAGTTGTTTGGATTAACTACGTTTTGTTACAAAAGCTACGTTTTTTGAAATAAATAGAAGGATGAAATAGTAATTCTAAAAGTTGAGGTTTTTTTTTATCGGAAGACTCTAGAGTTTAGGGTTTGCTTGAATGTAGGTTTTGAAATCAAAAGAACATGTAATCTACTTCTGTAAAGAGTCGAATAAATGATTACAGTAAAAATAAATGTACTACTATGTGTATGGATGAAGATAATTACCTTAAGTAAAAACCTGATGATTGGAAATGGAAATGCTACAAATAAATTTTATAATACTTCTATACCGAAATTGGTAGAAAAATACAAAATCTCTATTGAATGTGTGAGTACATTTTGATCTATGCAGAAGTGATTATGTGTCTAATTTTTTTTTGGATTATTTCTAAAGAAAATACTGTATATAAAAACCTAATCTATGACTGTAAATTACATTTATTTCTAAACAAAACTGATGTTCGTAAATGTAGAAGACATCACAGAAAAATTAACAGTAGAAAATAACATAGAAAATAATAGTTTCAGCTTCTTCGATCACATGGCTATTTTTCCTATCTTACTTATCTATTATAATCTATCTCTGTACTAGAGTACGATGCAATTCCTATAGCATGGGGAAAAATGCAGAGATCATTTATTTCATTCATTCAAGTTAGATTCATACAGAATTATAGAATTTCTAATTTACTCACGAAACTAAAATGAATTTATAAAATGAAAATAGAAACATTTTAAACATAACAGAACTGAAAAATAGATAGGACAATGAAACTTGTAAATGAGAATAGGGCCGACAAACACCCAAGGAGGTCTGTTCCTCCCAACCTGCTTCAGAAGAAGCAGTTCAACTTTCTGACTCTTGGTGAACCCCCGAGCCTGCTTACTGATCCAGTAAGTGGGTGGAATCTGTGTAGAAGCAAGGCACTCAAAAATATCTTCTCCACTCGGTATCAATTTGCTGAAAGATTCCTTCTCCACTCAGCATCAACCTCCTGAACTCAATAAGAGTTTGGAAGACTCACAACATGATCAACAACAGCATATCCCCTCATCAAATCTCTTGGGTGCAAACACAACAAAACCCCAAGGTAAATTTCCTTGTCAGGAAAAGTGATGAACCTCAGTTCATAATTTGATGGCTATTATATAGACTACCTAGGTATTTTAGTGGTCAGTTTGGAATAAATGAGCCTCAAGCTCCAGTCCGATCTTTCAAGGCACTATGACCACATTTCAAGCTATTTGTCCCATACCAACATCTAATTAGTTGCATCATGATGTTACCATTTGTCCATTGCCTTCTACCCTAGATTCCATTCCACCTAGTGGATCAGTAACCACTCTTTCAACAATCCTCTTAGATGTTTGTCTCCTATTTTATTTATTAAATAATAATATATTGTGCAAATTACAGTCATCCTTGGACACCTATCCAATATAAACTTTACAATAAAAGTTATCATAATGTTTTCTAAGCACAAAAGGTTTTCCAGCTTAAAGGGTATGTTACAAACACCCCCTCTTAAGCTCAAAATTGTCCTCGATGTTGCTTATTCATCATCAAGTTCCTCATGGAACAGAACTGCATATGCTACCCACATATTACTTTCCAGTTCCCAAGTAGTTTCATCGGGGCTAAGGTGCTTCCATTGCACCTTTACCTACCCTATGGTGTGATTCCGAAGCATAATTTCCCTCTGGTCTAGAATACAGTCCGGTTCCACCTGAAAATCTGCTTCGGGTTCCACCTGTATGTCATTCCAATTCAACACATCAGTAGCATCATGCACATACTTCTTTAAAACAGAAAGATGAAAAACATTGTGGATTTTAAAATTGTATGGCAATGCCAATTGATATGCAACAACTCCTATCCTTGATAAGATTTCAAATGGTCCACAATACCTCGGTGCTAATTTAGCATAGCTCCCAAGCTTCAAAGAACTTTTCTTGGGCTTTACCTTTATGAATACATGGTATCCTACCTAAAATTCTCTTTCTGTGCGTTTCAAATCAGCATAGCTTTTCTGTCGATCTTGGGAAACTTTTAAGTTACCTTGAACCTGTTTCATAGTTAGCTCCATTTCTCTTAATAGATCTGGTCCTAACATCAATCTATCTACAAGATTATCCCACGAAATTGGAGTAGAACATTTTCTTCCATACAAAATTTCAAATGGACTTAACTTAGCAGATGCTTGATAATTATTATTATAGGCAAATTATGATAGGTGTAAGTAATCCTCCCATTTAGATGGCTGATCTTTAACATATAATCTTGACATATTTTTCAAAATCTGATTTACTCTTTCTGTTTGACCATCAGTTTGTGGGTGGAAAGAAGTGTTGAAATTGAACTTAGTATTTAATCCTTTAAACAGTGCTGTCGAAAAGTTACCAGTAAACTTAGAGTCTCGATCTGAAATGATTAACTTTGGAATTCCATGCAAGCGAAAAATTTGCTTCATGAAAATATCTGCAATGTTAGAAGCCTTGTAGGTAGTTTTAACAGGAATAAAATGAGCTACTTTGCTAAGTTTATCAACAACAAACATAATTGAATCATTCTACTTCTGATTTTTAGGCAAACCTGTAATAAAGTCAATGCTTATGATCTCCCACTTCCATTCTGGAATTGGTAAGGGCTGCAATAGCCCAGCTGGATGTTGATGTTCAGCTTTAATAGTCTGACAGTCAAAGCATCTAGCTATATATTCAGCAACTTCACTCTTCATGTTAGGCCAAAAGTACTCCTTTCTTAACATAGTTATCATTTTCTAATAACCAGGATGTCCTGAATAAGGACTCTTGTGAATTTCATCTAAAATCAGCAACTTAACTTTCAAAAAATTAGGCACATAAATTCTGTTTTTGTAAGTTAAGAAGCCTTTTTCATTAATACTGTAATATGTTATAACATTTTCAGATGAATTTTCAGCCACTTTATCATGTAATTTTTGGTAATATTCGTCTTGCTTAATTCCTTCTTCGATCTGATTTTCCAGATCAGTTTTAAAAGTACTGATTGCTGCCACAAAAATTGATCTAGAGTTTCTGCTCAATGCATTAGCAACCTTATTTTCCTTTCCATTAATGTGATAGATCTCAAAATCGTACTCGCTAAGGAAAGCTAACCACCTAGCTTTCCTTGCGTTCAGATTTGTTTGATCGAGTAAATACTTTAACCCCTTATTATCACTCATTAAAATGAATTTTCTACCAATCAAGTGATGGTGCCACATCTTTAAAGCATGTATCACAGCTTCCAACTCAAGATCATACATAGCGTAATTTTTTTCATGTATTTTTAACTTCCTTGACTCAAAAGCAATTGCATGACCTTCTTGACTTAAGACCCCTCCAAGTCCTTCGTTGCATGCATCCGTGCATACAACGAAATCCTTATTAGGATCTGTAATTTTTAAGATGGGTGTAGTAGTTAACAATTCTTTTAACTTATTAAATTTGTCTTGACACTTTTGATCCCATATGAACTTCTTCCCTTTCTTCTGCAAAGAAGTGATAGGGTTATAAATTCTAGAGAACCCTTCAATAAACTTTCTGTAATACCCCGTTATTCCCATGAATGACCGTACATCAGTTACATCTTTTGGGACAGGCCATTTGTTAATTGCTTTAATTTTATCAGGATCAACAGAAATACCATCCTTTGAAATTATATGGCCCAAATACTGAATTTTATCTTTATAGAGATCACACTTACTAAACTTAGCGTAAAGTTGGTGATCTCTAAGTACTTGTAAAATGATTTTTAGATGTTCATCATGCTCTTCTTTAGTCTTTGAGTAAATCAGGATATCATCAATGAATACCACTACAAACTTATCCAAATATTTATGCAGAACGTTGTTCATTAAACACATGAACACTGCAGGTGCGTTAGTTAGCCCAAAAGGCATAACTACGAACTCGTAGTGTCCATAACGCGTTCTGTATGCAGTTTTGAATATGTCCTTGTCTTTTATCCGGACTTGATGATAGCCAGACCTTAGATCAATTTTAGTGAATATCTTTGCTCCGCATACTTGATCAAATAGATCATCTATGCGGGGTAAGGGATACCGGTTTTTAATTGTCATTTTATTAAGTTGATTGTAGTCAATGCACAAACACATAGTACCGTCCTTCTTTTTAACAAATATTACTGGTGCTCCCCAAGGGGACACATTGGGCCGTATGTAGTTTTTATCTATTAATTCTTTTAGCTGAGACTTTAACTCATTTAACTCTAGAATGTTCATCCTATAGGGGGCCTTTGAGTTTGGTGTCCCACCGAGTACTAACTCAATGGTGAAGTCAAGTTCTCTTTTCGGAGGTAATCATGGAATTTCTTCCAGGAATACATCAAAAAAGTCCCTAAGGATGGGAATATCCTCTAGTTTTATTTTGTCTTCTTTGGATGTACATTCATCATTAACAACATTAACAGCAAACAATTTACAACCTTTTCTAGCAGCTCTCTTCACTTGTAAGGAAGAAATCTGCCTTACAGAAGTCTTCCTAGAAATGCCTTTAATAGTTTCAGCTACACCTTCATTATTTAAACAAACAAAATATTTTTCATAACAATTCAATAAAACTCTATGCTGTTCAAGCCAATCCATGCCAATTAACAAGTCATAAGATCCTAATCGTTAAACATTCAAATTCACTTGCATTTTCAGCTGACTTAGAAAAACTTCACAGTCTTTAACAAAATCTGTAACTTTTCTTTTTGTACCAGTTGCAAGATGAACTAACCATGGGTTATCAAATTTTTCTATCTTTAACTTGCAATTTTTCACTAATTCGGGTGAGACATAAATCAGATTTGCACCTGGATCTATTAGAATGGAAATAGACTTAGTTTGTAACATACCTTCAACTTCCACCATGGATGTTTGATGGTCTGCTTGACGATTCTCCAATCCTGCATAAATTCTGGGCATCTCCCTCGCTACATCTTCAACTGTAGGTTCTGCTTGTACTATGTGAATATTGTTGATGGTTTTTCTGTTGCATGGGCAATCTATTCTTTTGTGTGGTCCACCACATTCATAACATTTGATAGGTCCTTTTTGCTCAGCATATCTGTTGTTATTGTTGCTTTGATTATAGTTGTTGGGTACATTCTTTCTAGTAGAAGAGTTCTGGGGTGTATGCCCTTATAAGCATTACTATTTGGAAAGTTTCTATTATGAAACTTCTTCTTGAAACTTCTAGAATTTTGGTTAAAATTTTTCTTTTTATAATCAAACTGATTTGTTTTGTTGCCCTTCCATCTAGTTGTTCCTTCTCTTCTTCTGTTTTGATCAAAACAAAAATTTGCCTTTCTCATAGCTTCCTCCAGTGTTGTAGGATTGTCATATTTTATTCTATCTTTTATATGGAATGGTAAACAGCTAAGAAACCTTTGTACCTTTGGCTTCTCTTCAACCATGTACGGTACATATCTCAGTAGACTGAGGAATTTGCTGCACAATTCCTTCATGCTCATGGCGCCCAACTTCAGATCAGAAAAATCCTTCGATTTATCCTCATAATATTGTTCTGACAAAAACTTTTTCTTGAACAACTTCTTGCACATACTCCATGTTACATCTTTCTCCTTTAAACTTTTGATTCTTTTTAGATCCTACCACCATATATCTGCTTTGATTATCAAATTATAAATAGCCATCTTGGCTTTCAGTTGAGAAGAATAGTCATATATATTAAAGTACTTCTTCATTCCGGATAGCCAAGCATTTGTTGTCTCACCCTTCTCATTTTCTCCGTTAAAGGTGGGTGGCTTAATCTTCTTAAATTCTCTGGTGATCTGATCGTGATGCTTTTGCTTTCTCCTTGTTGAATAGAAATCACTATCACTGTTGTACTCATTAGAGTGATAATGACTTTGATGTGAACCAGAGGATGAATAACTAGTACTTTTATCCTTTCTTGATTTCTTGTGCTTGTGTTCATGAGTCATTATGGCAAAATCACATTTAACCTTTGATTTTCTGCCCCTTTCCTCATTTTGATATTTATCCATAAAAATATGATTTAATGTATCCGACGCCTTTAGAATGCGCTCATTTTCTTCTTTGATTGTTTTTATATCAGACTTCAGATCCTTTATGGTACGCAGAAATTCTGAAGAATTGTTATTCAACTCAACATAGAAACCTTCTGGATTTTAATTAATACTAGGTTCATGATGAGGTGATTTTTCCTCTGCCGATTCTTGCGGTAACGACATACCTGTAAATCAATTTGTCAAACTGTACAAACCAAATTAAAATAAAAAGTTAGTAAACAACTTTTTCAGATTGTATTTCTTGTGCTATGGGCGTGAGCCTAATCAGGCCTAGAGTTGTAACTTGCGCTCTGATACCACATGTAACATCCCATAAAATCGTAAAAATTTAGAACTTTTTCTACGTGAAAATAAATGCTATTTAATAATGCGGAAATAGAACAATGCATGAAATGTTATCTATATTTAGTTGTGTTGTTACACATTTCTTCTGTTTTTGTTTACGAAAGTTGATGCACTGTTTGACTAAAGTACTTTTGTTTGGTTGATGAAGGGGTCCTTCGGATGCCCCGAAGATTACTTAGCATTCATGCTAAAGCATGTGAAAATGTCTTTGTTGCAGATTCCATGTAAGGTGTTCTTCCGAAATGTCCGAAGAGAGTTCAAGACTGATTTTCTAATGTTCTTCTCCATCTTAGAAAGTCTTAGAGTGTTAAAGTTTTTCAGGTGAGATCTCCATAATAATGTACTCGTTGTAAGGGTACCATACATGAAATACTGGGTAGAGATGTTGATCTGCAGTTGCTTAGGTAGTCAAAAGTGATCCATACACCTCTATTTACTACTTGTTATTGTGATGGGAGCACTATCAAAACATAGGTAAAATTTGAAGGTCTGAGCCTAATATAACTTGGCTAGAATATTTTTTTTTAAATATAATAATGATACCGAAAAACCTGTTACGATATTTATACAAATGGTTTGTTCTAAAACTAAGAACTTGAGCTCATTTGTATTCATATTATTTTTAATATATTATCTATTGTCAAATTGTAAACTATGCAATTTCTATAATACCAATTGTATGAAAATATAGAATTCAATACCTATACCATAACTAAACTTGTTATATAGTTTTGTGGACCCTTTGTAATGTGTATGGAATATATATATTAAACAAAAGTCCGATATGATGGACATATGTGATATATGGTATGTGTAAATCAACGTGACTCTTATGTAATGATAACAGAACCTTAGTGATATCATTATATGCTTGTAATCTTATCCATGGATATGGTTTAGTGATTGGTATCCCGAATTACCATGTAATGTTCGATGCATTGAATAGTGTAATGATGGTGTGTATTAAATAAATCCTGTTGGCAGGCATCGGCGTAAGCTTGGTCATTGAATTCTCACTACTGCCGAGTAAAAGGAGATCCCTCGTGGATAGCCTCGTGGCTGAGGCATGTGATGGTATCGTGTAAACCTGGTTATGAGATGAGTTGTAATTCTCCGGTTCAAGCTCGGTGTGAGTTGGCTCCTTCGTGGCTCAAACGTGGCAATTGCAATGAATAGTGTATTTAATGTGGTAGTTGATCTGGTTTTTATCGTGATTCACACCGATGATATCCACCATTGATTTGATCATGTATTGATGGCAAGGGATTAACCCTACCTTTGTTTCAAGCAAGCGTTTATTGTCGTACTTTGTGTTTTGTAGCGGTGGTTCTGCAACCTGGTCGACAGGCTGAGGGTTTGTAGGATCTTTGTTTGTGCGCTTGAGTTGTAAGGGCTGGGTTTTGAACCTGTGACTCCTGAAGATTAAGAACAGAGCTATCTACTATTTTACATTGTGATGAAAGTCTCAGTTTGCAGTTTAGTTTTAGTCTTGGGTGTGTTCGATTATCAGACTTGTTTGAGGGGTTTTAAAATGCCAAAATAATAAAAAAGGGATTCAACCCTTCGCAATATTTGTTCCAGGTCTTGACACTAATTAGATACTGAGATATTAGTGATTCGGCATTTGAATGCATGAATGAAGACAGTTTTTGTTGCATCGGTCTTGTGTTATTTTGCTGCTAAAAGTCAAACATTCGAAGGTAAAGTAACTCAAAGTTTCCATATAACATTGATACATTTTTGATATTTCATTCTATTTTCTGAGCATTTTTCGAATGAATTTAACCACCACGCCACTGTGCTTGTAGGTATGGGTTTTTAATAGTTCCTCTAGGTCTGGCGTTGAAGGTTGGCATTAGCAATACCAACTGGTAAGCTTCGGTGGTTGCCTTGAAAACCCTGTGTAGAAGATGATGATGACCGGATGTGTGAAGTTCTGTGTAATGTGTTTTTGAATCAAAGAATGTATGCTTCGTCGAGTTAGTTCTACATCTTATAAAGAAAATTCGTGGGAGGAATACCACCTTGACCCAAAGGGGCTCGAACTCGTTTGTGTTTGAAGTTGTAACAGTTATGGAGAAAGCTCTTTCATGGCTTGGATAATATAAAAATTTTGTGTGTTTCATAAATGATGGTTGAAGTTTACATGTGTATAGAATTATTTCTACTTGTGTACAGTATGTCTAAATGACTACGATGGTTGTTGTAATGAAATCTCATGATAATCCTGTAGGGTTCATAGTTTTGTTTTCATTATTGCAAATGAAGAAAATGGAAAGGACTTGGTTTAACACAACTCTAAATCCTGTTTTGAAATAAAGTAAAAAGTGGGTTCTGTTTAAAATCTATGTTATTGCAGTTTTAGATAATTGTATCTAAGGAAGGTTTTCTGTCTGGAAGTAGTTTGTTTATTGAGTAGAGTTGTTACTGCGTTAAGTGTTTAATGCTTCTCCTCTATAGGATCTTAGCATTGAGTTTGTGTCTGCTAACCTTTTCGATTTGATCCTACAGTTGTTTGGATTAACTAGGTTTTTTTACAAAAAGTATGTTTTCTGAAATAAATAGGAGGATGAAATAGTAATTCTAAAAGTTGAGGTTTTTTTTTATCGGAAGACTATAGAGTTTATGGTTTGCTTGACGGTAGGTTTTGAAATCAAAAGAACATGTAATCTACTTCTGTAAAGAGTCGAATAAATGATTACAGTAAAAATAAATGTACTACTATGTGTATGGATGAAGATAATTACCTTAAGTAAAAACCTAATGATTGGAAATGGAAATGCTACAAATAAATTTTATAATACTTCTATACCAAAATTGGTAGAAAAATACAAAATCTCTGTTGAATGTGTCAGTACATTTTGATCTGTGCAGAAGTGATTATGTATCTAATTTTTTTTTTGCATTATTTCTAGAGAAAATACTGTATATAAAAACCTAATCTATGACTGTAAATTACATTTATTTCTAAACAAAACTGATGTTCATAAATGTTGAAGACATCATAGAAAAATTAACAGTAGACAATAACATAGAAAATCATTGTTTCAGTTTCTTCGATCACATGGCTATTTCGCCTATCTTACTTATCTATTATAATCTATCTATGTACTAGAGTACGATGCAATTCCTATAACATGGGGGAAAATGCCGACATCATTTATTTTATTCATTCAAGTCAGATTCCTACAGAATTACATAATTTCTAATTTACTCAGGAAACTAAAATTAATTTATAAAATGAAAACAGAAGCATTTTAAACATAATAGAACTGAAAAATAGATAGGACAGTGAAACCTGTAAATGAGAATAGGGCTGACAAACACGCAAGGAGGTTTGTTCCTCCCAACCTGCTTCAGAAGAAGTAGCTCAACTTGAGGACTTCTGGTGAACCCCTGAGCCTACTTATTGATCCAGTAAGTGGGTGGAATCTGTGTAGAAGCAAGGCACTCAAAAATACCTTCTCCACTCGGTATCAACCTCCTGAAAGATGCCTTCTCCACTCAGCATCAACCTCCTGAACTCAATAAGAGTTTGGAAGACTCACAACATGATCAACAACAGCATATCCCCTCATCAAATCTCTTGGGTGAAAACACAGCAAAACCCCAAGGTAAATTTCCTCGTCAGGAAAAGTGATGAACCTCAATTCATAATTTTATGGCTATTATATAGACTGCCTAGGTCTCTTAGTGGTCATTTTGGAAAAAATGAGCCTCAATCTCCAGTACCATCTTTCAGAGCACTATGACCACATTTCGAGGGAGTTGTCCCATACCAACAGCCAGTTAGTTGCATCATTATGCTGCCATTTTTCCATTTCCTTCTACCCCAGATTCCATTCCACCTAGTGGATCAGTAACCACTCTTTCAACAGTCCTCTTAGGTGTTTGTCTCCTATTTTATTTATTAAATAATAATATATTTTTCAAATTACAGTCATCCTTGGACACCTGTCCAATATAAACTTTACAATAAAGGTTATCATAATGTTTTCTAGCTTAAAGGGTATGTTACACTAGCTGTGACTCGTCGTGGTTGTTATTTGAAGAATCTTCGAAACACCATTTGTAAATCAAGTGATAACTATTTTTGGCATTGTGGCTTTCGTGTGTTTATATGATTTTTGGTTTCCTATCTTGAAATATATCTTCTTCAAAAGGGAAATGTAAAACTTCATCATGACAGAGGGTTTTATGAACTCATCCCAAAGGATGGATTTGGAAAATAATCCTGTACTCTATTATTTGAAGAACATGTTATAATTTTTGTGCTGAATATGATGACTTCATTTCTTGAAGTTGGAACTTTGTAATAGTGAAAACGTTAAACAACCCTCCTCTTGATATATGTCAATGTGAAAGAGTAATGGAGCCGAGGCTCGTTTGAACTATGAATAACACTCTACTTCTCAATATGCTAAATTTTTGTTTGTATCTAGTGTTATTTGGTTTGATTTCTCTTTAATAATAGGTATCTGTCGCACTTGTTAATGAATGTGAAAACTATAGTGGAGGTTTGAGTAATTGTGGCAATTATAGAGTCAGTTTTGTTTTTGCTATGTAAGAAAATAACGGGCTAAGCCCCTAAATATTATGAAATATAAGTCAAGTCTGTGTTAATGTTTTAGGTTGAGATTGTGATTTTCAACTCATACTAGGGTTTGTGAAACTTTGTCTTAAATGTTTGTTTTGTAATATGTGTTGTTTACCTTGGTCTGATTCGAAGCCTATGTAGATTGTAAAAGTTTTCTATTTCCAACTAGCAATGTTAATGGAAATGGAAACCCTAACTAGGTTTTTATATGAGTCTCGGTTTGGAAATCGACACCTTCAGTTATAATATCTATTGTATAAAACGGCAATAAAATGTTTATGATATTTTCAATGTCTGTTTGAACTATAAAAATATAGGCAATGATTACAGTAGGGATGAGAATAGTATATGTATGTGTAATGTGAGGGACTATGTGATCACTGTTATGTATAGCCTTGATATAATGAACATATATTTATTTACTTGCAGCTATGATAATATATTGCAAACATAATATAATAGATAGAAATATGAGTTCTGTCTATTTCCTATACACATAATAATAATAAGAATATTGCAATGCAACTATATAGGAATAATCGATATTTGTTTAAAATGGAAATAATAAAATATACTATAGTATTTAACTATTGTACATAACTTTTTACTATTTGATTATAGGACATAAAACAATAAACTTATAAATTACTGTATTTATCTATCGAATCAAAAAGGAAATTCGCCTATCCTTTAATCTATTCTTAATTTGCGTATATATACTAGAGTACGATGCACATAACAACATGTGGAAAAATATAGATACTGGTTTATCAATTCAAATCATCATTCAAATTTTAACATTCAAACTTAAACAAATTTAGAATTAGATTATTTTTCGAAATAGAAAACAAAAAATACTAACTATATAGAACAGAATTGCTAACTGAGAATAAGTAAAAAAAATTGTAGAACCTCGATAAATCTATAGGACAACAAACAACCCAAGAAGACTGTTCCACCCAACCAATTCCTGAAAACAGTCAAGTACTGCCTTAGGACCCTAGAGCCTGTTCACTGAACTACCGGGAGGAAGAAACTCTAGGAATTAGGACTTCTTCTTGCAGTAGCAAATAACTTCTGAATCTTCAATAACTAGCAGTCCAATAGACCTGCACCAGCATCTTTGGTTCTTCTCAGTAATATGAAGACTTAATATTGCACTCACAACTAGCCTCCCTATTCGAATCTCTCAATGATCACCTGATGCACATGAGGAAAATATTCTGCATAAATATTGGTTAAGAGCTGCTTGCTCAATTCAAATTTTCCTTTTGTAGGCTTCCTAGGCCTTTTCATATGTTACTGGGTCATTAAATGAGCTTCCTGCTCACTCCCTCCACCTGGGGCATAATGCGACATTTTTAGGGGTAGTTGTCCCATAACCAATAGCTAGTGGTGTGATGCAATTGCTGCCATCTGTCCCATACCTTCCAACATCTTCCATTCCTCCTAGTGGGTCAGTGAACACTCATTTAACAGTCCCCTTGGGTGTTTGTCTCCTAATTAATTTATTTAAATAATAATATTCAATAATTATATTCATCCTTGATCAAAACTGATCATAAGTACAAAACTTTGTAATTAAATTTAACATAAAGTATTTTGCAAATATAATAAAAATTTTCAAAAATTTGGGTAGGTGACATACACCCCCCCTTAAGTCTCAACATCGTCCTCGATGTTGGTTAATCACTCCTTGAGTGTTCTTGAAATGGAGTTCGATATGCTTCCTGCATACTACTCTCCAACTCCCAGGTTGCCTCTTATGTGCTAAGGTGTTTCCATTGCACCTTCACTTGCCGAATGCTGCGATTTTGGAGAATAGTTTCCCTCCTTCCGAGGATACAATCCGGTTCCACCGGGAAATCTCTGTGTTGTCCCACCTGTACATCATTCCAGTTTACAACATGAGTAGTATCATGCACATATTTCTTTAAAAATGATATATGAAAAACATTATGTATTTTTAAGTTTGGTGGAAAAGCCAGTTGGTATGCCACTGCTCCAACCTTAGACAATATTTCAAAAGGACTGCAATACCTGGGTGCCAACTTGGCACAACTCCCCAATTTCAGTGAACTCTTTTTCGGTCTTACCTTGAGGAATACATGTTCACCAACCTGGAACTCTTTATGAGTTCTTTTTGAATCTGCTTGACTTTTTTGCCTATCTTGGGCAACTTTTAAATGTCCTTGCACATGTTTCATAATTAGTTCTAACTCCTGCAATAATTCAGGTCCTAAAACAACTCTATTTATTGGATGATTCCACGAAATAGGTGTGTTAGATTTCCTACCAGAAATAATTTTAAAAGGACTAAGTCTGGCGAATTCATGATAATGATTATTATAAGCAAATTCTGCTAAGTGCAAGTAGTCTTCCCACTTACCAGGCTGATCGTTAACATACATTCTTAATAAATCTGCTAAAACTTGATTTACCCTTTTTGTCTAACCATCCATCTGTGGATGAAATGCTGTAATGAAATTTAAAGTTGTGTTCAACCCCTTAAACAGTGACCTCCAGAAGTTTCCTGTAATCTTCGACTCATGATCTGAAATTATTACTTTCGGTATTCCATGTAGTCTAAAAATTTGTTTCATCAAGATCTCTACAATATCTGGAGCTTTATGAGTAGTCTTTACGGGTATGAAATGTGCTGCCTTATTGAGTTTGTCCACTACCACCATTATAGAATCATATTGTTTCTGATTTTTAGGTAATCCTGTAATAAAGTTTATGCTGATCACTTCCCATTTCCAACTTGGTATCGGTAACGGTTGCAACAATCCAGCAGGATGTTGGTGTTCAACCTTCACTTTTTGACAATCCAAACATTTAGCTATGTACTCTACTACTTCATCCTTCATTCTAGGCCAATAGTATTATTTTCTCAACATAGAAATGGTCTTTTGATAACCTAGATGACCACAATAGTGACTTTTATGTATCTCATTTAATATTAGAAATTTTATTTCTGGTATGTTTGGTACATAGAATCTGTTTTTAAATAATAATAAACCATTTTCCTTCATGCTGTAATCTGCCATACAATTTTCAAAATTGTTGTTTGCTTTCTTTTCCTTCATTTTTCTGTATTCTTCATCTGCTTCACTCTTTTCCAGAATCTCATTTTCCAAATTAGTTGAATAAGTACTGATTGCTGAAATGAAATTTAGTTTTGCCTTACGACTCAAGGCATCTGCAACCTTGTTCTCCTTCCCTTTAATATGCTGAATTTTGAAATCATACTCACTTAAGAACGTCAACCATCTAGCTTGTCTAGCGTTCAAGTTTGTTTGATCTAATAAATATTCAGACCCATGTTATCTGTCAATAATGTAAATTTCCTGCCAATAAGGTGGTGACGCCACATTTTAAAGGCATGAATAAATGCTAGTAACTCTAAATCATAAGTAGAGTATTTCTTTTCATGTACTTTCAGCTTTCTAGATTCATATGCCACCATAGGCCCTTCCTGTGTCAGGACTCCACCAAGTCCGTCATTGCATGCGTCTGCACAAACTACAAAATTCTTGTTGGGGTCTCCTATCCTCAAGATAGGTGTTGTCGTCAATAGTTCCTTTAATTTCTTAAAACTGTCAGCACATTTCTGATCCCAAACAAATTTCTTCCCTTTCTTCTGCAAGGAAGTTATGGGGTTGGAAATCTTTGAAAAATTCTCTATAAACTTTCTATAATACCCATTAATGCCCATAAATGATATTACATCCGACACATCTTTAGGAACCAACCAGTTATTAATGGCCCTTATCTTGTCGGGGTCAACCGAGATTCCTTCTGCCAAAATTATGTGTCCTAGATGCTGAATTTTGTCTTTGTGGAAATTACACTTACTAAACTTGGTGTATAATTAATGATATCTTAGAACTTGTAGGATAATCCATAAATGTTCATCATGCTCTTCTTTACTTTTTGAGTACACTAAAATGTCATCTATAAACACAACAACAAACTTGTCTAAGTATTTATGTAGAATATTATTCATCAGACACATAAATACAGCTGGGGCATTAGTCAAGCCAAATGGCATGACTACGAACTCGTAATGTCCATACCGAGTTCGGAAAGCTGTCTTGAAAATATCTTCATCCTTAACCCGTACTTGATGATATCCTGATCTTAGATCAATCTTCGAAAAAATACTATGATACATTCAGCTGATCAAATAGATCATCTATAAAGGGCAATGGATACCTATTCTTTGATCGTCATCTTATTAAGTTGGAGATAATCTATGCACAGTCTTAAGGTTTTGTCTTTGTTCTTAACAAAGATGATAGGTGCTTCCCAAGGAGACACACTGGGTCTAATATACTTCTTGTCAATAAGCTCCTTCAACTATGATTTTAATTCGTTTAAATCCAGTGTGTTCATTCTGTACGGAGCTTTCGAATTTTGTACTGCTCCTGGTATTAAATCTATGGTAAAATCTAAATCTCTTTTGGGTGGTAATCCTGGAATCTCCTCAGGAAATACATCTTTAAAATCATTTAGGACAGGTATCTCCTCTAATTTCAGTTTGTCATCTTTATCCATAAACTCATCATTTACCATGCTTACTGCAAACATTTGGAATCCTTTCCTAAATTCCCTCTTAACTTGCATGGATGAAATCTGTCTAAGGGTTACCTTTCTTGGGATGTCTTTTATTTCTATAGTTTTCCCTTCGTCATTTAAGCATGTAAAACTTTTTCCATAACAATCCAGGATGACATGATGAGCTTCTAACCAATCCATCCCAACTATAATATCTTAAGAACCTAAAGGTAGAATATTCAACTTGATTTTTGTTTGTAAATGATTCATGGACAAAACATAGTTTTCTATAAAATATGATACTTTTCTCTTTGTTCCAATTGCTAGTCTAACTAGCCAAGATTTACTAAACTTTTCAGTTTTCAATTTACGACTTTCTACAATGTCTGGTGATATATAACTTAAGCTAGCACCTGGATCAATTATAATAGTAATAGGATGATCATATAGCATACCTTCAATCTCTACCATGGAGATTTGATGATCTGCTTGCCTGTTGTCAAGTGTTGCATTGATTCTGGGCATTTCCCTCGCCACATCTCCAACCGTAGATTCAGTCTGTATAGAGTTGATGTTGTTTGCTTTCTGCTTCCTCGAGCGACATTCTGATGCGTAATGAGGACCTTGGCATTCAAAACATTTGATAGGTGCCTTTGGATCACTGGTCTTCGCATTATTAGATGCATTTCTTGGTAATGTAGAATTCTGCTGTGAATTGTTCATAGCCCTTCATAATTCCGATTCTGAAAATTTTTCCTTTGAAATCCGGAATTTCCACTGATTCTGAAATTTTTCTTTTTATGCTCAAATTTGTTAGGCTTTTTATTTTTCCAGTTTGACATTTCTTCTCTTTTCCGATTTGTATCATAACAGAAAACAACCTTTCTCATAGCCTCTTCCAATGTTTTAGGACTGTCGTACTCGATTCTGTCCTTAATATTGAAAGGTAAACAGCTCAAGTACCTTTGGATTTTTGGTTTCTCTTCTGTAAGGTATGGTACATATCTTAGTAAGTTTAGAAATTTACTGTTCATTTCCTTCATGTTCATACCTCCCAGCTTATAATCGTAGAACTCTTTGGATTTTTCTTCATAGTACTGTTCAGACAAGTACTTCTTCTTAAAATATCGTTTAAAAGTACTCCAGCTTACATCTTTATCTTTGATGCCCTTTACTCTTTTGATGTCCTGCCACCAAATATCCGCTTTTCCGGTCAAGTTATATATAGTCATTTTTTCCTTCAAAGACTCTGAATAGTTATAAATCTCGAAGTATTTCTTCATACCGGACAGCCAAGCTTCAGCTGTCTCTCCCTTCTAAGTTTCTCCATTGAAAGTTGGAGGTATAATCTTTTTGAACTACCCAGAAATCTGCTCATATTCCTTCTGATTTTTCTTTCTGGGTTTGAAATCTCCTTCACTGCTATCGCCGGTGTAGTTATGTTTCTTTCTGCGTGTTTCAATAGCATCTCCTAATGAGGTTGAACTGTCGTTCACCTTACTGATTTTCATTTTCTTGTTTTTATCAGCATGAGGCAGATCCTCAACTTTGGAAATATTTTCCTTATCTTTCTCTTGTTCCTCAGTTTGGCTCTGTTCAAATGGCACTTGGTTTAATTGCTCTTATGCTTTCAGAATCCTTTCATTGTCTTGTTTCACCGATCTGATTTCTGCTTTTAACTCATGAAAGGCACATAAATGTTCTGTCTAACTTTTATTTAGTTCACCGTGACCTTCTGCTACATAGTGCTGTCCGGAACTGTGACTGTTTGGCTGAAATCTGTCGTCTAAATGTTCAGCTGAGTTCTCCATACCTGTAACTGAAAATGATTTCTGGATAACATAATAATTAAAATTTCAAATTAGTACAATTTTCTGTTGGATAATATTTTTTGCTGCGTGTGTTTGGACCTCTTTCAGTCCTATTGTTCGAATCTGAGCTCTGATACCATATGTAACATCCTGAAATTTCATAAAAAATTAAAATTTGTGATAACAGCATTAATTATGATAATAATAATTGTGGAAATAATAATTGAGATTGTGACAACATTAATTGTGAAGTTGTTAGTACTAAACATGCTTTAATTTCTGTTTAGACAACCATATGATAATGACAGTTTTAACACATAGTTTGTAAACATGATTATGATAACAATGTACTAACAGATCGGAAATAGAATGCGACACTATTCTTTTGCAATGATACTGACAGTTTGACTTTGTTGCATAAGGGTGTCCTACGAAGTACCCTAAGCTTACTTAGCTGCAACATTAAAGCTTATTGAATGTCCTATGTGCAGACGACAGGTAAGAAGTTTCATGGCTACGTGTAAAGTCCAAATTCAATGTCGTAATTTAATAAAATGTTATAATTCTGTTGCGATCCACCACAAGTGTGCAAGTACGAATTTCATAGCTATAATTATTGTCTTTCAGATGTATGTCTTACCATTCCACAATACTTAAAACAGAATCATCTATGTGTGTCATCCTGCTGATGGTTTTGTTGCCGTAATTCTTCTTGTTGTTATAGATGGTTTCGTCGTCATCTTAAGATAATAATTACTTTTGAAATTTAGCATCATGTTTGTAATGCTAATCATCATATGCTTTGTGATAAGAGTCAAGTATGGAGTTTAAGACCATAGCATGCTTTTTATACTAATTAAAAATCAATGGTCTTTGTTGAAAATCAAAGTGTACACTCCTATATCAATATAATTTATACATGTAAAAAATATTAGAGGCCATGGTTATTATGCTGGCCATATAAGTCACATAGGATTCTAACCTATATAGTAGGTTTATATGACAATTTATTCATAATATATTTTTATAAAGGAAAGTTTGCAATATTCAAATATTATGAAATTGCCATATTACAATTGTTATAAGTAAAACTTCACCAAAATGAAATCATAATTGATTTTATTACAAGGCTAAACTTAAGCCTTAACTTAAACCTTAATACACTAAATCGAGATTATAAAGTGAGAATCTATAGCTACTATACAAACATAACTATAACGTTATTAATATTATGAATATACATTGGAACTATAACATAAATCACGATGGCACTAACATGTAATAAATGTTGACAAGGTGGCGAATTGCTGGTTCATTAATGGCGCAAGTCTTGAGCTATCAAGGGAATCGATTCTCGGTCTTACATTAAAGGCTTGAAATGAAATCTCCAGGTGACAAGGATCACCACCACTCCACGTATTGTAAGAACGCTGTAATGGTTAAATTTCAAGACTACTTTGTAATTTTTATGAGTTAGTACTCCTCTGAGCTGGATGTGAAAATGATCCAACGTGATCCATCGTGGGAAATGCCTTGCATGTGAAATGACATAGCATTAATTGCAAGGGTTGTTCGACCCAATGCAATCTCGCTGGAATAATCATGAATGTTGATTGCAATGAGATTGAACCATCAGATCTCAACCCTTACTTCTATCGTTGATGTGGTATATGAGTTTGGAATGTTGTTTAATATTTCTATTGTTTTCGGTCCTGTATGACCGACAGGCTGCTGAAATTTTGGTAGGAGGTTTGTTAAGAGGTTCAACCTCGAGACCTATGGTTCAACGTTGGTGTTGCAGGTTTTAATCCATTGTCATGGCATTGTACTGAAAGTCTGGTTCTCTGGTTCAAGTAGTCAATGAGTGGATAGTTGATAGTTAATCCTTTTAGAGTTTGAGTGAAAGCTCGCCATTTTGCAAGTGATAACAGTACACTGGTTTTGTCTGCAGCAATACTCTTCATCGTTCTTCTGGTGGATGCCAAAAACCTGGCATCTCGTCGAGAAGGTAAGAATTATCAACAGTCTTAGCGTTTTCCTTAATAAAATTTGTTTTAAAGTTGAACATACAATGAATATTTAACTCTGTTTATTTTTGTGTCAGTTACAAAATGGTGAAGGAATGGTTCGAGCAAGGGTTTGGAAAGAAAGTGTGCTTCCAAACTGGTAAGCTTCGGGTCTTCCAAAAACCCTCATAGGTTCTCTCTGTCTGTGGTTGATGAAGTTTCAAGGGTTGTGTAGCTGGTCCTGTCTGTGACTCGTCGCGGTTGTTATTTGAAGAATCTTCGAAACACCATTTGTAAATCAAGTTATAATTGTTTTCGGTGTTGTGACTTTTGTGTGTTTATATGATTTTTCGTTTCCTACCTTGAAATCTATCTTCGTCAAAATGGAAATGTAAAAATTCGTCATTAGAGAGGGTTTTATGAACTCGTCCCAAAGGATGGATTTGGGAAATAATCTTGCATGCTATTGTTTGAAGAACATGTTATAATTTTTGTAGTGAACATGATGACTTCATTTCTTGAAGTTGGAACTCTGTAATAGTGAAAATGTTAAACATCCCTCCTGTTGATATATGTCAATGTGAAAGAGTAATGGAGCCGAGGCTCGTTTGAACTATGAATAAAATTCTACTTCTCGATATGCTAAATTGTTGTTTCTATCCAGTGTTACTTGGTTTGATTTCTCTTTAGTAATAGGTACTTGTTGCACTTGTTAATGAATGTGAAAACTGTAGTGGAAGTCTGAGTAATTGTGGCAATTATAGAGTCAGTTTTGTTTTTGCTATGTAAGAAAATAACGGGCTAAGCCCCAAATGGGAATTTTCGTTGTTGGCATACAATGTATCTTACTGAAACTAAATATTATGAAATATAAGTCGAGTCTGTGTTAATGCTGTAGGTTGAGATCGTGATTTTCGACTCATACTAGGGTTTGTGAAACTTTGTCTTAAATGTTTGTTTTGTAATATGTGTTGTTTACCTTGGTTTGATCCGTAGCCTGTGTAGATTGTATAATTTTTCTATTTGCAACTAGCAATGTTAATGGAAATCGAAACCCTAACTAGGTTTTTATATGAGTCTCAGTTTAGAAATCGACACCTTCAGTTAGACTATCTATTGTATAAAAGGGAAATAAAATTTTTATGATATTTTCAATGTCTGTTTGAACTATAAAAATATAGGCAATGATTACAGTAGGGATGAGAATAGTATATGTATGTGCAATGTGAGAGACTATGTGATGACTGTTATGTACAGCCTTGATATAATGAACATATATTTATTTACTTGCAGCTATGATAATATATTGCAAACATAATATAATAGATAGAAATATGAGTTCTATCTATTTCCTATACACATAATAATAATAAGAATATTGCAATGCAACTATACAGGAATAATCGATATTTGTTTAAACTGGAAATAATAAAATATACCATAGTATTTAACTATTGTACATAACTTTTTACTATTTGATTATAGGACAGAAAACAATAAACTTATAAATTACTGTATTTATCTATCGAATCAAAAAGGAAATTCGCCTATCCTTTAATCTATTCTTAATTTGCGTATCTATACTAGAGTACGATGTACAGAACAACATGTGGAAAAATATAGATACTGGTTTATCAATTCAAATCATCATTCAAATTTTAATATTCAGACTCAAACAAATTTAGAATTAGATTCTTTTTCGAAATAGAAAACAGAAAATACTAACTATACGGAACATAATTGCTAACTGAGAATAAGTAGAAAATTTGTAGAACCTGGATAAATCTATAGGGCAACAAACAACCCAAAAAGACTGTTCCACCTAAACAATTCTTGAAAACAGTCAAGTAATGCCTTAGGACCCCCGATCCTGTTCACTGAACCACCAGGAGGAAGAAACTCTAGGAATTAGGACTTCTTCTTGCAGTAGCAAATAACTTCTGAATCTTCAATAGCTAACAGTCCAATAGACTTTCACTAGCATCTCTCGTTCTTCTCAGCAATATGCAGACTTAAGATTGCACTCACAACTAGCCTCCCTATTCAAATCTGTCAGTGATCACCTGATGCACATGAGGAAAATATTCTGCAGAAATATTGATTAAGAGTTTCTTGCTCAATTCGAATTTGCTTTTTGTAGGCTGCCTAGGCCTTTTCAGATGTTACTGGGTCATTAAATGAGCTGCCTGCTCAGTCCCTCCACCTAGGGGATAATGCCACATTTTTAGGGGTAGTTGTCCCATAACCAACATCTAGTGGTGTGATGCAATTGCTGCCATTTGTCTCATACCTTCCAACAGCTTCCATTCCTCCTAGTGGGTAAGTGAACACTCATTTAACAGTCCCCTTGGGTGTTTGTCTCCTATTTAATTTAATTAAATAATAATATTCAGTAATTACATTCATCCTTGATTAAAACTGATCATAATTACAAAACTTTGTAATTAAATTTAACACAAAGTATTTTGGAAATAAAATAATAATTTTCAGAAATTTGGGTAGGTGACATTACAAGAGAGGCTTGAGAAAATAGAAATGTTATTGTTGTAACAACTACATAGTAGATTGTACCCCTCTCGTTTGATGAATAAATAAATGGCACAACCTTTTGTGGACGTAACCCTAGATTGGGTGAACCACATGAAAAAAAAGGATCTCTTTTCGGATGTGTTGATTTTTCTGTGCGGTTTATGTGGCTCATTGTTATTATGATATCTTTCATATGTTTAAATTAATTTGTTGTGTTACTTAAATTATGTATGTATTGCCGAACATTCTATATTCATAATGACAACGATGACAACATCATTGTATGTAACTTTTCATTTAGGATTATATCATCAAGGTAAAGGAAAATTCTTAATAATGTTGTAGCATGTTAAATTGTATTTTTTTACGCTGCTAAGGTGTCTCATGTATTAAGGATATTTAATACCAAGTTCATTGACGAAAGGATGGATGACTCTTGAAATAAATTATGGAGACCTTTAATGTTTATTGAAAGTTTTTATAGAATAATCGTAAGACATAGGTATGCCTATTTATTTAATTGTTATCAAGACAATTAAATTAGTTAAAGAAAAATTATGGGGTTATTTAAATATCGCTGAACACATACTTTACACTTCCGCATAGCATTTAATTGCAAAAATACTACTTAGAATTTTTTTAAATTTTGACAAAATTTAGGGATGTGATAGTTACCTTTGTGGGATTCGAACTCATGCTGAGAAGAGAACCTGAGCAACTGAACCCCAATGCACGTTCTAATTTACCATAAAGTGTCCATGACTCAACTTTTGCAGCATTGAACCAACACAGCGAGTGGTACTCGAGTTGCATAACAACCATGGAGTCTGAGAGAGCTCTGCACTCTACTTCAAACGTTGAAACAAAAACTAATTCCAAAGACCAAAACACTTAAGCGTAGGGATAGGTTTTACCCTTACGTGGTGCTACTCCCAAGCAAATCACGTGGGTTCATTTAATATGAACTTTCAACCACTACCTTTGACATTTATACCCATGCTACTATAGTCATGCGATTGTATTATGGAGAGACCATTACTTTAGCGCCAAATGAATTCTTGGAACCCACTTTAATATAGTTCGGAGCTCATGGTCAATAATAACATTAAATTATCTAAGAATCCATGAAGTCTATGATAAATACTTAATCAACCAACACTTGTATAATGTAAAAGCACCCATAAAAGAAATAGATTGTCACCACTGTAATACCCCTCCTTTATGCACTCATTTTGTAAATGTAATCGATTTTACCATAACGTGGCATGCTATGGATAAATTTCAGATAGATTATCCTAATTACTTTTATTTAAACCATATGCCGAGAGATAGTGCTAGAGAGTACAATAAAGTGAAAATGAGACTTAATTTATTAATTTAAATATTTGGTGAGCTCATCCAAATAATTAATAGGTTATTATACTTGACCACGAGTTATTAATTTATATTATGGATTTTAGTAAAAACTATTAATATACTCGATTAATAGTATACCTGATTGTAAGTTATACTATAAAATAAACAAAAGAATATCTATGGATGTTTGGCGTAACTAGTCATAATTATATGTTGAATAAACGTATAAATTATGCATGTTTAAATATATATATATATGTATTTTACCCGGATCATGAGTCTACGCCAAACTGAGGGTTTTATTTTACTATCGGCGTTCACCAAAGATTTCTTAAGTTGAAATATTCTTTGATCGCCTGTCGGGGTGTTTTCCCAGTCAACGGTCGGAAGTCTAACTAATCATGGGTTAACTAAATATCGGTAAGATAGAGAAGGAAGGGGGATCCATTAGTGGGAGTAATGGGAACTATGAGTTAGAAAGAAAAAGGAGAAAAACGCGCTGCGAGGATTTCGGGGGAAAGATTTTCTCTGTTCTCCACTCGGCACTGTGAAGGTCCAGTTGTCGAGCATGCAGACAAAGGATCAAACATTATTTTATCTCTGTGTAAGGGGTGTTTGGGAAAAGAAAGGGAAAAAGGAGGATTCCCTTCGGCGGACGGGTACATACTTGTTTCGTCGAACTATCGGGGATCGATTAGTAATTTCGGTGATAGAGGGAAACCGGTGCTTGCTTTCGAGGGACTGTCACTTTCATTGTTAGTGGAAAAGTTGAGTTAATATTAGCTTTTTCTTTGTTTAGAGTTTTGGGGGAAAAAGAGGGTTTTACGATCGGAGGGCATTTCTCAACAGAAAAGAAAAGATCATTCTTGCTTGGGGTGCACATCTTGGGATTATGGGAGCTGTGCTATCCCAATACGTGAAGATTTTTCCAACGTGTATCGTTGGTATATAATTTCCACCTCGAATAGAGTTCACGGTATTTTTCATCATCAAACTCTCTCAGAAGTTGTTTTTTTTTTTTGGTGCCGAGCTTAGGGATTCGGTATGTTCTCTTCCCCTACGCAGTCCTTCAATTTTTGTTTAGATCTGAATGACCCCTGCCAGGAAAGCAAGGTATAACCTTTTAACTCCATGTTTAGTACATTGTTGTTACCGATCTGAGTTTTAGGGCAAGAAATATTGACAGATTGATTGTTAGGAGTAGAGTTAATCTTGGCTGAAGTATTTATGATTATTTGTTTTATTTACGAGCTAATCTCCCCAAGATGAGGATTATGGCGTCCATCTGAATGCATTCTTGCTAAATAAATGTGAGATGTAGTGTTTTATTTTAGTTGATCTCCTCTGGTTGATTCTCTGAAGGTAGAGTCAGGTGGTAGTGTTTATTTTCTCAGACAGAAAGGCAATTTCTCTTAAGGAGAGAATCGACCCACGCCTCTTTCCCCGAGCTCACTTGACACTAATCTAGATCTCGGTACATCGCCGTTCAAAGATCTCTCTCTCTGGATCTCTGGATCTCTGGATCTGACAGAATGAGTACTGGAAGAAATCGCGACCTCTGCAAAAAGAAAGTTCTTTCTTTCGATGCTGTGTTTAAATTCTGGACTTAGTGGGCTTATGGCGGAAGGTGACTGCGTTTCTCCTTCTCTTAAGCAACCCTTCTAATTCGCCATGACTTTTGAGGTAAACGTTGTCTTAATTCATTTTTATTTAGCATCTCTGCAGTCGTGGATAAAATCCGAATTGGATCCCTATAGGAAATCAGGTTAGCAGGGATTAGTGCCGCCTTATTTCTTTAAATTATACATTGTTCGTAATGTTGCAAATCATTTATAGGAATCTGATTTGGATCCCTGGAGAAAAATCAGGTTATCAGAGTCGAGTCTGGCAACGGCTTGTTTATTACTATATCTTATTTTAATCGCTGTAAAAACAAAATGTGTGTTTGTGTATTGGTAGCGTGGATTGATGCTAAGGGAAACGAATTTATAGATTTATAGTTATCAGAGTTGATCTCTGGGAATGACCTCATAGTTGAGTTTGGGTAAAACGAAAACTCTGCATTATTTTATTCTATCTCTATAAAAACGTATTGTAGGTTTGTGTTTTAACATCGTGGATTGATGCTAAGGGAAAGCGAATTTACCGTAATCAGAGTGGATCTCTGTGGAAGATATCAGAGTGAGTCTGGGTAAGAGTCTCTGTTATTATATCTTATTTAAACCCGTCTAATAACGCATTTGTAGGTGAGTATTTTTTTTATAATCTAAATAGCCATCTTCTTGTGTTCAAGTGTTGTACTTCGGACAAAAACATAATATGATAGTTTTCATGTAATGAATCCCAAGATAGCGTTGGACCTAGGATTATCTTTACTAAGCTATTTATATGTATTAATATAGACAGAGTTTTGACCAAGACATCAACGTGGTGATGAATTGTATTAAAGATAAGTAAACCTTTATTATAGTGATGATATCCTTATTTGCCTAAAAGAAAAGATGTTATCATTAAAAAGATGTTATTAAGGTGTGAATTGGATAGGAAAAGGGGTATAGTCTTAATGTAGTCCCCAAAGGATTTTTGTTGTATGACTAACCTTAGCCTTTGATAGAGTTATGAAAATTATTAAAGTAAGGTTTAGTATTTTCAAAGGCATACAAGTACCTTTAGAATAAGAGCTGTCGTTTTTTTTTTTTTTTGGAAAGGCTTATGAACTTTTGTGTAGACCTCCGATATAGTTTGGATGTAATATTTTAATGTAGCATTGATATACTTTGAGAACATGCTCTTTATGAGAGAGGCTAAAAATAAAAAATAAATTTAGGAAGTAGTTGCGGCAACAATCATGTTGGTTAGATTTAGATTGACCTTTATTATGAAAAGGGCAACATCAGTGTTGCAGATTGTAATGCTCCTTTGAATAGTGGGTGAACCACTTGAAATAGTCTTTCTTTGTGGTTGTTTAAGTGGCTCGTTGTATTCGTATTTTCTTTGCTAAGCTTACTGACACCCTGCTGCGTTCAATAGGAAAGAGAAGACTTGTTACAGAAAGGCTTTGAGGAAAGTCTTAATCGTGTAATGCAATGATGACGTTGCTATTGTAAAACTCTTTCTTGAATAATAAAAGATGCACACACCTTTTGTGGACTAGCCCGTGTACGGGTGAACCACGTTATCTTGGTCTCGTTATTTCCATGGTTTTTATATGCGTATGGTCCTTTTGACGGTTGCATGATTTTCTTCTCCAAGGTGCTATCTTATAATTGATGATTATAACATATTGGTCGAGTGCATCTTGACCAAGGGTAATTCATGTTAATGTTGTCAAAATGATTTTTCATGTTAATGTTGTTAAAATGGTAATTCATGTTAATGTTGTTACAACGATATTTCATGTTAATGTGTTGTGACGATCACATTGTACTGGACAATTCCGGATGCAGTTAATCTTTACACGGTAAGAACTTCATGAGTATGTTTCAAGTTAAGAGATGATGCGTGATGAGTATTTCAATTTAACTAACCTCCATTTCTCAGGGAATGTGTTCAGAATCTTGGTTCTTACAGGAATGAATCGTATTTTTGAAGTTTCATTAATCTTATGCAAATTTTCTAAAAAAAAATCACTACACCAAAATTACTAACATGCAAATCTTGGAGATGTTACATATGGTATCAGAGCACAGGTTGCAAACACTCAGGCATAGTTGGGCTCAGTTGAGGAAATACTATAAGCTGGTCAAGGGAACGCCATCGATCGGACGCAAACAAATGATTTATGTTCCAAAGAATCAGCAAGAGGTAATCGACAAGATGACCTTTAAATCGCAAGTAAGTATACTCCACTTGTTGAAGCATTCTAAAGGAAAAGCATTGTCTATATGTGAGCATTTATATGTTTCCTCCCGAAGTTGAATGATCTTCTATTTATAAATACTAGCGGATGAATACCTCCTCATGCTCTGCAATTAGTCTCATTAAATGCTAAGAAAGTATTCTTTAAAAATGATTAAAATAGTTGGACTATGTTCCTATCTTTATCTTGGTGATCTTATTAATATTTTCATATACATTGATCGTAAAGATAGTAATGAGAATCATAGGAGCATTTGCATGTTCAAATGTTCATAAACATAATTAGGATTATGTATCTAATGAAAGATGTACATTCATATCTGGTCGATCGATGCCAATGGTAGGGCTTTAGTACTTATATAAGTCAAGTCATAGACATTCATCATAGGTACTTGACTGCTGCAATTATATTTTATGAGGATTAGAAAAGTTCTAGGCTTGGAAAGGTGACTATACAAATGAAGACAGGATAGCAAACATATTGAATCATAAGGATTGAATGAATGATGGTTAGGTCATTATGAGAAGGATTGGAAAATTGTCATTAATTTCACGCATTTATGTTAGGATGATTGTATTCAGTATGTGCACGAGATTGTAGGGTGGAGGGATCCTTATCATGTTAGAAAATACATAAATTGTACTAAGGGAGTAAGCCCTGAAATTCTCTATGTAGGCTATTTGTTATGTAGAAAGAAAATTTTCATTTTTATTAACGATCTCGGAATTGGAATAATAGACGTCTTACAGTGGAGGATTGATCGAAAGACGAATATAAAAATTGACAAAATGTTATTGAGGGAGCTATATTGATCCTAGCCCTTGATAAGTAGAAGATACTGAATGTTATAGGCGATGGTTCCAATTGTTAGTTATGTGTTCTTACTTCTATGCTTTATTTTACGTACGAAACAGATGATATGGTAGATAAGATGGTTGATATTGAATACGCACTAGATATTCAATGTATTGTAAGTGATGATCTGACAACCAAAGAGGAATACTATATAAACAATAGATGGTTAGAAGAGTTGTATGAATGATTAGTAAAGAGTCATCCTCAGGGAAAAGGGTGAAAGGTAGAGGAATTAACTTTACTTGGATAAATAGACATTCTGCTGTGTGAAATTTTCTATGACTAGGAAATTGTTGTACTCATTATCTCTTTGGGGCATGGGATTGTATAGAATAAGGAAGCATAAATATGTGACATGGGAACACGCTTGTACCCTCGCTTGTAGTTTTAGCAGGAATGATGGTTATAATAGAAGTATACATGTGTATGCTAAATAGTCAATAGAATGCATATGATGAAACTGTAGGATTCTATTTTTATATATATTCTATCTCGGTGAACCTTACTAAGAATGTTGGGATACTGGGGTGGTTGACAGAAGGATTATACTTTTATGTGATTAAGATTTATGTATATGCATAGACACCTTGATAATATGTATCATTTTGATGAATATGTTCTTATGACGTTGAGGGGATTACTAATGTGTGTTAATACAAGTACAACCTACACCTTGGCATATGAGTCCATACAATAAAGTGATATGCAGTCTCCTTCATAAAGGTATGTGACTATCTTTATGAAACTATACAAATATATATGAAGACGATTTATTGTTACTTACATAATGTTGGCATAATTAAATGGGTGCTTGACACAGTTTAAGTTAAGTATTGAGGTGAACTCAATGTAATGTCCATAAGAAGAATGCATTTCAAGACATTATGTAATTCTATAAATTAAGCCAGTGGTGTTCACTTTAGACGATGATCTTCTTATTTTTATGCATAGGGGAAAGATCTTCTTACAAATATTTATCTTGTTACTAACAGGTGAATTTGGCTGATGGTCAACATTTTGTACAACTTGTGGAAAGACAAGAGCATGAATATTATCCAAGGTAAAATAAGGGGGTGAGGATTTAAAAACCCACATCACAACCGTTATTTATTCGTTTAAATGTTGATAATTATTGTTGAACAAAGCACTCGACCCAGATTGGTCAGAGTAATCATATGGATACAGAACGTAATGTGACGAAATAAATTGTTTAAATTGAAAGAGATTTTTCTAGACTCAAGCAAGGCGGCTTGGGAAAAAAAATAAATAAATAAATAAATTCCGGGACTCAAGCGAGAAGGCTTGAGGGGAATTTGGTAAAGAGTGTTATAATGGCATTGAAATACTCCCTAAAATCAGGGATTGAGCAGCCACTAGGATTCTCGGAGAATTGGCTGGCTGTAAGACCTAGGCAAGCTATAAGAAAATGTATATGTGGGAGGCAGGACGCTGCTTAGTATACATGAACGAAATGTTTTGCTGCGGGAGCACTAAAGTGTTAGGCAAGACATGAATGAAATGTTTGCTGCGTGAGCACTAAGGTGTTAGGCAAGGCATGAGAAAAAGGATTGCTGCGTGAGCACTAAGGTGTTAGGCAAGAAATCTCCTGGATCAAATGAATGTTGTTTGTTGTTATTTTTGTCAAGAGTATACAATCAGGGAACACTAGATTTATTCCATATGTTGCAAATGATATATGCAACAAAGAACTCATGATTTATGTCCCTGAGTTTGGTTAAGAAGTCGATGACAGGTTATTACTAATCATTGTTTCTTTTGAATTCCAGTTTTGTGATACAAATGATTGCTGCAAGAGAAGAGCGAACACCGAGGACGGTGTTCATTTTAAGGGGAGGAGGATGTAATACCCCTCCTTTATGCACTCATTTTGTAAATGTAATCGATTTTACCATAACGTGGCATGCTATGGATAAATTTCAGATAGATTATCCTAATTACTTTTATTTAAACCATATGCCGAGAGATAGTGCTAGAGAGTACAATAAAGTGAAAATGAGACTTAATTTATTAATTTAAATATTTGGTGAGCTCATCCAAATAATTAATACGTTATTATACTTGACCACGAGTTATTAATTTATATTATGGATTTTAGTAAAAACTATTAATATACTCGATTAATAGTATACCTGATTGTAAGTTATACTATAAAATAAACAAAAGAATATCTATGGATGTTTGGCGTAACTAGTCATAATTATATGTTGAATAAACGTATAAATTATGCATGTTTAAATATATATATATATGTATTTTACCCGGATCATGAGTCTACGCCAAACTGAGGGTTTTATTTTACTATCGGCGTTCACCAAAGATTTCTTAAGTTGAAATATTCTTTGATCGCCTATCGGGGTGTTTTCCCAGTCAACGGTCGGAAGTCTAACTAATCATGGGTTAACTAAATATCGGTAAGATAGAGAAGGAAGGGGGATCCGTTAGTGGGAGTAATGGGAACTATGAGTTAGAAAGAAAAAGGAGAAAAACGCGCTGCGAGGATTTCGGGGGAAAGATTTTCTCTGTTCTCCACTCGGCACTGTGAAGGTCCAGTTGTCGAGCATGCAGACAAAGGATCAAACATTATTTTATCTCTGTGTAAGGGGTGTTTGGGAAAAGAAAGGGAAAAAGGAGGATTCCCTTCGGCGGACGGGTACATACTTGTTTCGTCGAACTATCGGGGATCGATTAGTAATTTCGGTGATAGAGGGAAACCGGTGCTTGCTTTCGAGGGACTGTCACTTTCATTGTTAGTGGAAAAGTTGAGTTAATATTAGCTTTTTCTTTGTTTAGAGTTTTGGGGGAAAAAGAGGGTTTTACGATCGGAGGGCATTTCTCAACAGAAAAGAAAAGATCATTCTTGCTTGGGGTGCACATCTTGGGATTATGGGAGCTGTGCTATCCCAATACGTGAAGATTTTTCCAACGTGTATCGTTGGTATATAATTTCCACCTCGAATAGAGTTCACGGTATTTTTCATCATCAAACTCTCTCAGAAGTTGTTTTTTTTTTTTGGTGCCGAGCTTAGGGATTCGGTATGTTCTCTTCCCCTACGCAGTCCTTCAATTTTTGTTTAGATCTGAATGACCCCTGCCAGGAAAGCAAGGTATAACCTTTTAACTCCATGTTTAGTACATTGTTGTTACCGATCTGAGTTTTAGGGCAAGGAATATTGACAGATTGATTGTTAGGAGTAGAGTTAATCTTGGCTGAAGTATTTATGATTATTTGTTTTATTTACGAGCTAATCTCCCCAAGATGAGGATTATGGCGTCCATCTGAATGCATTCTTGCTAAATAAATGTGAGATGTAGTGTTTTATTTTAGTTGATCTCCTCTGGTTGATTCTCTGAAGGTAGAGTCAGGTGGTAGTGTTTATTTTCTCAGACAGAAAGGCAATTTCTCTTAAGGAGAGAATCGACCCACGCCTCTTTCCCCGAGCTCACTTGACACTAATCTAGATCTCGGTACATCGCCGTTCAAAGATCTCTCTCTCTGGATCTCTGGATCTCTGGATCTGACAGAATGAGTACTGGAAGAAATCGCGACCTCTGCAAAAAGAAAGTTCTTTCTTTCGATGCTGTGTTTAAATTCTGGACTTAGTGGGCTTATGGCGGAAGGTGACTGCGTTTCTCCTTCTCTTAAGCAACCCTTCTAATTCGCCATGACTTTTGAGGTAAACGTTGTCTTAATTCATTTTTATTTAGCATCTCTGCAGTCGTGGATAAAATCCGAATTGGATCCCTATAGGAAATCAGGTTAGCAGGGATTAGTGCCGCCTTATTTCTTTAAATTATACATTGTTCGTAATGTTGCAAATCATTTATAGGAATCTGATTTGGATCCCTGGAGAAAAATCAGGATATCAGAGTCGAGTCTGGCAACGGCTTGTTTATTACTATATCTTATTTTAATCGCTGTAAAAACAAAATGTGTGTTTGTGTATTGGTAGCGTGGATTGATGCTAAGGGAAACGAATTTATAGATTTATAGTTATCAGAGTTGATCTCTGGGAATGACCTCATAGTTGAGTTTGGGTAAAACGAAAACTCTGCATTATTTTATTCTATCTCTATAAAAACGTATTGTAGGTTTGTGTTTTAACATCGTGGATTGATGCTAAGGGAAAGCGAATTTACCGTAATCAGAGTGGATCTCTGTGGAAGATATCAGAGTGAGTCTGGGTAAGAGTCTCTGTTATTATATCTTATTTAAACCCGTCTAATAACGCATTTGTAGGTGAGTATTTTTTTTATAATCTAAATAGCCATCTTCTTGTGTTCAAGTGTTGTACTTCGGACAAAAACATAATATGATAGTTTTCATGTAATGAATCCCAAGATAGCGTTGGACCTAGGATTATCTTTACTAAGCTATTTATATGTATTAATATAGACAGAGTTTTGACCAAGACATCAACGTGGTGATGAATTGTATTAAAGATAAGTAAACCTTTATTATAGTGATGATATCCTTATTTGCCTAAAAGAAAAGATGTTATCATTAAAAAGATGTTATTAAGGTGTGAATTGGATAGGAAAAGGGGTATAGTCTTAATGTAGTCCCCAAAGGATTTTTGTTGTATGACTAACCTTAGCCTTTGATAGAGTTATGAAAATTATTAAAGTAAGGTTTAGTATTTTCAAAGGCATACAAGTACCTTTAGAATAAGAGCTGTCGTTTTTTTTTTTATTTGGAAAGGCTTATGAACTTTTGTGTAGACCTCCGATATAGTTTGGATGTAATATTTTAATGTAGCATTGATATACTTTGAGAACATGCTCTTTATGAGAGAGGCTAAAAATAAAAAATAAATTTAGGAAGTAGTTGCGGCAACAATCATGTTGGTTAGATTTAGATTGACCTTTATTATGAAAAGGGCAACATCAGTGTTGCAGATTGTAATGCTCCTTTGAATAGTGGGTGAACCACTTGAAATAGTCTTTCTTTGTGGTTGTTTAAGTGGCTCGTTGTATTCGTATTTTCTTTGCTAAGCTTACTGACACCCTGCTGCGTTCAATAGGAAAGAGAAGACTTGTTACAGAAAGGCTTTGAGGAAAGTCTTAATCGTGTAATGCAATGATGACGTTGCTATTGTAAAACTCTTTCTTGAATAATAAAAGATGCACACACCTTTTGTGGACTAGCCCGTGTACGGGTGAACCACGTTATCTTGGTCTCGTTATTTCCATGGTTTTTATATGCGTATGGTCCTTTTGACGGTTGCATGATTTTCTTCTCCAAGGTGCTATCTTATAATTGATGATTATAACATATTGGTCGAGTGCATCTTGACCAAGGGTAATTCATGTTAATGTTGTCAAAATGATTTTTCATGTTAATGTTGTTAAAATGGTAATTCATGTTAATGTTGTTACAACGATATTTCATGTTAATGTGTTGTGACGATCACATTGTACTGGACAATTCCGGATGCAGTTAATCTTTACACGGTAAGAACTTCATGAGTATGTTTCAAGTTAAGAGATGATGCGTGATGAGTATTTCAATTTAACTAACCTCCATTTCTCAGGGAATGTGTTCAGAATCTTGGTTCTTACAGGAATGAATCGTATTTTTGAAGTTTCATTAATCTTATGCAAATTTTCTAAAAAAAAATCACTACACCAAAATTACTAACATGCAAATCTTGGAGATGTTACAACCACAAGTTTTGGGTAAGAAGTCTCCAACTCCTTAGTCGAGTTTGGACTAAGTTATTAATAATAATCAAACCAGTATGAAGTAAAGAGGTAGATTATTACCATAGTAACCTCGATCATAACATTATTATTCATTTTATAGATGTATATTTCTCACCTATAACCTAAACACAGTAGTAGCATGCATTAGCATAAAGCTAAGTAAGCTTCACGGCGTCACAAGGGACCCCTTCAACAATTAAAGTATAGGTTCAGTAGTAACATTGTAATTATAACTACAATACCATATTATGACATAAGGGTAATGAATTAAATTATCAATCATCATCATAAGCATTATATCACCTCATTAATGACAAACAAAAGGAGGTTGTATTTTAATGCTTAAAAGACCTTTTAAAATAGACGACAAATATTGTAGTTTAGTGTCGTCATGTCGATATGTAGTCAATACAGTTAAACCAGAAGTTTAAGATTATATAATTATAATTTCCGCATATTGATATTAGTATTTATACTACACGGAAATTTTTTTAAACTTTTACGAATTTTGGGGATGTTACATGTTGTATCAGAGCGCAAGTTCAAACACTAGACCCGAGTGTGGCTCAACTAGCGCAACAAAAAATTTATAATAGAAAACACAGCTACAGATTTTCATTTTTATTTTGTTTTTGTACAGTACATTTGATATTTAAATTGCAGATATGGAAGGACCAAAAGAATCTGCTGAAGACAAATCTCATCATAATGAACAAAATAATAATGAACATGAACATGTTAATGAAAAAATTTACATAGAATAAAATGACCAATCATCTTAACTAATTCGAACAATAAAAGATTTGAAAGCTAAGATGAAAAATGTAAAAGAAGAGAATGAGATAATTTTAAAGTCTCAAGAAGAACTGAATCTGATTTCACTGGATAAATTTCATAATGACGAAAGAGATAAAAGAACATAAGTTAATTCTGAATTTGGAACCATGTCCTACCAACACAAGGGTAAGAAGTTCAATTTTTCAAATGATGATAGTAGCTCTTCTTCCGAGGTGAATGTTAAAATGTGTACAAAGAAACATAAGTACTCTAGTGGCAACAGTGAAAGTGACTACATACTTAAAAGGAGGAATTATAAACCGTATGAATAGATCTCAGGGGAGTTGAAGAAGATAAAACCCCCAAATTTTAACGATGAAAGTGAAAAGGGAGAAGTAGCCAAAGCATGGTTGTCAGGTATGAAGAAATACCTTCAAATTTATGATTATTTGGATCAGTTGAAATCTAAGATGGAAATTTATAATCTGACTATCAAAGCAGATATTTGGTGGTAGGATATAAAGAGAGTAAAAAGCATTAAAGAAAAGAGTGTAACTTGCAGTGCATTTAAGAAATATTTTAAGAAGAAATTTATGTTTGAATCGTACTACGAAGAAAAAGAAAAAGAGTTTTACGATTTAAAATTGGGTTCTATGAACATGAAAGAGTTAAGCAGTAAGTTTGTTAAGATATGTACCTTGCATTGTGGATATGTACCTTACATTGTGGATGAGAAACCTAAAATACAAAGATTTCTGAGTTGCTTACCTTTTAATATAAAAGACAGAATTGAGTACGACAACCCTAAGACTCTTGAGGAAGCTATGAGAAAGGCGAATTTCCGTTTTGAACAGAATAGAAAAAGAGAAGGTGTATCTAGCTAGATAAGTAATAAAACTAGTAACTTTGAGCATAAAAAGAAAAATTTTAATTTTAATAGTAATTCTGGAAATAACAAGTGAAATTTCACGAATAGAAATTTTCATGGAAATAATTTCATAAGTAATGCACCACAAAAATTTACAGCTGTAAGAAACATGCCTAATAATGCTAGAATTATTGAACAAAGAGCACCTTTAAAATGTTATGAATGTCAACTACCACATACTGCAGCAAACTATCCTAACAGGAGAAGAACTATCAACAACATCCATACAGTGCAGGCAGAACCAACAGTTGGGGACTTAGCAAGGAAAATGGCCAGGATCAATGCAGCCTTGGAAAATTGACAGGGTGATCATAAAACTTCAATGGTTGAAATTGAAGGTATGTTGCAGAATAGACCTATCTCTATTTTAATTGATCCAAGTGCAAGTTTGAGTTATGTATCACCTGAATTAGTAAAAAGCTGTAAATTAGAAGTAGAAAAGTTTGAAAAGTCTTAGCTTGTTCAATTAGCAAAAGGAACCAAAAGAAAAGTAGTTGATTTTTAAAAAAAATTTGATTTGCTTATGAGTCAATTAAAGACACAAATAAAGATGAATGTATTACCATTAGGGTCTTATGATGTCTTAATCGAATGGAATGGTTGGAAAAGAATAGGGTAGTACTGAACTACATTGAAAATACTTTTACATTCTTGAATAATAAAGGAGAAATAGAAACAGTAAAAGGAATCCCTATAAAAACATCAGTTAGACAAATTCCTGCTTTGCAAGTGAAAAAGGTTGTACGAAAGGGATGTAAAATGTTTGTTGTAAATGTTATTAATGATGAACACACAACTAAGGAAGATAAGTTAAAACTTGAGGATATACCAATTCTAAGAGGCTTTTCAAATGTATTCCTGCAAGAAATTCCAGGTCTACCTCCGAAAAGGGAATTAGATTTCACCATTGAGCTAGTACCATGTGCAGTACCAAACTCAAAAGCTCCTTACTGGATGAACATTCTCGAGCTTAACGAATTAAAATCACAGTTAAAAGAACTAATAGATAAAAACTACATAAGACCAAGGGTGTCTCCATGGGGAGCACATGTCATCTTCATTAAAAAGAAGGATGGTACTTTGCGTTTGTGCATAGACTACCATCAGTTAAATAAAATGATAATTAAAAACATATATCCTCTAGCATGCATAGATGATCTGTTTGATCAAGTACGCGGAGCAACGATATTCTCTAAAATAGACTTGAGATCTGGATATCATCAAGTCAAGATAAAAGATGAAGAAATATTTAAGACTACTTTCAGAACCGGTTATGGGCATTAAGAATTCGTAGTTATGCCTTTTTGGCTAACTAATGCTCCAGCAGTTTTCATGTGTCTAATGAATAATGTGTTACATAAATATTTGGATAAGTTTGTAATTGTTTTCATTGACGACATTTTAATTTATTCAAAGACTAAAGAAGAACACGACGAACACTTATGAACAACTTTACAAGTCTTAAGAGAACATCAAATGTACGCTAAATTAAGTAAGTGTGACTTTTTCAAAGATAAATATAGTATTTAGGGCATGTGATATCAAAGGATGGAATCACAGTTGAACCAAATAAAATAAGAGCAATTAACGAATGGCCTATCTCTAAAGATGTAACTGGTGTACGATCGTTCATGGGAATCATAGGTTACTATAGAAACTTTATTGAAGGATTATGAAGAATCGCAAATCCCATAACCTCTTTGCAGAAAAAGTGAAACAAATTCGTTTGGAATAAAAAATGTGAAGAAAGTTTTAAGAAATTGAAAGAAATGTTAACTACAACACCTATTTTGAAAATTGCAGATCCAAACAAGGACATTGTTGTATGCACTAGTGCATGTAATGGTGGACTTGGCAGAGTCTTAACACAACAAGGTCATGTAATAGCGTATGAGTCGAGAAAGCTAAAAATTCATGAAAAGAACTACGCTACCTATGATCTAGAGGTCGAAGCCATGATACATGGTTTAAAGATGTGGCACCATCATTTGATCGGTAGAAAGTTTTCGTTAATGACAGATAATAACGGTCTAAAATATTTGTTGGATCAACCAAATTTGAACGCAAGGAAAGCTAGGTGGTTAGGTTTCCTTAACGAATATGATTTCGAGATTCAACACATAAAAGGTAAATAAAATAAATTAGCTGATGCTTTAAGCATAAACACAAAGTTAAATTTTGTAGCAGTAGTCAGTACTTATAAAACAGATTTAGAAAATCAGCTTGAAGAAGGAATAAAATTGGATGAAAATGATCAAAAATTACAGGAAAAGGCTGCTGAAAATATATCTAAAAACTTAATAACAGATTACAACTTAAATTAAAAAGGTCTAATGTTGTATAAAAATAGACTTTATGTGCCTAATGTATCTGAAATTAAGTTGTTGATTTTAAATGAAGTACATAAAAGTCTTTATTCGGGACACACTGGTTACCAAAAGATGATATTGATGTTAAGAAAGGATTACTTTTGGAGAAATATGAAGAATGCGGTGGTTGAATACATAGCTAGGTTATTTGAATGTCAGCAAGTTAAAGCTAAGCATCAACACCCAGCTAGCCTATTACAACCATTGCTAATTCCAGAGTGGAAGTGGGAAATTATCAGCATTGATTTTATAACTAGTTTGCCTAAAAATCAAAAGAATAATGATTCAATAATGGTAGTAGTAGATAAGCTTAGTAAAGAAGCCCATTTTATACATGTCAAAACTAATTTTAAAGCTGCTAACATTATTGATGTGTTTATGAAGCAAGTGTTTCGTTTGCATGGAATCCCCAAGGTAATCATTTCTGATCGAGATTCTAAATTCACTGCAAATTTATAGAAGTCACTGTTTAAAGTTTTAGATACTAAGTTAAATTTCAACATATATTTTCACCCACAAACTGACCGACAAACCGAAAGGGAAAATCAGATTTTAGAAGACATGTTAAGAATGTATGTTAAAGATCAACCAACTAAGTGGGAGGAATATCTGCACTTAGTTGAATTTTCTTATAACAATCACTATCAAGCTTCTGCTAAACTTATTCCATTTGAAATTATGTATGGTAGAAAATATAATAGTCCTATCTCTTGGAGTAATCCTGTTGACAGATTAATGTTCGGACCAGATTTGTTAAAACTGATGGAACTAACAGTGAAGCAGGTACAAGGGAATTTAAAAATTGCACAAGACAAACAAAAGAGTTAAGCAAATCTAAAACTAACTGAGAAATAATTTCAAGTAGCTGAGCATGTTTTTGTTAAGTTAAAACCCGAGAAAAGCTCTTTTAAGCTTGGGATTTGTGCTAAATTAGCACCCAAGTATTTTGGACCATTTGAGATTCTATCAAGAATTGGACTAGTTGCATATCAGTTGGCTTTACCATCTAATCTAAAAATACATAATGTTTTTCATATTTCTGTTTTGAAAAAGTATGTGCATGATGCTACTCATGTAATCCATTGGAATGACATACAGGTGGAGCCTGAAGGATATTTTTAGGTGGAGCCTGAAGGATATTTTTAGGTGGAACCGGATTGTATCCTCAATAAGAGAAAAATCTTGTTCTAGAATTGCACCATTGGACATGTAAAGCTGCAGTGGAAGCACGCTAGTCTAGATGAAGCAATCTGGGAATTGGAAAGTCATATGCGGGAATCATATCCAATTATGTTCTAGGAAGGCTCTGATGATCAATAAGCAACATCGAGGATGATGTTGAACTTAAGAGGGGATGTTTGTAACATGTGTTGAGTACTTGAAACATTTTATGTTTGTGGAAAATATTACTTTAAATTTTATTGTAAAGCTTTATATTAATGAACAAGAATGGTCAAGGATGACTCTAAATGAATAATATTATAATTTAATAAATTAAAATAGGAGACACTCACCCAAACAGACTGTGTAACATCCCACTTTTTAGATCCCTATAATTCTTGTAAATGTAATTGTAACTATGTAATGGTCTCTGGTGAGGAGCTCAAGGCCAAGGCCCCACCAGAGAATCTTGTGGTATGATTGTGTATTCCCAAGTTGTTATAATTGATTAATAGACTAGGAGATCTTAATGCAACCATAATGACATGGAAAATGGAAACACTAGGGGGAGAACTTGACCACTAAGTGGAAGATGAATAATGAAGAGGGTCATTCCAATCCTACGATAACTATAGAGAATGTAACGTATAGCTTAAGTGAGGAAGTCATGACCCTAGGATGAGGGTATCGACTATTCATTGCACGCTAATAGTTATCTCCGACAACCTATCAATGGCCATAAAACTATACCTACAGTCGTAAAGGCTTAATTTCTAACACTACATGCATAAGGTCTAAAGCCTCGAATACTGCTCCAATTAAAGAAGTCGTGATTAAAGATAATACTCAAGTAACGACTAGTCAAATTGGACACTGAGGACCCACTTAGTGAGTGGAAATATAATTACCACTGGGAGTCCAATAAGAATAGGGACATCAAGTAGACATCACCTAAAATATATACATAATTGTATATACACATATATATATATAAGATGGAATTAACTAAGGTTAATACTTGTGTGATTGTAAATAGTTGTGATAACTATTAAGTTTAACAATAGTTGTGTTAACTATTAATAATATTAGATGGGTATTTATGTCTATATATATATATTGACGATTTTACAAAATCGCATGTACATCGATGGAAACTACCCACCTACTTCATTTAAAAGAAGTGGAGCTTTAAACACTCAAGACTATTAAAACCTTTTTGCCGCCACCTACCTCCTCCCTAGAAAACGCAGTTGCCACTTGTTGAAGGTGGTTAAATTAAACCGAGAGATCATATCTAATGGTGGTCTCCTTAGTGGTGGTACCAAAACCTCTCCATTGCGCCACTTGTCTCGTATGAGGAGCCACGACTCCCTACCAACATGGCACACTCAGTTGCGAGATTGGGGGAAAATTTGAGTCGTAGTTCTTTGCATTGAAATCGTATTTCACTTCTTGTTGATACCGGTATGAATAGAACTCTGCTCTTCTAAAGTCGGAGTTCTAAGCATTTAAATCATGTTTCCTTCCTGGATAGATCAGGGAGTATGTGGCGGGATAGCACAGATCTCTGTTGTTTGCCCAAGAACTTTACTGTTGCATCGTGATTGAAATTCTTCGCTGATGAGCACTGAAGTAAACTATAAGTTCGGCTTATAAATCGAATTACGGGAGGAAGGAAGAAGGGGGGGATTTAGTTCTTTTTTTTATCCTAAGATTGGAAGGACCGCTGGTCTTGAGCACGGTCTATGAACCAGTAGCTTTCTTATCACCAATAATGATCAAAGTAGTGAAAGTTCGGCAATAGGTTTTCTTTTGCATTGAAGCAGTTACCCCACCATCAAGGGAAGAACCGATCTCTCTTCTGATCAGGTATTATCGATCCAATACTAAATTTTATCTGTATATGATTATACTATTTCAGAATTTACATTATTAGTCTTATGTTAAGCTGGGGCATAATTCACACTTCAATGAGTACCTGATCTAAATGTTTAACTTGGCGACCTCCCTGAGAAGAATCGACCCACTTGGGTGTTATTTTATATCATTTGATCATTGGAATGGATGGGCGCTCTAGGTATGAACCTAGGTAATCTCCCGGAGGAGAACCGACCCACTTATGTTCTAATTAATTTTTGTATTCTACACCAGACGATCATCAAGGTTACGATGGGAAGTCGGTCTCTTTCATAGATAGGTTACTGTTCATGATTGAGTTTTGGCAAGAGAATGGAATAGATCTCTGCATCTACATTCCTATATGCTAATCACATTTTCTTCCACCAGACGGTAGATCTAATTCCACAACATTACCGTACGGATCTCATACTTCCTTTCCAGATAATTTGGTTGCTTGGATGAGGCTCTAGTAATGTTTCTGGTTACTTTCTTTTTGATCCCTATAGATCCATAGTGCCAGTTGGCAGCTTATTCACAAATAGGAAATCGTGGGTTTCCTGCATAATCCTTTGCAAGCTCGGTAGACACTGACGCCCAAATCGACGAGATCTAGGGTGTGTTCATGAATCGGGGCATTCCTTTAATTATTGTCATGATTGTGTATCTATGATCTCTGTAGATCAATAGTACATGATCGACGTTGATCATTGAACTGAATTACAGTGCATTTAATAATTGTATGATGTCAAGCTCTATCAAGGACCCGTTTTCCTTTGGGAGATTCATAGATTTCATATCTACTTCTTATGTTGGATCTATTTTCTATCTCTTGAACCTAGAATGGATCCCAGTTCCATTAGTATTTAAGAGAATGCAACCTTGATTCACGATCCCGATGTATTCCATGGTTGTAGCCCGGTAATTTAAAATGTTACTTTTTATTTACAGCGCCGAAGGGAAGGGACGGCTTGGCATAAGTCCGATCCCTATCATCATAGGTTTCAATATAGATTTTAATATCTTGTATTCAAATATATATAATTATAGACTGCATTTTGAATGTAGAGGATAGAATGACCGTAAGGGCTGATCCATATTTCCTAGGCTAGGTGTAATATCCGGTATGTGTTGTTTATCCTTTAAAATTTGAATCTCTGCATTGATACGTATGCTTCCAGGCACTTTCTGTTTGGGCTACATAGATCCTTGTACAATCTCAGGTCCTTGCTTGTATATTTATATGCTGCCGCATGTTCCGTGGGAAAGATTTCAGTTGGTTGCTTACAATCACTACAATTGATAGTAAAGGCATGGTTATTTCCTTATTTTAGTGGAACCTCTGCATATGATAAAGTATTTCTGATCTCTACAGTGCCATAGAATCGTGGTCTTAAATTTGTGTTTGACATCTGCATGTTTATTACGTTTTGATATGGTAATTACTGGAAACTTATTACTTCTAATATGTTAATCGCCAGGCGGTATTTGTAACATAGTACTTACCAAAATTGTATTCCATATGACTGATACTAGCCTAGCCGAGACTGTAATTTCATTGAAATGGTAATGGATGGGGTTATCCATTTTAATATGTTAGGCGGTAGTTGTAACTACTTTAAAATGGTACCTACTGGAGTAGGTATTCTATGGGTTGTCGCAATTGTTATTACTGTAATTGAAAATAACTTCGATATGTGAGTTATAATTCTAGTTATATAGATTATTTAAGATCTCTATAAGTTATGTGATATTTATAAGAATGTTGACATGGATCATATGATATTTGTAAGAATGCTGACATAGATCATAGATCTCATTGTTTATGTTTACATTAAGGTCAAAGTCTTCAAAATGCACTCGATAAAAGAGGCATGGAGAAAAGCTCGAAGTAAGTATAGTAACATTGGTGTTGTTGGTTGTAAGCACTATTTTGATAATTAATACAAGATGCGACTCTCCTTTGGTGGACATATCCCAATGTGATTGGGTGAACCATGTACATTTTGTCTCCCCATGTGTATGATTCTATTGTTGATGTCTTGTCAGTCATTCTTGTTTTGTATGTTCATGTCGTAATGATTATGTCTTGTTTCACATGTTTATGTCTTAATGGTTATGTCTTGTCAATAAGTCTTAACTAAATGTTTATTCACAGAATGTGTGTGGAAATTATTTTTGTGAAGGCGTTTTGTTATGATAGCATGCAGCTGTATAGTTCCTTTATATATAATGGTCTCAGAAGAGATCCATGGAGTTGTAATGCTAACACTTCATAAAATAAGTAAATGGACTATTATAAGAATGTGAGGTGTAGAAATAAGGGTTAAATAAATGTTATCTATTTTATTGAACTCGATCATAGATATTTTTATTGTGAGGATATCTAATGGAAGAAATTTTAATTTTCACCAAAATACTAACTCGCAAATCTTGGAGATGTCACAGACTGTTGAAAGAGTGTTCACTGACCCACTAGGAGGAATGGAATCTAGGGTAGAAGGAAATGGACAAGTGGCAGCATCTGAACTCATTTACTAGCTATTGTTATGGGATAACCTCCCTTAAAATGTGGTCATGTTTCCAAGGATGGTGGAACTGAGCTGCTGGCTCATTGAATGCAAAACTGACCACTAAAGACCTAGGCAATCTTTTATAAGCGATCGAATTTGAGAAGAGGCTCACAAATTCTCAGAGGAGAAGAAATTTATTCCTTCTGGTGTTAGAACTGAGCCGATAAGAGATTCGAATAGGGGAAGCTATGTATTAACTTGCAGAGTAAGACTGTCTTATTCCTACTGAGTGCAGAGGTATTCCTGCTGAGTGCCGAGGTAGTGATATGCATGCAAGTCTCCATGATTGTTGAAGTACATATGAGTTGTTTGTATGCAAGTCTTCTTGATTACTAAAGTACAACCTGAGTGTCTCGCTTCTACACAACATCTTCGTCCTAGTGGTTTAGTGAACAAGCTTAAGGTCCAAAAATCAAGTGATCTTGGTTGATTTATGGAGAAGGTTAAGAGGAATAGTCCTCTTTGGTTGTTTTTCCACCCTATCAAGTTATCAGGATCTACTTTGTTTATTTTTGTTTACTTATAAACTATTGAACTATTATGAAACAATATGTTTATGCTACCATAGTTTTCTGGATGTAACCTAGATATCAGTTAGCTATTCGAAATGATATATATCTGAATGGACACATAGATTGGAAAATATTGAATAAATGATTATAAATCTCTTCTTGTATTTTTCCTTTCACCATAGGTGATGTACTCTAGTATAGGAAGATGTTTAATTAACTTGGATTAGAGATGATAGGATGATTTCAAACAAAAGAATAATTCTGAGTAATATATCAGATATAGTGTAACATCCCGAAAATCACAAAAATTTAAAATTTTTCAGATTAACAATAAGTGCTACAATTACGGTGCGGAAGTATAGTAAATGTTTGTTTGTTTAAAAAGACGTCACACTATACTAGGCATGTTACGTCGATTATGTGTGTACAAAATACGTGGAATGTGTTTTATGTCTATAGTATGATAATGTTGGATGTTGTTACTCCAGATCATGCATCCTAGATCAATTATGGTTTCTTATGTAGCTATTGATACCTTATAGACTTGATACTGAATTCATTATATGTGCTAACTTTTTATTTTTCTTGTTGATGATGAAGGGGTCCTATGGGCACCCTGAGGCTTACTTAGCTATTTTAGCTAAAGCATTTGAACTTCTGTCGCAGATCGCAGGTAAGAGAAATATTGTTTCGAAAGGCATAAAGAGGTCCTATTTAAATTCAGTTAGCCTTCAATGTTTATAACAAGGAATTATAGTAACTTGAAGTAATTCCAGGTGAGATCTATCCTAGTTTGATCTTCAGTTATACTCAAGTTGTTTATGTAACTTTTAATTAAAATTCGAATCTCAAAATTTGTAATTATTATTAATACATTTTTTTTGTATTAAAAATATTGTGGGAAGTATTATAACTTTTTTTTTATGACTAAGTATTTTAAATCCTACTCCTAGGAAGTATACCATGTATTTTATTTCATAATAAAGGAGGCATAACCTATGCTTAGATACTAGCAATGTAATACTAAACCTATCTTTTATGCACTATATGCATAACCTATGTAGTAATGTTATTATGGTTACTTGACAATGTCTATAGTTATAAACTATACACTATATGCACTTCTTCTATAATTTTATACCATGGATGTTTAAACTACTAGAGCATTATAAGATTAGCTTATGCAATAGTTTCGATATGCGCTTTTATGGTCTTTATACCATATACAAGGGTTTGAATGAAATGGTGTTGTATGTAATATTTCAATTGTTATATGCAAAGGTTGGCAACATGCAACGTTAGTTTGATTTAAAATAGTGTAACCATGTTATATTATGTTTGTGAGTCTCGCCATATTGGATGGCCGAAACCTTAACTGAGGATATGGTGTGATGGCAGATCATATGTAATACTTGGATAATTTACATAATAATAGTTTGGACTTTGCTAACACATGTCCATACTATAGTATGGTTGTAAACCATGCAAGACCGAAACCTTGAATTTGTTATGATGCGATGGCAGGTGTGACGTATACAGTAGATATGGTAATAAAAGTGCATTTAAAGTGTTGTGGGTGGAGACTCTAGTGGCGTCCCCCATGGAAAGTCTTAACGTGGTTTCCTTGGTATTGATTATAACCCTAACTGCTTTGGGCTTACCTTGACAAGAGCATAATATTGGCATTCATTTGGTAGGGAGTGGGATTTGGAGAGGTCGACATGCTACAGTTTCTTAGGGTTTACAGAGATGTTTTGGAGGCACCTCTCCAAGGTTCGATACCCTGACCTGTAACTTGTAAATTTTACACAGTGAGCTCCAAGAGAGAGTCCTTATTTTGCTGAGTTTGCTAGTGGTGCGCTTGGCTCTGGTTCTCATCGGATGTAGGCATGTTCGGTTCAGAACAAAGTCTCTTTTGGTAGGTAATTCATTAGTTCCATTTTTCTAATCGAGAGTTTATAATTTTGCAGTTGTCTGTATTTTGTTTTGAGCTTCATATTTCATCCTTTAACCACGCTATGTGTTTAATGGAAGGTGCTCCTCGGCTTTGCATTTCTATGTTAGAAACTAAGTGGGAAAAGTGCTTGAAACCTAGCAAGCCTTAGTAGTTTCCTGTAGGTTTCAACTTGGAAAATGTACGTCCTTGTCTTGTTTTAGCCGAGACTTCAGTCTTGTGGTCTAGCTAGGGATATTGTCGTCGTTGTAAAGTTTGTAAGTTGTATGGAAAGAGTAGGGAGGATTGAATCCTCGACCTACTTCTTCATTGATTCTACAACATTTTACTATGCATCAATTTGTTGAAAGTGTAACAACTATGTGAAAGGGTTTCAACCCTTGGCAATTTGATGATTGAAAAGAGTTATGGTATTTGGAACTTAATGTTATTTATAAGAGTCGCGCATGAGAGTAATGCTCATGGAAGCCTGCGTTATTTTAATCAATTTTTTTTATACAATGACAAGGGAAACATCCCATTCCTGAATGTTTATAATCTATTGAGTTTTTTTTTAAGGGCCGAGAGCCAAAAATGGATAATGCCTAGTTTTGTTGTAGTTTCAAGCCCTAAACTCCCATTTTTTTTGTAAAGGATAAATTTGAAAGTTTTGTGAATTCAATCTTAATGCCGAGACCTAGCCTTGTATGTCTATATTTGATTTGTCGAAAGATGACTATTAACTTAGGTTTAATTGAAACTATTCAACTATTTTGTTGTCAATGGCCTTGAGCCGTTTTTCAAATATGGTTTTTGCATTTAGGTTAGGCTTGTACATGGTATTGAAATCGTGATTTTGTTATTACTATTTGTTGATCAACGGAAATGAGCCTTGTTTAAAACCCTATCGAAGTGTGTTTGGTATTTAGAGTTGTTGAGGTTTTTAGCCGTGAGGATGGTTATGAACTCTACTCAACACAAATGTTACTTTGGTTCTCTTTAACTATAAAAATGATAAGGGTTTCGAATGTAACCTATAAGGTGTATACTGTATGGAAATTCCTTATGTAGTTGAGCTATGTATTGTAATTTTTATTTGATTTGCTAAAAGATGGAATGTTTTAACTTAGTGTTATGTTGTACTAGCTAGGGTTGAAACTTTGGGACATTCATCTGAAACAAAAGTTGTTCTGTTTATAAATAAAGTAATCTATCAAGGTTACATAAATGAAAAGATACTATTAGTGTGGTATAGTATATATGTTTGGTTTTTTATTAAACTTGATTTATATTGATCTGAAATATGTATCTTGATACTGTTTTAAATTCAAAAGGGTAGAAGATAAGAGCTTAGAAGGATTCTTATATTGAAAATAATATTATAAATAATATTATAAATTATATGTCATTTTCTTTCTGAAATTTAAAAGGTTACCCTATAACTGTACTTAGGGTTTTGTACAGAAACATGAGATTGTTTGAGTTCTTCTATTTCTGTTGCTATAAATGTAAAGATATTACAATGTCTGCATAATATAAATGTTGCTATGTTTTCCTACGACTAAAGGATAAGATATTTTAATTGCAAAATGTAAACAGATAAGGAAATACATGAGACATAACAGAGTTTGTCTATTCAATCATTCTATCTACTACATATCATTTATCTATTTTTAAACACCCTTCCCTGCACTGGAGTACGACACAAAGACAGTGTGTGGAAAAATGTACGAAAGTAATTTAATCTATCATTATCATATTACTTCTTCATACAGTTCAAAAAATCATTCATTTCAAACTGATTTGTAATAACTAACAATATTCAGAAAACAGTAACCCAGAGTTACAATAAGTTATAATTAGTAGAAATGAAATAACAATTAGAACCTGATAATGTAGATAGGGTGGACAAACACCCAAAGAGGCCTGTTCCAACCAAAATTCTCCAGAAGAAGCAACCAATATCACTTGCTCCTTTGGACCCCCGAGCCTATTTACTGAACCACTAGGTAGAAGACTCTGTCTAGAAGCAAGGCACTCAGGTTGTGCTTCCAGCAATCAATGGAGACTTGCAATACACCTCTAAATAAACCTATGCACTCAGCAAGAAAACTATACACTCAACAGAAGTGAAATAGATTTACACTACAACTCAAAACATAGCTTCCCCTCATCGAATCTCTTGTGTGCATACAGCAGAACCACAATGTAAATTTTCTCGTCAGAAAAAGTGTGAGCCTCTGCTCAAATTCAATGGATTTATAAAGATGCCTAGGTCTTTAAGTGGTTAGTTTCCAAATAAAGGAGCCTCAAGCTCCAGTTCCATATTTTAGCGAACTTTGACCACAGTTCAAGGGAGTTGTCCCATAACAACAGCTAGTTACTGAGTTCTTGATGTTGCCACTTGTCCATTTCCTTCTACCCCAGATTCCATTCCACCTAGTGGGTCAGTAAACACTTTCTCAACCGTCTCTTTGCGTGAGTTCCTCCTTGTAACATACCCTTTAAGCTGGAAAACATTTTATGTTCAGAAACATTATGATAACTTTTATTATAAAGTTTGTATTGGACAGGTGTCCAAGGATGACTATAATTTGCACAATATATTATTATTTAATAAATAAATTAGGAGACAAACACCTAAGAGGACTGTTGAAAGAGTGGTTACTGATCCACTAGGTGGAATGGAATCTGTGGTAGAAGGCAATGGACAAGTGGCAGCATCATGATTCAACAAACTAGCTGTTGGTATGGGACAACTCCCTTGAAATGTGGTCATAGTGCCCCGAAAGATGGGACTGGAGCTTGAGGATCATTTATTCTAAACTGACCACTAAAAGACCTAGGCAGTCTATATAATAGCCATCAAATATTGAATTGAGGTTCAATCACTTTTCCTGACAAGAAAATTTACCTTGGGGTTTTGCTGTGTTTGCACCCAAGAAATTTGATGAGGGGATATGTTGTTTTTGATCATGTTGTGAGTCTCTCAAAACTCTTATTGAGTTCAGGAGGTTGATGCTTAGTGGAGAAGGCATTTTTCAGGAGGTTGATACCGAGTGGAGAAGGTATTTTTAGTGCCTTTCTTCTACACAATTTCCACCCACTTACTGGATCAGTAATCAGGCTCAGAGGTTCATTAGAAGTCAACAGTTGAGCTACTTCTTCTGAAGCAGGTTGGGAGGAACAGGCCTCCTTGGGTGTTTGTCAACCCTATCATCTTTTACAGGTTTTATTGTCTTATCTGCTTTTATTTACAAGTTCTGTCAATTATTTCTGTGTATTTAAAGTTATGTCATCTACTAAATTTTACTGTTTATTTCATAAAGTTCATTTCAGTTATTCTGAATATTTTAATGATTCTGCATAAATCGAAATGATTCAATAAATGATCTCTACATTTTTCCCCATGCAAAAGAAACAACATCGTACTCCAGTACAGAGATAGATTAAAATAGATAAGTCTGATAGGCAAGTAACCAAGTGAATGAGAAGATTAAATTATTATACATTTCTCAAGTTTCTATTTCTGTTTAATTCCTACATTTACATTACAATACCCTCATCATTAACTATTTTAGTTAGCTGTATTCATAATTTATATACAATACTTTTGTTTATAATTACCTCTGTTTTTCAAATATATTATGTTTATGTTCTAACAGTATAGGATTTATTTTATCCTTACTCAACAGTTAAAATGTTCTTATTTATACTAGATAAATAAATATTTACTTTCAAATATAGCATAATGATATTCTTCTACAGACATTAAGTATTTCCATTTATTACATGTATAATTCATACATTATTTTATAATATAACTACACATTGAAAATCAAGACAGTTGTTATCTGTGTCAAAACCCTAATAGAGTTATCATTCAGTAACCTATAGGAAACATTTTAATTTAAACATCATTACTGTAGATCGAATAGATAGATTTAAAACATCATCTCAAAAGGATTAAAGATTATATGACTGTAGGAGTAAAGTCAAACAAAACACACAATTTTATTGATATCTCAACATCTCATTAGCCATCATCACTCTATACATTTTAAACTTACGTAAAACCTAAACCTTGACAAATTCCTAGTTGCACTACTTAAACATTAACACAATCAAAATGGAGGCATTGGCCAAAGCCCATTACATATTTACAAACAATTTATTGAACAATAGGTTTATGTTGAGAACTTATCTCAGAGCTTAGTTAAAGCTTTTTATTTTCAAAAGTAAGGGCTAAACCCTAGCACAAGAAACACTCCACTATTCATTCAAAGCACAACAATAGTTTTATAAACCAAAAATGAAGCACCTACAGGCTATAAGCCTCAAACAACAATTTCATTTATCCAATGTCTTTTAAAACCAACAGTTATATTATCGTTGCATTAAAACATCCATTCATCGAACAGTAACCAAGTCAAAACACAAGGGTCGATGTAAGATTGTTTTTTCCATATCATCGACGAGTTACAACTTGTGTTTACAGACCAAACACAAATCAACAAAATACACGATTACAGTAATATAAATCTTAAACATTCCATTTAAAGTTCTTTCGAAGGAGTTCGAAAACGTAACCTACAGTTTACAAAATAAACGAGACTTCTCATAGGTTATGAGCCTACACCATCTAGCTGGTAGTAACCGTCACATCATGTTATGGATTTAAAACATTTACTTTTCTATCTAGCCATTTACAAAGAAAACGATAGCCACAGTATTGAACGTCAAATATTACTTCATTAAATTCTGAGGGCGAACCCTGTCTTAACACCATTAAATTCAAAACCAGAACCAACAGTTTCCATATGGGTCGAGGGATATCCTCCCCTACTTTTAGCAATATTCACAAAACCCAAACCAGAAAACCCTAAGAGTTTTTCAACAACACAATACACAGAACTGCCAAACAAGATGGCCATCATCTTCTCTACAGGGTTTCCAAGGCAACCACCCAAAGCTTATCGGTTGGTATAGCTTCCAACCTTCAAATGCCAGATTCGAGTAGCCATTCCTTAGCTATAGCTGCAACGACAATTGCCAGGAATTAAAAATAGTATATGAACAAAAAGAACTTCAATATTAGAAGGTTGATAAACTATTAAGCATCTTGTGGAAATATTACCATGGAGGAAGGAGAATACATTACCTCGTAGATTGTTGGTTATAAAACCAACGAACGCCAAGTCTGTAGCCACTGCAATGAACCCTACCACGTTAAATGCTGAAGTAATCGGAGCCGACACCCAACCATTGACTCTAAACATTTCACAACGTCAAGACTTGGAACAACCAAAGTAAAGGGTTGATTTCTCACATAAAGCTAACTTCCAAGAACCAACAGGTCTAACGTTCGAATCTCTCAAAAGTTACAAACTCAACGAATGAATTAAACCAGTAACTACTGCATGAAGGGATAAGAACTCGTCTCTGTCATTTTATGAGGTTACCAGTTCAAAACTCAGAAGTTGTAGGCAGAACAATGAGGCTAAAAACTAGCAGCCTGTCGGCCAGTGCAGAGCCACCACCATCAAACAACAACGATACAATAAACATGATATTCCAAACCAAGTAGGGTTTAACCACTACATCGAAACCCTCACAAGATCGACGGTGCAGATCTTAGGCAGAGATTATGAAATTTACAATAGTCAATCATATTAAATGAGACATCATTACCAAAGCCATCAATTAAACAACAATTGCCTTCGTGTCACCTTACAACTCAACATTCTAAGGTTGTTATTGGAAACGAGCATGTGCACCAAGTCTATGGTATCATCCACAGTAGATTTCCATTATCTTGTTAGTTGTGTACATTAATACTAAGGATTACGATCTTACTTCCCAATCGGTCATGTGGATATCCACCATAATACAATTAATAGACCTTGCATCGCTTGGGTATGGTCGACATAGTGTAACCTGTCAAGACCCTAAGTTAGCAACTAAATTCATCAAGATTTGAATATAACACAATATAGTATAGTTTGTATATATATATTTAACCATTGCATGATATTACAAGGCTTGTATGCATTTAAGCATCACCTTGTATGAATGTTCTCACACACCATACATTGCAATGAAGTTTTTACATATCACCAAGTAGTACAAGGTAACATCTAATACATAGATGTGTACATAGTCCCACATAAGATACACATAGACAATAAGGTCGTACTCAATTTAGACCTTTCATATAATAGCCAGAAGATGTTAGTGTACTAAATAAAATAGAATCTCTATGATGCATATATTACCTATAGTTGCACAGGAACCATATTGCACAGATAGTGTCGTACGAAGACATAAGTGCCACTTAGGGTATTACATTATTCACAACTCGCATTTCACCTATGTGATAGTTGATAGAATGGTAACAAAACACGTTCACGTCAGTTAAATAATAACCCTATAAACAATGGTAAGACAATATTAAAAGTTATACATGATGAAGAGATCTCAACACATACACTTATACACCTATTAATGAATGGTGCAAGAGGAAACAATTCAAAACGATACTATCATCGCATGTGGTAGAGTCTAGACTACTTAACAAATAGTTGAACATGAATTTGCATGATTCATCATTGAGATAGAAAGTAAACAATTACATATAGAAAACATGACGAACACCAAATAGATCTGGGTACAATACTGTGATATAGACATTATAGTTCTTCTTGATAACTGTGGATTCTCTTTCACAACTCTTATCTCTTACCTGTCAATCTGTCACAAGTACGAGTTCACATAGTTTAGCACGAATGCTAAGTAAGCCTTGGGGCGACCAAGAACCCCTTCATCAACCAAACAAAAGTACCTTAATTAAACAATTATTTCAACAGCTATAAGCAACAACATAAGTAATACGTAACAGAATAGTTAATTATAGATTATATTCCATGCATTGTTATAATTCCGCATTTTAAGTAACATTTATTGTCACATAGAAATTTTTTTTATTTTGTGATGTTTGGGATTTTACACTCCTATTTTATTTTATTAAATAATAATATTGTGCAATTACAGTCATCCTTGGTCATTTGGCCAAATATAAAACTTTACAATAAAAATTAAGATACCGTTTTTCTCAAACATAAAATGTTTCAAGTAATGGGTATGTTATATATAGAATTCCTTATTGTTTACTGTCCTCATTAGTACAAGTATTTTCAATATATATATAATGTTTACTCATAAACAATTGACATTAATAACCTAGTAGAAAAGTCCATACTTAACATATGATAGAGTCTTACACAGTAACATAAATATAAACCTTAGATTATGCATTCATTGCTTTTCATGTAAACATTTTTACTTACAAATAGATAATGTTAGAAATCTAACTGTAAAATCCACTTTGTCTTATCAGAAATTTCTTATACAGTAAAACCTAGATAAATAATATATTTATAGACATGATACAATACACATAAACAAAAAATATTCACAAAATCGAACTCACACAGAAGTTTAAATCATTTAAATAGAATTTTACACTATAACGATATATACAGGATCTTTATAAATCTAACAAGAATATTACATAAAATTGTTATGAAACTGAAGAAATCTACATCTTTAAACCATCATTAGATAAGCCCTATAGGCATCAGTATTCATAAACAAAGTATTATTTAAAATACTAAATTGAAACTTAATCCTGGAAAATACATTCACATAAACATTAAATACACTAGCTAGATTATAATAGGTAATCTTCTATTATTGATCAATATTCCCATAAAGGATTAATACGAATTATATAAAAAGAAGGGAAAGTTCACGGTCAAACCCTGTTTATAACTTATAACAATATTAATTGAATCTTGCAGACTCAAACTATTTGCAAGTATCACGTAGTTGATCAATACGCTAAAAACATTACAAAACTGTAACTAGTTATTATTATACAAATTTTGTTAATGGTCGAAACCGTGTAATAGTCTCTAAAAAACTAACAATATACTATCGGAGTACATAATGGAAACACGATTATTATAAATATCAATCAACATAATTAATGCAATCTCGGGTTCAAGACTCGTAAGGGCTCACCCAGGGTTCATTGAAACATTATGAACCGGCATTATACAACTTAAGGTTTTTCCAATCAATCTAAAATACAGATGGTTCAGGTATTTCTATATATATATAGGAAATTTATAAACAACAAAAACCAAATCAATCCTTATTACAGTCGAACCATCAATAGTCATGTATAATGCTTTCATTTGATGTATCGATGCATTTATGTTCACAAAGGTATCAAACTAAGGTCAAAGGTTCGAGTCTCAAGTACAGAGCTCGCTCATTCGTAAGCTATTCTTTATAAACAAATGATAATTATAAAGTTAATTTTAAGACATGGTTAGGGTTTAACCCTATATCATATCGTGAACAAAGAAAATGTTCAAAAACATTGCAACAAAATACAAAGAAGGGCTTGGCCCAAACTTTTAAAGTATGATAACCAAAATACAAACAATAATCTGTAAATATAGCCGAGAGCAACACTTTGTCAACATTTAAAATAGAAATCGAAAACTATAACCATTCTTTCCATAAAACTATTACATTACTCTGAGCTTCGCTCAGGGTTTCCTAAATGGTACCCGTAAAACAAAATGAACTGAAGTCCAAAACCTTCCTTTACAAAACGGTGATCGAAGCCCCAGCTTCAACGTCCAACCAAAAGTTAGAAAGAACAACGCCATCACTAAGAAACGCTAAAATATCTTAAGCTCGCTGGAAAAAAAAGAAACCATTGTTGTATTTTAACACATTGTTGACAAAGTTCACTCTCATCAATGAGCCCGAAGCTTACCATGTTTCCCAACTATTGGAGTATCTTATCCTTTCTACCAAGCTATCACCGAGACCTTAGACAGGATTGAGGTTGGTAGAAACCATGTCCAATAATCAATCAAGAGGTTAAACCTTATTTAAAAATAGCATGTGAAGAATTTTATTAAAAAACATAGGAAGCATTAAGTTGTAGAAACTCAAAACCTGTAAACAAACACTAAGAACTTGAAGGCTAGAAGTTACCTTTGTGGGATTCAAACTCATGACGAGAAGAGAAACTGAGCAATTGAACCCCATTGCACGTTCTGATTTACCATAAAGACTCCACAACTCACCTTTTACAACGTTGAACCAACCCTGCGAGTGGTGCTCGGGTTGCATAACAACCATGGCAGTCGAGAGAGATCTACCCTCTACTTCAAACGTTGAAACAACTAATTCCAAAGAGCAAAATCCTTAAGAAAAGGGATAGGGTTTACCCTTACGTGGTTCTACTCCCAAGAAAATCACGCGGATTCATTTAATATATGAACTGTCAACCACCACCTTTCAAATTTAAACCCACGTTACTATAGTCATGCCATCGTATTATGGAGTGTCCATTACTTTAGCGCCGAATGAATTCTTGGAACCCACTTTAATATAGTTCGGAGATCATGGTAATTAATACCATTAAATTATCTAAGAATCCATGAAGTGTATGATAAATACTTAATCGACCAACACTTGTATAATGTCCAACTCCTTTGTCGGGTTTGGACTAAGTTATTAATAATAATCAAACCAGTATGAAGTAAAGAGGCATATTATTACCATAGTAACCTCGATCATAACATTATTATTCATTTTATAGATGTATATTTCTCAACTGTAACCTGAACACAGTAGTAGCATGCATTAGCATAAAGCTAAGTAAGCTTCAGGGCATCACAAGGGACTCCTACAACAATTAAAGTATAGGTTAAGTAGTAACATTGTAATTATAACTACAATATCATATTACAAAATAAGGGTAATCAATTAAATTATCAATCATCATCATAAGCATTATATCACCTCATTAATGACAGACAAAAAGAGGCTCTATTTTAACGCTTAAAAGACCTTTTAAAATATACAAAAAATATTGAAGTTTAGTGTTGTCATGTCGATATGTAGTCAAAACAGTTAAACCAAAAGTTTAAGACTCTATAATTATACTTTCCACATATTAATCTTAGTATTTTTAGTACTACACAGAAAAATTTTAAAGTTTTACGAATTTTGGGGATGTTACAATCCTCCTCCCTCTTCTTCCCTCCCAGCCTCTCCCTCCCCTCCCTCACACTCCCACTCCTCCTCCTTCTCCCGCTCCCTCCCTCCAATACACCCCCTCCACCTCCCCCCCTCATCTCACATCCCCTCCCCCTCCCACTCCGCCTGCCCCACCCATCCCACTCCCCCTCCCTCCCCCACCTACCCATCCCTCTACTCCTAAGGCCCCAAGTGCAATGCCCCCCTCCCCCTATTCCTCCTCCTCCTCATCCACCACCTCCGCCTCCTCCTCCCCTCCCTCCCCTCTACCTCATTCTAACCCCCCTTACACTTCCTCCTCCTACCCTCCACCTACCTCTCATCCTCCTACCTCTCTTCCTCCTCCTCCTCTTCCCCCATTAATCCCCCATGCATCTCCACCTCCTCCCCTTAACTACCCTCATCCTCCCTCTGCCTCCCTCCCATCCTCCCCCTTCGCTCCCTTGCAATTTCAATCCTCCTCCACCTCCCTCTCCCCCCTCCCTCCTCCTCCACCCCCTATGTCTCCTCCCTCTCACCCCTCCCTCGCAATCCGAACCCTCCTCCTCCTCCCACCTCATTTCTCCCCCCTTATCACCAACACCTCCTTTTGGCCTCTCCTCCTCCTCCTCCTCCTCTTCCTACCATCCCTCTCCCTCTCCCCCTCCCCTTAATCCTCCTTCTCCTTTTCCTCCCATCCCCTCCCTCTCCACCTCCCCCCAATTCTCCCTCTCCCCTTCTAACCCCCTTCATCTCCACCTCCTCCCCTTCACTCACTTTCCCCTCCCTCTCCCTCCCTCCCATCCTCCCTCCTTCCCATACTTTTCCTCCCCTACCTCACAGTCCCACTCATCCTCTTCCTCCTCCCTCTCCCTCGCTCTCATCAACCCCCCTCCATTTCCTCCCCATCCAAATCCACCTCCTCACACCTTCCTGCCCTGCCCCTAACTCCCCTCCTCATACTAATTCCCCTCCATGCCCTCCAACTCCCTCCCATCCTCCCCTTGCCCATAATACCACCCTCACTCCCCTGCTCCTCCTTCTCCTTACCCCCCCATTGTTTCACACCTTCCCCTCGTCCTCAACCCCCACCCCCCTCCTCGTCCTCCTCCACCGTTCCTTCCACCTCATTCTGACCTCCCCTACACCTCCTCCTCCTCCCCTCCACATACCTCTCATCCTCCAACATTCCCTTCCCCCTCTCACACTCCACTTCCTAACCCCTCCCTCACCTCCCCCTCCTCCTCCCCCTCCCACACCTCCACCACCATCCCACCCTTCTCCTTCTGATTCCCTTCCCCACAATCCCACCAATGCTCCCCACCTCCTCCTTCTCCTCCTGCCCTCCTCCACCTTCTTCTCCTCCAAATCTCTACCCTTTACACCCTCCCCATCCTCCTCATCTGCTCCCTCCCCCCCACTCCTCCTCCTACTCCTCCTCTGCCTTCTCCCCTAATCAACCCCTACATCTCCACCTCCTTCACTTAAATCCCATGCCCTCCCTCTACCTCCCTCCTATTCTCCCCCTCCCCTCCCTCACACTTCCACTCCTCCTCCTCCTCCTCCCTCTCTTTCCCTCCCATCCTCCTCCTCCCTCTCCCTCCCTCCCATCCTCCTCGTCTTCCATCCACTTCCTACCTATGCCACTCCACCTCCTCACCCCTTCCTTCCCTCCCCCTCGCTCTCCTCCTCATACTCATTCCCCTCGTAACAATATAACTCTCTCTTATCCTCCTCCTTCTCCTCCCCCTCACCACAATCCCACCCTCGCTCCCCTCCTACTCCGTCTCCTACCACCCACCCTCCTTCATCCTCTCCTCCTAGCCGCCCACACCCCTCCTCCTCTTCCCCTACTAATCCCCCATGCATGTACACCTCCTCCCCTTCACTCCCCTCTCCCTTCCTCTCCCTCCCTCCCATCCTCATGCTCTTCTCCCTCGAAGTCCAAATCCTCCTCCTCTGCCCTCCTCTAAACCCCTCCTCCTCTCACCCCCTTTCTCCTCCTCCTCCCTCATCAACCCTTCCTACCTTGCCCCTCACTCCCATCGTCATACTCCTTCCCCTCCATCCCCTCCACCTCCCTCCCATCCTCCCCCTACCCATTCTTCCTCACCTTCCCCTCCTCCTCACCCTTTTCCCCCCTCCTCCTTCTCCTCCTCCTCCCTCCCTTCCACCTCATTATCACCACCCTGCACCTCCTCCTCCTCCCCTCCACCTACCTCTCAGCCTCCAACCTTCCCTTCCCCCACATCCCACTCCACTTCCTAATCACTGCCTTCCCTCCCCCTGCCACCCCTACACCTCCCTCCCATCCTCCTCCTTCTGCTCTACTTCCCCACAATCACAACCTGGCTCCCCACCTCATCCTTCTCCTCCCCCTATTCCCCCTTTCCACCCTCCCCCTCCTCCTCATTCCCCACTCCCCCAACTCCTCCTCCTCCTCCTCCTCCTCCTCCCATTCCCTTCCCTCTCCCCCTCCCACCAATCCTCCTCCTCCTCCTCCCTCTCCCCTAATCAAACCGTACATCTCAACGTCCTCCCCTTCAATCCTCTCCCCCTCCCTCTCCCTCCCTTCTGTCCTCCCCCTCCCCTCCCTCACACTCCCACTCCTTCTCCTCCTCCTCCCTCTCATTCCCTCCCTTCTTCCCCCTCCCCCATCCACTTCCTCCTTGTCCCACTCAACCTTTTCAACCCTACCTTCCCTCCCCCTTGCTCCCGTCCTCATACTCCTTCCCCTCCTTCCCCTATACCTCCCTGCAATCCTCCTTCTTCTCCTCCCCCTCACCACAATCCCACCATATCTCCCCTCCTCCTCCTCCTCCTCCTCCTCCTCCTCCTCCTCCTCCTCCCATCGCCAAATCCCACACCCATCAATCCCCCCCTCCTCCTCCTCTTCCCTTGCTAATCCGCCATGCATCTCCACCTCCTCCCCTTCATTATCCTCCCCTTCCTTCTACCTCCTTCCCATTTTCACCCTCTACTCCCTCGCAATCCCATTCCTCATCCTCTGCCCTCCTCCCACCCCCTCAACTCTTCCTGCCCTACCCTGCACTCCCTTCCTCATACAACTTCATGTCCATCCCCTCAACCCCCCTCCCGTCCTCCCCCTCCCCACAATCCCACACTCACTCCCCCCCTCCTCCTCCCTCTCCTCCACCCCTACTTCTTCCTCTCATTCCCCTCCACCTCACCCTTTGAGCCCCCTCCTCATCCTCCTCCTCCTCCCCCCCCCTTCCACCTTATTATCACCCACCCTGCACCTCCTCCTCCTACCCTCCACCTACCTCTGATCCTCCAACTTTCCCTTCCCCCTTATACCACTCCACTTCCTAACCCTTCCCTTCCATAACCCACCCCCTCCCCCTTCCACCCCTCCCCCCCCTCCCCCTCCCACCCCTTCCCCCTCCTTCTTCTCGCCTTCCCCACAAGCCCACCCTGGATCCCCACCTCATCCTTCTCCTCCCCCCTCCTCCTACTCCTTCTTCTCCTCCCACTCTTCCCCATTTCCACCCTCCCCCTCCCACTCCTCATCCCCCCTCTCCACTCCTCCTCCTCTTCCTCCCATCCAATTCCCTCTCCCCCTCTCCCCAATCTTCCTCCTCCTCCTCGTTATCCCCTAATCAGCCCCTACATCTTCACCTCCTCCCCTTCAATCCCCCCACCTCCCTCTCACTCTCCCTCCCTTCTGTCTTCCCCCCTCCCCCTCCCCTCCCCTCCCACTCCCACTCCCTCACATTAAAAATAATAAACAAATTCCATATATATACAAACTATTTTGTGACACTAATAAACTACCAATTTTATAAATATTTTTTCTTTGGGTCCCTTCTTCCCGCGTAATTTCACTCATGCAACATATTTTAAACTACGGGGAGACTTTAATTTCTTGTTTTTGTTTGTTATGTCCACTAAAATGATATAAAACTACGGGGAGGCTTTAATTTCGTGTTTTTGTTTGTTAAGTCGACTAAAATTAAAAACGTTTGTTTGCGTAATTAATCTTAAAAAAAAAATCATAAGTTGTTTTTTATTTTTTTCCTGTAAAACAATAAAAACCTATCATGATTGATGTGATGGAGTAAGCCTTAAGCACAAGAGCAATTATTGTCCATAATGCTTTCGGTATGAGGGAATCAGTTTAATTCGAAGATTTTGAACTATTTTATGATCTAGTTAATATTATACTCTTCTATATGAAATTAAGCAAAACAAAAAATATTGAAATTGAAAAATAATCATCCAAAATTTTACTAGCCAAAAGGTATTTGATTATAAAAATTGGGTAGTCCCAAATTTCTTTATAATTTTGAAAATGGCATAATAAAAAAATCACTATTATAAAAACAAAGTAATAAATGTTTAAAAATAACCAAACATAAAATAATTACACATATATATAATTATTATTATATATATAAAGTAATAATTCTCTGTTTGGACACTTATTACAAACACTACCATTCTATTGAGAGTGATAATTCAGAATTACAGAACCAGGCTCTCTCAGGCCTCGCCCAAAAATGATTTTCCAACCCTTAGCTATTCTATTACAATGATATTTATAGTCTCTCGAGCCCTGGAATGAGCATAAAAAATAGTTATGAAACATGTTATGACCAAGCTACCACCTATGCTATTTAGTTTGTTGCCCTTGTCAGCGAATTACAAAATGATAATGATGGCTATGAGAAAAGCCGAAACCGATGATACAGAAACCCTTTTTGCAAGGCACCAACTGCCATGGTTTCAAACAATATATAGGACCAAATGGACCTCAAAATAGAAAAGAGAAACGCCCATGTATTTATCTAGAAATAGACTAGCTAGGAAACAAAAAAGAACATTGTGAATAGGCTGCGACCTCATTCCAAGGTCTTCAATTCTCCCTGCGGACTGAAGAAATCCTCTATTTTCAGTGAACTGTACACCTGTGCTCCTTTAGCTGTGGGAGGAGGTGTCACATCCTCTATGGGTAGGATGGAATCGTGGACGATATCCTCATCTGTGCATGTCTCCCCCTCACTTTTACATGTTGGTTTCTTCTTGAGTCAACACTGATTATCCCTACACACTTCTAGGCCTTCCTGTTCGTTTGGCTCGCTGGTCGAGCTTTCTTCCACTTGGATGAGAGCTATTGGAGATAGAGGAATATTCTCTTGCTCCAATTCGAACCACACCCTCTCTGGTGCGATAACCACTTTGGCTCTCTACCCACCCTCCATAACTTGCTGTTAGATGAAAATTCCTGACTGGTCGAGCTCACCACCTTCCACTATGGATATGAGTCATACACCATGGGGACCAATGCTTATAACAATTGTGACAATGATGACAGTCTTGAGAAATCATTTTGCCATGATGGCCTGACAAGATCTCTCACGCGAGTGGCCGTGATGGCTGAGACCTGAGCTGACATAGAACATGATTAAACTACCTCTCATCATAGGTGGGTAGATTCCCGATGGCGCTGATGTGGCCTCCGTCCATCTGGAACTCATTAATATGTAGAGAGGATATGTTTTATATGTCAACACTTGTAATCAAATCAGGACCATAGATTTTGATCGTGCCTTCATCAGAACCGTCGAATGTGGCCTTTCCTACTAGCTTTAGAGATTCAAAACCCATTGATTTTATGCACAAGTAACATATACAAAGATAATATCCACCATAGATCTACACCACCCAAGATTTGCGCCATTGGAATATGCGGGGCTTTAACCAAACTTCGCAAATCTAACTCATGACCCCATTCGCACATGTTGATTCTTCGATCATCACTTGCGTTGTTGATCTGGACCTCCTCATGCCTGCACCGTTGATTACTTTTCGGTCTTACGCTACGTTTAACCCCATCCAGTGCTTAAAAGTACCACCAACTCCTACGACGATGAAATCTTACAACCATCAATCCTTTATTGCTTTTTATCTTATCCATTTATATGTGTCTACACATGCGGCGGGCGCAATATTTCAATTTAGTTCTCTAATCCCTCCACAAACCCTTAAAATTTATCAAATTTTACTTATCTCGGGCCAGTTCCATCCCACAGAGTTTTTATCTTCTGTACTTTCGGGCCACAGGGTTTTAGAATAGAGCCCTCCTTCAACAATCCTAATGGTATAGACTCCTTCCAAACCCTTAGCACAAATTTGGTGCTAACACTCCTGATTTGGATTAAGAGTTCTTTGCATGCCATTCTTCCACACTATGACTGTGCTGGCTTGACCATCATAGATCATCTTCTGATCATATTTCCATGGTCTCCCTAACAACAGATGGCACACGTCCATTGGGAGTACATCGCACAATACGCTCTCTTCAAGCTTTTCGACCTTGAAGTTAATCAGGCACTGTCTGGTCACCTTCACATGGTGTCCTTTCTGCAACCATGACCTCTTGTAAGGTGTTAATATTATTCTAATTTGACTAGAAAGATCACTGAAAGAAACATAATCACAAGGTAGACAAAAATATTACCCTGGGAAACCCTCATGGGGTAGAAAACCTAGCAAATCTTTCCTCAATAAGATGATCAACCAAAATACAAGATGTGCTTCAAGACTTGACCTCCTTCTTCTCTACCTCCTATGCATACCTCTCAAACACAAGTACGCTATTTTCTGAGTTGAGCAAGTGTGTCGAATGAGGAGCTCTCCTCCTCTACTTATACTGATTCCCGACTGACCAAAATCCCTAATGGGGCCTACCTCTCCTAGTGAAGTCTAATAACCCCTAAATAATAAACTCAGGGCCGACCCCCACATGGTGGGTCTAATAACCCTGGTTACCACAATTCATCAAAGGAATAAACATCTCTGGATACATAATAGAATCACCTCGGAGGGATGAAACATCTTTGGAGTAATAAAATACAAATATAATATTCTTAGAAGTTACAATATTCAACACTCCCCCTTAACGAGAAGGATATTATAACAACATCTGCAGGAGCAAGTAGTCATCGACTACATCATACATGATACATCTGTAAATCATCAGAATCTTTCTTCAATACATCATCATCGGTAAATCAACATCATCATCATCGTCATCGCACGATCATCAGCATCGTCATTACACAATCATCAACATCGTCATCACACGATCATCAACATCGTCATCACACGATCATCAGCATCATCATCACATGATCATCAACATCGTCATCACACGATCATCAACATCATCATCACACGATCATCAACATCATCCTCACACAATCATTAACATCGTCATCACACGATCATCTTACAGGATGATCAATCCTGATCTCATTAGGACATAGGTCCATGGATGATACAATCCAAACCATTCATTTAGGACTATGTCCAAGGATGATTTAATCCACACCATTCATTTAGGACTATGTCCAAGGATGATTTCATCCCCACCATACATTTAGGACTATGTCCAAGGATGATTTCATCCCCACCGTACATTTAGGACTATGTCCAAGGATGATTTCATCCCCACCGTACATTTAGGACTATGTCCAAGGATGATTTAATCCCCACCGTACATTTAGGACTATATCCAAGGATGACTTAATCCCCACCATTCATTTAGGACTATGTCCAAGGATGACTTAATCCCCACCGTACATTTAGGACTATGTCCAAGGATGACTTAATCCCCATATTTCCATCAAGGACTTCATTCTCGAAGACCATATGTCTACGGATCAATTCAAGGGACCGAAGTTCAAGGACGATACAATCTGTACTTGTCCAGTAAGGACTTCATTCTTGGAGACATATGTCTACATCTCAGTTTAGGACTATAGTCCAGGGATGATCCAATTCCCATATGTATCCTCATCAATACATGTATACATGTGTATCCTTATCAATACATGTATACACATGTATCCTCATCAATACATCAATATAAAAACAAGTATCCTCATCAATACATGTACTCATATGTATCCTCATCAATACATCAATATAAGAACATATATCATCATCATTAAAGCATGTATCCTCATCAATACATATATCATCAAAGCATGTATCCTCATCAATACATATATCATCAAAACAAGTATCCTCATCAATACAAGTACATATATCATCAAAACATGTATCCTCATCAATACATCAATATACAAAAACAAGTAGTGTAAGTATTCTAAGTATAAGTGTCGTAAATCTAAGTAATCTAAGCATACATAAATATCTAGGTGTAGTAAATATGTATCCTCATCATCGACGTGGCTGTCAATGAGGGCAATCTCATCATCAGTGACTATATCACTCCCCCTTTCGAGGAGGGTCCTTTTGAACTACACCAACCTTGTCTCGAAAATATTCAAATTTTACTCGAGACAGAGGTTTGGTCAATATATCAGCAATCTCTTCCTTAGTGATCACATACACGAGCTTAACAACTCCTCTCTGCACCATATCTCGAATGTAGAAATATCAGATCTCTATGTGTTTTGACTTATCGTGGAAAACTAAATTTTCTGTCATCTTAATACAACTTTGATTGTCACACATGGTCATAGTAGGATCCATTTCTAAGTCAAACACTCCAAATAATAATTTCCGAAGCCATATTGCTTCACAACTAGCAGAGCAGGAAGCTATATATTTCACTTCGGCAATACTGAGAGCCACACTAGATTGTTTCTTGTCGAACCATGAGATCATTGTAGATCCAAGACCATAACATCCACTTGATGTACTCTTTCTGTCCGAAACACTTCCTGCCCAATCAGAATCTGAGTTCATGATTTCCAAGATAGTATAGACCAAAATCTAATGTACCCTTTAGATACCTCATTACATGCTTTGCAGCTATTAAGTGAACCTTTCTAGGTTCTACTAGATACTGACTCAGGGTATTTACAGCAAAGCATATATCTGGTCTAGTATCTGTTAAATACATCAATGACCCAATGATTTGTCTACATAGAGTTACATCCACTAATTCTGATGAGTCATTAACTAATAGCTTCAAGTTGGAGTCCATGGGAGTGGCCATGGCTTTACACTCCAACATATCAAATCTTTTCAGAATCCCTACAGCATACTTACCTTGATTTAAAAAGATTCCTTTTGGTTCTTTCCATAGTTCTAGACCTAAGAAGTAATCCGAGATCTTTCATCTAGAATTATGAAGAAAGCTTCTTTTTACATTCGACAATTTGATTGTCATTTCCTGTTAGAAATAGATCATCTACATACAACAGTAATATAACAAGTTCATCATCCTTGATCTTGATGTAAAGATTTGGATCAGCTTTACTCTTGGTAAAGCCCATGCTTGTTAAGAAATTGTCAATCTTTCTGTACCAAGCTCTGGGAGCTTGCTTTAACCCATACAAAGCCTTTTTCAGCTTGCATACATGTGTTCTTCCATCTTTAACCTCAAATCCTTGAGGTTGTTCTATGTACACTTATTCTTCAATTACACCATTCAGGAAGGCTGTCTTGACATCCATTTGGTGTAATTTCCACTTCATCATAGATGCAAGTGCCATGATAGTTCTAATTGAAGTGTACCTAGCAACTGGTGCAAATGTTTCTTCATAGTCAATTCCCTCCTTTTGAGAGAATCCTCTGGCTACAAATCTTGCCTTATATTTTTCAATGCTACCATCTGCAACATGTTTTATTTTGAATATCCATTTGGAAGAAACCACACTTTTATCTTTTGGTTTGGGAACTATATCCCAAACATCATTTTTCATTATTGACTGATATTCTTCCATCATTGCTTCTGCCCACTCTTTCTTCTGAGCTGCCTCTTCATAGCTAGTAGGTTGTTCATTCACAAGATCACACATCAAGGCCACATAGTTGGATATTAGCTTTGGTTTCTTTCTTTCTCTAGTGGAGCCTTCAGGAGCTCCATATTTTTCAGCTCCTTGAATAATGTCTCTAGCCCATGCTGGCCTTATTTTCTTAGATAAGTTTGTAATCAGGGGTTCTTGTGGTTCGAACATGTCATGATCCTTTGGTGTATCATCTTCAGGGATGGGCACCTCTTCTGTGATTCTAGGAGGTGTATCTTCTTCATAGATTTCTTCAAGTTGGCACTTTCTAGATTTCTTGAGAGCTGCTTCTTTACCAAATGGTACATCTCTACTTATTTCCATATGATGAAAACCAGGTATGTAAATTCTGAAAGCTTTGGATGATTCACAGTATCCAACAAATATTCCCTTCTTACCAGAGAGATCCAACTTGGTTCTCTTTTCTTTTGGAATGTGAATGTACACAGGACATCCAAATATTTTGAGATGACTTACCTCAGGCTTCTTTCTTGTGAACACTTCTTCTAGAGTCTTGAATTCAAGAGCACTATGGGAAAGTCTATTTTGTACATAGACTGTTGTCCTAGCTGCTTCAGCCCATAGATACATGGGTAGATCTTGGTCATGCATCAGTCTTTACTGCTTCCATGATAGTTCTATTCATTCTTTCAGCAACCCCATTTTGTTGGGGATTGTAGGGAGTCGTTAGTTCCCTCTTGATTCCATCTTCCTTACAAAAATCTTTAAATTCCTTTGAAGTATATTCTCCGCCATTATCTATTCTGAGAATCTTGATTTTCTTTTCTGAGAGATTTTCTATTAGGGCCTTGAACTCTTTGAATTTTCCAAAGACTTCATTCTTACCTTTTAGAAAGTATATCCAAGTCTTCCGTGAATAGTCATCAATGAAAGAGAGATAGTATTCAAACCCACATATGGATGTGGTGGGAATTGGTCCACATACATCTAAGTGTATTAACTCCAAAATGTTCTTAGTCTTTGTTTCACTCTTTGGGAAAGGGTTCTTGACATTCTTCCCTTTTTCACATCCTTTGCATGAGCCATTATGGTCAATTTTCAAGTCTAGTAATCCTATGACCACCTTGCTCACATAGGGTAGGGCCTTGTAGTTAATGTGATAAATCCTTCCATGTCATAGTTCACTAGGGCAAGTATTTTCATAGACAAGGGTAGCTTCTAGGTGACCCTTGAGTTTGTAAAGACCTTCTTTTTCTTCACCAATGACAATTGCATCCTCAATTGATTTTCCTTTGGGCCACATAAGTACTTGACCATCAATAAATTCAATTCTAAATCCTTTCTTATCTAGGGATGAGATAGAAAGTAGGTTCTTCTTCAAACCTGGAACATATAAAATTTCATTCATCTTCAAGGGTGTTCCAGAATCAAGCTTGTAGCTTGATTCAGCAATTCCCTTGATGGGATATTGATAATCATCTCCTAAAGATACCTTTTGTGGAGAAGATTTTTCTTCAAGTCTTGAGAGAGTTTTCTTTTGACTTGTCGTGTTCTTTAAAGCACCACTATCAATGAGCCATGTATCTGCTCCAGGATACATAGATCTAGAGAGTGCAAAAAATAGAACATACTCTTCTGCATCTTCTTCTTCATTCCTTCCAGATCTTTTCCTAGGGAGAGGCCTTTCTTCTTCTTCTTCATTTATTTTGGATCTTTTCCTATGAGGCCTTACTTCCTCTTCTTCTTCTTCTTCACTATCATCTTCTACAAGATGTGCTTGATGTCTTTTATAGTGAAGATTTTTCTTCTTGATAGAAGGACAAAATCTAGCAATGTCTCCTTCTTTATGACAGTTGAAACATTGAAAGGAAGAGAACTTTCCTCTTCCTTTCTTTTGAAATCTTTGTGGAGATTGTGACTCCTTGTGCTTGTCCTTCTTGAATTAAGATTGATTCTTCCTTCTCTTAGTGTGTGTAGCCAAGGCTTGGTCATCCTCCTTGAGAAGGGCCTCTCTGTTGGCTACCCTATCTTCTTCTTGAACACAATCCTCCCATACTACATCAAACTTCATACTTTATTTTCTGTCACACATGGTTTGTATGAATGACTCCCAAGGTCTAGTGAGACCATTTAGAGTAGTCATCACAAGTTCATCTTCATGAAGAGTATCACCAATGGCATCTAGTTTCTCCTTGATTTGAGAGACCCTTGAGAAGTAGTCTTGAATGGATTCTCCTTCGTGCATCTTGGTACTCTTCAACTGAGTTCTTAGATTCATCTTCCTATTGATGTTCTTTCCTTCATACATTCTTCCTAGGGCATCATACATTTCCTTTGGATTCTTCTTGGATGCCACTTGGGGAATCAAGTTGTCTTTAATAGAATCAACAATGATTCTCTTTTCCCTAACCAAATCCTTTCTATGCTTCTCTTTGGCTTCATCTCCTTCAGGTTCTGCAACTTCATCCTTGATATATTGAGCAAGATCATTCTCTTCAAGAATGAGACCAATTATGTATTTCCATGCCCGGAAATTATCTATACCTTCAAGCTTGTATTCAAGCTTAGTGCTTGGAGCCATCTTATCTTGGGGGATTCCAAGAGATAAATGATAGAGTAGGAAACTTTACCTTTTCACTTTTCCGGATCTGCAATAGAAATTCTGGTTTTATCACACTTTTGGTAAAACTAGGGTTTGACTTTCCCAGAGTTCTACCTAACCAAAAACCTCGATCCAAAGCTTAAAAGATAGATCTTTAGAATGGCTATTCAGCCATGCAATCAGAATCCAAAAATACTAACTTTTGCAGAAACCCTAATTTTGGGAGAGAGAGAGAAATATAATTTCACCTTGTGAAAGATGTTCTATTCAGGCTAGCTCTGATACCATGTTAAGATTATTCTAATTTGACTAGCAAGATCACTGAAAGAAACATAATCACAAGATAGACAAAGATATTACCCTGGGAAACCCTCATGGGGTAGAAAACCCAACAAAGCTTTCCTCAATAAGATGATCAACCAAAATACAAGATGTGCTCCAAGACTTGACCTCCTTCTTCTCTACCTCCTATGTAGACCTCTCAAACACAAGTGCATTATTTTCTGAGTTGAGCAAGTGTGTCAAATGAGGAGCTCTCCTCCTCTACTTATACTGATTCTTGACTGACCAAAATCCCTAATGGAGCCAACCTCTCCTTCTGAAGTCTAATAACCCCTAAATAATAAACTCAAGGCTGGACACCACATGGTGGGTCTAATAACCTTGGTTACCACAATTCATCGGAGGAATAAACATCTCCGGATACATAATAGAATCACCTCGGAGGGATGAAACATGTAAGATCCCTCTTGTTCCTCCCTTGTGGCATGTAATTAGAAATGAATATTGTGCTGGTTTCGGGTGAGGAGCACAAGGCCAAGACCCCACCAGTAAGCCTTGCGGCTTATGTGGTATTATTCCCTAAGTATTAAAAATTGGTGTTATTGATTAAAATCTAAATCGCAAAGAGGTTAAGTTTTATCGCCAAAAAGAGACTCGGACTCGAATTAAGGGAACACTCTTACACATATACATAGGAGAGAGAGATACCTTAGATATCTCTACTCAAATATAATTGTGAAAAGTATACCCTACAAATACTTAACTGTCCTAGACCTTAAAAGATGTCAAAGAGGAAAAAGGTACAATAAGTATATATATTATACTTATAGACATAAAAGAAAGGATACATTTTAACTTATATGCTTGGTGCCTTTCTAAAGAACGAAAGAGCCACTAATAGAAGAAATACTTATATGTATAAAGAGGATTAGAAAAACATTTAATGGAGATTGTGGTTACTTGGAGCAACCTCCATCTCGGGATTCTTTTCCAAATCTACTAAATCGATTATTGTTTGTTTAGAGGGGGCACGATTTTGTTAAATTGGAGTGTAGATTTGCCACTTGTTCTTTGTAGAAAAGGAGTGGAATATTTGGCATTTTATAAAACTCACCTTGAAGATGTAAGACGGGGTATCTTCCTATTTAGTGGTTGGACCGATGGTGGAGATGGCCGGAGAAAGAGGATCGAATCCCTTGATTTTTGGGGATATTTGTTTTTATACTTAATTTATACCGAGAATTAGGGGATTGAGGGCGGTGCGCACAGAGGATGTGGGTTTTATTCCAAGAAAACGGATCAGTTAGGGACGGATCTCGAGAATTCGGGATGGTGGCTATCACGAAGAGGGGGAGGATCCCAAATTCAGCATTGTCATTATCGATTCCATACTCTATATAGGGATCCATGACAAATGTCTTGGGAGGGCTGGAAAAATGGAATTGTTTCTGCATGTTGCCATTACCCTGTGCGTGTATGAAGAATGGAAGATGCCCTAGTCGAAAAAGATTCTGTGCGATTGGGATCTCGCTGAGTGAAGTGTCGAGTAGATGGAGAGGCGCGATGGCGATTGCTGCACCTTACGGTGTGGATCCAATACTTGCGTCACCAAAGATAAGTATATGCACTGTGAGTAGACACAGGGTTTTTCGTTCTGTCATGGAATAATTTTGTTAGCAGGACGCCAGGGACAGAGCATAGCTCTCGAGGCTTGACCTTTCGAGGTAGAATGAGTTCCATTTATATACTGTGTTATATTCAAATGTTACATGAATGGGTTAGAACGCCAGGGACAGAGCATAGTTCTCGAGGCCTGACCTTCGAGGTAGATCGAGTTTTCATTGTTTTATACCCTGTTACATTTCTGAATGGTATTATTCCTGAAACGGAGGGCGACCCCCACAGGGAATAATCGATCCCTTGGTTGGATTGAATTTCTCTCTATAAACTCTCTCAACAATTAATATAACGTAACTCAATTCGAATTGCATTCCCATTTTAAGACCCTGTATAATAGCTTTACATGCTGTGATTTTGATTTAGGACGGAGCTTTCTGTCGAGCCTTGTCGATCTTGATATTTCTGCTTGAAAATTTGCGATAGTAATTTTGCCTGCGTATGATTCGATGATCTCGATAGCAGATCTTAAAAGATCACCGCCATGAAGACCGATAGTATTAAACCCTTCACGCTGCCTAGCAGAGTGTTGGTAGATTGTCATTTCTTATAATTTTATTGGTGGGTTGTGATCTGGGTTCTTACCATTTTAGTAGAGCTCGACACTTTCTACATTTTCTGTTGTGATTAGCATTCCTCCATCTGCTGGTGGTGTTGGTAGAGATCCGACCCGAATCCTTGTAGGGGTAGGACGACTCTCCTTAGAGCTCGACCCCCTTCTTGATTTCTGTAAGTTTTGTTTGCTTTGTCATTGTTAAGTACTTATTCCACATCTAATAGAGATGAGAGAGACGGCTCAGTTCTAATGAACTAGTCAATCCCAAAAGGTAGCTGACAGCGAATACATTGGATTGTGCAATTGCTTAAATGGTGTGATCGTTGTTTTGCTTTCTGATGGAATATGTATAAGTATATATGAGCGGAATATGTATAAGTATATATGAGCACAGGGATGGTGTGCTCTCTGTTTGTTTCTGATTGAATATATAGATGGGCACAGGAATGGTGTGATCTCTGTCTGTTTCTGATTGAATATATACATATAGATGGGAACAGGGATATTGTGTGATCTGTTATGTTTCTGTTGTATCTTTTACAAAGATTATATGATTTATATGCTGCATAATAATTTGTTTAGCATGCATTGAAAGAGGACAACGAAATAGCTTTAATCCCAATTAATTTTATGTTGTATCTTTTTACAAAGATTATATTATTTATATGCTGCATAATGATTTGCTTAGCGCGTGTTGAAAGAGGACAACGAAATAGCTTTAATTCCCAATTATGTTTCTGTTGTATCTTTTTACAAAGATTATATTATTTATATGCTGCATAATGATTTGCTTAGCGCGTGTTGAAAGAGGACAAAGAAATAGCTTTAATCCCAATTATGTTTCTGTTGTATCTTTTTACAAAGATTATATTATTCATATGCTGCATAGTGATTGCTTAGTGTGCATTGAACGAGGACAGCGAAATAGCTATAATCCCAAATAGTTTATTATGTTCTATCTTTTTCCTAACATATATATGTTGCATAAGAATCATGATAGTATTGAAATTGTTCATAAATATTTAGGTGATATAATTATACCATTGATGCTAGCATCATAGGGAACTTCGAGTATACTCTAATACTTGTGCAAAGGTCATTAAAAGTTGACATGTTAACATTAAAAAGTTGACATGTTAGTGTTGAGGGTGTAACCTTATATTTGGTTGAAATTACTTGTTTAGACATATAGAGATATAGTGCGTTTGTAAGTGTAATAAGATTCACAGCATTATTGTTGATTTTGGTGTCGAAGGCCTTGATAAAACGCCTTTTATATGAGTGGCTTGAGCATCAATCAAGTTGCAGGATGTAAACCACCTCATGAAAAGGTATTGAATAAATTATAGGGAATGGAGGAGTACCTCAATTGTTGTAGATGTAAGCTTTGGTCTAGCACCTAAAGACTCTTTTGTTATTCAGGACTTGGTAACCATGAGTACAGCTAGTAATGACTCATATGTAAAAGGTTTCCCCTTTGAGGATAGATTTCAAGGATGGACGTATAGCAACATTTAAGTTGCAACTTGTAAACACTTCGATTTAATAAAAGATGCACACACACCTTTTGTGGACTAGCCCGTGTACGGGTGAACCACGTTATCTTGGTCTCGTTATTTTCATGATGTTTTATATGCGTATGATCCTTTGACGGTTGCATGATTTTCTTCTCAAAGGTGCTATCTTATAATTGATGATTATAACACATTGGTCAAGTGCATCTTGACCAGTGATATTTCATGTTAATGTTCTTACAATGATAGTTCATGTTAGTTTGTTACAATGATATTTCATGTTAAGGTTGTTAGAATGATATTTCATGTTGATGTGATGTGACGATCACCTTGTTATGGACAAGTCCGGATGCAGTTAACCTTTACACGGTAAGAACTTCATGAGTATGATGCGTGATGAGTATTTCAATTTAACTAATCTCAAATTATCACGGAATGTGTTCAGTATCTTGGTCCTTATGGAAATGAAGTGTATTCTGAAGTTTCATTAATCTTATACAAAATTTTTATTTTACACCAAAATTACTAACTCGCAAAACCTTGGAGATGTTACATATGGTATCAGAGCACAGGTTGCAAACACTCGGGCTTATTTGGGCTCAGTCGGGGAGAACTTATATGAGTTAGTCGAACTGGCGACACAAGACGCATTTCACTTCAACGGATCGACAACAGGTAGCTTACAAGTCGTCATTGAATTACAAGTAAGTATGTTTCAATTGGAAAAGCATTTAATGGCGCGACATTGTTTGTAGGTAAGGATAGTATATGTTTCATTATAGAGATGAATGATCTGTTATTATTATTTAGCTGATGAATATATCCTCCTATGTTACAATTAGATTCATTGGACGACGAGAAAATCGTCTTTAGAATAATAACGGTTATGGTCTTGTAGAACAAGTCTTCGTAGATTGAAAGCCATCCTAGTTGTGAATGTGCTAAACGGAGGAACTCTCCTAAATCGGTTGATTTGATAACTCGTCTTAAATACGTATTCCCTTCTCTACCTTTATTGTTATTCTTAGGAGTGGATAGCTTTCAGTTTCAGCAAACGCGCCATAAGGGAGAACAGGGTTAATACATTTTGTTGATTGATGCTGACTAATCGAATTCTATTGATCCATTTGTCAGGATTTCCGAATATGAGATTCAAATAGATAAAATAAGCAATTTATATCGGTTAAGTCTTTTATAAAGAAATTATATATGCTAATATTTGACTATAGAAGATAGTCTAATGTTTTGATTATGTTAGGAATGGTCAAGTCCCTTTCATATATAAAGCCACTTTGATTGATAAATTTATGATGTTGACATAATTAATAAATTCTGGTAAAATGCTTACAGTCAAACTAACCTTCCACAAGAAATGTAGACTTTCTAATCTAGATTCTGTTAACTGCAAACTAAGAGAGTTTGAAATTTTCTTTTTCCTATGAATGCGAGGAAAAGTTGGATAAATAATAGAATATATGATGGAAATGCATGATCTCACCTTCATGGATGTTGGAATACTATGAGTGGTAGTAATAAATGCTTTTATGAGATCACAATTTATGACGATTTGTTGTCACATACAATTATATGGGGCGTCAAAATGACTATTGGTTTAAGAGATAAAATTTTAGTTAATCATGTGGTTCACAAATGAATGCATAGATGTAATTAATGGTGAGTATGTGTTGTTGTATGAATAAAAGTATTGGAAAACTAGCACTGCCACTGAAGGGTAATACATAACACATTAATTTTCTGACATCCTCATAATGATTGCTTATATCCGCTTTAGGAGTTAAGGGAAAACCTGTAATATCATGGAATTTCCATGATAGATCAGAAGTAATATTCAATAGTAATTGATGTATAACTTCTATGAAACAATTCCAGGGGATGATCGACATATATTTTATGCAGGATTGCTCTTATGATTTAATTACATTTTCCTTTTTACGACTAACACATTTAATGTTTTGGACGAGCGGAATGTTATATTCCCACACATCACCACAACAATCACAAGGTAAAATGGGACATATAGACTCATGTAATATTTAGTATAATACTAATATGCGATGATACAGGTAAACTGGTACCTCGACACATGAGGATCTTATAATAAGAAGATATGCAGTCACCTTACAAAGGTATCGGGTTATCATTATAAGGTATGCAAGTATGTTTTAGAAAATTGGTTATTTCTATGTGATGTTGGTATATGCAAAAGAAGTTTTATAACTAAAATAGGAAGTGTGTTTGAAATAATGAAGGATAACATTCGAGGTTAAGAAATCATAATGTCCACGGTTCATCATAGGAAGAATATTATTTCATGTTCAAGAATTATGTAATCCTAACATTTACTTCAGATGATCAAGTATGGATATGATAGTATGAAGAATGAATGATTTTTCTTATTTACAAATGTTTGATTTTGTTATAGGAAGAGTTACTAACAATTGAATTTGGCAGATGGCCAAAACTCGGTGGACAAAAGTTTAATATATTTTGCATGGTACAATAAAGGGGTGAGGATGAAAGATCCATATTGCAGCTTTTATTATTGTTAATTATTGTTGAATAAAGAACTAGACCAAATTGGCCAGCGAAATTGTATGGTTATAAAATGTAATATAACGGAATAATTGATGAATTTGAATGAGATTTTCCTAGACTCAAGCGAGGAGGCTTGAGGGGAATAGATTCCTGGACTCAAGCGAGAAGGCTTGAGGGGAATTATGCGAGAGTGCGATAAGGGCACTGAAACACTCCCGAGAAATCAGGGAGTTGATAGCCGCTAGAATTCTCGGAGGAATCGGCAGGCTATAAAGACCTAGGCAAACTATAAAATAATGCATATGCGTGAGGCAGGACGCTGCTTAGTATGCATGAGAGGAAAGATTGCTGCGTGAGCACTGAGGTGTTAGGCAAGAATTTCTGAAAGATTGCTGTGTGAGCACTGAGGTGTTAGGCAAGAATTTTTGAAAGATTGCTGTGTGAGCACTGAGGTGTTAGGCAAGAATATCCGAATAATTTCCGAAAGATTGCTGTATGAGCACTTGGGTGTTAGGCAAGAGCTTCTCGGATCAAGTGAAGGACACATTTTGTTAAAGTTAAAGTCTTATTCAGCATTGAGATGGTGCACCACGAGTCGTTTCTACTATACATACGTTATGCACAAGTATGCACATAAGCGTATATTATGAACTTATTATAGTTAAAAATTATGCATATACATGGTAGACTATGTATATGCTATGCTATGAGCATTGATATATTTGCTTTTAGAAAAACAGGAAAAGAATGACTAAATGTACTTGGAAAGAAATGACATTGTGCAAATGCAGGAAAATTATAAAGAAGAGATTGGTAAGTAGAATCAAACTCTCAATGGAGTTGCCATAAAAAAAAGGGGGCCGCAACATGATGTTGCAGGAGGACACTAGCACTTCTGTTCTTATTGATTTAGAAAGATCAGGTGTATGCATTTATTTTATGATAATATGCTAGAAACAACTTATGTTGGTAGTGAAAGGTACAGGTTTTGAGATATAATAATCGGCGGAAAACATGAAGTTTTGAAGGTGATCAAAACAGAAAACGACAAAGCAAGAAAATGATGATTCCAGAAGAGAAGACCAATTGTTGAAAATATGAACACCGAGGACGGTGTTAATTTTAAGGGGAGGAGGATGTAAGATCCCTCTTGTTCCTCCCTTGTGGCATGTAATTAGAAATGAATATTGTGCTGGTTTCAGGTGAGGAGCACAAGGCCAAGACCCCACCAGTAAGCCTTGCGGCTTATGTGGTATTATTCCCTAAGTATTAAAAATTGGTGTTATTGATTAAAATCTAAATCGCAAAGAGGTTAAGTTTTATCGCCAAAAAGAGACTCGGACTCGAATTAAGGGAACACTCTTACACATATACATAGGGGAGAGAGATACCTTAGATATCTCTACTCAAATATAATTGTGAAAAGTATACCCTACAAATACTTAACTGTCCTAGACCTTAAAAGATGTCAAAGAGGAAAAAGGTACAATAAGTATATATATTATACTTATAGACATAAAAGAAAGGATACATTTTAACTTATATGCTTGGTGCCTTTCTAAAGAACGAAAGAGCCACTAATAGAAGAAATACTTATATGTATAAAGAGGATTAGAAAAACATTTAATGGAGATTGTGGTTACTTGGAGCAACCTCCATCTCGGGATTCTTTTCCAAATCTACTAAATCGATTATTGTTAGTTTAGAGGGGGCACGATTTTGTTAAATTGGAGTGTAGATTTGCCACTTGTTCTTTGTAGAAAAGGAGTGGAATATTTGGCATTTTATAAAACTCACCTTGAAGATGTAAGACGGGGTATCTTCCTATTTAGTGGTTGGACCGATGGTGGAGATGGCCGGAGAAAGAGGATCAAATCCCTTGATTTTTGGGGATATTTGTTTTTATACTTAATTTATACCGAGAATTAGGGGATTGAGGGCGGTGCGCACAGAGGATGTGGGTTTTATTCCAAGAAAACGGATCAGTTAGGGACGGATCTCGAGAATTCGGGATGGTGGCTATCACGAAGAGGGGGAGGATCCCAAATTCAACATTGTCATTATCGATTCCATACTCTATATAGGGATCCATGACAAATGTCTTGGGAGGGCTGGAAAAATGGAATTGTTTCTGCATGTTGCCATTACCCTGTGCGTGTATGAAGAATGGAAGATGCCCTAGTCGAAAAAGCTTCTGTGCGATTGGGATCTCGCTGAGTGAAGTGTCGAGTAGATGGAGAGGCGCGATGGCGATTGCTGCACCTTACGGTGTGGATCCAATACTTGCGTCACCAAAGATAAGTATACGCACTGTGAGTAGAGACAGGGTTTTTCGTTCTGTCATGGAATAATTTTGTTAGCAGGACGCCAGGGACAGAGCATAGCTCTCGAGGCTTGACCTTTCGAGGTAGAATGAGTTCCATTTATATACTGTGTTATATTCAAATGTTACATGAATGGGTTAGAACGCCAGGGACAGAGCATAGTTATCGAGGCCTGACCTTCGAGGTAGATCGAGTTTTCATTGTTTTATACCCTGTTACATTTCTGAATGGTATTATTCCTGAAACGGAGGGCGACCCCCACAGGGAATAATCGATCCCTTGGTTGGATTGAATTTCTCTCTATAAACTCTCTCAGCAATTAATATAACGTAACTCAGTTCGAATTGCATTCCCATTTTAAGACCCTGTATAATAGCTATACATGCTGTGATTTTGATTTAGGACGGAGCTTTCTGTCGAGCCTTGTCGATCTTGATATTTCTGCTTGAAAATTTGCGATAGTAATTTTGCCTGCGTATGATTCGATGATCTCGATAGCAGATCTTAAAAGATCACCGCCATGAAGACCGATAGTATTAAACCCTTCACGCTGCCTAGCAGAGTGTTGGTAGATTGTCATTTCTTATAATTTTATTGGTGGGTTGTGATCTGGGTTCTTACCATTTTAGTAGAGCTCGACACTTTCTACATTTTCTGTTGTGATTAGCATTCCTCCATCTGCTGGTGGCGTTGGTAGAGATCCGACCCGAATCCTTGTAGGGGTAGGACGACTCTCCTTAGAGCTCGACCCCCTTCTTGATTTCTGTAAGTTTTGTTTGCTTTGTCATTGTTAAGTACTTATTCCACATCTAATAGAGATGAGAGAGACGGCTCAGTTCTAATGAACTAGTCAATCCCATAAGGTAGCTGACAGCGAATACATTGGATTGTGCAATTGCTTAAATGGTGTGATCGTTGTTTTGCTTTCTGATGGAATATGTATAAGTATATATGAGCGGAATATGTATAAGTATATATGAGCACAGGGATGGTGTGCTCTCTGTTTGTTTCTGATTGAATATATAGATGGGCACAGGAATGGTGTGATCTCTGTCTGTTTCTGATTGAATATATACATATAGATGGGCGCAGGGATATTGTGTGATCTGTTATGTTTCTGTTGTATCTTTTACAAAGATTATATTATTTATATGCTGCATAATAATTTGTTTAGCATGCATTGAAAGAGGACAACGAAATAGCTTTAATCCCAATTAATTTTATGTTGTATCTTTTTACAAAGATTATATTATTTATATGCTGCATAATGATTTGCTTAGCGCGTGTTGAAAGAGGACAACGAAATAGCTTTAATTCCCAATTATGTTTCTGTTGTATCTTTTTAGAAAGATTATATTATTTATATGTTGCATAATGATTTGCTTAGCGCGTGTTGAAAGAGGACAAAGAAATAGCTTTAATCCCAATTATGTTTCTGTTGTATCTTTTTACAAAGATTATATTATTCATATGCTGCATAGTGATTGCTTAGTGTGCATTGAACGAGGACAGCGAAATAGCTATAATCCCAAATAGTTTATTATGTTCTATCTTTTTCCTAACATATATATGTTGCATAAGAATCATGATAGTATTGAAATTGTTCATAAATATTTAGGTGATATAATTATACCATTGATGCTAGCATCATAGGGAACTTCGAGTATACTCTAATACTTGTGCAAAGGTCATTAAAAGTTGACATGTTAACATTAAAAAGTTGACATGTTAGTGTTGAGGGTGTAACCTTATATTTGGTTGAAATTACTTGTTTAGACATATAGAGATATAGTGTGTTTGTAAGTGTAATAAGATTCACAGCATTATTGTTGATTTTGGTGTCGAAGGCCTTGATAAAACGCCTTTTATATGAGTGGCTTGAGCATCAATCAAGTTGCAGGATGTAAACCACCTCATGAAAAGGTATTGAATAAATTATAGGGAATGGAGGAGTACGTCAATTGTTGTAGATGTAAGCTTTGGTCTAGCACCTAAAGACTCTTTTGTTATTCAGGACTTGGTAACCATGAGTACAGCTAGTAATGACTCATATGTAAAAGGTTTCCCCTTTGAGGATAGATTTCAAGGATGGACGTATAGCAACATTTAAGTTGCAACTTGTAAACACTTCGATTTAATAAAAGATGCACACACACCTTTTGTGGACTAGCCCGTGTACGGGTGAACCACGTTATCTTGGTCTCGTTATTTTCATGATGTTTTATATGCGTATGATCCTTTGACGGTTGCATGATTTTCTTCTCAAAGGTGCTATCTTATAATTGATGATTATAACACATTGGTCAAGTGCATCTTGACCAGTGATATTTCATGTTAATGTTCTTACAATGATAGTTCATGTTAGTTTGTTACAATGATATTTCATGTTAAGGTTGTTAGAATGATATTTCATGTTGATGTGATGTGACGATCACCTTGTTATGGACAAGTCCGGATGCAGTTAACCTTTACACGGTAAGAACTTCATGAGTATGATGCGTGATGAGTATTTCAATTTAACTAATCTCAAATTATCAGGGAATGTGTTCAGTATCTTGGTCCTTATGGAAATGAAGTCTATTCTGAAGTTTCATTAATCTTATACAAAATTTTTATTTTACACCAAAATTACTAACTCGCAAAACCTTGGAGATGTTACAAAAGATCTCCGGAATAATAAAGTACAAATATAATATTCTTAGAAGTTACAATATTCAACATAAGGATGTGGATGTTCTTGACACTTCAACCCTATCTTTTCGATGACTTCTCTCGACACAAGATTCTTAGTGCTTCCACCATCAACTATGGTCTTGCAACTGCATTCGTCAACTCGCACCTTGGTTCAAAAGATAACCTTTCGTTGTGCTAGCTCTTTCTTGTCACGTCAGTATTCCTAAACCAATGTTCTCCTAACCATCATGTTTTCACTTTTCTTCTTGCTATCTTCACTTTTGTCGGATATCGACTCCGCCCTCTCGTCGACTTCCTCATCTCTTCTGCATCTGGGTTTCGACTCCTCTATAGCATGTAGGTTCTTTGGGCATTCATATGCCTTGTGTCTGACTCCTTGACACTATTCAAAGACTATGGCTGGTCTGTTAGCTCCTTTTCTATCAGATGGACCACTTCGACCATACACACCTCGACCGTGTGTCCCTCGACCATCGCGTCATCTTTATTGTGTTTTCTCCCTAGTCAATGTCCCTTCTGCATGTCGACTATCTTTGACTATTTCTCTTATGGTCCTACTACTTTGGCCTTTCCCAAAAATAGTCTTTGCACCCCGACCAGTCATCCTACCTTTGGTCGATGCGGATTTCCTCAACGTTTTCTCTTCTTCCTTAAGAGCTAATAGTAAGCTTCATCGACCGCTCTTAATATTGACATGCTCAAATCGTCTTGAATGACATATTTCAAGCAGTTGACATACCTCGCGACAGCTTCTTCACCTTCGTTTGTTTATCCCGACTTGAGCGACAATTTGTAGAACTCTTCCATCTATTCCTTCATGGTCATCCCTTTTTGTCGAAAGTTCTGCAACTTCTGGAACAAGGAAATCACATATTCATTTGACAACAACTTCCCTTTTAGCTTGGAGACCATCCTATCCCAAGACTTGATTTTCTCCTTACCTTTCTTGACTCTGTTAGCCTGCACATTGTCCCACCATAATGAGGCATGACCCTTAAACCTCAGACATGCATTCTTAATCTCCTTAGGATCCTCGATCTACTCTATGTTGAAGTACAGTTTTCCATTGCTATGAACCATTCAATCAAGTATTCAGTATCTAGACTTCTTGAGTAGGTACGAACATTTATATTTGTCCGACCTCTCATCTTTGACAAAAGTTTGATCATTTTGTCTTCTGGTTCTTCTCCCATTGCTTCCCTTGCTTCCACTTCTTCGACCTCCTTGTTGTTGTGGTCTAACACATCAAGAATACAAGCATTCCTTTGGCTTTCTTTGATTGATGCCACTTCATTCATCAAATTTAGCATTGTTCAGATGCACTCGTCGAACATCTCATGATCAACTGTGACTATTGCGCCACGTGCTCTTCATCCAACACCTCAAATGTTAACGTTGTTGTGAGCCATTTTCAACCTCGGCTGAAACTCCCACTCATCCAATCACAACCGGACTTTCACAAGTCCTGCACAACTCTACCCAATAACAGCAGGAGCTGTAAACACTCTCAAAACCGTATTATGCTCTGGGCTCTAATACCAGCTGACGCAAGGTCACCCCGATAAGGGCTCTTTCTTAATAATTACACACAACACATGCATTCACATAGACATGATGTAAATAGGATGCCAGAAGCTAGCTTATATTACTTCTACCTAAAATGGTTATAATGCGAAATGCAAGGAATGTGAATAATTAACTATTGTTGGCCTTAGCCTATTAAAATATAGAAGTAACTGTGTGCTATCTCTGTGTGTCAATATTCACCCTCTCGTCATTCGCTACGCAACTCTGAGCTATGGTTTGATCTTCTCTTGCTATGTAGATGTGTGACTCTCCTATCCAATCTACAAATATTCTCTTGATATCTGCTCTATGACAACTCTCTCGTGAGTGACTTATCGATGCCAAGATCGAGTCAAGTGATCCAACTGATCCAATCTCCCTGGACTTCTACTCTGTTGCTGCTCTTCCTGAGACATGCTTCCTCTATCTACCAATCTCCCTGATCCTGTAGAACTGCAACTGTTAGCACTTCTATTGTGCTGCACATCATCCACCTATGGTGACATATGTCATGTCTTCAACCACTTTCAATAACTGCTCATAACTTCCTTAGCAACCCTGAACTGATTCCAAATACTTCTTCTTGACTTCTGCGCGTCCTTCTGAAACTACTGCAGTAGTTAGTCTTATCATTACCTCGACCATACTGTCTTTGGTCATCTTCGACATATCCATTGGATTCCTTCGCTCCTGTGATTGTCGGTTCGCCCCTTCCTCACCGCTTGGCCTTTGCTTGAACCCATCGGAGTCATGGTTCGACAACATGTCGACCCTCTATGTCTCCACTACACCCTATCGTTTGTCGACTCTCGACCTATCACACATTATGTCCATATGCGATCAACTACTCTTGCTCAAGTTATTGATTTTGAAAGTCAATCTTCTCTCCTACCCCAGTGGTTGTCGACACTCCCTCTGGTCGGCCTCGTTTATTTTGATCAACTTCGACAACTTTGCCTAGGCCCTAATGCTTTTGCATCACCTCATAGGATCCAGCTACCACTTACCCATTTTAACCTGTAGGTTAGTCTACAACATATGATCGAGAATATCATGCAATTGTTGTTATGTATATACATTTCCTTACTAAGAACAATAATGAAAATCATTTCTATGTACCATGCACCTGGTATCACATCTATACATTCAACATATAACTTTTAACTCGGTATCCACGTACCCATCATTCAGTAATTTTGCATGCAAGAGACATTTTTAAAACATGAATATATATCAAAACATGAATACATATCATCACATTAAAATCACACACACATATATATCTTGGAAAAATAATAGAACCATATGTCCATAGTGTCATCAAACTGACGAAGACTCACAATAATAAGCAAATACAATATATAATGATAGTTCAGGTACTAAGTTCAAAACAGAGCATTACATACACCCACCCTTCGGGAAAATTCTTCCTTAAGTTATTTTCAAAATAGTGTGGGAACATCACAACAGATGGTCTCTGCATCCTCCCAGGTAACAGAATCTGGGCTATACCAGTCCAAATGGACCTTAACCTAGTCCACCAAATGGTGTCTAAGTTGTCTAACGTTGTGGTCCAATATATGTAATGGTTCGACCCTGGTGGTCCCCTTGTCCGAAACCTATAGTTCCTTCGAATTTATTTTATGAGACTCATCAGTTATATAATTCCATAAAGCAGATACATGTAAAACATTATGAGTTTTATGAAAATGGGGTGGCAGCACAATATGATACGCAATGGGTCCAACCTTCTCCAAAATTTCAAAACATCCAATGAATCGTGGTGACAACTTTGTCCCTTTCCCAAACCAGATGGTACTTTTAGTAGGCCTGATCTATATGAATACTACATCCCCAACCTTATAGTTTCATTCAAGCCTATGCGCATCGACATAGCTCCTTCGTCTATCTTGAGCTTCCTTTAACCGCTATCTAATCTGAATAACCCATTCTTCCATCTCCTGAATCAACTCAGGTCCTACAATTACTTGATCCTCTAACGTTTCCCAACTCAATGTTGTTATGCATGTCCTTCCATATATTGCTTCATATGGAGGCATCCCGATTGAGCTATGCTAATTATTGTTGTAAGTAAATTCTACCAAAGGTAAGTGTTTTTCCCAATGGGTCTGTTGATCCATAAAATACATTCTAAGCATATCGTCCATCACCTTATTCACTCTTTATGTTTTTCCATCTGTCTTTGGATGGTAAGTTGTGCTTAGGTTCAACTGTGTTCCTAAGGCCAACTGCAGACATGTCCAAAACCTAGACATAAAACGGGAATCCCTATATGAGATAATCTTCTTGGGAAACCCATGGAGATGAACTACTTCACTTATGAATACACGAGTTACATCTGTGACATCATAGGTCTCCTTAACTGGAATGAAGTGAACAGTTTTGGTCAGTTTGTCAATGATGACCATGATGGCATCGTGCCTCTGAGAGGTAAGACGAAATCCAACCACAAATTCCATGGAGATAACTCCCATTTTGGAATAGGAATGTCATGCAGTTGCAATACTCCTGCTGGGTGGTGATGATCAGCTTTTACCTATTGACACTCAAGGCACTTAGCGACAAATTTGACCATGTCACATTTCATTCCTACCCAAGAGAATAGTTTATTCATGTATGTATACATCTTCTTTACAACTAGGTGTGCACAATATAATGCTCTATGGGTTTCCTTACGTATAGTTCCTCTAATATCTCCCTCCTCGGGAATATACATCCTCCCTTGATATCGCAATTGTCCATCAACTTCCAACTCATTTCCTTCAAACTTAGGTTCCACTTGTTTCCCATTCTAGAGTGTCAACATGACCTTTAGGTACCAACCATCTTCGACTAGATGTCATAATACTCTCTCTCCTTCAAATCAACCTTTAAAGGTATGAGAGAGAAAATCCTTGGCTTTCTGCTTAAGGCATCGACTACCACATTCTCCTTCCCTCTGATGTACAAAATCCCAAAATAATACCCGCTCATGAATTCATTCCATTGTGTTTTCCTAGCATTTAGGTCTCACTGAGTGAAGATATACCTCAAGCTTTGGTTATCATATTTGAGCTCAAAGATTTGTCCAAGAAGGGAATGTCTCCAAAATTTTAAAGCTAACACCACGACAGCCAATTCTAGGTCATGGGTGGGGTAATTCTCTTCATGTGTTTTTAAATTCATCGATGCATAAGCTATTACCCCACCTTCCTGCATCAACACTGCACCCAAACCCTGCCTCGAGGCATCTGTGCAAAGTGTGAAGTCCTTATCCATATCCAACACTCATAGGATCGGTGCACTTGTCAATAGTCTTTTAAGCTCAGTGAATGTGACATTGCATTCATCTATCCATTCATACCTAATTCCTTTACATTGTAGGGTAGTTATGGGTTTTGCGATTTTTGAGAAACCCTCAAAAAACATTCTATAGTACCTTGCTAGCCCCATGAATCTTATCACTTCATGCGCATTTCTTGGCACATGCCAATCCATTATGGCCTTCATCTTTTCAAGGTCTACTAAATTTCCCTCTCTGGAAATTATATGCCCTAGATAATGGATATCTTCGTGATAAAAAGAGCATTTGGACAACTTACCATACAACTTATGCTCTCTTAAGCATGACAACACAATTCGCAAGTCTTCCTCATGCTCCCTTTAATTCTTGGAAGAGATAAGGATATCATCCAAGAAGACTTGCACAAATTGATCTAAGTACTTTCGAAACACACTATTCATGAGGATCATAATACACTTGGGTCATTGGTCAAACGAAGGGTACCACTACAAACTCATAGTGCCCAAACCAAGTTTGAAAAAGTAGTCTTAGGTATATCACCTTCCTTAATTTGAAGTTTGTGGTAACCTCATCGCAAGTCAATATTTGAGAATACTGTCACCCCTTTCATTTGATCGAAGAGGTCATCAAGGTGTAGTATCGGGTACCTATTCTTCACTGTGGCTTTGTTCAAATATCGGTAATCTATGCAAAGATGTTGTAACATCTCGAAAAATTACTAAAAATTTAAAATTTTTGAAACGACATTAATTACTAAAAATACTAATTGCAAAATAATTGATATTTAACAAATTAACTAAAGGCAGCTTAACACAATTTTACAAATTGTAATTCCTAACATAATAAGACAGCAGATTATAAATATAATTTGATATACGATATTTATTTTCTTATGTGTTACAGTTCTAGTGATAATACTGATGACTATGTTTGCATGTTGTTGAAGGGGTTCCTATAGGGTGCCCTTGGGTTTACTTATGTTTGATAGCTAAAGCATTGGACCTTTTTCTTTTGCAGATCCGCAGGTAAGTTAATAAGACAATTAAGGTACTTCCAGAAAATTGATATACGCTTCAGTTAGCCGTCTCTACTTTAAGATAGATATGAGTACCGTCGTGCATGAAGGTATCGATGGTATGAATTTCCAGTTTTTAGCTCAACAATACTATTTTTAACCGAACACATGAAAGTGTAGCTAAAGATATCTACACTAAACTTCTATTGTAAACATTGATAGAAGGAAATATATATATATATACTCTACAGATTTATAAAACGATTGCTAGAATTACAAATAGTATGAATATTATGAGGGTCCTAATACATTCCGAATAGTGCAAAAGCTAGAAAGATCAATTATATCAATTATCCAACAGTCTTTATATCTCATTAGAAATAAAAATGTGATAATAACTACCATCGTAACAAAGTTGAACATTATGTGACCCTTGTGAAGGATGCTACAAAAGTAAACTAGTGAGGCTAATTAGAACAAAAATTTGTTTTAATACTTATAATATTTATTTCAATAGTGCATCCATATAGTTATTGGTAGCATTATTATAATGTTTTGTTTTGTAAAGTTTTGGATTTCTAAACCTAAGTACTAAATACCACATGCCATCGTAATATGCAACCTATGTTAAAAGATACTATATGCTTTTGTAAACAAATCTACTATATCAACATATGAACTAACGTTGCAATGTTACGAAATAATGACAGAAAGTTTAGAAATTAAACTATGTTTTAAATGGAAATAAACATTAGAAATATAACACATAAATACTATACAAAGATCATGCTAACGCTATTTATTAGGATGTTGACAGTATTTAATGTTATTGCACGCAAAATCTGGTAGTAATTATATGTAGAACTGAGCATTTAAGCTTCCTTGAATCTCCTTGGTGGATTGTCCCATTGGCTAAACTTGTAACAAGTTCCATGTGATGATATCGTATGAAATTTTATAAACTTGCCAAGCTGTGTGCTACCTCTTTGATGATCTAACCTCCAACTGGACTCGGCATTGAATGAGCCATTAATAAAATGGTTGAACATACTGATATTTTGATAGTAGCGTTACCTGGCTGGCCCGATCTCACCCGTTGATTTCGATCTGTCTCGATCTTTGAAGACTAAAACCTAGTTGCACTTACTATCCGTCATTGGTATTACTTCTTGTGTTCAATTCGAAACTATGGCTTTTGGAGAGAGGCCGATCGTTTGATTAAATGTAGGGTTTGGTATCTGCACATCCAAGGACTCCTTCCTCGGATTTGATGGTGAGATATTCGGCTAAATCTACTAAGTTTTTCAAAGCATCAACAGGGTTTGAGTGATGTTTTGGCACAGTGGTTAGCGTTTGAGCATCTAGCGCTGAGGTTCTCAGGGTTTCTGTTAATTTTGGTTTGCAAGTCTGGAGTGGAGTAGCAAAGTGGAAACGTGGTTTTCAAACTGCCTTGTTGCAGTTGCTGACTTTGTTGCTAATGGTGTTTCCAACCTCTGGTTCTTGTTGCAAGGTAAAATACTCGAACTAAAAAGAGAAACATGGTAATCATTTTCAAGTTTAAACCTGTGCATTTTCTCTTTTTTATTTAAAGGTCAGTTTTAACCTTGTGTTGGTTTTCTGGCAGGTGTTTCCTTTGTCCTAGAGGTTATAGTGTTGAAAGCTCATGAGAAATGGATGACTCGCTATACTCGATAAGCCTCGGTGGCATAACCCTTCGTAGGCTCTCCTGTATAGTTGGTTGATGGCGTTGCTCAAACAATACTGGTTATTGAACCTTTGGCAATCGTTTTAGCTCTACTTTGATGGTTTGAAAGTATAAGTTAAAAGGGCAGATTGTTAACCCTGGACAAGATTTGGTAACCAGCTCGACTGTGTGATAAGTATGAAACTAGGGAATGAAACCCTTTATCATTGTTTTTGCAGTAAGTAAATTTTCCTGTGTAACTCCGTAAAGAGATGTACCTGGAAGAGGTTTTCACTCTTTGTATACTCTTGGTAAAATAAAGGATTCAATTCTCAGAATGCTTGTTTTGCATGGTTGTCTCTGTGAGTTATTTTTGTACAGAAAGATAATGTGTTTTTGAAGAAAGAGTTGTGAATGTAAATCTATGGTCATTAATCCTCTTGCTTTGAATAAAAACAAAAACTTAACATTGTCTATTGACTGTGTGTTTGTGGATAGTAATGGAAATCAAGATTTTCGCCTTGAACTTAGAAGCCGAATCGTAAATCTTCTTTTCATGAAGAAATCTTCATTCACTTCTGGAAATAATGTTTTAACTCAAAAGTATAGTTCCCAACAAGCATCTGTTAAGAAGATAACGATAATTTCAATTTTTGGATGTGGATGTTTACAGTGAGCTAAAATGCATGGTTTTATTGTTATGTTTAAAATGAAGAGGAATGTGATAAGTATGATCTTGCTTCCAAATCTACAGTAAAAAGAGTAAACAATTTTGCCTGAAGTTTATGTCTATCAATGTTTAAGTAATGGCCGAGAGCCAAATGTCTTTTTGTTAGGAATATAAATAAGAGAATCTATTTGTTTTCTAGTTATGATGTTATCTAAGAATGTTTGTACCAAAATGGAAAATGTGAAAATGAATGTTGAGACTGTTAGGGTTTGGATAACAATACTCGGTTTTGGATAAATGAAGTTTCAATGATTAAATAATTAGATAGTAAAATAGAAATGAAAACTGTATAGACAGATCTAAACATGTTTGCATTATTTGAAAAGAATTGAAATATGATGCCATTTGATAATATTAAAAATTACAGTTGATATGATTTTCTGAAATACTATATAACTGAAAAAAATGATTTCTATACTTAGATGTGCAAACTGTCTATTTCATGATAAATGTGTTTGCTAACAGAAAGATAAACAGTATTGTATAATTAATATCAAATGCTTTCTTACAATTGTTAAATTCACTATATTTTTGTTGAGGAAAAATACAGTAAACATGAACATTTAACTAATTAAAGAATGGCAAGGGAAAGATGAAAAATTATGTTATTCGATACAGAAATATCAACAGTAGGAAAAACTAGTAAATTACAACAGCATTGATATTCTCATCTATCTGGCGATTTTCCTATCAATTCATCTATTTTTAATTTCTTCTCTGTACTAGAGTACGATGCAACTTCATTAGCATAGGGGAAAATACAGAGAATATTTGATTCCTTCTACCTTACATATTCATTGCTATGTAGAATACTAACTAGATCAGAAAAATAGAATAAATATACCTGTTAATAATATCTTAAAAACACAACAGTGAAACAATTATAGCAGATAAAATTTTTAATCTATATAAAATTTTAAAAGACGAGTAAAACCTGTGAATGAAGATAGGGCCGACAAACACCCAAGGAGGCATGATCCTCCAAACCTATTCCAGAAGAAGCAGCCAAATTGCTAGCTTCTTATGAACCCCCGAGCTTGCTTACTAAACCACTAAGTAGATGGAATCTGTGTAGAAGCAAGGCACTCAATATGCCTTCAACACTCAGCATCAAACTCCTGAACTTAAAACATGCCTTTAGCACTTAGCATCAAACTCTTGAACTCAAAAAGAATTTGGCAGACTCACAACATGATAAAAAACTCAGCATATCCCCTCATCAAATCTCTTGGGTGCAAACACAACAAAACCCCAAGGTAAATTTCCTCGTCAAGAAAAGTGATGAACCCCAGTTCACAATTTGATGGCTATTATGTAGACTTCCTAGGTCTTTAGTGGTCAGTTTTTTAATAAATGAGCCTCAAGCTCCAGTCCCACTTTCCAGGGCACTATGACCACATTTCAAGGGAGTTGTCCCATACCAACAGCTAGTTAGTTGCATCATGATGCTGCCACATGTCCATTTCCTTCTACCCCAGATTCCATTCCACCTAGTGGGTTAGTAACAACTCTTTCAACAGTCCCCTTAGGTGTTTGTCTCCTATTTTATTTATTAAATAATAAAATATTGTGAAAATTACATTCATCCTTGGACACTTGTCCAATATAAAACTTTACAATAAAAGTTAACTTAATGTTTTCAACATAAAATGTTTTTCAACAAAGAGGGTATGTTACAGATGCACAGAGCCATCCTTATTCTTCACAAAAATTACTGGTGCACCCCACGGTGAAATACTTGGTCTGATGAACCCTAGATATAGAAGTTCGTTCAAGTTCATTTGCAACTCGTAAAGTTTCGGAGCCGTCATCCTGTATATTGTCTTTGATGTTGGATCTGAACCAGGTTTAACCTCAATGGTAAAATCAAGTTCTCTCTGTGGAGGTATCCCAGGAAATTCCTTTGGAAATACGCCACTAAATTTGGCTAAAACTGGGTACTGATCAAAGGAGGGTCCCTTCTCATTGTTTATCGATTCAACAATATACAACTGACATCCTTGTTGCATACATTGTTTTACATTCATCGTTGATATGAAACATAACGGCACCTTCCGTTTGTTACCCTGGATCTCAATGGCCTCTCCCTTATCATCAAAGCAAATAACTTTCTTCCCATAAGAGTCCAAGAAAGCTCAATGTTCCTCAAGCTAGTTCATACCTATGATAAGGTCATAAGTTCTCAGGGTGGTGATGTACACCTTGACTTGTGTAACACATACCCTAAGATCCACTATACACTTGTTGACACTAGGTCTTACTGCTTGTTTTACCCCTGAAGCCATTTCGACTAAGTTGAAATTGTCATGCTCCTAGGCTTCCAACCCACATTTATCTAATGCATATGGGGAAATAAGACTATATGTAGCATCGGGATCAAACAAGATTTTAAGTTTAAAATTATTGACCTTACCTGATGATTCCTCCACAGTGGATTGGTGCTCATCCTTATGGTTATTCACTATAGTTGAGATTTGATGCTTACTTCCCACACTCCCCATTGGATCCTTTCCTTCTCGATGCACTATAGCATATCATAATTCAAGACAGTCACGCTGATAATGTGGACCACCACAACCCCAGCAAGCAACCTGCAATGGGGTAGGCAAGATGATCTGATAATACCTATGAGAGGGCTTTCTCCCCTTGGGGCCCCTTCCATTTCCGACTGATCCTCGATAATTCCTTACACTCTGGTGAGTCCTTATTGCTCATTGGGGTACTACCCTAGCTTCCACTGACATGTCTACTGCAACAACTCTGGTTGTATACTTGTTTTCATAGGGAGGTGGCTTTGCATACCCCCCCCCGAGGGTAGCTTCGAGGGGCCTTCCCTACAGACCCTAACTGCTGAGAATTAAATGACTTGATGGGATTTGTACCCAACATATCTTCTGTATAATGAGCAGAATCAACTGCCTCGGCAACCGAAGTCGGTTTCCACATTCTCACTTGGGCCCTTATCTTGGTATTAAGCCCATACACAAAGCACTCAACCTGGCATTTTTCATTGTCCAAGTAGGGAACACACTTAAGTAGTTCCATGAATCTTTCCTCATAATCCTCCACGAATAGATTCCTTTGTAGCAAAGCATGAAGGGCTCATGCCTCTTATTCCTGGTAGGAGGTGGGCAAGTACTTCCCTCTAAACTTCTCCACAAATAGTTCCCATGGAACAGTGTCTGCATTAAGGTGCAACTGTATTTCTTAGTGCCCCCACCAATTCAAATCGATTTCCTTCAGTTGAAATATGGCTATTTTGGATTTGGATGTGGAAGTGTATTTATGCAATTTTAAACACCTGGTCATCTCTTCCAACCATGTCTCTACTCGTATCCCTACACAAACCCCTGAAAACTTTGGAATTCATATTTTCTGAAGCTCCCTTGTCATATCCTTATGAGGAGGTCTCTGCACCATGTTTACTGCTACTTCGGGATTTCCTTCCCTTAGTGGTGGGGCCTCCACTTCTACCTCTGATATAACACTTCCCCTTTGAATTTCCTTAAGTGTGTCATTTATTGCCTTCAAAGAGCACAATATGAGGACAGTCTCTGGCGATGGGGCCGAAGCATTCTATTGAGATAATGTCATCACCCAAGCTTCCCCTAACCTACTCGCATCCTTTCCATGTTGTATCATGTAATAATTTGGCAATTAGCATATGTTTACATCTTAACTAGGTTACTATTAAACTCATACTCAAACTTACTAGAGTGTGAAATTTTATTTATTTCTTCACCCGTAAACGGGTTTTACCTGATACTGAGGTGAATGCCTGACAGGGTGCGGGTACGTGGTCACTACTACATCCCTAAGTCGACGTCACCATTGTGAGTTGCGAATAAGACACTATATCTTAGTTTACATGTAGTGTCATACCATCCTCACGCCTTCGGTAGGCAGTGACGATCACTCCTACGAAGGGGTTGCACTCGTCATGATCCCCATATGAGACATTCTTAACTTGACCTAGTATTACTTTAAATCGGGTTGCCTTCAACTTGGTAACCATGTTTATATCCTATTTAAACCAAATATATATTACCTATATATATGAAATCCTAATCGAATATTTACCTAAATATATAATTATCCACATAGGCATAAGCAATTTCATACAATTTGTATTCTAAGCCTATATATATATACTTAATTTTAATATATCTAGCAAATTATAACATTGAATTTTAACATATTTAACAATTTCAATTTTCAAATATATATCACTATTCATAAAATTTAAATTTTGATTAATACTCATTTAAAAGAAATTTATATGTATATAATTTTTTTTATATAAAATAATAACTTTTTTTATATAAAACAATAAAAAAAATTTCAAGAAATTAGGAATGCATAAATTATTAATATATATTAATTAAATATAAGTTGGAGCATAAATCCAATATATATTAAAAAAAATATTATATATGTATCTATATATATTTTAAATGCAACGAGGCATATTTGCCAAGCCCATAGAACCTTGCATGGCTTGGACGAGACTTCCACATGGTGTATGCATGACGGCAACGCGACGCGCATGCAATAAATCATTAAAATAAAGCACAAAACCTAAAAGAGTAGACCCTCCAATGAGACTTCATTTGCTCCTCCAATTTTCATTGAACTCTTGTTTGCAACTCTACGAGGATTCTCGGTGAGCTTTGCAACTCCTCCCTCAGCCGTTGCAACCCGCTCATGTATAGTTCCTCACTGTTCATTTTTTTTGTGTTCTTACACTGTTTAGAGTGGCAGTATCTTAGATAGGCGCCCCCTCCTTCTCTTTTACGCAGATTCGGGGCTTTCCCCTTTACACCAAGGTTGTAGGCCTAACCACTGGCACATCGACACGCTGGGTTGTTGGCCCATCGACGCGCGTTGGCTGCTAGCTCATGGCCCTACTGAGGATACTCGTCGGGCTGCTGGATCATGCCGCTCCCATGGCCACTGGCCGGTTTACTGGCTCATGGTTGCGCCTAGGCCTTCGGTCAGGCTGCTGGCCCATGGTGGCTAGCTACGCTGTTGGCTCATCCTCACGCCTAGGCCATTAACCGGGATGCTAGCCCACGGCTGCTCCCAAGCCGCGTTGGCTGCAAGCCCATGCCCACAGCTCAGCCCCGTGTGCTGTTGGCCCATGGCCGCAGCTCGGTTGTGTTGACTGATGGCCCATGGTTGCAGCTGGGATGCCAGCCATAAAAAAAATTATTTTTAATTAATAATCTTTTTTGTTTTTTTTTCATATATATATAAAAAAAAAATTATTGTAAAAACTTTTTGTTTTCCTTTTTCAAAAGCTTAGGTTTTCCATATATATTAATATAGTTTGATGTTCCAAGGGTTCTATATAGAATGTATTTTCTTGTTTAGAACGAACTAGTTGAATTAAATAGTATTTTATAAGAGAAATCATATAATTATATATATTTTAACTATTTCCAATTAGTTTTAATTCACCCGCCATTCTCCACCAATTCAATTTCTTTGTGAAATCGAATTACACTAAAAAGATTATATCAATAGTCCTCCATTGAATGGAATGAGCTTAAAAGAGTGCTAACGGTTCAAAGATATAATTTGATTGATTTATCATTCTTGAATTATAGGAACTCAGTGTTCTATATAGATAAAAAATGAAAATAAAATAAATAATATATATATGCAACTGTGATTGCACTTCATAATAGTAAAATTTATGTACAATTCATATAAAAAAAATATACATATAGTCTTCAAAATCCTATCAAATTTTGCATTAATTCATTTACATCTATGATATGTTAATGTTTTCTATTTTCTCGTGGTTTTGCAAGTAATCCCGTAGGTTAAGTTCCAAAAGAAATACATGTATTTCTTTTTTAATTTCTATATGTCCCATTTCAGTTGTAGTAAGCCCTATGGTTCCATATTTTGAACCATGGCTCTAATACCATGTGTAGGGGCCATGCTTTGTCCTCGGTAAAATAAACTAGATTCTATTTTAAATTCAAGTTTTCCTTTTGTTAAATTTTCTTCAAATACTACATTTCTCTATGCAAGTAAGAAGTAAGTAAATTCTATTGCGTAAAACTAAATCTTATAAAATATGAAATTTCATTTTTTGCAGGTATATATAGGCTATTCAATTTAGAATTTAATCTAATTTTGAATTTAAGCACCATATTTGTTCTAACAGTTAATGAAATAACAATTAATGAAATATGTGTAATTGAAAATCCCAAACCTTACTAAACCGTTGAACTTGGTATGCCTCCCTACCAATTGGAGAGGTCTCACCGACCACCCATCTCCAAGAGTTTCCTCTTGGAACACCAAGCCCAAGCTGAGTACAAACCTCCACCAAAGAGTGCTTCTCCCTCAAGTCTACTAGCCTCCACTTGCTATAATTTGTTGCTCCCCTCCTCCTCTATTCAATCCTCCTTTCTCTATTCCAAAAGAAAAAAAATCTCCTTTCCCAATTCTCTTCTCGACCTTACCCCCCTTTCCTTTTGAATCTTTCCTCTACCATTACTACCCTTATCCCATGAAGTAAATGTTTCCCCTTTTCTCTAGTTTTCCTCAAGCCCAACAATTTGACCCGGGAACCTATCCTCTGCCATTACTACCCTCATCCCGTGAAGTAAATGTTTCCCCTTTTCTCCAGTTTTCCTCGAGCCCAACAATTTCACCCTTATTAATAATTAATATATTATATAATGTGTTGGTTGGGGTCACCTGCCAATCATTACTTCTCATTAAATAAGACTTATCCTCATTAATTCATTTTTTATCACTCGTTGACTATACAATTCAAAATTTCACAATCTAATTTATAATTTTTATTAAATAAACTCCAAAACATATTTTAACACATTGTTTTATAATTTGAATATGGTAACTATTTAAGAATTTACCCTATATTTTAAATGACATTGGACACAATCATAAATAATTATAATTAAAATTGATCAATATATATTACATTAATTAAATAATATTATTTAAGACTTAATCAAACTCATTCACCTAGTACCATACTAATTACACCTTAGTTTATAATTAAACTAATTAACAGTTTTAGAAGGTGTGTAACAATGTTATTTTTGAATTGATCGATGTTTTTTTGATCGGTTGCTCTCGCTAGGGTTTCTGCTGCGCGGAGGTTTTGGTTTCTCTGCTGTCATAGAAGTGGCCTACCATGCTGGGTCCCTAGCAGCTTGCTGGTGGTACGCCCCGGGATGGATCCCTTTACGGGATGAATATCCATGAGCAGGAGAAGACCGTGTCTGGTGCTGCTAACAATGAGATCAGGGGAATGCAGCGGCTGGCCCAAAGAACGGGATCTGATTCGGTGGATCAAGCAAACCTGGAACCCAAAAGGCCAATATGATCTCCATCTGGCTGCAAAGGGTTTTTTCACCATCATTTTTTTCAATGTGGAAGATCGGGATAGAGTGCTAGAAAGAGGGCCTTACTTCTTCTTCTCTGCGGGTTTATATCTCAGACCATGGAGAGAAAGATTTAACCCAGATGCTGAGGCAGTTAAGATGGCACCTGTTTGGATTAGGATCTATGCATTGCCATGTAAATTTTGGGATCTGGAAATCCTCCAAGACATTGGTAATGCCCTAGGGGAATTTGTAAAGTTAGCACACTGAACCCGACAGCTAAGATATACTAACTGTGCCCGGATCTGTGTCTACATGGACCTTTCAAAGGAGTTACCGGAGGCAATTACTCTGAACGATGAGGATGAGGAATGGGCCCAGACGCTGGACTATGAGCAGCTCCCATTTAGGTGTAGATCCTGTCATGAATATGGGCATTTCATCAAGAATTGTCCTCATGGTGCTCTAATGGCTTCCCCCCCAGTTTCAGACCCTAAGGGTAGCAAAGACAAGGATGGATTTACGCAGGTAAAGAGTAGACGAAGACCTAAACCAGGAGAAGCTCAAAAGAAGGGAGGGAAAAATAAAATGGAAAATGGTAAGTCCACCCTAAATCCTTTCCAGATTCTAGAAGAGGTGGATGAGAATGGTGAAGAAAAGCAGAAAGGGAAGGAGAACATGGGGGTCGGTTCGAGTGAGGGAGATAGCAGAAAGATGGATGATCTGGTTGCAAAGAAATCAGAGGAGATGCTTATTCCTCCCTCGATCCCTCCTACAGAGGAAATGCCAGTGATCATGTAAGATGATGGGGAGGAGGAAGTTGATCTGGGGGATCTGGATCTCGATGCAATTGAGAAGGAATGTGAGAAGAAGGGAAGGGGTTATGTCCCTAGACGATGGATCAAACTTCTCCATGATGCCATCATGAAAACCAAAGTTTCTCAGAAATTGGGTATCAGGGTTCATGCACAATCTTGGTTTAAACACAAATCTTTTACAGATGAGCCAAAGAAAGGTAGGAAATCAAACAAGCCATGAATTGCAGAGGTTGGGGTTAAGCTTATCAAATCTAGGTTGTATCCTACGATTAGGGCAGCTCTTTCTGATATCCCCAAAGTTTCCCAATGAAGATCGTGACATGGAATATCCGAGGGTGTAATCACCCCAGGAAAATCAGGACGCTATCTAGAAAAGTGAAGCAGGAGAGACTGAATGTTTTATTCTTACAGGAAACCAAATGCTCCATGGAAGTTATGGAGAAAAATATCCAAAAGATTTGGAAAGGTGTAGGCATCATGGAAATAGATGCCATTGGCATGGCAGGAGGCATAGCCATTTTGTGGAACCCTAGATCTATCTTATTATCCAACTGGCAGGCCAACCATTTTTCTCTTAGTTGTGATTTCCATATCATGGATTCAACCGTTAAGGGTTCCCTTGTCAATATCTATGGCCCTAGCATTGCCCCTCTAAAAGATTCTTTCCTTTAGTTTTTGTCTCGTTTATCCCTCCAAGTGTCAGCCGGCTCATGGATTTTGAGGGGAGACTTTAATTTGATTTCCTCCCTGGAGGAAAAAAAACATGGCCACAGAACCCTGGATAGATTTCAAGAGAGTTTTCGGGACATTCTTTCGCGGAATTGGCTGGTTGACATTGAAACTGGGAATGGGTGGTTTACTTGGAACAACAAACGTGGCGGGTTCCATCTTGTTGCTTCTAGGCTAGAAAGATTCCTAACAATTAAGGATATTGAATTTGAGATGGGGGAAGTCAACTCCTGTGTTCTTCCCAAAGCTGGATCTAATCATTGGCTTGTGTCCCTCTCTTGGGATTTGTCCTCCAACAACTGCCCCAAGCCCTTCCGGTTTGAACAGTTTTGGTTGGATCACAAGGATTTCAAAGACTTGGCGGGAAAATGGTGGGAGGAAAGCATCCCGTAGGATGGATAAAAATGTACTAGTTTCAGCAGAAACTCAAAATGCTTAAATCCAAGATTCGCTCTTGCAATAAGGAAGATTTTGGGAACATTTTTTAGGATAAAAAGAAGCTAATTCTGGATCTAGAGGTGATCCAAAAATAGGGGATGGAAGGTGGATGGAATGATGAGCTGAGGGAATGTGAACACACCTTGTTAGTGGAACTTAATGCCCGTGAAAGGCAAGAAGAAACTTATTGGAAGCGAAAATCCAGAATTCAGTGGCTGCAAGAAGGTGACAGAAACACCAAGTTTTTCCATAACTCAGTTATTCAAAATAGACACAGATCAAAAATATTTAAACTCCTGAATTCTAATGGCGGCATTGTTGAATCTAGGGAAGATATCGAAGATGAACTCGTCCATCATTTTGAGACTGTGCTGAAGGAAGGCAGACCTGAGAGAAGCCCAGAAATTGCCCAGATCACTTCCATAATCCCTTGCATTATTTCTCCTAAGCAGAATGAGATGCTAAATAAAGCTATCTCCTTACAAGAGGTGGAGGAAGCTGTGCACCAAATGGCTTTGCGTAAGGCCCCTGTCCCGGATGGTTTCACCACCAATTTTTTCTCCCACTTTTAGGATTTGATTAAGGTGGATGTGCACCAGTTGGTGGAAGAATCACGATGTTGTGGTGGAGTCCTGCATGCTTTCAATGCCACCTTTTTGTCCCTAATCCCTAAGGAAGAAGGGGTAGACTCTCCTGGCAATTTTTGACCTATTTCCTTATGCAATGTTATCTACAAAATCATTTCGAAAGTCATAGCTAACAAATTGAAACCACTACTTCCATCCCTTATCTCCCCCAAACAGTCTAGTATTGTTGAAGGAAGGAAAATTGTGGATGGGATCATTCTGGTTCGTGAGACATTGCACTCCCTCAAAGTTCTGAAGAAGCCTGGGATGATGGTAAAACTTGATATTGCAAAAGCTTATGATAAACTAAGCTGGCAATACATGAGGGAAATGTTGCTTGCTATTGGCTTTGACTTGGTCTGGGTTCAATGGATCATGAATCTTGTTTCAACTCCCTTCTTATCTATTCTTCTCAATGGCTCCCCTTCTAAGTTGTTGCAAGCCTCGCATGGTATTAGACAAGGTGACCCCTTGTCTCCTTTCTTGTTTATCATTATGGCAGAGGGTCTCAGTAGACTCCTGAATCACAAAGTGGCCACTAGTGATATCAAAGGGCTCAAACTTCATGATGGGATCGATAGACAAATTCATCAACAATTTGTAGATGACACTATGTTAATGGGGCACCCTTCAGTCCAAGAAGCCATAGGTTTGGATGTTAACCCACGGAAGTCTCAGGTTTTCTTTTTAAATACCCCAAGGGTTACCCAACTCAATATCAGCAGGATCCTAGGCTTCCCATTGGGATCCTTCCCTTCTAAGTACCTAGGGGCTCCTCTGACAGTTGGCTTAATTCGCTCGGCCTCCTGGCAAGAGTTGTTGGATAGAATGAAAAAGAGGTTAGCAAGTTGGACTGTTCGTCCCTTGAATTTTCCCAACAGACTTACTCTAGTCAAGACAGTTCTCCTATCCATGCCGGTCTATTTGTTTTCCATGCTCTCAACTCCTAAGACAGTGTTGAAGACTATCTGAGGTATCCAAAGATCCTTCCTTTGGGGCTATAGGGAATCTAAGGGGAAGTTTTCTTTGGTTGGTTGGGACAATATTTGTAAACCAAAGGAAAATGGAGGACTAGGCCTCAGAGATCTAGAAGTTCTAAGTTAATTTTATGGTGCCAAAATCTGGTGGCGTTGGTGATCCCAACAAGGGGAGCCTTGGGCTAAGCTTTGGCACATAAAATATGCAAGGGACAGGGAGATTGGGAAATTAGCTCAATTTAATGAGGTACATCGGGGCTCTCACATATGGACCAAAGCCTTTGCATCTAGAAGTCTGGTGCAGGATCATTGCTTTTCGGAAGTCCAAAATGGGAGGGAAGCAAATTTTTGGGAAGACTCCTGGAATCAGCTTCCTATTTTAGGTTTGGACCCTTGCTGGCAGCTTATGAAGGAAATTGGTCTTTCTCTCGGAAAATAGAAAGTTTTCCAATACTGGGACATTTCTGTTATGGAATGGCCTAGGGTCTGGTTGAAGGCCGAGGAATGGGATGATACTTCAGATGGGGCCTCTTTAGAAGATTTTGACCAAATGATGAGGGACAGATTTATCCGACACAACGACTCTAGTGATAGACTTCGGTGGGGGAATTCGCCTAAGGGAACTTTTAATATTCGTGAGGATTATGGATTACAAATCCGGGAAGAGGAGGAACCAAGGAAAGTTTGGGAAAAAGTCTGGAAAATGAACAAATGGCCAAAAGTGGCTATCTTCTGTTGGATGGTGGCTTGGAAATGTATTCTCACTAGTGAAAATTTGAGGAAAAAGGGTATCTATGGCCCGTCCAGGTGCTCTCTCTGCCTACAAGCCGAGGAGAGCAATGGACATCTGCTCGATTCCTGCCTTTTTGCTTCTGCTATCTGGGATCATGGAAGTTCAATATTCCGCAGATGTTATCGAGTAAGGGGAAATCCTAATATGTCTCTGGATGCCTGGGACCTTAACGCCTTCTGTAATCCCATTATTAGGATGTTATGGAAAATATTCCCGGGCATGGTATTATGGGTTCTATGGAAAGAACGCAATAACCGAATTTTTAGAAACAACATCAACAAGGAGGAAATTTTTTGGGCCAACCTTGTTAGAAACATGTCGGAGACCATTCGTGGTCAACACTAGATGGACAAAGATAAAGAGTTGTCCATAGAAGATAAGTGAATTGCCGAAGGGTGGGGACTAAAGACTGCGGATTTCGAGGGCCTTCGTAGGAAATGATTGGCTCCTTCACCAATTGTGTATTTTCAATGGTCTCCTCCACCACTTCGGTGTTTCAAGATTAATTTCGATGGGGCGTCTTGTGGCAACTCGGGAGCAGCAGGGTTTGGGGATGTTTGTAGGGACTGGACTAGTAATATTTTAAAGGTCTACTATGGGGCTATAGGCCATGATTCAAATAACTCTGTCGAGCTTGATGGGCTTCTCCATGGGCTTTGTATGGCTCTTTCCGAATCGTGGTTTCCACTGGTTCTGGAGGGAGATTCTCTTATCATCGTGAACATAACCAGGAAAATGTCCTTTGGAAAATCCCCAGAGCAAGTCTCGTCTAGCTGGCACCTATTGGCCAAGCTGGAATGTCTTTGATCTCTTCTTGTCAATCAACCAGCTATTTCTTTTTCCCATGTAAAATGAGCGGCCAATAAGGTGGTGGACCACCTGGCTAATCATGGAGTTGATACTGGTTTGCCAGGGATGAATGGGGCCAGATGTGCAACCATCTGGCACTGAATGATTCTGTAGGGTCAGGTTTGGTGACATCTGATGACAGGGCTTCATCCCACCGTGCAGCTGGTGACGTGGAATGTTTTGATCGAGATCCTCATGCCGGGCTACATCATCCCTAGATGCACTCTGTGTATTAATTACTCCATCAATGAATGATATTAATTGGTACTCCTGAGAGTGGGATTTTTTCGATGATGTGATCAATAAGACCTACGGTACACCCAATTTCTGTCCTTTCCATAGCTCTGCGATTTTGATGGCCCTCTGGATGATGTCATTCTGGTACCTCCTTGAGTTCTTTCATCATTTTTCGGGTGTTGTCTTTTTGCGCCTTTTCCCTGTAAACTTCCTTGTCGGGTCATTGTTCCTCCCCTATTCCTTTTCTTTGCTGGTGGTTTTTCTATTGTGGTGTCTGTGGGGTTGATTACCTTGGAAGTTTTCAGAGTTTCATTCTCAGCTGCAAGCCTGGTGTCTCTTGTTTCCTTTTTCTTATGGCTCCAAAATGAAAATTCCCTATGGAAGTGTTGGGTGGATCTTCGGGGGCTATAGGTTCTCAGACTAGTAGATCAACTCATGCTTTTTCCCGGTCGTGCCTGCGAGAGGAGGTGGAATTCCACCGAAATCACATCCCCCGATCAATTCAGGAGGAGCTTGGGGGGATGGAAAAGGATCTTTGGGAAGAGGTAAAGGAATTATCAGTGGATGAAATTCGTTGGGATACTGAGGACTAGATCCTAGACCCAATAACGACTGCTGGTCGAGCCTCTCTCTGTGAGAGGATGCTCATGAACTACTGGGTTACCAAAAATTTGATGGCTAACATCCTCATGGACGCGTTCAATAAGCAGCGAGGGGATGACGAACCAGTCCGCTCTTGGAAAATGTATAACCTCGAGAGCAAAGTGATGCATTCTAAAGTGGATGCTATGGCCAAAAAGATGGGAATCACATTTGTTATTCAAGGAGGAAGCAGTGGAGATGGGGGAGGTTGTCATCGTGCTGATACCTTGCAGCGACAGGAGGAGGTCTCAGAAGCAGGTTAGTCTCAGCCAATCAATTCAACTCAAAGCCCAGTTGATACCGAACGCGGCCTCAAAATTATAACCCTGGACTAAGGTGCATTTCTGTAATTTTTGGTTAAATGGCAAGTCTGACATGGAAGCTGTGACAACGTTCAGCTTTTATGTGCCTGTTGCTTTTTATGGTAGCATAAGTGTCGAACTTGAGTCAAAACTCTGTTTTCCTGTTATCTCAGACATGTTTATCTCCTGTTTGGCCTCTAGGCCAGGAGTTTTTTATTTCCCATGACCTTTTTATGAACTGGAAGGGGGGACTCTGTTCGACCTTTGTTGGTCAGGGTCACCTCTGTCAAGGCTGAATAGTTCTGTATCTTTTATGAACTCGTAATATATAGAGCTTTTTATTTACAAAAAAAAAACTAATTAACAATTATTACTCAATATAATAATAATCTCATTATTATTAATTAATATTATTAAAAAATAACTAATTTTAATGAATCAAGTTAATAATACTATTAACACCATTATCCTTTAATAACGAGGTAATTGAACTAATTAATATCGTTAACAGTTATTTAACATTTTGTAACCAAGTGCTTCATTCAGTAATTAAGTAAATAACAATCTTATTAACATCATTAACAATAATAATTAAACCTAATCTCCATTGATTAACCTTTCATTGAATGATTTCAACATAACTTATTAAGTTAATTTATTACTTGAGCACAAGCAAGTACATGATGATAATTTATATTTACAATACATCCAAGCAATATTTCAATAGATAATTCATATATTCAAGTAGAGGAGCTATGTAAGTGTAGCGAAGGCTTACATAGATTGTGTAGGCATACTAACACTACTTAACCACACATCATGCATAATCACTCAAGTTTATTGTTTACTCACTTATTCTTAAACACAGTTTGAAATGTTGGATAATTTACTTTACTAAAGATAATTAATTATGAACAATTATATAAGTTAATGAGTTACGACACATGACTCAGCAAAGGTTTCTCAATCATACACATTTAATCAAGTTTCCTTCCCAAATTCGTGATACACCTATCTACCTATATCATCTATCTAATTCACAACTAAGTTCCACCTCCTATCCTTCCTCTGTTGGACTACCCTGAAGTGTCATGCCATGACAGACTCCAGTTAGAACCCATAAGCGAAATTTTTGACTACATCGACCAAGATTCCCCAATACGCAGCCAAAAGTCATCATCATACACCTTCAGAAGCGCTCCATAGCACAACCCTCCCATAACTCCGGGTTTCGAGGATAAATGGTGGGTAAAGCCTCCACCCCCCTAATAGAACAAGGGACTATGTCTATATCGAAATAGTGACTATATTGAGACTTGTACTAAGTTTCTCATCATATAACAAATTTGGGAGGTTGCATTTCATGAAACCCTATCCCACCCATACATCATGATAATAAATACAATAATCATGCTAAATAAATAATGCATCACTTGCATACCATTTATCTTTCAGAGTCCATGTCCGTGAGGTACTCCCACCTAATAGGATCTAGCTACCAGTTAGCCATTTTAACATGTAGGTTAGTCTCCAACATAATATCATGAAATCATTGATATGTATATACATCTCATTACTAAGAACAATAATGCAAATCATTTCTATGTACCATGCATCTTGTATGACATCTATCCATTCAACATATAACTTTTAACTCGATATCCACCTACCCACCATTTAGTAGTTTTGTATGCAAGAGACATTATTAAAACATGAATATATATCAAAACATGAATGCATATCATAACATAACATCACACACACATATAACGATATGTCCACAGTATCATCAAACTCACTAAGTCTCACAATAATAAGCAAATACAACATATAATGATAGTTGAGGTAGTAAGGTCAAAACCGGGCATTACACTTCTCACCTCTTCAAAATCAAAATGTAAATTCTTCGCAATAAATAAACTCCACCACCCAAGGTAATTTAGGGTCCATTCAAACCCAAATTAATTCAACAATAAGTACCTTCAAAGTGTTAATGGCAACCTTCAACTTAAATCTTTCACAATAAAAACCTTTTAAAATAGCCGAATGCCAAAATTCAAAGTGAAAGATTCAACTCTTAGCACCTTGATTATTTTTCCATGACATACACAAGCAATTGGTAAAAGCTTATTTTCTTTTCTTTTCTTTTCTATGTACTTGCTACTTACTAGGTACTTTGAAACTCTATCTTCATAGACAACTCTCACCTTCCTTACCCATATCTGCTAGGCTTGGCATAAACTAAGGATGTATATGGGGCATTAGTGCTTGAGTTTGCTTGCCCATTCGAGTGGCGTGAGCTTTGTCAAAGACTTGGTTCTATTTATAGTACAGCTTAGAAGGGTTCAATCATGGAAATTACTGGCTTACTCTCATGTCTAGAACTGGAACATTTCAATTAGTGTGTAAATCTTGAAATCTTTTCTTTGAGTTTGTCAACCAGACTAAGGTAATGGCGATTTCAATTAGTGTGTAAATCTTGAAATCTTTTCTTTGAGTTTGTCAACCCGACTAGGGCAATGGTGATTTTGTTGGGTAATTTATACATGGTTGCCATGGTTTTATAGTTATGATCAATATAATGACTCTAACCCCTTGTAGCTTATTTGAAACACCTTTATTTCGTATGGTCCTTACGCTTCGTTTGTTATTGTATTGTAGTCGCTCTCAAGTTCGGTATGAGGACTCAGAGGGTTACAGAAATGCCTCATGAATGTCGAATAGGCAAGGCATACCCATACTTACCATTAAATTCAATATTGAAGGGTCATTTCAAACCCTAACTTTGTCCCCTCGCAGGTTGTGTCTTGTAAGGAAGGTTGTGACTTTGCATAGACGGATATTATGGATTTTCTAGAGTCAAACTTCAATTGTATATTCGTTTGAGTCATCATTTCAGAAGTTTTATTCGACTTAGCACTATGTAAACAATATTAATCATAATATCAGTGCACTTAATTACAGAGGGATTATTAAAAAGCCTCACTCTTATTCTTGTTCTATGTTGGTCCCTGTGTAATGGTTTAAGGACTCAAAGGCTAGCAATCCTTGAGTCAACATGGCTTACGACTGCCATATTTATTTTTGTGCATATATATAATTGTATTTTCTTTATGTTGCTTAATGGTTTATTTATTCATAATAGTCTAAATAATTACTAATCATACACTTCAATGATATTGATATGAAATGATTAAATTCTTTCTCTTGCACGGTTTATAAGTTTATAAATGATTACAAGGACTTGCAAAAATCATTTTTTTTCTAATGATAATAATTTGTTTTATAATTAATATAATTCTTTGTATGTAATGATTATAACATAATTTCTCATTTTAATTAACTTATACCTCTGTAACAATAACATTTATTATCTTTCAACAAAGGTTATTAATAGGTCTCTTAGATACAATTATAACTCTGTAAAACACTTCAACAATTTGTGTTTCATAAGAATTGCTTTGGGAATTATTTTCCCATAGTTAAAAATTCATACTTGACCATATTATACATCTCTTGTTATTGCTAAACCTTTTACATTTCAAAATCATTCTACATTCATAAAGCTTTTAACTTACATATTGGTAATTATTGCAAAGAATGAGAACCAATCCATACTTAAGTGCAAACAAAAACTAGTCCACAACTTTAACAAAACAAGGAAATATAGTACATAAAATAAATTCAATTATTCTTCTCAAAATTACTTATAACACAAGCAGTCACACATCCAAGCAATATACATCAAACAGGGTCGAGTCTTCCATAGGGGAGATCACCCTTCCTTTATGCCACAAGGAGCAACCAAAATAGTATTAAGCAATTAAGCATGGGTTGAGTCTCCCATCTCTCCTCACCGAGGCTGCCACTTCTCCTTGCATGCCAAGCACAAAATGATGTATATTTTACTAAAAAAGCTCATGATGTGTATATTGCTAAAACTCAAAAGGGTGTAAAATGGCTCGGCTCTCCTCTGGAGGCCTCCCTTCTCCATCGATAGGTAGAATAAAATACGGTAGAGAATACGCAGACATCAAACAACAACGAATGTACTGATACCCCGTGCTCTTCATTAATCTCTTCTACGGCTAAGTCTCGAACCTGCGACGTTGGGGAATATTTACTACCACAGTATGCCTGTATGATGCAGTTCTTCCCAAAGGTACGAATTAGAGATAATAACGCTATCTTCACTACATCATAAGCTTCGTCGAGCGACTAGACAGTCTAAATTGCTTGAAATTTAGATATTATAAATTTTTACATTCGTGTTATTGGTCTTGAGTGCTACTGTGTAACTAAAGACTTCAAGGGAGAACTCCTTTTGTAAACTTGAGATTGTATGGATACATGGAAAATTGCAACTTGTGGTACACCTCAAGCCTTCTCCTTTAAAACTGTTTGCATTGATAAATTTTAAATCAAATCAACGATAAATTATTTGCAATGTGACCAATGATAAACTTAAAAAAAAAGCAAATACCATATAATAAAATCACTCCGTTGTTTAAGTGTTTTCTTGAAAACAAATACCATATACTAAAATCACTCACTTGTTTAAGTATTCTAAGAGAGTACTACGATTTTAATCATTCTGGCTTTATACAACTCTGTACTCACATTTCAAGAAACGACAATGACAAAGGAAATGCAGGTAAAAAATTTCACAACATTAGTATTATATATAAAAACTTGTTTAACATTATTATTATTTATCAATATAGATTTAGAAAAAGATGTAAATAATTAAGCAGCACAGGTGACAGAAGTGACTGTAAGTGGGTAACTGAAGCTGTTGGCATAGTTGAAGGAGACAATATTTCCAGCGGCCAACATTTTGCCGTCATTGACCAAGCAATCCCCTATTGCCAATCTTCTGAATAATTTAGGGTTTACTGCTGTTGCTGATGCGAAATTGCCACAGTTGACGTGGATGTTTGATATTGCACAGCTAGATCTACATTGGTTGAGAATTTCCACGTTAAAAACAGGGATACCTGTTGACAATCCAGTGTTCTTCTGGTTTATTGAAATGTCTCCCTTGGAGCATGTCTGAATGGTCAATTCTCCTCCTGCTTTCACAGCATCAACCTGCAACAAAAGAAAAGTAAAGAATATGCAGACACCAAACAACAGCGAATGTAAATGAAACGCTCTGTGATTACGACTGCTGAAGGCGGCCATTGTTTCACAAACTGATTCAAAGAGACACAAGTATCTGTCAAATCAAGAGAATTGTTCACATTACAAACTCTACCGCATTTGTATTCTTTATATATACACACAGTTTGAACAAATTACTAAATAGGTTTAACATCCTAACAGCTTTCTAGAGCTTAAGAATCTTTTTAGAATATCATTACAGTTTACGGTTAATCTAGTTAGGACTTTCCAAAGCTTTAGAGATTTTTCATAATGCTTCATTATAATACCATTACAGTTACGCTTAAACTCCTTATGGCTTTCTAGAGCTTTAGAGCTTTATTATAATAGCATTACAAACCTTTTTATCAGTTTAGACAACTATTCAATCCAAGAATATCCGCTCTTTAGAGCTTTATGGCTTTATAGAATTTTTATGCATGTTTAGAGAATATCTGCTGTTTAGAGCTTTATGGCTTTATAAAATTGTAAACTAGGTTTGTTTTATATAAAAGTGAAAATAAAATAACAATTTAAATATTGATTTCTGTTTTTTTTTTTTATGTTATGATGTTGATTTTTTTTTTTTTTTTCCTAGGAAAAAATCGTAATTTTATTTCAAATAGATGATCAAAATTACACTCTGCACATGTAGTAGATTCACTGAGATCCCTACATTGTCACATATTTTCTATCCCATATTAACATCATATCGATCCCATACATAAAGCAATAACAATATTACTGCTGTCCATACAACCGCATAAATCCGGTTTCATAAAAACAAATACTGTTACAAGAACGTAACCATCATTGGTATGCTGCGCTATTTCTCAAATATGTGCCTCAATTTCTTCAAGAAAAGGTCTGTGATAATAGCTGAAAGTGCCCCCAGGTGAATGAATTTTAATCCTCCAAGTTCCCAGAGCTAATTCCTGCTGCGTCGCTACCTTGGATAGCTGATCAACCATCCCATTCATCTCCCGATAAATATGTGTAAAAGTGATGTGATTAAAGGACATCTTTAACCTGATCACCTCCTCCAGAATAGGTAATAGTACCATAACATGACAGTGAGTTATCTCCTTTGCCCAGTTGATAACTAACAAGGAATCCCCAAAAATCTGTAGAGATAGACAACCTTGTTCAAGTGCAAATAACATCAACAGTTTAAGAGACATAATTTCAGCATAGTTATTTGATCCTCTCCCCAAACCAGCCACTAGATGAAAATAATGGGACTCAGATTTGTGAAGGACTGCCCCCCCTCCACACACCGTTTGATGATCTAATGAAGCGCCATCAAAGTAGGCCCACGGCATGGATTTATCAATCAGTTCCACTCGCACCGGTCGAGTTCTAATCGCTTGAACAGGAGCCAAGTAATGTTGTAAGACCGCTACTGCGTGAGCCACCACGGACTCCAACGGAACCCTTCTGTCATGAAATATAATCGTATTTCTGGTTATCCATATGACCCAGGCAAAGATACACAGGAAGGCACGATATGGTGATGCCTTATATAATGTCCACCAACATTGGAATGCCTCCAGAACGCACTTGCCCCTCCACCGCATCTTAAAATCCATATAACTGCAAATGCCATCCCAAATAGCCTGTGAGAACCGACATTGAACAAAATGATGAGCAATGGTCTCTTCCGCATCCCTACAAAGTGGACAGATTCCCGGACCCTAGAGAAATCGTTTTTGCAGAATGTCCCAGGTAGGTGCTTTATTTTCCAGTATAGCCCAGAAGAGTAATTTCGCTTTACCCGGACACCTAAACTTCCACAGATATTTCCACCACCACACCAATTCCTTGTTATGAATTTCCACATTCAGCTGGATATATCCATTCTTTGGTGTGTATATGCCCGAGGGTTGGTGATCCCATATAAGTTCATCAACCCGATTGGTCAATCGAATATTAGTTAGTTGTAAGATCCAAGGAAAATCCACCCAAGCCCCCTACAGTTCTACAGAGATCTCAAGTCGCTGTGTTGATATCCACCCCTGATGCCAATGTGTAGATGTTCCCGGATCCTCAATGTCAGCAAGAAAATTACATCCTCTAGCAGCCAAATGATTCCTCAATTCCACAGGAAGGACATGACCTCCCCTGCAGCCAACCCAAGGGTCCAACCCAATACGTAGGAGACGCCCATTACCTATCCTCCACACTAATCCAGATCCGACCAAAGAGAAATGCTGCACCACCGCTTTCCAGACCACAGAGCAATTTGCCCTCGACTTATTTCCCAGCCTTATCCATTCGAGAAGAGTAAGAGGGGCAATATATTTATGATATACCACTCTTGTCCAGAGACTATGTGTATGGATAAGACGCCACGACACTTTGGCCCCCAAGGCTTTTGCAAACAGAAAAATATTCTTTAACCCCCATCCTCCCAGTGCTTTAGGGACAACAATTTTTCCCCATATGACCCACACCAATGCACGATGCTCACCCTTACCCTTCCAAAGAAAGGCAAAACACAACCTCCGAATCCACTCCACAACTCCAATGGGGATCCAAGCAAGAGACATCCAATACACCGGAATTGCTTCCAAAACTGATTTAACCAGGACTAGCCTCCCAGCTCGAGAGAGCCATTTATGACTCCATCCATGTAGGCGCTGTTCTAATTTTGCAATTAACAAGTGCTAATCAGCCTTCAGATAAGCATTCGGTTTCAAGTGAAAGCCAAGGTACTTTAATCCATCATCAATATCCATAGTCCTATAAGGTAGTATGTTAGCCATTCTTTGGATCTCCTGCTGAGTTAATTGCGAGCATGTGATAGAAGATTTGTCAATATTAACTAACATACCCACTGCAATTTGCAATAAATGGATGCCTTCAACCACCTTATCAATATCTTGTCGCGTGCCATCACAAAATATCATAATGTCATCAACAAAAAGGAGATGTGTAATAAACAATACATGTGATATGGATATGCCCCGAAAGGAGCCATCAGCTTTTGCAGTCAAAATAAAACGGCTAAGTCCTTCAGCAACAAGTAGAAACAACAGCGGAGATAGGGGGCATCCCTGTCATAGACCCCTTCCCGCTTGGAAGAATGGACAGACCCATTGATCAGTACAGAAAAGCTCACCGTAGTGATGCAGGCCATAATCCAGCGAATAAATTCGTAGCAGAACCCCAGGTGAGTTAAAAGCATCCAGATATACAGTCAGCTAACCCTGTCAAATGCTTTTGAGAGATCAATCTTAATCACAGCACCCTTCTGTTTCTGAACTTTCAGAGTGTGTAATCCTTCCTGGACCACTCCAATGGCCTCATGAATTTGGTGACCTTCCAGGAAGCCAAATTGCTCACAAGAAATATGCTGAGACAATATTTTTTTGAGTCTCCGTGCCATAACCTTAGAGATGATCTTATAGATACAATTGCATAGAGAGATAGGTCTGAATTCATCAAAGCTGTCAGGATTGTCCGTCTTCGGAATAAGAGCTATAAAGGTGGAGTTGAAAGGGCCATGGACAAACCCAGCCTTACGCGATTCTTCCACCACATGCAATAACTCCTCCCCGAAGAAGTCATAGAAACCTAAGAAGAATTCAATAGGCCAGCCATCTGGCCCCAAGATTTTATCTTTTTGAAAGGATTGCATTACCATCGAGAGGTCAATCGGCAACACCTCCTCCATCAGCATCCGATTATCTTCCTCCCCCACAAAACGAGGGAACAGCTGAGTCACCCGAATAACATCAGCTATGGAAGCTCTAGGTTGTGCAGTGAATAAATCTCCAAAATGCCGGACACTCATCTCTGCTAATCCATCAAAGCTGGAGACCAGTTCCCCTTCTGCTGAAGATAATTCCCAAATAGTGTTTGTGAAGTTTCTCCCTTTAGCATAATTTTGAAAAAAATTTGTATTCTCATCACCGCACTGAAGCCATATCACCCTACTTTTCATTCTCCACATCTCTTCTCTCTCACATAGAATATCATTCCTTCGTCGTTCCCACTCCATCAGTTCGCCTTTCTGCTGATCATCCAGAAATCCCATTCCCAGACAATTAAGAATCCTATCAATATTCAGCTCAGCAGCCCGCAAAGTCTGCTCATCAATCGCCCTTTTATCATGAGCCCAGGAAATAGTGGCCTCTTTAATTCGCATAAGATTGTGTTGAAAGTGTGCACCCACATGCAATTGAGAATCATGAGGACGATGAACCCACTGATCCTGAACCAGCTTAAGAAAATCCACCTCCTTCAGCCAGCTAGGATTGAATTTGAAAGGGCTAGGAGGTTTTTTCCTTCTACCTCGTAGCTCCAGGAAGATGGGACAGTGATCAGATATCCCACCTGATCCTACCCACTGTCTTACAACATCAACACCCAGTGCCAATACATCGGCCACCAGAAACCTATCTAGTCTTTTAGCCACCCTGTGTTCCCCAGCTCTCTTATTCTTCCAAGTCGGAGTTAACTTGGGTGGTAAGATATCAAGCAGATCCTTCCTGGTAAAGGCTTGTATGAAATAATTTGCTAATGTATCCGGAACAGCCCGAGGCCCCCACACTTCAGAAGTCCCCAGAGTAAGATTTAAGTCCCCACCCAAGATCACATCCTTACCTTCAAACAGATCCATATCCAACAAGGAGTCCTAGAATCCCACCCTATTTAAATAGGGCCCATAGATATTGAGAACAGTGATCATCCGACCGATCTCTGCATCCCAAACTTCCAAACCTATACTAGAAGAGATTCCCCAAGAACTATCACATCTGCAGCACTTGACCTTCCATCCCGATGCCAGCCCTCCAGATCGCCCCCGAGCATCCACTCCAACAAACTTCCAACCAGGAAGCAATGATTCTAAAGTCTGATGGACCAAGCCAATGCATCTCCAATTTCCCTAGGTGCTTCATAAACTTGATGTGGAATCATGCCGATCCTTCTCCACACTCTGATGGAATCATGCGATAAAGCGGTCTTCCTAAATCTGCACTAGCTGCACCAGACATTCTCCTAATGCCACTCCATCATCCATAATTGTTGTTGCCATGATGCACAGACTCGGAACAATGTACTCCATAGGCATAATCACGTATTTCCCATATTCCAACTTAAATGGTGTTTGTCTTGTCAACCTTTTACAAGTGGTACGATACGCCCACAAAATGGATGGAATTTTCAGGTCCCAGTCATCGCGGTTCACATTACAAACTTTGGTTAGCGCATGCACCAAGACCTTGTTGAAAGCTTCTACTATCCTATTTGCTTCCAGATGATATGGTGCACTCTTCTTATGCTGTATCTGTAGCTCTGCTTTCAATGCGCTGACACTGTGATTGATGAAATGACTGCCCTCATAGCTCATCAACACCTTCGGGCATCCAAACCGAGTGACGATGTTGTCAAATAAGAAGCGCGGTGTTATTCCAGTGGTGCAATCTATGACGGGTGTAGCCTCCACCCATATAGTCAAATAATATGTTGTTGTGATTATGTATCATAAACTAGCGCGCTTCCCAGGTGGGTTGATAGGGCCTATGAAATCCATTACCCATTTATCAAATGGTTGCAGTGTAACTTGAGGCTTTAATGGAATCTCATCCCTCCTAGAGGTTTTCCTAGTTCTTTGACAGACATCGCAGGTCCGCGCATAATCTGTTGCATCATTGTGAAGCATCGACCACCAAAGTCCTGCGCGAAGCACCTTTCTAGCAGTCGCACGACCGCCATAGTTCCCACCAGCTACTCCTACATGGGCTTCTGATAAGATATGCCCTTGCTCATGAGGCAGAATGCAGCACCACAAGATATCATCAGATCCCATTTTGTACAATGCGCCTGCAATCAACTGGAAATCTGTGGCCTTCACCACCAACTACTTCTTCTGACTAGTGGTAAACCCCTCCGATGCGGTTCTTGTTGCCAAAAAGTGAATGATTTCTTCATAGTACTCATTAGCTACTTCAACCTTAAAGAGTTGTGCATCGGGAAACCCGTCTTCAATGTTGGTGGGTTCCTCTCCTAGATCAGTCCGCGACAGATTATCTGGTCCTATGTTTAAGTGTCCTGGCTTCACGATCACCTCCAAATCGAATTCCTGAAAAATAAGTAGCCAGCAACATATCTCCCCCCCCAACACAAGCTTATTGACCAGATATTTCAATACAGAGTGGTCTATGAACATCTTAAAGTGACCCCCTAATAGGTAATGCCTGAACTTCTGTAGTGCATATACCATCGCCATACCTTCCCTCTTTGTCGTTGTATAATTTCTCTCTGGAGACAACAACTTCCGACTTGCAAAAGAAATGGGGTGAGCCAGATGCCCTTCCCCTCACTGCGCGAGCACTACTGTCAGCCAGGGATAATTTTAAGGAACCATACTTATTTAAAAGTGTATAAGCCTTGGCGAATCTTACCAATTCTTAAAATGTGAACTATAAAATATTTGGCGATATTTTTCTAAAATTATTTCAATTTATAAGGATTTTATATAGTTTATATAATAATTTGGAGATTTTTAGAGTGAAAAAAGTTTACCCCATCAAAATTGGGCGAAATGGGGCTTCAAAAAATGCAAATTGGCGATATTTTTTTGGAAAAAAGCATGGAAAAATAGCCCATGGGTTAAATTTCACCCTTAAAATTATCCTTGTTGTCGGCGCGATCAATGAGGCATCAACATGGAAATGGAATTCCTTGCTCTAGTCTAGAAATACCAGTATTGGTGTTGAAAGCATCTTAGGCCTTAACATTTCAAAAATAAGTTGACATTCAGGACTCCACTGAAATACCACATCTTTCTTTAGTAACTTGTCCATAGGGGTAGTGATCGCTGCATACCCCTGGATGAACTTGCGATAATACACAGTGTGTCCCAATGTTGCTCTCAACTTCTTGACATTCGTCGGTGGTGTTAAGCTCAGAATGAGCGCAATCTTTGTGGGGTCGACCAACAATCCCTGCTTGCAGACAATGTGACCCAACAATATCCCAAATGGTGCACAAAAGATTCACTTTTTCAAGTTCAGCGATATCTGATGTTGTCCACAGTGCTCCAACATCAATCACAGATTTTCGAAATGATCATTGATCAAGCCGTAGACTGTCCAGTCATCCATGTATACCTGCAAAAACTTCTGAATGAAATCCATGAAGGCAGCAATGACTACCCAAGAGAATATCATCAGTGCATTCTTCAACCCAAACATCATCACTGTATGTTGAAAACAGACCCATTCTATCACAAAGGTTGGCTTGTGGCGGTCTTCTCTCGCAACTCTTATATGATTATAGCCAGAGAACCCATCTGTGAAAGAATACATCTCTTGGCCACCCACGCCTTCATGGATTTGGAAAGGGATCATGTAAGAAGGCATCGTTCAAATTTTGCAAATCGACACAAATGCGCACTTCACAAGTCTTCTTGTCCTGCACCACCATAGGACTGATCCAGCCTGACTACCAGTTCAATAATGCCAGGCTCCAACATGCGAGCAAGTTCGACTTTGACCCTCTCCTTATGGGGTGGATTCAGTCAATAGGGTTGCTTCCTGATTGGTTTGGAATCCAGTTTCAATGGGATCTTCATCTCCTCCAAATTGCCTAAGATTCCCTTCATCTCAGAAAACTTAGTAGGGAACAAGTCTTGGAATTCATGCAACAATTCTATGACCTTCCACATCATCTCATCATCCCAATAGTCCCTAACATTTGTTAACTTTGGACTGTCCTCTATCCCAATGTTGACCTTTCATAGCTTCAGTGGTTGACCGATTAGATCAGTTGGTGCATCAGGTGCTACAACATCGCGACTTCCTTCGGATTCCAGAATATTGACATTCCACGGATCATCACCATCTTCTAGCCAACCAGTGATATTATAACATTCCATCATGGACTGCATCTTGCAGTGCATATGCGGATCCATAAGATATGCCACCGGAACAACCTTCAGAACTACGTCACGGATGAGCTACAAAGCATTATGGACATCTGGGTTGGCATCTGCAAAGCTAAACGTATGAGTAAAACAAATGGTCAACTCCAACCAAGTGGTAACTTCCCCTCATAATTCAGGTGCAGTATACCATCATCGCGGCATCTCGTCTAGCATATGGACAAAAGCATGGACCGACTCATCCTTGGGTCGTGATGCCCACAACATCTGACATTCCATCAATTGAATTCCAGGGTCATTTTGCCCATCATATTTTCATGTGTGGTAAACTTCGGTGTCACCAAAGCAAACTGTCAGCAATCTCCATTACTACGGCCATCCAACAATTGATTTCTTATGTGTCTCCCACCAGCATGCTGGAGAAGCCTTCAGTGATTTCTCCAATTCCAGCAATCCCTGTGGTTCTGAGGCCTTTTCCTCCAATGCCACAAGAAAATCAGAAAAACCGGGAAACCCTTCATATACGGGCAGTGCAACAGTCTCAGTCGCAACACGACATAATGACTGTGTGACTATCCCACATTTGCGGAGTGACACCTCATGCAAGAGGTTTTGCCAATTCTCTAATGCGTCATCAGAGTCGGAAGATGCAGAGCGGAAGCTACGCTACCCAATCTCACCATCGGCAGTCGGATGAATATAATATTCTAAAATATTGTATGCATGGACCCATCCGCTAGGATCTTCATCTTTTACTCGTTCAATATACCTGCATCTTTCAACTGAATCCAACGGAGCGATGACTTTGAGGTCACAGTTTTCAAAAGTCATCATCCGCTTCTTAAAGTTGATTACTGTTGCACTGTCGTTAGCCCATCCAATACCAAACAATGTGGGATAGGATTTCCCCCCCTTCAAATACTTCAATAACATCGAAATCAACGTATGTCTTTATTCCCTCAATGTCCACAACTAGGCATGGAACTCTCCCAATTGTTGTCAGCTTGGCCTGATTAGCTAGTCGAAGCTGTACGGGAGACCAATTCAGTGTGGAAATCCCCATTTTCTTCCAGGCCTGCTTGGTTAAGATGTTGACATCCAAACCAAGATCCAGAATAACTAAATAAAATTCATAGTCTCCAATTTGAATGTTCACACGCATCCCCTTACCTGTCTTCCACCTATGTAAGTAGTTTACTGCGGACTCTTTCCATCCCCTAGATAGTCGCTACGACAACCCTTCGAGCTTGACAAAGAGCATCTGGATCCCTTTCCAGCGATAAACAACTTTCAAAAAAATTATGTAATGTACCTGATTACTACGATGGGCCTGCTTATGAAGTGGCATGAAAAACAAGAGGCATATCAGAAATAATGGCCTTACCACGATCTTTCTCCATCGCATGATGTGCCTGAAAGAATGCATCATGCTCAGAATCAATGTAAAACAACATCTTCTTCTGTCCTGCTAACCGGATGAGTGGGTGTGGGCTATCCTCTCCTATTGTCGTACCTCCATGAGTGATAACTGCGACAACAACATCTTGTGTCCTTTGTTCCACAGAAATTGTCGCAATAGTTGCACCTTGAGTCTAATTCAGTGGCAGATTCCCAGGTTAGTCAACATTCTAGTTGGCATTCTGATTCGAACGCTGGTTCTGGTTCTATGCTGGTTGTTGCACTTGATTTTGCACTGGTTGTTGCACTTGATTATGGTTCTGCAGTTGCGGAAAATTCCCTGCTTTCCATCGCGCAATCAATTGTAGACAATTTTCCACAATGTGATCCGTAACAAAAAAAAACATACACTGGGTCTACAATTGTGGGCAATCTCGCTGGTAGTGTCCCCACACCCCGCAGTGATAACACTGAATAGGTCCTCGACCTCCTTGTCCTCCTCTGTGACCAAATCCTCCACCACGTCCTCCCCGAAATCCTCCACGAAATCCTCCATGCTGCTGGTACTATGGTTGATTGAACTGTTGTTCCATAGGATTTGGTTGCAATGGAATGCCTTGCCCTTGCTACATGTACTGTGGTTGTTGAACGTACTATGGTTGCTGTGGATCCATTTGCATTGGAGGATATTGTGGCATTAACTGTTGTGGTACAAAATGTACCTATGGTTGAGGTAGTGGTTGAGCTATCTACAGCTGTAGTTGTGGCTGTTGTACGACACGTTGGTCGTCCTTCACATAAAATGCATCGTATGTTCATTCATGAAGTAACCCATATACTTGGTTGTCTTTGTCTTCATGTCCCACGGACTTATAGAATGTACAATACAGATTCATCGATTTTGTGACCATCTTTTTCCTGTATTGAGACTCCTCATGGTGGTGCCCATATACTTGGCAGATGTGACACCATGGCATACTTCCGTCGTTAAATGGGTTTGGTGCTCCTGAAACAAAATAATTGCAGAAGTCTGGGCAATTATCCTTCGTATGCCCCTCTCCGTGACACTGCGTACACCACACTTCCTCACGTTGTTCTTTACCCTTCTTTAGGTCTTGCAGCTGTATGGTAAAGTTAGCCAATTGGGTCTAAATCTGTGACATTCCAGCTACGTTCTCACCAATCGGTGAAGCTTCCAACAGCATCGCAATTTCCATGGATTCACTCGGCGTTGTAATGTTCTATTACATGAGTGGTAGTCGAATGTGAGGGAGCAATTTTGCAATGAACCATTCTTTGTGCTTGACACTGCTGATATAAAAACTGACCCTCGCCATCAATGTTTTGAATCGCTGGTCAAAATCCCACACAGTTTCATTGGGATATTACTTTATCTCTTTTAGTTCTATAATATATTGTGCTTCAGACTTGGGTTTTTTTAACTTGGCAATTAATCCAGCTTGAACTTAATCCAACAAATTTTCTGGAGCACCAACAGGAACCTTCACAAACTTCATGAACCAGTCTAATGCGTGACCCCGAAGAGTTGTCACCAATTGTCCTTTCTTGGCATTATCATCAGCAATTTGCTTCATAGTCCATACTGCCTCGCATAAGAACCAATACTGCTCAGGATTATCTGTTCCATTTTTGTGGAGCAATAGTAACTTTGCATCCTCGCCCGCCATCTTGGGATTCCTTCCCACAGTCGTTGAGCTATTAGTAATCAAGTTCTATGGACCTGATGAACACGGTGGTGTCAAAATTTTTTTTCTTACTAGTTGAGATATAGTGAGCGGAGGTGTGGGTACGTTGCTGCTGGGGTTTGGTCCTGCCTCTATCCTGGGCATAGCCTCGTTTTCCTTGTGAGGACTATGAGGTCGCTTCGTCCCATGTGGTCTTCCTTTGCGGAATTGTGTTTCGATCACAATAGGACCTTCTCCTGTTCTCTGCCTCTTATCTTATCGAAACCTTTCTACTCCCTTTGTAAGACCACTCTCTTCCTCGGCTTCCTTCACAATATCGTCATGACCTATACCTATCTACCCCTTATCATTCCATGTACTGCCCCCCTACTGTCGTGGTATGCATGGCCTCTGTCCACCAGGGTTCTTACTAGTCTAGGTGCATCTTCAGTATGCCCTTCTTGCAAATGAGCTTTTTAATGGAGAACTGTAGCGACAATAGAAACCTACCCCTTGGCCCATTAAAGAACTCCCTTTCAGCCTCACTATAAGACTTGTTTATATCAACCGCAAATTCAATGATATACCCTTCCAATATGCTGTCGACCCAAACCTCAACAGCACGTGGTGCTTTTTTGTTGACTTCTTCCAGCTCCTGGATCAGTTCTAGGGTCCAAGATATCGGCTCACCACCTTGGAAGTTCCCCTTCTGGAAGGTCAATGTTTCCAACCACTCATACAAGATGATTGGGAACTTGTAGAAAAAATATTCGTGCAGACCGTCGTGAATGTATTTCTCCAACCATCAATCTGTTGACAACCCAAGGTTCTTGTTTTCTTTTTCAGCGAACTCTCGTAGCTTTAGGTTGAACCAATCCTAGATCTCTGGTCTTGTTGGATGCCACAAATATCCTCCTTTCACTTCGCACTACAATCCCAGCAACGGAACCATTTGTTGACACAAACCCAATGAACAGGGGTTCCCGACACTGTCGACACCCAAACCACTGCGATCTCCATGAGCACCGGCCCAGATAGGTTTTACCCCGTCCAACAACACCTACAGAGCAGATGAGGTCTCACCCGAGATGTTCAAGGGAGAGTTGACAGAACCATGTTTCCACCGAATGAAGGAGGATGTTGTGCATCAAGTGACTAACTTATTGCAAGATTTCAGAAATAGCTCTAAACATTCAACTCAGGCATTAATCATAATGACGACATCATTCAACAGGAACAGATCTATTATTGCAACAAATATAACAATAAAGCATTTATTGCAGCAAGGAAACATCGCATCATTAATATCACAAAATGCATTACCACAGATAAAAAGGAAAGACAAAGGGAGTCTGCTCAAAAGCTCTGTCACATCATATTATCTTCGCAAAAACCCAGATACAACAAGATATTCAGTCTTCCAGTTCAGATCAAGGTCAAGATTTTACATTCACGTTCTCCACCAAGATCATGTCTCAACACTTACAAACCTACATCTATTTATAGGATTACGCCTTTACATTTATGGCCCACTTAGGAAAACTACTTCTTAACAAACTTCTACAAAACCTAACCCAAAATCCCACATAATGTGGTCAAATGACCCCAAAACCCCCATAGTGCGGTCTAAATGACCCAAAATATACATGACACGGTCCAAATAACCCAAAACTACAAAAATTCTTATCTCCTTACTTGTTGCTTTCCTCCTTTCATGGTACCTTTGGCCTTGCATAGCATCTGCGATGCTGACTCACCAAACTTCCTGCCAATAAGTAGTACTTTCAAATCCATTGATTACATGTGTTCTACTCTACTACTTTCTTACAACATGTAGGATTTTAGGACATTCATATGCCATATGTGTAGATGCCTGAAATTTGTAGTAGACAATGGAAGGTCTACCTATCCCCTTGCCTCTATAATTTCCTCATCTACTAGAATTTCATCTAGCTCTATAGGATTCATTACTCCTTCTTAACTCCTATGTTTGATTAGTAGAGTTGGTGCCTTCCTCCTTCTTTGTGCCACTACTTTGTCCTCTTCCAGAAGTGGTTCTCCCTTTTCTTGGAACTACTTCTCATCCTCTATTGCTAGGGATCCTCAATAACTTCACTTCTTCCTTGAGGGATAACTGATAGCCTTATCCAACTTACTATTCCTCACAACACCCAATTCATATCCAATAGGATACTTCAACACATCAATGTACCTCACTACATCTTCTTCCCCTTCATCAACATATCAAGATCTTATGGACCTCCTATAAAATTCTTTGGTGTATTCCTTCACAATCATCTTCTTTTGTGTTAAATTTTGTAATTTTATGTACATGTTCAACATGTAATCAATATCAAGAAACTTTGCATTAATTTTATCCACAATTATTTCCCATTTCTTAACTTTATCTTTTCCTTTATTCATGTTCTCTAATTCAACAGAGTTTCACCACATGGATGCATGACCTTTCATCTCAAGGAAAGCCATATTCACTCTCTTGGGGTCCTCAAGATGTTCCATATCAAGTAATTTCTCCATGTCCCTAATCCAATCAATCAACTCTTTTCGGTTCAAACTTCCAGAATATGTAGCCACTTCCACCCTAGGTTTCCCTATCAAAGATGCAAGGGATTTTATAGTTCTTCCCCTATGGTCTTCATCTCCTTCATCCTCTTTTTGGGGATGTTTAATTTTTTATTCATTATGACTAACATCACGAGCCTCAACTGCACCATCACTCCTCTTAGTACTCTCAATAGCCTCAACCCTTGCTTGCATTGTCATTAATACATAAGCTATTCCATCCAACCTTTTTTCACCGAGATGTTCTCTTCTTACCCCTCCTCATACATGTACTCCTCTGTCAACCATAGTTTCTTTGCTTACATTTCTACCCATAATCCTCGACTGGAACTATAATTTCTTAGAGCAATTATACTCAACACTCGTACTCAGTTTGAATTGGTCACTTACAAGATATTTCCTCTTTGCACCAAGTGAAACGAGGTGCTCTACAACCTAGTATGGGGGAGATGTTGTAACATGTAACGTTTGTCTTTATTATTGTCGGCCATTAATTAAAATGTAAAAAAAAGTAAAATATAATGGAAAGTATTTAATGAAAAGAAAAAAAATAAAATGTAATGAAAAGTAAAAAAATAAAATGTATTGTCGCCCATTAATTAAAATGTAAAAAAAAGTAAAATTATGGAAAGTATTTAAAAAAAATCCATGTCGGCTCATAAAATAAAATATTGTGAAAATTAATTAAAAAATAGATGTTCATTTATAAAATAAAAACTTAAAACTTAAACCCGGATCTATCAATCAAGAGAGATTAAATTTCTTGAGTTTAAATTTTTAAAAAAAAATACACCTCAAGAAATTGGATCCCTCTCGGTGCTTGATAGATACAGGTTTAAGATGGATCTATGTTGGTCTAATACCAATTGGCACAAACATCCTACTGTTACAAGCCCTATGGATAAGAATTCACACAACAAAAACACAGAATGGGCAACCAAACTCCCACAATGGAAAACATAAAAAAGAAATAGAAGTCTCTCAACTTCTCTATCAATTTGTTAAATCAGAAGAAAAAATTTAATTACAAGTTGCAAATAACATCCATGCCCCTAGTCTGTGTCTTCGGTGGCTTACAATACAAAATTCTAGCCATTTACAAGTTTTCAACTTTGTTTCCTTTATTTTGCTCTCTTTTTGTTGTCTAATGGATTGCTTTTTCTTCTTCTTCTTCTTCTTTTCTTCTTCTCCAACTTTTTCGAACATTCCCCACCGCCTCATCTAAAACCTTCTCTAGGTTTTGTAGTCCTTCCACATTCAATTCGTGTCTCTTCTTAGTAATTTTTCCTACAAAAAAATATTATGGACTCTTTGAATCCAACCTCCAAATTATATGGCGGAGCAATCTTCTAGTCCCTCCATTAAATCATATACTTCTTGTAATAACTAGTGCATTAATTCCCATATCCTTTGGCTCCCCATTCTTCAGCTTCTGGGATTATCTATGTAATTCCTTGGTGCCTCTTTCTCCTTTATCCAAAGCACAACTCTAATGGTTTCATGCTAATATTGTGTAGATGGTCTTTTCGGCCCCCTCCATTGGCTTCCTACAATGGTGATTCTTATTTTGTTCCTTGATGTTGATCATCATCATTTCCCTTCCATCGACCTCTTCTCATCGCTCTGTCCCTTGCAAACCCGACATATATTTCCAATGGACAACCGTTGATTCTCTCATGGTGACCACCCTTTGCTCCTTATCCTTCCCGAAGTGTGCACATTTGAAAATCCGATGTGAATCATCGATATATTATCAACGGTGCTCCCATGATGTCACCCTTTGCTTGTCATTTCGTCCAAACAATGCACTCTTTTGCAACTTTGACATGCATTATCGATGCCCCGATCCATTGGGCCTAGCACTACGTCGTTTTTGACTTTTATCTAACAGCGAAGATTCATCCTGATACTTGATCGGATGTCCCTAATGCTCCTACATCAATATGAAGAATATAGGAGTAACGAAACAAATCTTGGGCATGGAATTGCATATAGACAGAGAAGACAATGAACTTTGGCTATTGCAATAGGACTATGTGGACAAGATACTTAGGAAATTTTGTATGGATAATGTTAAACTAGTGGATGTGCTTTTGACTTTTTATTTTTAGCTTTCTTTAGGTTTATGTCCAACTAATAAGGAAATAAAGGATTATATGTCTCATGTATCGTATGTTAGTAGGAAGTTAATGTATACAATGGTATGATCAAGATCAGATATTTCACATGTAGTTGGTGTTGCTAGTAGATATATGAAAATCTAGGTAGAGAGTAGTGAAATAGGTCCTTCCATATTCGATAGGAACAAGTAATTATTTATCACCTATAGTGGTTGTAGTGATTTAGTTTTTGGTTATATTTATTTAGATTTTGCGGGAGATTTTGACAAGAGGAAGTCTATCTCATATTATGTCTCGCTAGAATGCAGGGGTCTATTGGGACAAGGGATATTGCTATAAACCACCACTTTGTTAGACAAGTTATCGATAGAGGTGTAGTAGTCTTGAAGAAAGTCTATACAATGAGCAAATTGTACATACACGTTTACAAAAGTAGTACCATTAGAGAAGCCGAGGTGGTGTCTAGATTCTCTTGGCTTGAAGGAAAGGTGATAAATGAACTAGAGTGGTATCAAGTAAATTGTTGCAAAGGTGGAGATTTCATGTAAGTGTGGAAGTTGGCTTAAATATTTGTTGTAGCCCCAAGAGGACGTGTATGTCTCCTTGATGCTTCATTGACTAAATGTTGTTGTGTCTCCTATGAGATTGAAACTTTGTGTCTCTTCTTTCTCTGTTATGTAAATTAGTCTATATGGATTCATGAATTCCTAGCAAGATGTCCTAAGTACACTCACATTAAAATACAATTTCAAAATATTTAATACAATATTCGTCTTCTTATCTTGTTAAGATATCACAATTATGGTAATCTATAAATACTTATTTTAAAACTTTTCAAACCCAAAAAAAAAAATTATAAAAGATAAAAAGAACTAATTCGTTAGTATTTTTAAAGTCAAGTAGTGACTAATAATCAACATCATAACATTAAAAAAAAAAACAGAAATCAATATTTAAATTGTTATTTTATTTTCACTTTTATATAAAACACACCTAGTTTACAATTTTATAAAGCCATAAAGCTCTAAAGAGCAGATATTCTCTAAACATGCATAAAAATTCTATAAAGCCATAAAGCTCTAAAGAGCGGATATTCTTGGATTGAATAGTTGTCTAAACTGATAAAAAGGTTTGTAATGCTATTATAATAAAGCTCTGAAACTCTAGAAAGCCGTAAGGAGGTTAAGCGTAACTGTAATGGTATTATAATAAAGCATTATAAAAAAGCTCTAAAGCTTTGGAAAGTCCTAACTAGATTAACCGTAAACTGTAATGATATTATAAAAAGATTCTTAAGCTCTAGAAAGCCGTTAGGATGTTAAACCTATTTAGTAAGTTGTTCAAACTGTGTGTATATATAAAGAGTACAAATGCTGTAGAGTTTGTACTGTGAACAATTCTCTTGATTTGACAGATACTTGTGTCTCTTTGAATCAGTTTGTGAAACAATGGCCGCCTTCAGCAGTCGTAATCACGGAGCGTTTCATTTGCATTCGCTGTTGTTTGGTGTCTGCATATTCTTTACTTTTCTTTCGTTGCAGGTTGATGCTGTGAAAGCAGGAGGAGAATTGACCATTCCGACATGCTCCAAGGGAGACATTTCAATAAACCAGAAGAACACTGGATTGTCAACAGGTATCCCTGTTTTTAACGTGGAAATTCTCAACCAATGTAGATCTGGCTGTGCAATATCAAACATCCACGTCAACTGTGGCAATTTCGCATCAGCAACAGCAGTAAACCCTAAATTATTCAGAAGATTGGCAATAGGGGATTGCTTGGTCAATGACGGCAAAATGTTGGCCGCTGGAAATATTGTCTCCTTCAGCTATGCCAACAGCTTCAGTTACCCACTTACAGTCACTTCTGTCACCTGTGCTGCTTAATTATTTACATCTTTTTCTAAATCTATATTGATAAATAATAATAATGTTAAACAAGTTTTTATATATAATACTAATGTTGTGAAATTTTTTACCTGCATTTCCTTTGTCATTGTAGTTTCTTGAAATGTGAGTACAGAGTTGTATAAAGCCAGAATGATTAAAATCGTAGTACTCTCTTAGAATACTTAAACAAGTGAGTGATTTTAGTATATGGTATTTGTTTTCAAGAAAACACTTAAACAACGGAGTGATTTTATTATATGGTATTTGCTTTTTTTTTAAAGTTTATCATTGGTCACATTGCAAATAATTTATCATTGATTTGATTTAAAGTTTATCAATGCAAACAGTTTTAAGGGAGAAGGCTTGAGGTGTACCACAAGTTGCAATTCTCCATGTATCCATAGAATCTCAAGTTTACAAAAGGAGTTCTACCTTGAAGTCTTTAGTTACACAACAGCACTCAAGACCAATAACACGAATGTAAAATTTATAATATCTAAATTTCAAGCAATTTAGATTGTCTAGTCGCTCGACGAAGCTTATGATGTAGTGAAGATAGAGTTATTATCTCTAATTCGTACCTTTGGGAAGAACTGCATCATACAGGCATACTGTGGTAGTAAATATTCCCCAACGTCGCAGGTTCGAGACTTAGCCGTAGAAGAGATTAATGAAGAGCACGGGGTATCAGTACATTCGCTGTTGTTTGCTGTCTGCGTATTCTCTGCCGTATTTTATTCTACCTATCGATGGAGAAGGGAGGCCTCCAGAGGAGAGCCGAGCCATTTTACACCCTTTTGAGTTTTAGCAATATACACATCATGAGCTTTTTTAAGTAAAATATACATCATTTTGTGCTTGGCATGCAAGGAGAAGTGGCAGCCTCGGTGAGGAGAGATGAGAGACTCAACCCATGCTTAATTGCTTAATACTATTTTGGTTGCTCCTTGTGGCATAAAGGAAGGGTGATCTCCCCTAGGGAAGACTCGACCCTGATTGTTTGATGTATATTGCTTGGATGTGTGACTGCTTGTGTTATAAGTAATTTTGAGAAGAATAATTGAATTTATTTTATGTACTATATTTCCTTGTTTTGTTAAAGTTGTGGACTAGTTTTTGTTTGCACTTAAGTATGGATTGGTTCTCATTCTTTGCAATAATTACCAATATGTAAGTTAAAAGCTTTATGAATGTAGAATGATTTTGAAATGTAAACAGTTTAGCAATAACAAGAGATGTATAATATGGTCAAGTATGAATTTTTAACTGTGGGAAAATAATTCCCAAAGCAATTCTTATGAAACACAAATTGTTGAAGTGTTTTACAGAGTTATAATTGTATCTAAGAGATCTATTAATAACCTTTGTTGAAAGATAATAAATGTTATTGTTACAGAGGTATAAGTAAATCAAAATGAGAAATTATGTTATAATCATTACATACAAAGAATTATATTAATTATAAAAAAAATTATTATCATTAGAAAAAAATGATTTTTGCAAGTCCTTGTAATCATTTATAAACTTATAAACCGTGCAAGAGAAAGAAGTTAATCATTTCATATGAATACCATTGAAGTGTATGATTACTAATTATTTAGACTATTATGAATAAATAAACCATTAAGCAACATAAAGAAAATACAATTATATATATGCACAAAAATAAATATGGCAGTCGATAAGCCGTGTTGACTCAAGGATTGGTAGCCTTTGAGTCCTTAAACCATTACACAGGGACCAACATAGAACAAGAATAAGAGTGAGGCTTTTTAATAATCCCTCTGTAATTAAGTGCACTGATATTATGGTTAATATTGTTTACATAGTGCTAAGTCGAATCAAACTTCTGAAATGATGACTCAAACGAATATACAATTGAAGTTTGACTCTAGAAAATCCATAATATCCGTCTATGCAAAGTCACAACCTTCCTTACAAGACACAGCCTGCGAGGGGACAAAGTTAGGGTTTGAAACGACCCTTCAATATTGAATTTAATGGTAAGTATGGGTATGCCTTGCCTATTCGACATTCATGAGGCATTTCTGTAACCCTCTGAGTCCTCAGACCGAACTTGAGAGCGACTACAATACAATAACAAACGAAGCGTAAGGACCATACGAAATAAAGGTGTTTCAAATAAGCTGCAAGGGGTTAGAGTCATTATATTGATCATAACTATAAAACCATGGCAACCATGTATAAATTACCCAACAAAATCACCATTACCCTAGTCGGGTTGACAAACTCAAAGAAAAGATTTCAAGATTTACACACTAATTGAAATCGCCATTACCTTAGTCTGGTTGACAAACTCAAAGAAAAGATTTCAAGATTTACACACTAATTGAAATGTTCCAGTTCTAGACATGAGTGTAAGCCAGTAATTTCCATGATTGAACCCTTCTAAGCTGTACTATAAATAGAACCAAGTCTTTGACAAAGCTCACGCCACTCGAATGGGCAAGCAAACTCAAGCACTAATGCCCCATATACATACTTAGTTTATGCCAAGCCTAGCAGATATGGGTAAGGAAGGTGAGATTTGTCTATGAAGATAGAGTTTCAAAGTACCTAGTAAGTAGCAAGTACATAGAAAAGAAAAGAAAAGAAAATAAGCTTTTACCAATTGCTTGTGTATGTCATGGAAAAATAATCAAGGTGCTAAGAGTTGAATCTTTCACTTTGAATTTTGGCATTCGGCTATTTTAAAAGGTTTTCATTGTGAAAGATTTAAGTTGAAGGTTGCCATTAACACTTTGAAGGTACTTATTGTTGAATTAATTTGGGTTTGAATGGACCCTAAATTACCTTGGGTGGTGGAGTTTATTTATTGCGAAGAATTTAAATTTTGATTTTGAAGAGGTGAGAAGTGTAATGCCCGGTTTTGACCTTACTACCTCAACTATCATTATATGTTGTATTTGCTTATTATTGTGAGACTTAGTGAGTTTGATGATACTGTGGACATATCGTTATATGTGTGTGTGATGTTAATGTTATGATATGCATTCATGTCTTGATATATATTCATGTTTTAATAATGTCTCTTGCATACAAAACTACTAAATGGTGCGTAGGTGGATATCGAGTTAAAAGTTATATGTTGAATGGATAGATGTCATACCAGATGCATGGTACATAGAAATGATTTGCATTATTGTTCTTAGTAATGAGATGTATATACATATCAATGATTTCATGATATTATGTTGGAGACTAACCTACATGTTAAAATGGCTAACTGGTAGCTAGATCCTATTAGGTGGGAGTACCTCACGGACATGGACTCCGAAAGATAAATGGTATGCAAGTGATGCATTATTTATTTAGCATGATTATTGTATTTATTATCATGATGTATGGGTGGGATAGGGTTTCATGAAATGCAACCTCCCAAATTTGTCATATGATGAGAAACTTAGTACAAGTCTCAATATAGTCACTATTTTGATATAGACATAGTCCCTTGTTCTATTAGGGGGGTGGAGGCTTTACCCACCGTTTATCCTCGAAACCCGGAGTTATGGGAGGGTTGTGCTATGGAGCACTTCCGAAGGTGTATGATGATGACTTGTGGCTGCGTATTGGGGAATCTTGGTCGATGTAGTCAAAAATTTCGCTTATGGGTTCTAACTGGAGTCTGTCATGGCATGACACTTCAGGGTAGTCCAACATAGGAAGGATAGGAGGTGGAACTTAGTTGTGAATTAGATAGATGATATAGGTAGATAGGTGTATCACAAATTTGGGAAGGAAACTTGATTAAATGTGTATGATTGAGAAACCTTTGCTGAGTCATGTGTCATAACTCATTAACTTATATAATTGTTCGCAATTAATTATCTTTAGTAAAGTAAATTATCCAACATTTCAAATTGTGTTTAAGAATAAGTGAGTAAACAATAAACTTGAGTGATTATGCATGATGTGTGGTTAAGTAGTGTTAGTATGCCTACACAATCTATGTAAGCCTTCGCTACACTTACATAGCTCCTCTACTTGAAGATATGAATTATCTATTGAAATATTGCTTGGATGTATTGTAAATATAAATTATCATCGTGTACTTGCTTGTGCTCAAGTAATAAATTAACTTAATAAGTTATGTTGAAATCATTCAATGAAAGGTTAATCAATGGAGATTAGGTTTAATTATTATTGTTAACGATGTTAATAAGATTGTTATTTACTTAATTATTGAATGAAGCACTTGGTTACAAAATGTTAAATAACTGTTAACAATATTAATTAGTTCAATTACCTCGTTATTAAAGGATAATGGTGTTAATAATATTATTAACTTGATTCATTAAAATTAGTTATTTTTTAATAATATTAATTAATAATAATGAGATTATTATTATATTGAGTAATAATTGTTAATTAGTTTTTTTTTTGTAAATAAAAAGCTATATATATTACGAGTTCATAAAAGATACAGAACTATTGAGCCTTGACAAAGGTGACCCCGACCAACAAAGGTCGAACAGAGTCCCCCCTTCCAGTTCATAAAAAGGTCATGGGAAATCAAAAACTCCTGGCCTAGAGGCCAAACAGGAGATAAACATGTCTGAGATAATAGGAAAATAGAGTTTTGACTCAAGTTCTACACTTATGCTACCATAAAAAGCAACAGGCACATAAAAGCTGAACGTTGTCACAGATTCCATGTCAGACTTGCCATTTAACCAAAAATTACAGAAATGCACCTTAGTCTAGGGTGATAATTTTTAGGCCGCGTTCGGTATCAACTGGGCTCGGAGTTGAATTGATTGGCTGAGACTAACCTGCTTCTGAGACCTCCTCCTGTCGCTGCAAGGTATCAGCACGATGACAACCTCCCCCATCTCCACTGCTTCCTCCTTGAATAACAAAGGTGATTCCCATCTTTTTGGCCATAGCATCCACTTTAGAAAGCATCACTTTGCTCTCGAGGTTATACATTTTCCAAGAGCGGACTGGTTCGTCATCCCCTCACCGTCCATGAGGATGTTAGCCATCAAATTTTTGGTAACCCAGTAGTTCATGAGCATCCTCTCATAGAGAGAGGCTCGACTAGCAGTCATTATCGGGTCGAGCATCTAGTCCTCAGTATCCTGACAAATTTTGTCCACTGATAATTCCTTTACCTCTTCCCAAAGATCCTTTTCCATCCCCGCAAGCTCCTCCTGAATTGACCGGGGGATACGATTTTGGTGGAATTCCGCCTCCTCTCGCAGGCACGACCGGGCAGAAGCACGAGTTGATCTGCTAGTCTGAGAACCTATAGCCCCCGACGATCCACCCAACACTTCCATAGGGAATTTTCATTTTGGAGCCATAAGAAAAAGGAAACAAGAGACACCAGGCTTGCAGCTGAGAATGAAACTCTGAAAACTTCCAAGGTAATCAACCCCACAGACACCACAATAGCAAAACCGCCAGCAAAGAAAAGGAATAGGGGAGGAACAATGACCCGACAAGGATGTTTATAGGGAAAAGGCACAAAAAGACAACACCCAAAAAATGATGAAAGAACTCAAGGAGGTACCAGAATCACATCATCAAAAGGACAAAAATTGGGTGTGCCGCAGGTCTTATTGATCACATCATCAAAAAAATCCCACTCTCAGGAGTACCAATTAATATCATTCATTGATGGAGTAATTAATACACAGAGTGCGTCTAGGGCTGATGTAGCCCGGCACGAGGATCTCAATCAAAACATTCCATGTCACCAGCTCCACGGTGGGATGAAGCCCTGTCATCAGATGTCACCAAACCCGACCCTACAGAATCGTTCAGTGCCAGATGGTTGCACATCTGGCCCCATTCGTCCCTGGAAAACCAGTATCAACTCCATGATTAGCCAGGTGGTCCGCCACCTTATTGGCCGCTCTTTTTACATGGGAAAAAGAAATAGCTGGTTGATTGACAAGAAGAGATCAAAGACATTCCAGCTTGGCCAATAGGTGCCAGCTAGATGAGACTTGCTCTGGGGATTTTCCAAAGGACATTTTCCTGGTTATGTTCACGATGATAAGAGAATCTCCCTCCAGAACAAGTGGAAACCACGATTCAGAAAGAGCCATACAAAGCCCATGGAGAAGCCCATCAAGCTCGACAGAGTTATTTGAATCATGGCCTATGGCCCCATAGTAGACCTTTAAAATCTTACCAGTCCAGTCCCTACAAACATCCTCAAACCCTGCTGCTCCCGGGTTGCCACGAGACGCCCCATCAAAATTAATCTTGAAACACCGAAGTGGTGGAGGAGACCATCGAGACTACACAATTGGTGAAGGAGCCAATCATTTCCTATGAAGGCCCTCGAAATCCGCACTCTTTAGTCCCCACCATTCAGCAATTCGCTTATCTTCTATGGACAGCTCTTTATCTTTGTCCATCTTGTGTTGACCGCGAATGGTCTCCGACATGTTTCTAACAAGGTTGGCCCAAAAAATTTCCTCCTTGTTGATGTTGTTTCTAAAAATTTGGTTATTGCGTTCTTTCCATAGAACCCATAATACCATGCCCGGGAAGATTTTCCATAACATCCTAATAATGGGATTACAGAAGGCATTAAGGTCCCAGGCATCAGGAGACATATTAGGATTGCCCCTTACTCGATAACATCTGTGAAATATTGAACTTCCATGATCCCAGATAGCAGAAGCAAAAAGGCGGGAATCGAGCAGATGTCCATTGCTCTCCTCAGCTTGTAGGCAGAGAGAGCACCTGGACGGGCCATAGATACCCTTTTTCCTCAAATTTTCACTAGTGAGAATACGTTTCCAAACCACCAGCCAACAGAAGATAGCCACTTTTGGCCATTTGTTCATTTTCCAGACTTTTTCCCAAACTTTCGTTGGTTCCTCCTCTTCCCGTATTTGTAAGCCATATTCCTCACGAATATTAAAAGTTCCCTTAGGCGAATGCCCCCACCGAAGTCTATCACTAGATTCGTTGTGTCGGATAAATCTGTCCCTCATCATTTGGTCAAAATCTTCTAAAGAGGCCCCATCTGAAGCATCATCCCATTCCTCGGCCTTCAGCTAGACCCTAGGCCCTTACATAACAGAAATGTCCCAGTATTGGAAAACTTTTGATTTTCCGAGAGCAAGACCAATTTCCTTCATAAGCTGCCAGCGAGGGTCCAAACCTAAAATAGGAAGCTGATTCCAGGAGTCTTCCCAAAAAGTTGCTTCCCTCCCATTTTGGACTTCCGAAAAGCAATGATCCTGCACCAGACTTCTAGATGCAAAGGCTTTGGCCCATATGTGAGAGCCCTGATGTACCTCATCAAATCGAACTAATTTCCCAATCTCCCTGTCCCTTACATATTTTATGTGCCAAAGCTTAGCCAAAGGCTCCCCTTGTTGGGTGCACCAATGCCACCAGATTTTGGCACCATAAAATGAACTTAGAACCTCTGGATCTCTAAGGCCTAGTCCTCCATTTTCGTTTGGTTTACAAATCTTGTCCCAACCAACCAAAGAAAACTTCCCCTTAGATTCCCTGTAGCCCCAAAGGAAGGATCTTTGGATACCTCAGATAGTCTTCAACACTGACTTAGGAGCTGAGAGCATTGAAAACAAATAGACCGGCATGGATTGGAGAACCGACTTGACTAGAGTAAGTCTGTTGGGAAAATTCAAGGGACAAACAGTCCAACTTGCTAACCTCTTTTTCATTCTATCCAACAACTCTTGCCAGGAGGCCGAGCGAATTAAGCCAACTGTCAGAGGAGACCCTAGGTACTTAGAAGGGAAGGATCCCAATGGGAAGCCTATGATCCTGATGATATTGAGTTGGGTAACCGTTGGGGTATTTAAAAAGAAAACCTCAGACTTCCGTGGGTTAACATCCAAACCAGATGCTCTAGCGAATAAATCCAAACACTTCTTAAAACCTCTGGCTTCTTGGACTGAAGGGTGCCCCATTAACATAGTGTCATCTACAAATTGTTGATGAGTTTGTCTATCGATCCCATCATGAAGTTTGAGCCCTTTGATATCACTAGTGGCCACTTTGTGATTCAGGAGTCTGCTGAGACCCTCTGCCATAATGATAAACAGGAAAGGAGACAAGGGGTCACCTTGTCTAATACCATGCGAGGCTTGCAACAACTTAGAAGGGGATCCATTGAGAAGTATAGAGAAGAAGGGAGTTGAAACAAGATTCATGATCCATTGAACCCAGACCAAGTCAAAGCCAATAGCAAGCAACATTTACCTCATGTATTGCCAGCTTAGTTTATCATAAGCTTTTGCAATATCAAGTTTTACCATCATCCCAGGCTTCTTCAGAACTTTGAGGGAGTGCAATGTCTCATGAACCAGAATGATCCCATCCACAATTTTCCTTCCTTCAACAAAACCAGACTGTTTGGGGGAGATAAGGGATGGAAGTAGTGGTTTCAATCTGTTAGATATGAGTTTCGAAATGATTTTGTAGATACCATTGCATAAGGAAATAGGTCTAAAATTGCCAGGAGAGTCTACCCCTTCTTCCTTAGGGATTAGGGACAAAAAGGTGGCATTGAAAGCATGCAAGACTCCACCACAACATCGCGATTCTTCCACCAACTGGTGCACATCCACCTTAATCAAATCCTAAAAGTGGGAGAAAAGATTGGTGGTGAAACCATCCGAGCCAGGGGCCTTACGCAAAGCCATTTGGTGCACAACTTCCTCCACCTCTTGTAAGGAGATAGCTTTTTTCAGCATCTTGTTCTGCTTAGGAGAAATAATACGAGGGATTAGGGAAGTGATCTGGGCAATTTCTGGACTTCTCTCAGGTCTGTCTTCCTTCACCACAGTCTCAAAATGCTGGACGAGTTCATCTTTGATATCTTCCCTAGATTCAACAATGCCGCCATTAGAATTCAGGAGTTTAAATATTTTTGATCTGTGTCTATTTTGAATAACTGAGTTATGGAAAGACTTCGTGTTTTTGTCACCTTCTTGCAGCCACTGAATTCTGGATTTTCGCTTCCAATAAGTTTCTTCTTGCCTTTCACGGGCATTAAGTTCCACTAACAAGGTGTGTTCACATTCCCTCAACTCATCATTCCATCCACCTTCCATCCCCTATTTTTGGATCACCTCTAGATCCAGAATTAGCTTCTTTTTATCCTCAAAAATGTTCCCAAAATCTTCCTTATTGCAAGAGCGAATCTTGGATTTAAGCATTTTGAGTTTCTGCTGAAACTCGTACATTTTTATCCATCCTGCGGGATGCTTTCCTCCCACCATTTTCCCGCCAAGTCTTTGAAATCCTTGTGATCCAACCAAAACTGTTCCAACCAGAAGGGCTTGGGGGAGTTGTTGGAGGACAGATCCCAAGAGAGGGACACGAGCCAATGATTAGATCCAGCTTTGGGAAGAACACAGGAGTTGACTTCCCCCATCTCACATTCAATATCCTTCATTGTTAGGAATCTGTCTAGCCTAGAAGCAACAAGATGGCACCTGCCACATTTGTTGTTCCAATTAAACCACCCATTCCCGGTTTCAATGTCAACTAGCCAATTCCGGGAAAGAATGTCCCGAAAACTCTCTTGAAATCTGTCTAGGGTTCTGTGGCCATCTCTTTTTTCCTCCAGGGAGGAAATCAAATTAAAGTCTCCCCCAAAAATCCATGAGCCGGCTGACACTTGGAGGGATAAACGAGACAGAAACTAAAGGAAAGAATCTTTTAGAGGGGCAATGCTAGGGCCATAGATATTGACAAGGGAACCCTTAACGGCTGAATCCATGATATGGAAATCACAACTAAGAGAAAAACGGTTGGCCCGCCAGTTGGATAATAAGATAGATCTAGGGTTCCACAAAATGGCTATGCCTCCTGCCATGCCAATGGAATCTATTTCCATGATGCCTACACCTTTCCAAATCTTTTGGATATTTTTCTCCATAATTTCCATGGAGCATTTGGTTTCCTGTAAGAATAAAACATTCGGTCTCTCCTGCTTCACTTTTCTAGATAGCGTCCTGATTTTCCTGGGGTGATTACACCCTCGAATATTCCATGTCACGATCTTCATTGGGAAACTTTGGGGATATCAGAAAGAGCTTCCCTAATCATAGGATACAACCTAGATTTGATAAGCTTAACCCCAACCTCTGCAATTTGTGGCTTGTTTGATTTCCTACCTTTCTTCGGCTCATCTGTGGAAGATTTGTGTTTAAACGCAGATTGGGCATGAACCCTAATACCCAATTTCTGAGAAACTTTGGTTTTCATGATGGCATCATGGAGAAGTTTGATCCGTCGTCTAGGGACATAACCCCTTCCCTTCTTCTCACATTCCTTCTCAATTGCATCGAGATCCAGATCCCCCAGATCAACTTCCTCCTCCCCATCGTCTTCCATGATCATTGGCATTTCCTCTGTAGGAGGGATCGAGGGAGGAATAAGCATCTCCTCCGATTGCTTTGCAATCAGATCATCCATCTTTCTACTATCTCCCTCACTCGAACCCACCCCCATGTTCTCCTTCCCTTTCTGCTTTTCTTCACCATTCTCATCCACCTCTTCCAGAATCTGGAAAGGATTTAGGGTGGACTTACCATTTTCCATTTTATTTTTCCCTCCCTTCTTTTGAGCTTCTCCTGGTTTAGGTCTTCGTCTGCTCTTTACCTGCATAAATCCATCCTTGTCTTTGCTACCCTTAGGGTCCGAAACTGGGGGGGGAGACACTAGAGCACCATCAGGACGATTCTTGATGAAATGCCCATATTCATGACAGGATCTACACCTAAATGGGAGCTTCTCATAGTCCAGCGTCTGGGCCCATTCCTCATCCTCATAGTTCAGAGTAATTGCCTTCGGTAACTCCTTTGAAAGGTCCATGTAGACACAGATCCGGGCACAGTCAGTATATCTTAGCTTTCGGGTTCAGTGTGCCAACTTTACAAATTCCCCTAGGGCATTACCGATGTCTTGGAGGATTTCCAGATCCCAAAATTCACATGGCAATGCATAGAGCCTGATCCAAACAGTTAGATGGATCAATGCTCCCAAAGTTGATCAATGGTAGCAGGTTGAAGCCATACAAGAAGATCTTGGAGCAGCGCGATGCTTGAGTCGCATCGGAAAAAAAAAATGCAGGATGATTGGTGGCAGGATGGCACACCAGCAGGGACAAAATGCGTAAGCGGGAGTTCTTGTGTCATAGTTTGGGAGCAGGATCGCGACTGAGTCAAATCAGCAATCATTCTGGATCATGAGCAAAGGAGAATTTTTTGGTTTGGTGGGTATGATCGTTCATTGGCCCGAATTGGCTCCGGAATAACGCACATTTGGCACATGGAGCACACTATGGAAGTATGGCCACGGGTATGAGGGGTGACGGTTCGCACGATGTGGCACGCATGACAGCTGAAGGGAGTATGGTCACCATTCTGCCCATCATCCATTTGGTTTACACACACAGGAACTAATGGGATGGCATGATGGGCACCATACATGAACAACTTTAGGAATGATTTTTGAGGCAGACGTCCGAAGAGGGGCGATCCATAAATACAGATACTAGAAGCTATCCAAACAACGTGGTATTCACTAGAGAAGAGGAATTCATGCTATGCAAGGGGCAGGCATCTAGTTGAGTTAGGAATTCCAAGGAGCTTGTGGAAATGATCCATTTCATTTCACAGGGTGGCACACCAGGTGCATTGAGGATCCGAACGACAAGTGCGAATGAACGCCTAGCGCAGGATGCATCATGGACACTCGGGTGTCATAAAGATGAAGTCTCATCCAAGATGTCTAGGAAGATGGAAGTAGTTCGACGCTTCATGGTCCCTGCGACCACAAAAATAACGAGGGTGACAGCCCCCTTGTCCCAGTAGTACGTGATCATCGGTGCAAAATAGATGTGTTAGAACAGTTCACCTATTTTACACCTCGGCATTGTTCGTAAATTTCCCCTCAGTCAGCACCAAGTTTCTAGAGACTGGAGAATGAGTTTGAGAGGTACGTAATAGCAAGTCGAAGGATGACCATTTTTGGGTGAGAAGTACATGACAACAATTCAGCGATCATCACAGTAGAGGTAGCAGTACATCACAGCGAGATCCAAACAGTAAGAATAGTTGCAGAGATACAGTCCAACGATAGACGAGCCTGAGTACACCATGTCCTCCTGACGTGGCTCAAGGGTGAGCCACAAGATTGTGTTGGGGGCCTATTGGCGGGTGGTTTGGTGAGTCAGCATCCCAGCATCACGGATGGTGCGCAAGGCCAAAGGTACCATGAAAGGAGGAAAGCAGCGAGTAAGGAGACAAGTATTTTTGTAGTTTTGTGTCATTTGGACCACGTCATGTATATTTTGGGTCATTTAGACCGCACTATGGGGTTTTTGGGTCATTTGACTGCATTATGTGAGATTTTGGGTTAGGTTTTGTAGAAGTTTGTTAAGAATTAGTTAGGCGGTTTCCTAAGTGGGCCACACATGTAAAGGCGTAAGCCTATAAATAGATGTAGGTTTGTAAGTGTTGAGACATGATCTTGGTGGAGAACATGAATGTAAAATATTGATCTTGATTCGAAGTGGAAGACTAAAAGAGATTAAGTAGTTATATAATGAATGATTATGAGATTTTGGTCTAAGATTCAATATATTGATGGATCATCTATCCTTTTGGATTCCAGATGAGCAACATAGAGAGTGGCTCATTACATGATCTTTACCACATATACATTGTCCATTAATGCAACAAAAGTTTATGTCACGTCTAGAAGCACTAGATATTCCATGAATTTTGAAGCATCCCCTATAAGATAGAATAATGAAGGGTTGGCTCAGGTTCAATTGTAGTTAGTAGTGTTGACAATTCAGTTGTACGAGCCCGATAAAGGGTAGGAAAATCATGAAGAATTATGGTGTGGTACATGCGTAACATAAGGTCATCATAAGAATGAGTTTCTAGTATTTAAATATTATTTGGTTTTAGGAGTTCTGAATCGCTTGGGAAAAAAAGGAGGGGTATGGTGTAAGATATGTAGAATTGTTTGTCATCACGCAACCGCTTGTCCTTTGATGCAAAAGTATTAGAGAACTACCCAAAACTTATTTTGTAGTTTTTGTATGTATCTCGGACATCGAGAACATAATTTTCATGCACTCATCCTAATGAGAGAATGCACCTTGGATGCATACATATTTCAAGGGGAAGACAGACTGGAAGGAGGGGTACCAAAATATAATACTCTGATAGGAAAGTAGCCAAGTGAATGAGAAGATTAAATTATTATAAATTTCTCAAGTTTCTATTTCTGTTTAATTCCTACATTTACATTACAGTACCCTCGTCATTAACTATTTTAGTTAGTTGTATTCATAATTTATATACAATACTTTTGTTTATAATTACCTCTGTTTTTCAAATATATTTTGTTTCTGTTCTAACAGTATAGGATTTATTTTATCCTTACTCAGCAGTTAAAATGTTCTTATTTATACTAGATAAATAAAGATTTACTTTCAAATATAGCATAATGATATTCTTCTACAGACATTAAGTATTTCCATTTATTACATGTATAATTCATACATTATTTTATAATATAACTACACATTGAAAATCAAGACAGTTGTTATCCCTGTCAAAACCCTAACAGAGTTATCATTCACTAGCCTATAGTAAACATTTTAATTTAAACATCATTACTGTAGATCAAATAGACAGATTTAAAACATCATCTCAAAAGGTTTAAAGATTATATGACTGTAGGAGTAAAGTCAAACAAAACACACAATTTTATTGATATCTCAACATCTCATTAGCCATCATCACTGTATACATTTTAAACTTACCTAAAACCTAAACCTTGACAAATTCCTAGTTGCACTACTTAAACATTAACACAATCGAAATGGAGGCATTGGCCAAAGCCCATTACATATTTACAAACAATTTAGTGAACAACAGGTTTATGCTGAGAACTTATATCAGAGCTTAGTTAAAGCTTTTTATTTTCAAAAGTAAGGGCTAAGCCCTAGCACAAGAAACACTCCCCTATTCGTTCAAAGCGCAGCAACAGTTTTATAAACCAAAAACGAAGCACCTACAGGCTATAAGCCTCAAACAACAATTTCATTTATCCAATGTCTTTTAAAACCAAAAGTTATATTATCGTTGCATTAAAACATTCATTCGTCGAATAGTAACCAAGTCAAAACACAAGGGTCGATTAAACATTGTTTTTTCCATATCATCGACGAGTTACAACTTGTGTTTACAGACCAAACACAAATAAACAAAATACACGATTACAGTAATATAAATATTAAACATTCCATTTAAATTTCTTTCAATGGAGTTTGAAAACGTAACCTACAGTTTACAAAATAAACAAGACTTCTCACAGGTTATGAGCCTACACCATCTAGCTGGTAGTAACCTTCACATCATGTTATGGATTTAAAAGATTTACTTTTCTATCTAGCCATTTACAAAGAAAACGATAGCCACAGTATTGAACGTCAAATACTTCATTAAATTCTAAGGGCGAACCCTGTCTTAACACCATTAAATTCAAAACCAGAACCAACAGTTTCCATATGGGTAGAGGGATATCCTCCCCTACTTTTAGCAATATTCACAAAACCCAAACCATAAAACCCTAAGAGTTTTTCAACAACACAATACACAGAACTGCCAAACAAGACGGCCATCATCTTCTCTACAGGGTTTCCAAGGCAACCACCCAAGGCTTATCGGATGGTATAGCTTCCAACCTTCAAATGCCAGATTCGAGTAGCCATTCCTTAGCTATAGCTGCAACGACAATTGCCAGGGATTAAAAATAGTATATGAACAAAAAGAACTTCAATATTAGAAGGTTGATAAACTATTAAGCATCTTGTGGAAATATTACCATGGAAGAAGGAGAATACATTACCTCGTAGATTGTTAGCTATAAAACCAACGAACGCCAAGTCTGTAGCCACTGCAACGAACCCTACCACATTAAATGCTGAAGTAACCGGATCCAACACCCAACCATCGACTCTAAACATTTCACAACGTCAAGACCTGGAACAACCAAAGTAAAGGGTTGATTTCTCACATAAAGCTAACTTCCAAGAACCAACAGGTCTAACGTTCGAATCTCTCAAAAGTTACAAATTCAAAGGATGAATTAAACTAGTAACTACTGCATGAAGGGATCAGAACTCATCTCTATCATTTTATGAGGTTACCAGTTCAAAACTCAGAAGTTGTAGGCAGAACAATGAGGCTAAAAACCAGTAGCCTGTTGGCCAGTGCAGAGCCACCACCATCAAACAACAACGATACAAAAAAGACGATATTCCAAACCAAGTAGGGTTTAACCACTACATCGAAACCCTCACAAGATCGACGGTGCATATCTTAGGCAGAGATTACGAAATTTACAACAGTCAATCATATTAAATGAGCCATCATTACCAAAGCCATCAATTAAACAACAATTGCCTTCGTGTCAGCTTAGAATTCAGCATTCTAAAGTTGTTATTGGAAACTAGCATGTGCACCAAGTCTACGATATCATCCATAGTGGATTTCCATTATCTTGTTAGTTGTGTGCATTAATACTGAGGATTGCAATCTTACTTCCCAATCGGTCACGTGGATATCCACCATAATACAATTAATACACCTAGCATCGCTTGGGTATGGTCGACATAGTGTAACCTGTCAAGACCCTAAGTTAGCAACTAAATTCATCAAGATTTGAATATAACACAATATACTATAGTTTATATATATATATTTAACCATTGCATGATATTACAAGGCTTGTATGCATTTAAGCATCACCTTGTATGAATGTTCTCACACACCATACATTGCAATGAAGTTTTTACATATCACCGAGTAGTAAGAGGTAACATCTAATACATAGATGTGTACATAGTCCCACATAAGATACACATAGACAATAAGGTCGTACTCAATTCAGACCTTTCACATAATATCCAGAAGATGTTAGTTTACTAAATAAAATAGAATCTCTATGATGCATATATGACCTATAGTTGCACAGGAACCATATTGCACATATAGTGTCGTACGAACACATAAGTGCCACTTAGGGTATTACATTATTCACAACTCACATTTCACCTATGTGATAGTTGATAGAATGGTAACAAAACACATTCATGACAGTTAAATAATAACCCTATAAACAATGGTAAGGCAGATATTAAAAGTTATATATGATGAAGAGATCTCAACATATACACTTATACACCTATTAATGAATGGTGCAAGAGGAAACAATTCAGAACGATATTATCATCGCATGTGGTAGAGTCTAGACTACTTAACAAATAGTTGAACATGAATTTGCATGACTCGTTATTGAGATAGAAAGTGCACAATTACATATAGAAAACATGACGAAGACCAAATAGATCTGGGTACAATACTACAATATAGACATTATAGTTCTTCTTGATAACTGTGGATTCTCTTTCACAACTCTTATCTCTTACCTGTCAATCTGTCACAAGTACGAGTTCACATAGTTTAGCACGAATGCTAAGCAAGCCCCGGGGCATCCAAGAACCCCTTCATCAACCAAACAAAAGTACCTTAATTAAACAATTATTTCAACAGCTATAAGCCACAGCAGAAGTAATATGTGACATCATAGTTAATTATAGATTATATTTCATGCATTGTTATAATTCCGCATTTTAAGTAATGCTTATTGTCACATAGAAATTTTTTTTATTTTGTGATTTTTGGGATGTTACACTCCTATTTTATTTTATTAAATAATAATATTGTGCAATTACAGTCATCCTTGGCCATTTGGCCAAATATAAAACTTTACAATAAAAATTAAGATACTGTTTTTCTCAAACATAAAATGTTTCAAGTAATGGGTATGTTGCATATATAATTCCTTATTGTTTACTGTCCTCATTAGTACAAGTATTTTCAATATATATATAATGTTTACTCATAAACAATTGACATTAATAACCTAGTAGAAAAGTCCATACTTAACATATGATAGAGTCTTACACAGTAACATAAATATAAACCTAAGATTATGCATTCATTGCTTTTCATGTAAACATTTTTACTTACAAATAGATAATGTTAGAAATCTAACTGTAAAATCCACTTTGTCTTATCAGAAATTTCTTATACAGTAAAACCTAGATAAATAATATATTTACAGACATGATACAATACACATAAACAAAAAAGATTCACAAAATCGAACTCACACATAAGTTTAAATCATTTAAACAGAATTTTACACTATAACGACATATACAGGATCTTTATAAATCTAACAAGAATATTACATAAAATTGTTATGAAAGTGAAGAAATCTACATCTTTAAACCATCATTAGATAATCCCTATAGGCATGAGTCTTCATAAACAAAGTATTATTTAAAATACTAAATTGAAACTTAATCCTGGAAAATACATTCACATAAACATTAAATACACTGGCTAGATTATAATAGGTAATATTCTATTATTGATCAATAGTCCCATAAAGGATTAATACGAATTATATAAAAAGAAGGGCAAGTTCACGGTCAAACCCTATTTATAACTTATAACAATATTAATTGAATCCTACAGACTCAAACTATTTGCATGTATCGCATAGTTGATCAATACGCTAAAAACATTACAACACTGTAACTAGTTATTATTATACAAATTTTGTTAATGGTTGAAACCGTGTAATAGTCTCTAAAAAACTAACAATATACTATCGGAGTACATAATGGAAACATGATTATTATAAATATCAATCAACATAATTAATGCAATCTCGGGTTCAAGACCCGTAAGGGCTCACCCAGGGTTCATTGAAACATTATGAACCAGCATTATACAACTTAAGGTTTTGCCAATCAATCTAAAATACAGATGGTTCAGGTATTTCTATATATATATAGGAAATTTATAAACAACAAAAACCAAATCAATCCCTATTAGAATCGAAACATCAATAGCGATGTAGAATGCTTTCATTTGATGTATCGATGCATTTATGTTCACAAAGGTATCAAACTAAGGTCAAAGCTTCGAGTCTCAAGTACAGAGCTCGCTCATTCGTAAGCTATGCTTTATAAACAAATGAAAATTATAAAGTTAATTATAAGACATGGTTAGGGTTTAACCCTATATCATATCATGAACAAAGAAAATGTTCAAAAACATTGCAACAAAATACAAAGAAGGGCTTCGCCCAAACTTTTAAAGTATGATAACCAAAATACAAACAATAATTTGTAAATATAGCCGAGAGCAACACTTTGTTAACATTTAAAATAGAAATAAAAAACTATAACCATTCTTTCAATAAAACAATTACATTACTCTGAGCTTCGCTCAGGGTTTCCTAAATGGTACTCGTAAAACAAAATGAACTAAAGTCCAAAACCTTCCTTTACAAAATGGTGATCGAAGCCCCAGCTTCAACATCCAACCAAAAGTTAAAAAGAACAATGCCATCACTAAGAAACGCTAAAATATCTTAAGCTCGCCGAAAAACAAAGAAACCATTGTTGTATTTTAACACATCGTTGACAAAGTTCACTCTCATCGATGAGCCCAAAGCTTACCATGTTTCCCAACCATTGGAGTATCTTATCCTTTCTCCCAAGCTATCACCGAGACCTTAGACAGGATTGAGGTTGGTAGAAATCATGTCCAACAATCAATCAAGAGGTTAAACCTTATTTAAAAATAGCGTGTGAAGAATTTTATTAAAAAACGTAGGAAGCATTAAGTTGTAGAAACTCAAAACCTGTAAACAAACACTAAGAACTTGAAGGATGGAAGTTACCTTTGTGGGATTCGAACTCATGACGAGAAGAGAAACCAAGCAATTGAACCCCATTGCACGTTCTAATTTACCATAAAGACTCCACAACTCACCTTTTACAACGTTGAACCAACCCCGTGAGTGGTGCTTGGGTTGCATAACAACCATGGCGGTCGAGAGAGCTCTACCCTCTACTTCAAATGCTGAAACAACTAATTCCAAAGAGCAAAAACCCTTAAGAATAGGGATAGGCTTTACCCTTATCTGGTTCTACTCCCAAGAAAATCACATCGATTCATTTAATATATGAACTGTCAACACCACCTTTCAAATTTAAACCCACGCTACTATAGTCATGCCATTGTATGATGGAGTGTCCATTACTTTAGCGTCGAATGAATTCTTGTAACCCACTTTAATATAGTTCGGAGATCATGGTAATTAATACCATTAAATTATCTAAGAATCCATGAAGTCTATGATAAATACTTAATCGACCAACACTTGTATAATGTAAAAGCACCCATAAAAACAATAGATTGTCACCATAAATTTTGGATAAGAAGTGTCCAACTCCTTTGTCGGGTTTGGACTAAGTTATTAATAATAATCAAACCAGTATGAAGTAAAGAGGTAGATTATTACCATAGTAACCTCAATCATAACATTATTATTCATTTTATAGATGTATATTTCTCACTTGTAACCTGAACACAGTAGTAGCATGCATTAGCATAAAGCTAAGTAAGATTGAGGGCGTCACAAGGGACTCCTACAACAATTAAAGTATAGGTTAAGTAGTAACATTGTAATTATAACTATAATATCATATTACAAAATAAGGGTAATCAATTAAATTATCAATCATCATCATAAGCATTATATCACCTCATTAATGACAAACAAAAAGAGGCTCCATTTTAACGCTTAAAAGACCTTTTAAAATATACAAAAAATATTAAAGTTTACTATTGTCATGTCGATATGTAGTCAAAATAGTTAAGCCAAAAGTTTAAGACTCTATAATTATACTTTGCACATATTAATATTAGTATTTTTAGTACTACACAGAAAAATTTTAAAGTTTTACGAGTTTTGGGGATGTTACAATCCTCCTCCCTCTCCTTCCCTCCCAGCCTCTCCCTCCCCTCCCTCGCACTCCCACTCCTCCTCCTCTTCCCTCTCCCTCCCTCCAATACACCCCCTACACCTCACCCCCCTCATCTCACATCCCCTCCCCCCTCCCACTCCGCCCGCCCCACCCATCCCACTCCCCCTCCCCCCCCACCTACCCATCCCTCTACTCCTAAGGCCTGAAGTGCAATGCCCCCCCTCCCCCTATTCCTCCTCCTCCTCATCCACCATCTCCGCCTCCTCCTCCCCCTCCCTCCACTCTACCTCATTCTAACCCCCCTTACACCTCCTCCTCCTCCCCTCCACCTACCTCTAATCCTCCAACTTTCCCTTCCCTCTATCCCACTCAACTTCCTCACTCCTACCTCCCATCCCTCTCCTCCTCCCCCTCCTCCACGTCCCTTCCATCCTTCTCCTTCTCCTCCTTTTTCCCACAATCCCACCCCCCTTCCCCACCTCCTAATTCTCCTCCTCTTTCCCACAATCCCACCCTCCTTCCCCACCTCCTCCTTCTCCTCCCCCCCCTCCTTCTTCCTCGCCTTCCCCTCTTCCCCTCCTCATCTGCCGCCCCCCACACTCATCCTCCTCCTCCGCCTCCCATCCCCCTCCTTCTTCCCCTCCCCCCCAATCCTCCTCCTCCGCTAATCAACCCCTACATCTCCACCTCCCCCTTTAAACTCCCCTCCCCCTCCCCTCTCCCTCCCTCTTGTCCTCCCCCTCCCCCTCCCTCACACTCCCACTCCTCCTCCTCCTCCTCTTCCCCTCTCCCTCCCTAACATCCCACCCCCTCCAATTCCTCCCCTATCCAACTCCACCTCCTCACCCCTACCTTCCCTCCAACTCTCTCCCCTCCTCATACTCGTGCTGCTCATTCCCTTATACCTAACCATCCCCACAATCCAACCCACGGACCCCTCCTCCTCTTTCTCCTCCAGCCCACCCTCCTTCATCCTCTCCTCCACACCCCCCACACCCATCCTTTCCCTACTCCTCCTACTCCTCCTCCTCCCACTCCCACCCCCCCTCACCCCCAATCCTCTTCTTCCTCCTCCTCTTCCCCCACTAATCCTCCATGCATCTCCACCTCCTCCCCTTAAATACCCTCCTCCTCACTCTGCCTCCCTCCCATCCTCCCCCTCCGCTCCCTTGCAGTCCCAATCCTCCTCCACCCTCCCTCTTCCTCCTCCCTCCTCCGCCACCCCCTATGTCTCCTCCTCCCTCGCAATCTGAACCCTCCTCCTCCTCCCACCTCGTTTCTCCCCCCTTGTCACCAACACCTGCTTTTGGCCTCTCCTCCTCCTCCTCCTCCTCCTCCCTCTCCCCCCTCCCATTAATCCTCCTTCTCTTTTTCCTCCCATCCCCCCCCCTCTCCCGCCTTGCCCCAATCCTCCCTCTCCCCGTAATAACCCCCTTCATCTCCACCTCCTCCCCTTCACTCACTTTCCCCTCCCTCTACCTCCCTCCCATCCTCCCTCCCTCCCATACTTCACCTCCCCTACCTCACAGTCCCACTCATCCTCTTCCTCCTCCCTCTCCCTCCCTCTCATCAACCCCCCTCCATTTCCTCCCCATCCCAATCCACCTCCTCACACCTTCCTGCCCTGCCCCTGACTCCCCTCCTCATACTAATTCCCCTCCATGCCCTCCAACTCCCTCCAATCCTCCCCCTCCCCATAATACCACCCTCACTCCCCTGCTCCTCGTTCTCCTTACCCCGCCATTGTTTCGCACCTTTCCCTCCTCCTCAACCCCTCGCCCCCCTCCTCGTCCTCCTCCACCATTCCTTCCACCTCATTCTCACCTCCCCTGCACCTCCTCCTCCTCCCCTCCACCTAACTCTCATCCTCCAGCTTTCCCTTCCCCCTGTCACATTTGACTTCCTAACCCCTCCCTTACCTCCCCCTCCTCCTCCCCCTCCCACACCTCCACCACCATCCCATCCTTCTCCTTCTGCTCCCCTTCCCCACAATCCCTCCAAGGCTTCCCACCTCCTCCTTCTCCTCCTGCCCTACTCCTCCTTCTTCTCCTCCTGCCCTACTCCTCCTTCTTCTCCTCCAAATCTCTGCCCTTTCCACCCTCCCCATCCTCCTCATCCGCTCCATCCCCCCCATTCCTCCTCCTACTCCTCCTCTGCCTCATCCCATAGTCAACCCCTACATCTCCACCTCCTCCACTTAAATCCCATCCCCTCCCTTTACCTTCCTCCTATTCTCCCCCTCCCCTCCCTCACACTTTCACTCCTCCTCCTCCTCCTCCCTCTCCCTCCCTCCCATCCTCCCCATCTTCCATCCACTTCCTACCTATCCCACTCCACCTTTCTACCCCATCCTTCCCTTCCCCTCGCTCTCCTCCTCATACTCATTCCCCTCGTAACAATATAACTCTCTCTGATCCTCCTCCTTTTCCTCCCCCTCACCACAATCCCACCCTCGCTTCCCTCCTACTCCATCTCCTACTGCCCACCCTCCTTCATCCTCTCCTCCTCACCACCCACACCCCTCCTCCTCCTCCTCTTCCACTGCTAATCCCCCCATGCATATAAACCTTCTCCCCCTCACTCCCCTCGCCCTTCCTCTACCTACCTCCCATCCTCACCCTCTTTTCCATTGAAGTCCCAATCCTCCTCCTCTGCCCTCCTCTAAACCCCTGCTCCTCTCAACCCCTTTCTCCTCCTCCCACCTCATCACCCCTTCCTGCCCTTCCCCTCACTCCCATCCTCATACTCCTTCCCCTCCATCCCCTCGACCTCCCTCCCATCCTCTACCTTCCAACAATCCCACCCTCACTCCCCTCCTCCACCTTCTCTCCCTGCCCCCCCTCCCCCACCCCCCCCCCCCATTCTTCCTCACCTTCCCCTCCTCCTCACCCTTTTCCCCCCTCCTCCTCCTCCTCCTCCTCCCTCCCTTCCACCTCATTATCACTGCCCTGCTCCTCCTCCTCCTCCCCTCCACCTACCTCTCAGCCTCCAACCTTCCCTTCCCCCCCATCCCACTCCACTTCCTAATCAATCCCTTCCCTCCCCCCTCCCATCCTCCTCCTTCTGCTATGCTTCCCCATAATCACAACCTGGCTCCCCACCTCATCCTTCTCCTCCCCCCTCCTCCTCCTTCTTCGCCTCCCCCTCTTCCTCCTTTTGACCGTCCCCCCTCCTCCTTATTCCCCACTCCTCCCCCTCCTCCTCCTCCTCCTTCTCCTCCTCCCATCCCCTTCCCTCTCCCCCTCCCCCCAATCCTCCTCCTCCTCCTCCCTCTCCCCTAATCAAACCGTACATCTCAACCTCCTCCCCTTCAATCCTCTCCCCCTCCCTCTCCCTCCCTTCTGTCCTCCCCCCTCCCCTCCCTCACACTCCCACTCCTTCTCCTCCTCCTCCCTCTCCCTTCCTCCCTTCTTCCCCCTCCCCCCATCCACTTCCTCCTTGTCCCACTCAACCTCCTCAACCCTGCCTTCCCTCCCCCTCGCTCCCGTCCTCATTCTCCTTCCCCTCCTTCCCCTATACCTCCCTGAGATCCTCCTCCTTCTCCTCCCCCTCACCACAATCCCACCATCGCTCCCCCCCCTCCTCCTCCTCCTCCTCCTCCTCCTCACACCGCCAAATCCCACACCCCTCAATCCCCCCCCCTCCTCCTCTTCCCCTGCTAATCCCCCATGTGTTTCCACCTCCTCCCCTTCACTACCCTCCCCTTCCTTCTCCCTCCCTCCCATCCTCACCCTCTGTTCCCTCGCAATCCCAGTCCTCCTCCTCTGCCCTCCTCCCACCCCTCAACCTTTCCTGCCCTGCCCAGCACTCCCTTCCTCATACAACTTCCCGTCCATCCCCTCAACCTCCCTCCCATCCTCCCCCTCCCCACAATCCCACCCTCACTCCCCCCCCTCCTCCTCCCTCTCCTCCACCCCTACTTCTTCCTCTCATTCCCCTCCTCCTCACCCTCTGACCCCCCTCCTCATCCTCCTCCTCCTCCTCCCCCCTTCCACCTTATTATCACCCACCATGCACCTTCTCCTCCTCCTCTCCACCTACCTCTGATCCTCCAACTTTCCCTTCCCCCCTATACCACTCCACTTCCTAACCCCTCCCCCACCTCCCCCACAAGCCCACCTTGACTCCCCACCTCATCCTTTTCCTCCCCCTCCTACTCCTTCTTCTCCTCCCTCTCTTCCCCATTTCCACCCTCCCCCCCCCCCTCCCTCCTCCTCCTCCTCCTCCTCCTCCCCCCTCTCCACTCCTCCTCCTCTTCCTCCCATCCCCTTCCCTCTCCCCTCTCCCCAATCCTCCTCCTCCTCCTTATCCCCTAATCAGCCCCTACATCTTCACCTCCTCCCCTTCAATCCTCCCACCTCCCTCTCACTCTCACTCACCCTCCCCTCCCCTCACATTAAAAATAATAAACAAATTCCATATATATATAAACTATTTTGTGACACTAATAAACTACCAATTTTATAAATATTCTTTCTTTGGGTCCCGCGTAATTTCACTCATGTAACATATTTTAAACTACGGGGAGACATTAATTTCTTGTTTTTGTTTGTTACGTCCACTAAAATAATATAAAACTACGGGGAGGTTTTAATTTCGTGTTTTTGTTGGTTAAGTCGACTAAAATAATATATATATATATATATATATGAAAAATAAATTAAAATTAAAAAATGTTTGTTTGCGTAATTAATCTTAAAAAAAAATCATAAGTTGTTTTTTTATTTTTTCCTTGTAAAACAATAAAAACCTATCATGATTGATGTGATGGAGTAAGCCTTAAGCACAAGAGCAATTATTGCAAGCTTAGTGTATCAAAAGGAATATATGATTAACAATTATGTCCATAATGCTTTCGGTATGAGGGAATCGGTTTAATTCGGAGTTTTTGAACTATTTTATGATCTAGTTAATATTATACTCTTCGATATGAAATTAAGCAAAAGAAAAAATATTGAAATTGAAAAATAATCATCCCGAATTTTACTAGCCAAAAGGTATTTGATTATAGAAATTGGGTAATCCCAAATTTCTTTATAATTTTGAAAATGGCATAATAAACAAATCACTATTATAAAAACAAAGTAATAAATGTTTAAAAATAACCAAGCATAAAATAATTACGGAAATCATGGTAAATGTATATCACTGTTAATACCTTTAGCAGTTTAACGTATAATTACAATTCTCTGGCGAGAGTGGCTAGTGAGTGGAAAGGAATTTTAGAAAGTTGATAAATAATGATGTAAATCACAAGAAATATTTAAATACATTTAAATAATTGTTAAATAATTTTTTATATAAACAATAAAAAAATTCAAAAAAATTAAAATACAAATAAAAATAATTAAAAATCTCTGTAATATTGAAGATAAATAAAATGAACCAGAGATCTCAAGATAAATACAAATTGAGAGCAGTTACATAAATTTAGAAGAACAAGAAATATTGATAACTTATAAATCTTGCAGAAAAAGGATCTGAACTTTTTTGCCTCTTTGGGTATGGATACGGATACACATTTGGCTAACTCTATCTTCAAAATTGACCATTCTTCACTGGCGGAAAAGAATAATGAAATATATAATTAAATATTATATTTCTGTTTTAAAGTTGCCACAAACTATATATATATAATAAAATTTTGTTTTAAAATCCAAATAAAATTTTGTTTTAATATCCAAATAATTCCAATGATCAAAATTAAATATGCACAGAAAACAAAAGAAATAGCCTCTCACATATGTTAGAGGCTATTGAACACCATCCCTCCCGCTCTTGTGATTTGTAAAGAAAGAAAATCTTAAATATCCATCATATGCTACCTATAAATTTAGGATTTAGACATGTAATTTTCACTCCATCACTGGATCGATTTCTTAGAACTGATGTGATGTGTCGGTTATGCTAATCATATCTTAACAGGTTGTGATGGCGTGCATTCAGTAGTTTCACTCTAGATAGGTTTCCTACAACAGAGGAAAGATGGTACAAATAAATGGGTAAAGGGGTCAAATAAATGGGTAAAGGGGTGAAGGCAGGATTCATTCGCTTCACACACAAACAAGTCTATTGGTGAAGACAAACAAGTCTATTCACTACAAGAAAAATGACATTTTAACCTCACATTAGCACCACTATTTGTAAAGGATTTGGGAAATTCTCAATTTTCAAATAGTGGTGTAAAAGTGGTGATAATGTGGGGATATGCAAGTGGTGCTAATAATTATGGTGCAAAAGTGGTGTTGGTAAAAAAGTTGTTTTGGTGTTAAATGAGTATGTGGCATTCCATGGTGTATGGTGCAAACCACCAAAACCAATCTTAGGTGGATTGAACTCTTGTGGTGCAATACACCAAAACAATCCAACATGGATTGAGACTTTTTGGTGTAAAACACCAGAATTATTATTATTATTATTATTTAATATACACAACCTTGTATATGGTGCAAAGCACCATAAAATAACAAGTGGTGCAAAGCACCATAAAATAATAAATGGTGAAAAAAATATAAATCACATATTATATATAAATTATATATATAATAAGTGATTTATATTTTTTTGCACTACTCCATAAAACACAAACTACCATCATTATTATATGTTAAGCAAAAGCATGATATCAAATCATAATAATATAATTAGGTTGTATTGGTAGTTTGTAGGAAATATAATTAGGTTGTAGTCGTAGTTTGTGTTAAGAAAATTTAGAGCAAATTCAAATTCATCAAATATTTATTTAGTATTAGTGTAACAATTTATATCTAAAGTTATTGATGAGATTTTATATTTTTGTTTTAAAAATATATGTTTGGTTGTATAAATATCTATATCCATTTATGATATATTTAATTAAAAATATTATAACAATTTATTTAAATATTTTATTATTACTATATTTTTTCATTATGTATATTTTATTCTCCAATTATGCTACTACCAATTATGCTACTAGATCTAAATATAAAAATTAAATTGGATAAACCCACACTAAACTAGAGAATCAAAGTACTATCACAGCTCTATATGTTGAAGTTCTCACACCAAAGATGCTTGGGAGCCTCTGAACACAATGAATCCTGGGTTTTCCTTGCTACGCTGCTTCATCAAGGGCAGAGCTGCATGGACTGGGTAAACCGTTCCATTGAGATTAGTTCCGATTACTAGCTCCAGATCTTCAACAATTTGATTCTCCAGTTGCCCACCTCGAGTTAATCTAGCGTTACAAATAAGGATATCGATAGGTTTCCACTGAAAAGCCTCTTGGATTGCTTGGGTAATTGCCTGATAATCACTTACATCTGCAACCTGCATCAAGGGTTACTTTTATCATGTCTCACAAACAAACAGAATAAACAATATTCACAATAATTAAATATAATTATGTATTGTTCGAATATGAATGTTTTCACGGTGCTTAAACATTATGATATATCTTTTGGAGTACCTTTGCTGATACTCTAGTTGGATCACATGACGTCTTTGACAAGGAGTTGAACTGCATCCTGAAGATTAGCATTCTGGAAATCAAAGTAACAAAACGTCCCTGCAGAATCACTTCATGCGCCATTCCAAGCCCAATACCACTCGATCCTCCAGTTATCACAACATGTTTCTTCTCCAAACTCTTGATGACCAGAGCTGATCCAGGCCCGGAAGGCCAAAACAATAGAGAAATCCTTGCTGCTACCACCCCAAACGTTACAGCAGAGACAACCCAGAACTCCCCATAATTATACCCATTTAACCGACTCTGATTTAAATTTCATACGTTATGGATTTCTCTATTTATACCCATTTAACCGACTCTGATTTGATCTTAGTCTCAGTAAGTCTCTTGTCTTTACTTTTGTTCAACAAATTGAAATCTCTACAAAACCAATATAGCTACCGAAGCTAGGTGCCTCAAAGCGAAATTGCGAGGGAAAAAAATGGAATTATGATAAGAAGGGTAGTTTGTGAAATCGAAAGACTAAAAAAATTGTTAAATTAAGTATGAGATCCAATTTCAAAAGTTATGTTTTCTTCTAAATGGGAAACAAGGAAACAAAGGGACATTCATGTATAGTCCAATCTCTATTATTCTTCACAGACTTTGGATCCTTCTTTTCTTTTGAAATTCCAACAATATCAAAGCAAAGGTCATTCATAGATGCTGCAACCTGATACAGAATAATAAAATACATCAGAAGAGGAAATAGCACTATGATAAAGGTACGTAATGTTGTGAAAAAGTTATTCATCATTGCCTTATACTTAAATAGTTACAATTAAATACAGGTAATTCAATGCAACTTTCCATGTTCTAGAACACAACCATTATTGAAAAGCTTGAAAATAGAAGAACAGGAAGGCTAAACTTGAGCTACAGTAATGAATCTTACACTTGAGGATTCTGAGTCAGATGTACCACAAATCTCAATCAATATTGTCTTGTCGACTTCTAGTTGTTTCCAACATCGTCCAATGAATTTTTACTCCCCATGAACTACTGTTGTACAAAAAATCAACTGCAAGGTAACTGCCATTATTCATGGAAAATAACTCAAACAACTTAACATTGTCTAAATAATTGACTCATCAGAAAGAACTCAAACATCTTATTGAATGTATGCTCTTAACCTTGTTCCTTCTTGCACATAAGTAAAATGCCACTACAATAAATACAGGATGGCTAAAATCAGCGCTTGAACACCGAGGCTCAGGAAAATCAGCTACAAATTTCTCCTTGTATCTAAAGTTATTTTCTTGCATTAGGCCTCTCTAACAAACCCACAAGTAAATATGAGAATGTTGTTTAATATTGAGGGAAGTACAAGGACAGGTCCAATAAACCTCAATGTAAGATGATGTGATGGTTGAGATTAATAAGAGACCTCTCAAGCAAGATCTCGGAACTAGGCCTGGACGAGCCACAACTGGACAAAGCTCACATTTTGGTTTTCTACTATCCATCCCACCCAACCTTTAGGCGTACTCGCATATGATTCATTCATTCAGTTTTTTGGCGTTGGAAGAAAGCTTGGCAAGTAAGAGAGAGTAGGCAAGTAGGTGGTGACACAAGCTTCACCATATGAATAGCTATAAGGTCACTATAGCTTTTATAATGTGCCATTATATAGTAAACCTCTCCCGGTATCACTCAATTGGCTCTCAGGTTTATCGAGCCCTATTAAACATTTCATTTACTTATCGCTCGCTAAATACATTATTTATCTCAAGTACCACTTGTAAACCCCAAAAGCAATTCACCTAGGGTTATTTAAGGTTAAATCTAAATATATATAAGCTATAATGGCCACAACTTTTTGTAACTTTTGCATCCTGAAATTGGGATTATGTAAGAAATAGAAGCACCTCTTATTCTGGAAAGTTTTGCGACCTACCAGTAGGGTCTTCACCTTATGAATTCTTTATTTATTTTTTATACATTCTCATTTTAGCGGGCCATGAATTCCATAATAGAACAAATACGTGATCAGGCCAAGCAATTGGACTGAGTAGTGCTTATGATTCAAATTATATTGAACTTATAGAGACAGTGCTCTTTGGGCAGACCCAATCAATCTAAGACACCCGAATTTTATTCCTAGTTCTCTTATGTCTAGCTTGGGCCTGTGATCCAGTTAACAAATCAAAATGCAATACATGATCAAGAATTCTGTATTATGCAAATTCAGAAATCAAGAAATGCAATAGTATTTGACAAATTTCATTCACCTTGCACCGAGAGCATTTTGCATTGCATTCAAGGATCTTGTGTAGGCCTTCTCTGACATGCGAGTGAGGTCAATGGCCTTCTGTCTATAAAAAATGAACCCATAGTCTGCAAGCAAGAAATGGGCCTCAAGTAAATCAAATGGGCTCTGCATTTCCATTGTCACAATCTAAAATCGATTTGGGGTAGAGAAAATAAATATGCTCACACATGCCCTTCTACAACCAGATCGAATATGTGCCTCATGTTGAAATTATCTGGGCTGCATGCATGAATTTAATATTCGAAATGCCACCCATTTTCCTAAATTCCATCCTTCAAATTCGCAAATTTGAGGTGCATATCACACATGGGTTGAGAATTCTAAATAACATCCTCATGCTACACAACTTCAAGGTGAATACCAGACCCAGGTTTAGATGAAAACAATGCATTGTTATGCACAAACACACATACAAAGTATTGATAGATAATGGCCACCCCAGCCCCAACACCTTGCTTCTCTCAATGCAGTCAGAAATAAGAAACCCACAAGCAATTCCAGGCAATGAACCCCATATACAACTATTGATATGTATTGATAAATCTGAACATAATATAAAACCTAGTTGGGTATTTAGCAGAAGAGAAAAAATATAAAAGATTTAGAGATTCACTTGGTAGTGGCTAGCTCCAAGCAGAGCACAGATTTGCAGACCTCGCCCTGTGAACAAAAACAAGGAATCAAGGTCCCTCTGCTATATACAAAATACAATGCAAAAATTAAAGCACAGCAATAACCCTGAGAGGATTCTTTGAATTAACATACCACATCAAATGTCAATGAATTAAAATGCACATTGCTAAGACGCCTCAGCTTCTAGGCTTTTCTAATGGATGTATTGTCCTCTGCAAGACCCAACTTCCTTCCCAAAGTTTCCATATCCATCCTTGATCCTTCCTTGCTGTCTGGAATGTATTATCAAGGGACTCTGTTCCTAGGTGAAATACCACTTCTCCTCTTCCCGGGTCCATTGCTCACTGTTTGTATTGGATTTTCGATACAAAATAAAAAATGGGTGGTGGGTAACTATGGAAAGAAACCATTAATTTCAGAATGGATTCCTGTGATCACCGTTAACTTGTTCAAAGATATACCGCGTAGTTTTAAAATTTTGGGGATTTCAAAAATGATATACCGCGTAGTTTTAAAATTTTGGGGATTTCAAAGAGATACCGCTTAGTTTTTAAATTTTGGGGATTTCAAAGATATACCGCTTAGTTTTTAAATTTTGGGATTTCAGAAGTTTTTAAATTTTGGATGTGGTTTTGTGGTTTCATAAAACTTGAATTTATTTCATTTTTTTAATTTTTTATATTATATATTTAATTTTGGTATTTTATATTTTTAACCGTATCTAGGTCAGAAGCTAAATTAAGCATACTAGAGAGTTTCTAAATTTTGGATGTAATTTTCTGGTTGAACAAAAAGTGAATTTATTTCATTTTAAAAAAAAATTATATTATATATTTAATTTGTAGTTTTGTATTTTATGTTCTTAATATTCTCTATTTAAAGATATCTTTTTGTTCAAAGGTATTGTGGAATTATGATAAGGTAGTTTGTTAAATCGAAAGAAAAAAAATGGCAAATTAAGTATGTTGGAGAGGTTGTAAAATTTGATTGAATTTTGTGGTTAAGATTAAAAAAATAAATTAATGATTATTTATTTTTATAATTTTTTTAATTAATTTTTATTTTTGGGAACGTTATGTTACATAGTGCAATGTGACAACAACTCCCCCATATTGGGTTGTAAATCACCTCGCTACTTTCGTGGATAAACTCTTTATCATGCCTACACTCTCTTACTCTACCTTTTTCCCTATTATAACTCAAGACCTTGTCAAGCACATAGCCATGGCGTGTAATGATCAATAAATCTACAATATCACCTTAATCGTCGAAGAGAGCCTCTAGCTCATCGTGGATTCTCGTATTTATCTGCATTTGTTCCCCTATAACTACTACAACCATCTTTCTTCGCTTCCTCGTGATGTAACAACTTAACTCTTTATTTCAGAATTTTCCTTGATCTCAGGGTAACTCCTTTGTCCGTAACATTCATAACCAAATCTCGTTCTTTTCTTTTGCCTCCAGGGATAAGCCACATATAGCCTCATCTCCATCTTGCTTTAACCTTTCTTGGCGTTATATGTATCCACATGGCTCCTTATCTTACTCGTCCACAAGTCCACAAGACCTAGATACATAGTACAATGGATACACATGAGAAGTCATGTATTGTTGAGGTTAAACTAAAAAAAGTATTACATATGGGTGAGAAAACCCTTGTTGGTAGATCTTGTGAAAAAAGAATAGGTGGATCCCATTATCATAATACTTTACTCACAAGTGGGAAGAGGTGGGCTTGATCGACATAGCCCAATTGGCGCTAAATGCTACCTAGAGAAACAATTGGGTTGGGGAGTCTTAGGTAGTAAAAATATTAGACATTTCTCATTTTTTGTCTATTTGGATAGTCTTTTGAAGTCATGCGTGGGGATTTGAGGAATTTTTCATGGATTTAGATTCCTCAATCATTTATTTAGGGCCAAAGGCATGGTTGTCTTCCCTAGGATAGGTACATATTGCTCAAAGCCACCTAATGGCACGTATATAATCAATCATAGGCCAATGATACCCTTAGGATCCCATGTGTTGTTGGTGGATACCTTCTTAGCCTTGAATGGTTGGTTGGAAGATTCCTTTAGGGCTTGAGGTTTAGGTCTCCTCCATTGACCATGACCAAGGCCTCAAGACCATAAGACCTAGATATATATAACCATGGATACCATGCATGGTTCTTTGAGGCATTGTTCAAGGACCCAGATGCCTCAATGGTTTCTCCAGGGCCAAAGGCATGCTCTTCTCTCGTAGAATGTCATTCCCAAGGTCCCTGGACACCTACATAATTCTAAAAACCACCTACTGGTACCAATATTTTGTATCATTGGCCAATGATACCCTGATTCCATGTGTGGTTGGTGGAGGTAACCTACTTAACCCTAGATGGTTATAATATTGTTTTAGAGCCGGAGGTTCAAGTCTCCTCCAATGAGTATGTCCAAGGCCCAAGGGCCACAAGACCTAGGTACATAGTGCCATAGATACTACTGCAAATTCATGCATAGTGCTTCAAGGAAGTGTTTATGGCTCTGGATGCCTCAACAATTTCTTTAGGGCCAAAGGCAAGGTCTTCTTCCTTGATATACCATTCCCAAGGCCTTGAGACACCTACATGCTTCTCAAAAGCACATAATTTCACTGAAATCCTCAATCGTAGGCCAATGATACACTCAGAATGCCATGTGTGGTTAATCGAAGTAACTTCCTTATCCTTGGATGCTTAGAAGATTCCTTTAGGGATCGAGGTTTAGGTGTTCTCTTTTGAGCATGTTCTTCCTTTAGGTCCCTAATTTTAGGTTTCCTCCATTGACCATGTTGAAGTTTCCAAGGACACAAGACCTAGATACATAGTTCCTTGGATACCCCCATGAATTCATTTATGGCATTGTTCATGACTCTAGATGCCTAAATGATTTATTTAGGGCTAAAGGCATGGTCTTTTTCCCTATAGTACCATTTTGAAGGCCCTAAGACACATACATACTTCTCAAAACCACCTAATAGCATCAACATCCTCAATCATAGGTTAATGATACCTTAAGAAGGACATGTATGGTTGTTATAGGAAACCTTCTTAGCCCTGGATGGATAAACTTTTCTTTTATGGCTTGATATTTAGGTCTCATCCAATGACCATGTTGACGCTCCCATTTCCCCAATAGTTGGATACATAGTGTCGTGGTTACCCCTGCAAATTCATGCATGGTGATTTGAATATTGTTTCATGGCTCTTAATGCCTCAATGGTTTATTTAGGGCCCAGGGCATGGTATTTTCCCCTATAATGTCATTCCCAAGGCCTTGAGACACATACACATTTTTGAAAACCACCTAAGGGCACTGATATAATTAGTCATATGTCAATGAAACCCTAAGGAGTCCATGTGTGGTTGGTGTAGGAAACATTCTTATCCTTGGATGGATAGAAAAATTCTTTAGGGCCCAAGGTTTATGTCTCTTCCATTGACCATGTCCAAGACAACAAGGTCCCAAGACCTAAATACATAGAACCATAGATATGGTTGCAAAGTTATGCATGGTGATTTTAGACATTCTTCATGGATCTAGATGCCTCAATGGTTTTTTTAGGGAAACATTCATGGTCCTATTTCCTAGAGAATCATTCCCAAATCCCTAAGACACATACATTCTTCTCAAAACCACCTAGAATCATTAATATTCTCAATCATGGGCCAATGATACCTCAAGATCCCATGTGTGGTTGTTGGGGGCAATGTTACTAGCCTTGGGTGGCTAAAATATCATCATCCAATGCTACCTTTAAAAGGATATGTGTGGTTGGTTGAGGTATCCTTCTTATCCTTGGATGGATAGAAGATTCTTTCAGAGCCTGAGGTTCAGGTCCTCTCCCTTGATCATGTCCAATGCCCCAAGTCCTAATGACCTAGATGCATAGTGCCATGGATACATTCTGAAGCCATGCGTGGTGCTTTCTAGCATTATTTATGGCTTTGTATGCCTAAATCATTTCTTTAGGGCCAAGGGCATGGTCCTCTTCTATAGAGTGTCATTCCCAAGGCCTCGAGACATGTGTCTAATGCTCAAAACAAACTATTGGCATTAAAATCACTAATCATAGACCAATGATACTCTCAAGAGGCCATATGTGGTTGGTGAAGGCATCCTTCTTTTTCATGGATGGATATAAGTTTCCTTTAGGGCCTTATTTTTAAGTCTCTTTCATTGACCATGTCGAATTCCCTAAGGGCACAAGACCTAGATACATAATTCCATGGATATCCCTACAAAGTCATGTGTGGTTCTTCAAGGCATTGTTCATGGTTGTGGAATCCTCAATGACTTCTTTAGTGCTAAAATCATGTTATTCCTCCCTAGAACATCATTCTCAACACCCTTAAACATGTACATACTCCTCAAAAAACCCTAATATCACTAACGTCCTCATTCATAGGCCAATGACCCTCGAAAGGCGATGTGTTGTTGGTGGATAGAACCTTATTATGTCTAGATGGCTAGAAGATTCCATTAGATCTTGATCTTCATGCCTCCTCCCATGACCATTTCCAATCCCCCAAGTCCCCATGACTTGGATACACAGTGCCATGGATACCCTTGCAAAGTCACACATGGTGCTTTAAGGCATTGCTCATGGTTTTGGATTCCTTAATGGTTTCTTTAGAGACAAATGAATGGTCTTTCCCCTAGAATGTCATTGCCAAGGAAGTGAGACACATACATATTTTCAAACCCACCTACTGGAATTGTCATCCTTAATCATAGGCCAATGATACCCTCAGGAGGCCATGTTTGGTTGGTGGAGGAAAATTATTAGCCTTCGATGGATAAAAGATTTATTTAAGGCCCAAGGTTAAAATTTCTTCCACTGACCATGTCCAAGACCTCAAGTCCCTAAGACCTAGATACAAAGCTCAATGGATACCCTTGCAAAGTCATGCATGGTTCTTTGAGGCATTGTTCAGGGCTCTATATTTCCTAGTGCTCTATTTAGGGCCAAAGGAACGGTATTATTCTCTATAGCATCATTCCTGAAGTCCTAAGACACCTACATACTTCTCAAAATCACATAATGGTGTTAATATCCTCAATCACATGACAATGATACCCTCAATAGGTCATGTGTGGTTGGTTGAGGTGATCTTTTTAGCCTTGTATGGCTATAATATTCCATTATGGCTATAGGTTCAAGTCTCCTCCCTTGACCATGTCCAAGTTTCCAAGGCCCCAAGAAATGGATACATAGTGGCATGGATATCCATGCAAGGTCATGCATGGTTCTATAGGAATTGTTCATCACTCTAGATGCCCCAATTGTTTCTTTAAGGCCAAATGCATGGTTGTTTTCCCTACAACATCATTCCCAAGGCCCTGAGACATGTAGATACTACTCAAAACCACATAATGGCAATGACATAATCAATCATAGGCCAATGATACCCTCAAGAGGCCACGTGTTTTTAGTGGAGGCAATATTCTTAGCCTTAGATGGATGGAAGAATCATTTAGAGCACGAGATTTAGGTCTCCTCCACTAACCATGTTTAAGGCCCCAAGGCCACAATACATATATACATAGTGCCATAGATACCCCTCTGAAGTAATCAATGTTGCTTTTAGGTAGCATTCATGGTTCTAGATGCATCAATGATTTCTTTAGGGCCAAAAAAATGGTCTTCTTCCATGGAACATAATTCCCAAGGGATTAAGACACGTGCTTTCTACTTAATAGCACCGAACTATAACAACATCCTCAATCATAGGCCAATTATACAACTAGGAGATTGTGTATGGTTGGTGGAGGCAAACTTCTTACCCCTAGATAGTTACAAGCTTCCTTCAAGTGAAAAGGTTAAGGTATCCTCCACTAACCATGTGTTGTTGTTGGAGGAGACCTTTTTGGTGGAGGAAACCTTCTTAGCCCTGGATGGCTAGAAGATTCCTTTAGTGGTCGATATTTAGGTCTCCTCCATTGACCTTATCTAAGGATAAAAGGCCATAAGAACTAGATACATAGTGTATAAATGGATTTGGATGCCTTAACTATTTCTTTAGGGATTAAGCCATGGTCATCTTCTATGTAATATCATTATGAAGGCCTTGGGATACATACATAAGGATCTTGCTTTAATTTTATGACTCCAATAAAGGACATGAGATCCATCCCTCTATGCAAAAACTCTTGATTATGCTCATATCCAACTATTATGTCAAATGTCAACTTTAAATGGTGTATGTTATGGTTCGTGGTCTTGATCATTGCCCATTACCTCAATAATATTATGTTAGGATATAATTCTTTCAATTTCTTCCCCAACTATTACTGAGACGCATCTCTAGTACGCAAAACCACATATTTCCACCCATATCCCACTTTGAGAAAAATGATATCTTATACATTGCATGATCTGCTAAGTGATAGTTTGAGTAATTGTTATTAGCCTGATATGCCTAAAACCCTCCTTTAGGGCCTAGTTCTTGTAGTTCCTCTCATGATTATGTCTAAGGTTTGCATACCTAGTGTCACTTATATGAATGCTCAGATGCCAAGGATAGTGTTTGGAGTTTATGGGTGCGGTTTAAAGCTTCCCTTAAGGTTTAAGGCCCAGGTTTCCTCCTATGACATTATACAAAAACCTAAGACCCGTGCATACTAGAAAAAAAATCATAATGGTGTTGATTTCCTTACTTAGAGGTAAATAATAACCTCAATATGTCATGTGCAGTGCTTTGAGTTGTTGTATTTTTCCTTGGATGCACAAAATATTTTTCTAGGGAATAAGACTTAGGTTTACTCTCTCAAACATGTTAAGGGCCTAAACACCCATATATAGTGCTTAAAAACAACCTCTTACTTACATTAATACCCCGAATATCAAGCCAAGGATACCCTTAGGAGGCCTTATGTGTTTTTTCAAGGTATACTTGTTCATCTTATATGCCTAGAGATTTACTCCAAGGTCCAAGGCATGGGGTTCCTTCTTTAACCATCTTTATGCCCTAAAGACTTATACCTAGTTTTAGTTCCTACAACTCCCCCCATTATTCCTATTATAAGGCCATATATATTCTCAAAAACTCATTTGTGTTAGTGTGACAAATCATTATTATCCCTACATGCCTAGAAGTTTAATTTGGGTTAAGGCCTACGTTTCCTCTCTTAACTAGGTTGAGGGCCAATAGACCTATCACTAGTGATCAAAACCTTATAATGCAATCAATATCCACACATAGATGTTAAGAATATTATTAGGAATATATGTGTGTTGACCATATTTCTTGGTCCTAGATTCCTAAAAGATTCATTTAGGGCCCAAGGAAGAGGTTTCCTCCCTCAGACATCTTCAAGGATTTGAGATCCATGCCTTGTGCACAAAGCCCAGTAATGATATTAATATCCATTAGAAAATTTAATCATATCAATAAAAATATGCCCTATCAAAAAATGAAATCTCAATTCAAATCATTTTTATTAATATTTTATAATAGTAATAAATTAAAAATGGTTGTATTTAATTATTTGTCAAATTTGAGAATCATGGGTATTTATTTGCTTGAATAATATTGAAAATGACTAGTCGACTTGAGCTATTTAGAAAATAATTATTTGTGAACTTGTTGTGTTTGTTGTGCAACACCTCATAAATGAATCATGTTAGCTTTTTGGTTTAAATAGTGATAAAAACAAATAATTGAATTTGTTGTGATTGTGGTTTAAAACCTCATAAATTAATCATGGGCATTTATTTGAATGAAAAAAGTTGAATTAAGTTATCACAAAATAATTATTTATGGCGTTGTCGTGTTTATGGTGCAAATCATCATAATTAAATCATTTTTGTACATGTCCATGTGACAAATATGAGCTTATCCCTACTATATGGTACTTGACAGCATGACATTTATTTATGCTTAGGATTCCTTTAGGCTAAGGCCTATGATTGTTCGTTCAACAATGTTGAGGGCCATTGGACCTATCCCTAGTGATTAAAAACTTATAATGGTGTGAATGCCCATACTTAAAGGCTAAGAATACTCTTAGGAATATGTGTGGAGACCTTTGTGGTGTCTTTCTTGGTCCTATATTTCTAAAAGCTTCTTTTAGGGCCTTAGCTAGAGGTTTTCTCCATTGATCATATAGATGGATCTAAGACCCATGTCTTGTGTTAAGAACCTAATAATAATACTAATTTCAACAATTTATGAAGATAAAAATATCTCAAATGAATAATCAAATTTAAATTCAAATAATTTTATTACTACTTTATAATAGTAATAAATTAAAAATCGTTGTTTTTATTTATTTGTCGATTGTATTTACATGTTTAAATAATATAAAAAATGAATAAATGAATTGAGCTATTTTCGAAATATTTTTTTTGAACTTGTTGTGCTTGTGGTGTAAACCTCATAAATGATTTGTCGATTGTATTTATATGTTTAAATAATATAAAAAATGAATAAATGAATCGAGCTATTTTTCAAATAGTTTTTTTGAACTTGTTGTGCTTGTGGTGTAAACCTCATAAATGAATCACGTGAATTTATTTTCTTAAATATTCTAGGTGAATTTATTTGCTTAAATATTCTAAATATAAATATTTGAACTTCTTGTAAGTATGGTGCAAAAAATCATAAATTAATCTTTGATCATTTATTTTAATTGATGAAAAAATAAATAAAGATTGAATTGAGTTATTTTCAAAATAATTATTTGTGAATTTGTTTATGGTGCAAATCCACATAACTAAATCCCACGTGTATATGTCCATGTGGAAAAGAATATCTTAGCACCACTTTATGGTACTTGCCAACATGGCATTTCTCATAAAGGTAAAACTCAATTTCCAATAATATTAACTAATATAGCACCATATTAACACCACAAAATATAAGTGGTGGTAATACCACCACTTTAACACCACAAAATATAAATGGTGCTAATAACACCACTTTAACACCACATAAATGTAAATGGTGCCAATACCACCACATTTACACCACAAACTATAACTTGTGCTAACTTGTGGTGCTAAAAGATGGATTTTCTTGTTGTGATTGGTTTATAACCAGGAAATCACAGCCACAAGGTAACTTCTCAATATACATGATTCTTACATTCACATCGATTCAATTTATGTATTATGCAGGTGGTGCTTTTTTTTATTGGATCACCAATACCATAAATCAGTACTACTTACCTGAGATGAGGTGAGCTTAATCCCACATATGCCGATGTATCTCTCGATTACGAGAGCCTGAGATGATGCGCAAATCTAAAGTTGAGTGTAGCGAGTATAAAGTTGAGGTGGGTATGGCCGTGGAAATGGGACAGGATGGCAAAGGAAAAGGGTAGCGTCACGGTTGTTGGAGATGCGTTGCACCACATAACACCAGATCTGGGTCAAGGTGCTTGCTAAGATTGGGAAGACGCTGTAGTTTTGGCTAGATGCCTCTCAGTCTTGAATTTAAATTTAGACGACAATTTGGGAGGACAACAAGAAAGATAAAAGAAATGGAGAGTGTTGGAGACGCGTTGCACCCCATGACGACAGGGCTGGCTCAGCGTACGACAATCCGGGGTAAGGAGAAGAAGAAAGATACAAGAATGCTCATGGGAATTGGTTTAGGGTTTACTTAGAGATTTTACAGATATATATTTCATGGAGAACGAACTCAGCAACCACTTATGCAAACAAAAACTGAATTGACTATTGGTTACAATATGAAAACCAACCAAAAATGCATCTATGTTTTCAAACAATCATGCAGCTAACAAAATCAATTAACTATTGATTACAATACGGAAACCGAACAAAGAAAGAAGAAATTATGGACAAATACTCACTATCCGATCTGAGAGGGAAATGCCAATCCATATATGGCTGCACACCATGCATGTATGTACTACTGCTCATATTCTGCCTCCCCCACCAATCTGAGCAGCCAATGTTTAACGAGATATTGCTGCGCACCTTGCCCTTACTGCTGCTCATCCCCAATGTTCTACAGTTCTATAATTTTTCCTCCCTCCAAATTAATGAGATTTTCTTCGGCGCCTGAAGTAATTCTTTTTTCCTCGTCACAGCAAACCGAAAACGCTGAGGACGAGGTTGAGACAGTCGCCCATCCCGCACACTGGATCGTTTGCTTATGTTCCACAGGCGGTTTCTCTCGCCTCCTTCCATTTCGGGAAACCCAATCATGCCAAAATAACCTTCCTGACTGAGCCGACAATCCTCCCTTCAAGAAACTGCTTGAGGACATGATACATGAAAGTCTTAAACTTCGAAAAAGGTATAAGTTCATCGATATTTGGTCTGTGAGTGACGAAGAACTGGCTAGGATCTTCTCAAAATGGTTTATTTCTTTTGTGATTAATAAGGTTAGGAATAAGGACATGAAAGTCCTTATTCCTAACCTGCTCTTCGGTTTGACTTGCCTATTGTGTGAATGAGAAAAATACGCCTATAGCTATATTCTTGGTGCATGGAATAGTAAGGACAATTTTGATTCAAAATTTGATAAAATGTTTAACATAAAGTAATTAAATTTGACTAAATTTGGAATAAAAAGAAATTTAATTTATATATATTAATAAATTTTTTTTTTAATGTATTTTATGTTTTATATATTAAGTTTTGAAACAATAAGTATACTTATGTTGATAGGTGTAAGAATAATTTTTATGAGTATTATTCTCTCTAAATTTATAGAATTGAAGTTGATCTCCAAAAGTCTTAGTTTCACAAAAAAAAATCAGTCATTTTTATTATTAGTTTTAACTATGTGTTTCAGGTAAAAAAGAACTTCTACAAATTTAGCAAGTCCAATTGGTAAATGAAATTTCAACTCCATTGATTCCCTCCTTTTAGGAGGCACCAATCATGTCATTACCTTGATGGTTATATCAAAATCAAGGATTGATCAAACAACATTATTATATCAGCATCCTATAGGTGGAGAATACTTTGTATCACAACAAGAAAATCCATCTTTTAGCACCACAAGTTAGCACAAGTTATAGTTTGTGGTGTAAATGTGGTGGTATTGGCACCATTTACATTTATGTGGTGTGAAAGTGGTGTTATTAGCACCATTTATATTTTGTGGTGTTAAAGTGGTGGTATTACCACCACTTATATTTTGTGGTGTTAATATGGTGCTATATTAGTTAATATTATTGGAAATTGAGTTTTACCTTTATGAGAAATGCCATGTTGGCAAGTACCATAAAGTGGTGCTAAGATATTCTTTTCCACATGGACATATACACGTGGGATTTAGTTATGTGGATTTGCACCATAAACAAATTCACAAATAATTATTTTGAAAATAACTCAATTCAATCTTTATTTATTTTTTCATCAATTAAAATAAATGATCAAAGATTAATTTATGATTTTTTGCACCATACTTACAAGAAGTTCAAATATTTATATTTAGAATATTTAAGCAAATAAATTCACCTAGAATATTTAAGAAAATAAATTCACGTGATTCATTTATGAGGTTTACACCACAAGCACAACAAGTTCAAAAAAACTATTTGAAAAATAGCTCGATTCATTTATTCATTTTTTATATTATTTAAACATATAAATACAATCGACAAATCATTTATGAGGTTTACACCACAAGCACAACAAGTTCAAAAAAAATATTTCGAAAATAGCTCAATTCATTTATTCATTTTTTATATTATTTAAACATGTAAATACAATCGACAAATAAATAAAAACAACGATTTTTAATTTATTACTATTATAAAGTAGTAATAAAATTATTTGAATTTAAATTTGATTATTCATTTGAGATATTTTTATCTTCATAAATTGTTGAAATTAGTATTATTATTAGGTTCTTAACACAAGACATGGGTCTTAGATCCATCTATATGATCAATGGAGAAAACCTCTAGCTAAGGCCCTAAAAGAAGCTTTTAGAAATATAGGACCAAGAAAGACACCACAAAGGTCTCCACACATATTCCTAAGAGTATTCTTAGCCTTTAAGTATGGGCATTCACACCATTATAAGTTTTTAATCACTAGGGATAGGTCCAATGGCCCTCAACATTGTTGAACGAACAATCATAGGCCTTAGCCTAAAGGAATCCTAAGCATAAATAAATGTCATGCTGTCAAGTACCATATAGTAGGGATAAGCTCATATTTGTCACATGGACATGTACAAAAAGGATTTAATTATGATGATTTGCACCATAAACACGACAACGCCATAAATAATTATTTTGTGATAACTTAATTCAACTTTTTTCATTCAAATAAATGCCCATGATTAATTTATGAGGTTTTAAACCACAATCACAACAAATTCAATTATTTGTTTTTATCACTATTTAAACCAAAAAGCTAACATGATTCATTTATGAGGTGTTGCACAACAAACACAACAAGTTCACAAATAATTATTTTCTAAATAGCTCAAGTCGACTAGTCATTTTCAATATTATTCAAGCAAATAAATACCCATGATTCTCAAATTTGACAAATAATTAAATACAACCATTTTTAATTTATTACTATTATAAAATATTAATAAAAATGATTTGAATTGAGATTTCATTTTTTGATAGGGCATATTTTTATTGATATGATTAAATTTTCTAATGGATATTAATATCATTACTGGGCTTTGTGCACAAGGCATGGATCTCAAATCCTTGGAGATGTTTGAGGGAGGAAACCTCTTCCTTGGGCCCTAAATGAATCTTTTAGGAATCTAGGACCAAGAAATATGGTCAACACACATATATTCCTAATAATATTCTTAACATCTATGTGTGGATATTGATTGCATTATAAGGTTTTGATCACTAGTGATAGGTCTATTGGCCCTCAACCTAGTTAAGAGAGGAAACGTAGGCCTTAACCCAAATTAAAATTCTAGGCATGTAGGGATAATAATGATTTGTCACACTAACACAAATGAGTTTTTGAGAATATATATGGCCTTATAATAGGAATAATGGGGGGAGTTGTAGGAACTAAAACTAGGTATAAGTCTTTAGGGCATAAAGATGGTTAAAGAAGGAACCCCATGCCTTGGACCTTGGAGTAAATCTCTAGGCATATAAGATGAACAAGTATACCTTGAAACAACACATAAGGCCTCCTAAGGGTATCCTTGGCTTGATATTGGGGGTATTAATGTAAGTAAGAGGTTGTTTTTAAGCACTATATATGGGTGTTTAGGCCCTTAACATGTTTGAGAGAGTAAACCTAAGTCTTATTCCCTAGAAAAATATTTTGTGCATCCAAGGAAAAATACAACAACTCAAAGCACTGCACATGACATATTGAGGTTATTATTTACCTCTAAGTAAGGAAATCAACACCATTATGATTTTTTTTCTAGTATGCACGGGTCTTAGGTTTTTGTATAATGTCATAGGAGGAAACCTGGGCCTTAAACCTTAAGGGAAGCTTTAAACCGCACCCAAAAACTCCAAACACTATCCTTGGCATCTGAGCATTCATATAAGTGACACTAGGTATGCAAACCTTAGACATAATCATGAGAGGAACTACAAGAACTAGGCCCTAAAGGAGGGTTTTAGGCATATCAGGCTAATAACAATTACTCAAACTATCACTTAGCAGATCATGCAATGTATAAGATATCATTTTTCTCAAAGTGGGATATGGGTGGAAATATGTGGTTTTGCGTACTAGAGATGCGTCTCAGTAATAGTTGGGGAAGAAATTGAAAGAATTATATCCTAACATAATATTATTGAGGTAATGGGCAATGATCAAGACCACGAACCATAACATACACCATTTAAAGTTGACATTTGACATAATAGTTGGATATGAGCATAATCAAGAGTTTTTGCATAGAGGGATGGATCTCATGTCCTTTATTGGAGTCATAAAATTAAAGCAAGATCCTTATGTATGTATCCCAAGGCCTTCATAATGATATTACATAGAAGATGACCATGGCTTAATCCCTAAAGAAATAGTTAAGGCATCCAAATCCATTTATACACTATGTATCTAGTTCTTATGGCCTTTTATCCTTAGATAAGGTCAATGGAGGAGACCTAAATATCGACCACTAAAGGAATCTTCTAGCCATCCAGGGATAAGAAGGTTTCCTCCACCAAAAAGGTCTCCTCCAACAACAACACATGGTTAGTGGAGGATACCTTAACCTTTTCACCTGAAGGAAGCTTGTAACTATCTAGGGGTAAGAAGTTTGCCTCCACCAACCATACACAATCTCCTAGTTGTATAATTGGCCTATGATTGAGGATGTTGTTATAGTTCGGTGCTATTAAGTAGAAAGCACGTGTCTTAATCCCTTGGGAATTATGTTCCATGGAAGAAGACCATTTTTTTGGCCCTAAAGAAATCATTGATGCATCTAGAACCATGAATGCTACCTAAAAGCAACATTGATTACTTCAGAGGGGTATCTATGGCACTATGTATATATGTATTGTGGCCTTGGGGCCTTAAACATGGTTAGTGGAGGAGACCTAAATCTCGTGCTCTAAATGATTCTTCCATCCATATAAGGCTAAGAATATTGCCTCCACTAAAAACACGTGGCCTCTTGAGGGTATCATTGGCCTATGATTGATTATGTCATTGCCATTATGTGGTTTTGAGTAGTATCTACATGTCTCAGGGCCTTGGGAATGATGTTGTAGGGAAAACAACCATGCATTTGGCCTTAAAGAAACAATTGGGGCATCTAGAGTGATGAACAATTCCTAGAGAACCATGCATGACCTTGCATGGATATCCATGCCACTATGTATCCATTTCTTGGGGCCTTGGAAACTTGGACATGGTCAAGGGAGGAGACTTGAACCTATAGCCATAATGGAATATTATAGCCATACAAGGCTAAAAAGATCGCCTCAACCAACCACACATGACCTATTGAGGGTATCATTGTCATGTGATTGAGGATATTAACACCATTATGTGATTTTGAGAAGTATGTAGGTGTCTTAGGACTTCAGGAATGATGCTATAGAGAATAATACCGTTCCTTTGGCCCTAAATAGAGCACTAGGAAATATAGAGCCCTGAACAATGCCTCAAAGAACCATGCATGACTTTGCAAGGGTATCCATTGAGCTTTGTATCTAGGTCTTAGGGACTTGAGGTCTTGGACATGGTCAGTGGAAGAAATTTTAACCTTGGGCCTTAAATAAATCTTTTATCCATCGAAGGCTAATAATTTTCCTCCACCAACCAAACATGGCCTCCTGAGGGTATCATTGGCCTATGATTAAGGATGACAATTCCAGTAGGTGGGTTTGAAAATATGTATGTGTCTCACTTCCTTGGCAATGACATTCTAGGGGAAAGACCATTCATTTGTCTCTAAAGAAACCATTAAGGAATCCAAAACCATGAGCAATGCCTTAAAGCACCATGTGTGACTTTGCAAGGGTATCCATGGCACTGTGTATCCAAGTCATGGGGACTTGGGGGATTGGAAATGGTCATGGGAGGAGGCATGAAGATCAAGATCTAATGGAATCTTCTAGCCATCTAGACATAATAAGGTTCTATCCACCAACAACACATCGCCTTTCGAGGGTCATTGGCCTATGAATGAGGACGTTAGTGATATTAGGGTTTTTTGAGGAGTATGTACATGTTTAAGGGTGTTGAGAATGATGTTCTAGGGAGGAATAACATGATTTTAGCACTAAAGAAGTCATTGAGGATTCCACAACCATGAACAATGCCTTGAAGAACCACACATGACTTTGTAGGGATATCCATGGAATTATGTATCTAGGTCTTGTGCCCTTAGGGAATTCGACATGGTCAATGAAAGAGACTTAAAAATAAGGCCCTAAAGGAAACTTATATCCATCCATGAAAAAGAAGGATGCCTTCACCAACCACATATGGCCTCTTGAGAGTATCATTGGTCTATGATTAGTGATTTTAATGCCAATAGTTTGTTTTGAGCATTAGACACATGTCTCGAGGCCTTGGGAATGACACTCTATAGAAGAGGACCATGCCCTTGGCCCTAAAGAAATGATTTAGGCATACAAAGCCATAAATAATGCTAGAAAGCACCACGCATGGCTTCAGAATGTATCCATGGCACTATGCATCTAGGTCATTAGGACTTGGGGCATTGGACATGATCAAGGGAGAGGACCTGAACCTCAGGCTCTGAAAGAATCTTCTATCCATCCAAGGATAAGAAGGATACCTCAACCAACCACACATATCCTTTTAAAGGTAGCATTGGATGATGATATTTTAGCCACCCAAGGCTAGTAACATTGCCCCCAACAACCACACATGGGATCTTGAGGTATCATTGGCCCATGATTGAGAATATTAATGATTCTAGGTGGTTTTGAGAAGAATGTATGTGTCTTAGGGATTTGGGAATGATTCTCTAGGAAATAGGACCATGAATGTTTCCCTAAAAAAACCATTGAGGCATCTAGATCCATGAAGAATGTCTAAAATCACCATGCATAACTTTGCAACCATATCTATGGTTCTATGTATTTAGGTCTTGGGACCTTGTTGTCTTGGACATGGTCAATGGAAGAGACATAAACCTTGGGCCCTAAAGAATTTTTCTATCCATCCAAGGATAAGAATGTTTCCTACACCAACCACACATGGACTCCTTAGGGTTTCATTGACATATGACTAATTATATCAGTGCCCTTAGGTGGTTTTCAAAAATGTGTATGTGTCTCAAGGCCTTGGGAATGACATTATAGGGGAAAATACCATGCCCTGGGCCCTAAATAAACCATTGAGGCATTAAGAGCCATGAAACAATATTCAAATCACCATGCATGAATTTGCAGGGGTAACCACGACACTATGTATCCAACTATTGGGGAAATGGGAGCGTCAACATGGTCATTGGATGAGACCTAAATATCAAGCCATAAAAGAAAAGTTTATCCATCCAGGGCTAAGAAGGTTTCCTATAACAACCATACATGTCCTTCTTAAGGTATCATTAACCTATGATTGAGGATGTTGATGCTATTAGGTGGTTTTGAGAAGTATGTATGTGTCTTAGGGCCTTAAAAATGGTACTATAGGGAAAAAGACCATGCCTTTAGCCCTAAATAAATCATTTAGGCATCTAGAGTCATGAACAATGCCATAAATGAATTCATGGGGGTATCCAAGGAACTATGTATCTAGGTCTTGTGTCCTTGGAAACTTCAACATGGTCAATGGAGGAAACCTAAAATTAGGGACCTAAAGGAAGAACATGCTCAAAAGAGAACACCTAAACCTCGATCCCTAAAGGAATCTTCTAAGCATCCAAGGATAAGGAAGTTACTTCGACTAACCACACATGGCATTCTGAGTGTATCATTGGCCTACGATTGAGGATTTCAGTGAAATTATGTGCTTTTGAGAAGCATGTAGGTGTCTCAAGGCCTTGGGAATGGTATATCAAGGAAGAAGACCTTGCCTTTGGCCCTAAAGAAATTGTTGAGGCATCCAGAGCCATAAACACTTCCTTGAAGCACTATTCATGAATTTGCAGTAGTATCTATGGCACTATGTACCTAGGTCTTGTGGCCCTTGGGCCTTGGACATACTCATTGGAGGAGACTTGAACCTCCAGCTCTAAAACAATATTATAACCATCTAGGGTTAAGTAGGTTACCTCCACCAACCACACATGGAATCAGGGTATCATTGGCCAATGATACAAAATATTGGTACCAGTAGGTGGTTTTTAGAATTATGTAGGTGTCCAGGGACCTTGGGAATGACATTCTACGAGAGAAGAGCATGCCTTTGGCCCTGGAGAAACCATTGAGGCATCTGGGTCCTTGAACAATGCCTCAAAGAACCATGCATGGTATCCATGGTTATATATATCTAGGTCTTATGGTCTTGAGGCCTTGGTCATGGTCAATGGAGGAGACCTAAACCTCAAGCCCTAAAGGAATCTTCCAACCAACCATTCAAGGCTAAGAAGGTATCCACCAACAACACATGGGATCCTAAGGGTATCATTGGCCTATGATTGATTATATACGTGCCATTAGGTGGCTTTGAGCAATATGTACCTATCCTAGGGAAGACAACCATGCCTTTGGCCCTAAATAAATGATTGAGGAATCTAAATCCATGAAAAATTCCTCAAATCCCCACGCATGACTTCAAAAGACTATCCAAATAGACAAAAAATGAGAAATGTCTAATATTTTTACTACCTAAGACTCCCCAACCCAATTGTTTCTCTAGGTAGCATTTAGCGCCAATTGGGCTATGTCGATCAAGCCCACCTCTTCCCACTTGTGAGTAAAGTATTATGATAATGGGATCCACCTATTCTTTTTTCACAAGATCTACCAACAAGGGTTTTCTCACCCATATGTAATACTTTTTTTAGTTTAACCTCAACAATACATGACTTCTCATGTGTATCCATTGTACTATGTATCTAGGTCTTGTGGACTTGTGGACGAGTAAGATAAGGAGCCATGTGGATACATATAACACCAAGAAAGGTTAAGGCAAGATGGAGATGAGGCTATATGTGGCTTATCCCTGGAGGCAAAAGAAAAGAACGAGATTTGGTTATGAATGTTACGGACAAAGGAGTTACCCTGAGATCAAGGAAAATTCTGAAATAAAGAGTTAAGTTGTTACATCACGAGGAAGCGAAGAAAGATGGTTGTAGTAGTTATAGGGGAACAAATGCAGATAAATACGAGAATCCACGATGAGCTAGAGGCTCTCTTCGACGATTAAGGTGATATTGTAGATTTATTGATCATTACACGCCATGGCTATGTGCTTGACAAGGTCTTGAGTTATAATAGGGAAAAAGGTAGAGTAAGAGAGTGTAGGCATGATAAAGAGTTTATCCACGAAAGTAGCGAGGTGATTTACAACCCAATATGGGGGAGTTGTTGTCACATTGCACTATGTAACATAACGTTCCCAAAAATAAAAATTAATTATAAAAATTATAAAAATAAATAATCATTAATTTATTTTTTTAATCTTAACCACAAAATTCAATCAAATTTTACAACCTCTCCAACATACTTAATTTGCTATTTTTTTTCTTTCGATTTAACAAACTACCTTATCATAATTCCACAATACCTTTGAACAAAAAGATATCTTTAAATAGAGAATATTAAGAACATAAAATACAAAACTACAAATTAAATATATAATATATTTTTTTTTAAAAATGAAATAAATTCACTTTTTGTTCAACCAGAAAATTACATCCAAAATTTAGAAACTCTCTAGTATGCTTAATTTAGCTTCTGACCTAGATACGGTTAAAAACATAAAATACCAAAATTAAATATATAATATAAAAAATTAAAAAAATGAAATAAATTCAAGTTTTATGAAACCACAAAACCACATCCAAAATTTAAAAACTTCTGAAATCCCAAAATTTAAAAACTAAGCGGTATATCTTTGAAATCCCCAAAATTTAAAAACTAAGCGGTATCTCTTTGAAATCCCCAAAATTTTAAAACTACGCGGTATATCATTTTTGAAATCCCCAAAATTTTAAAACTACGCAGTATATCTTTGAACAAGTTAACGGTGATCACAGGAATCCATTCTGAAATTAATGGTTTCTTTCCATAGTTACCCACCACCCATTTTTTATTTTGTATCGAAAATCCAATACAAACAGTGAGCAATGGACCCGGGAAGAGGAGAAGTAGTATTTCACCTAGGAACAGAGTCCCTTGATAATACATTCCAGACAGCAAGGAAGGATCAAGGATGGATATGGAAACTTTGGGAAGGAAGTTGGGTCTTGCAGAGGACAATACATCCATTAGAAAAGCCTAGAAGCTGAGGCGTCTTAGCAATGTGCATTTTAATTCATTGACATTTGATGTGGTATGTTAATTCAAAGAATCCTCTCAGGGTTATTGCTGTGCTTTAATTTTTGCATTGTATTTTGTATATAGCAGAGGGACCTTGATTCCTTGTTTTTGTTCACAGGGCGAGGTCTGCAAATCTGTGCTCTGCTTGGAGCTAGCCACTACCAAGTGAATCTCTAAATCTTTTATATTTTTTCTCTTCTGCTAAATACCCAACTAGGTTTTATATTATGTTCAGATTTATCAATACATATCAATAGTTGTATACGGGGTTCATTGCCTGGAATTGCTTGTGGGTTTCTTATTTCTGACTGCATTGAGAGAAGCGAGGTGTTGGGGCTGGGGTGGCCATTATCTATCAATACTTTGTATGTGTGTTTGTGCATAACAATGCATTGTTTTCATCTAAACCTGGGTCTGGTATTCACCTTGAAGTTGTGTAGCATGAGGATGTTATTTAGAATTCTCAACCCATGTGTGATATGCACCTCAAATTTGCAAATTTGAAGGATGGAATTTAGGAAAATGGGTGGCATTTCGAATATTAAATTCATGCATGCAGCCCAGATAATTTCAACATGAGGCACATATTCGATCTGGTTGTAGAAGGGCATGTGTGAGCATATTTATTTTCTCTACCCCAAATCGATTTTAGATTGTGACAATGGAAATGCAGAGCCCATTTGATTTACTTGAGGCCCATTTCTTGCTTGCAGACTATGGGTTCATTTTTTATAGACAGAAGGCCATTGACCTCACTCGCATGTCAGAGAAGGCCTACACAAGATCCTTGAATGCAATGCAAAATGCTCTCGGTGCAAGGTGAATGAAATTTGTCAAATACTATTGCATTTCTTGATTTCTGAATTTGCATAATACAGAATTCTTGATCATGTATTGCATTTTGATTTGTTAACTGGATCACAGGCCCAAGCTAGACATAAGAGAACTAGGAATAAAATTCGGGTGTCTTAGATTGATTGGGTCTGCCCAAAGAGCACTGTCTCTATAAGTTCAATATAATTTGAATCATAAGCACTACTCAGTCCAATTGCTTGGCCTGATCACGTATTTGTTCTATTATGGAATTCATGGCCCGCTAAAATGAGAATGTATAAAAAATAAATAAAGAATTCATAAGGTGAAGACCCTACTGGTAGGTCGCAAAAATTTCCAGAATAAGAGGTGCTTCTATTTCTTACATAATCCCAATTTCAGGATGCAAAAGTTACAAAAAGTTGTGGCCATTATAGCTTATATATATTTAGATTTAACCTTAAATAACCCTAGGTGAATTGCTTTTGGGGTTTACAAGTGGTACTTGATATAAATAATGTATTTAGCGAGCGATAAGTAAATGAAATGTTTAATAGGGCTCGATAAACCTGAGAGCCAATTGAGTGATACCGGGAGAGGTTTACTATATAATGGCACATTATAAAAGCTATAGTGACCTTATAGCTATTCATATGGTGAAGCTTGTGTAACCACCTACTTGCCTACTCTCTCTTACTTGCCAAGCTTTCTTCCAACGCCAAAAAACTGAATGAATGAATCATATGCGAGTACGCCTAAAGGTTGGGTGGGATGGATAGTAGAAAACCAAAATGTGAGCTTTGTCCAGTTGTGGCTCGTCCAGGCCTAGTTCCGAGATCTTGCTTGAGAGGTCTCTTATTAATCTCAACCATCACATCATCTTACATTGAGGTTTATTGGACCTGTCCTTGTACTTCCCTCAATATTAAACAACATTCTCATATTTACTTGTGGGTTTGTTAGAGAGGCCTAATGCAAGAAAATAACTTTAGATACAAGGAGAAATTTGTAGCTGATTTTCCTGAGCCTCGGTGTTCAAGCGCTGATTTTAGCCATCCTGTATTTATTGTAGTGGCATTTTACTTATGTGCAAGAAGGAACAAGGTTAAGAGCATACATTCAATAAGATGTTTGAGTTCTTTCTGATGAGTCAATTATTTAGACAATGTTAAGTTGTTTGAGTTATTTTCCATGAATAATGGCAGTTACCTTGCAGTTGATTTTTTGTACAACAGTAGTTCATGGGGAGTAAAAATTCATTGGACGATGTTGGAAACAACTAGAAGTCGACAAGACAATATTGATTGAGATTTGTGGTACATCTGACTCAGAATCCTCAAGTGTAAGATTCATTACTGTAGCTCAAGTTTAGCCTTCCTGTTCTTCTATTTTCAAGCTTTTCAATAATGGTTGTGTTCTAGAACATGGAAAGTTGCATTGAATTACCTGTATTTAATTGTAACTATTTAAGTATAAGGCAATGATGAATAACTTTTTCACAACATTACGTACCTTTATCATAGTGCTATTTCCTCTTCTGATGTATTTTATTATTCTGTATCAGGTTGCAGCATCTATGAATGACCTTTGCTTTGATATTGTTGGAATTTCAAAAGAAAAGAAGGATCCAAAGTCTGTGAAGAATAATAGAGATAGGACTATACATGAATGTCCCTTTGTTTCCTTGTTTCCCATTTAGAAGAAAACATAACTTTTGAAATTGGATCTCATACTTAATTTAACAATTTTTTTAGTCTTTCGATTTCACAAACTACCCTTCTGATCATAATTCCATTTTTTTCCCTCGCAATTTCGCTTTGAGGCACCTAGCTTCGGTAGCTATATTGGTTTTGTAGAGATTTCAATTTGTTGAACAAAAGTAAAGACAAGAGACTTACTGAGACTAAGATCAAATCAGAGTCGGTTAAATGGGTATAAATAGAGAAATCCATAACGTATGAAATTTAAATCAGAGTCGGTTAAATGGGTATAATTATGGGGAGTTCTGGGTTGTCTCTGCTGTAACGTTTGGGGTGGTAGCAGCAAGGATTTCTCTATTGTTTTGGCCTTCCGGGCCTGGCTCAGCTCTGGTCATCAAGAGTTTGGAGAAGAAACATGTTGTGATAACTGGAGGATCGAGTGGTATTGGGCTTGGAATGGCGCATGAAGTGATTCTGCAGGGACGTTTTGTTACTTTGATTTCCAGAATGCTAATCTTCAGGATGCAGTTCAACTCCTTGTCAAAGACGTGTCATGTGATCCAACTAGAGTATCAGTAAAGGTACTCCAAAAGATATATCATAATGTTTAAGCACCGTGAAAACATTCATATTCGAACAATACATAATTATATTTAATTATTGTGAATATTGTTTATTCTGTTTGTTTGTGAGACATGATAAAAGTAACCCTTGATGCAGGTTGCAGATGTAAGTGATTATCAGGCAATTACCCAAGCAATCCAAGAGGCTTTTCAGTGGAAACCTATCGATATCCTTATTTGTAACGCTAGATTAACTCGAGGTGGGCAACTGGAGAATCAAATTGTTGAAGATCTGGAGCTAGTAATCGGAACTAATCTCAATGGAACGGTTTACCCAGTCCATGCAGCTCTGCCCTTGATGAAGCAGCGTAGCAAGGAAAACCCAAGATTCATTGTGTTCAGAGGCTCCCAAGCATCTTTGGTGTGAGAACTTCAACATATAGAGCTGTGATAGTACTTTGATTCTCTAGTTTAGTGTGGGTTTATCCAATTTAATTTTTATATTTAGATCTAGTAGCATAATTGGTAGTAGCATAATTGGAGAATAAAATATACATAATGAAAAAATATAGTAATAATAAAATATTTAAATAAATTGTTATAATATTTTTAATTAAATATATCATAAATGGATATAGATATTTATACAACCAAACATATATTTTTAAAACAAAAATATAAAATCTCATCAATAACTTTAGATATAAATTGTTACACTAATACTAAATAAATATTTGATGAATTTGAATTTGCTCTAAATTTTCTTAACACAAACTACGACTACAACCTAATTATATTTCCTACAAACTACCAATACAACCTAATTATATTATTATGATTTGATATCATGCTTTTGCTTAACATATAATAATGATGGTAGTTTGTGTTTTATGGAGTAGTGCAAAAAAATATAAATCACTTATTATATATATAATTTATATATAATATGTGATTTATATTTTTTTCACCATTTATTATTTTATGGTGCTTTGCACCACTTGTTATTTTATGGTGCTTTGCACCACTTGTTATTTTATGGTGCTTTGCACCATATACAAGGTTGTGTATATTAAATAATAATAATAATAATAATTCTGGTGTTTTGCACCAAAAAGTCTCAATCCATGTTGGATTGTTTTGGTGTATTGCACCACAAGAGTTCAATCCACCTAAGATTGGTTTTGGTGGTTTGCACCATACACCATGGAATGCCACATACTCATTTAACACCAAAACAACTTTTTTACCAACACCACTTTTGCACCATAATTATTAGCACCACTTGCGTATCCCCACATTATCACCACTTTTACACCACTATTTGAAAATTGAGAATTTCCCAAATCCTTTACAAATAGTGGTGCTAATGTGAGGTTAAAATGCCATTTTTCTTGTAGTGTATGGTTATCATAGAGTTTTGATCCTTATCAAGTGTCAACACTAAGAGTTATGTAGTGTGCTAATATGTACCAATTCATATAGGCTAGAGAATACCAATTAGAAGGTATAGATGGCATCCCATTGTATCATAATATAAGATGATTTAGGCTTCATGAGTTGGAAGCAAGATTAGAATTGTTCCCATGCGTGAAAATAGTGGAATGGATCCTTCCTCTCACTGATGCAAAGAGGCATATTATCAAGAATGTTGTGGGAGTGCCCATAGATTCTTTCGAGCTCAATACCATGAGAAAGTACTATAAGCTCGTAGCACCGGAGATAGACCTAACCGGTTAATGGATGAAATCCATTTAGCTAAACTATGTAACATTCATCAAGCAATCTTGGCTCCCGAACTAGCAATTTTGTCAGAGTGAGAGTGGCACATACAACACAAAAATGCTAAAGAATCCCTATAGGATGACAGTTGTTATGTTATGTTTGTTATATGGAAAAGAAGGCACACTTCAAGATTGAATTGTCGCCCCTACTGTATTATGTTACTATTCATGGTGGAAGATTCAACTGGTTTGACATCCTCTCAAATAACATGGAAGAGGCAGTGTTGAAAGCACAAGATGGATTTTCAAGCAGCAATAAGACTTCTATATGTCCTTCTGTATCATAGATGCAATCTACACATCGAATCAATTTCAAGGTATGGGATGGCATTGGGTTCATGGGGAGACTCATATTCATGTATGCTTCCAAGTTCTCTATGCGTAAGAGCACATTAGTAACTATAAACAAATATGTGAGGAATTCATTAATCTATTATATACAATCTTACATGGGAGACCAAAAAATTTTATATGTCGGATAATGCCATTTCCATGGTAACATAGTCGGGCGGCTTGTATTTGATTGAATATGACACTTATCTAAGGATATATGGATCATCAAAGGAACCGAACATCATGCTCAAGCACATTACTGATTACATGATCCTGAAGGAAATTGTTCATCAAACACTTATAGATGGGATTGGATCTACCCTTAATGCTACCAAGAATGAATTATGGCCACCTTTTCCAGTCATAGTTGGTGATTATTGGTTTTCAAAAGTGAAAGAACCCATTGAACTAACCCAGGGATTGGAAAGATACCATTTTTGGCAAGGAAAATATAGGAGGAATGATCGCAAAAGGAAGGTAGTAAATCCTTGCATGTTTATAAACTACCACTGGCCCTATCAACATGATCAATGTGACTAAGAGGAAACATATAAGTGAGTGCAAGATTTGGACAACCTAGCTAAGAATATGGATAAGGGGAAAAACATCAAAGGATCCTCCTCCAACAAACAAGCCACCTAGGAAACTATCTTGAAAGAACCCACCTACGAAACAATGTAGGAAGAAATATCAGGAAACCCTTAGTAGATCACATAAGGAAAGGCCACCAAAATTATGCATAAAAATAAATATGGGACCGAGATCCAAAGTCTAAATGAAAAAAATAAATATGAGGAAGTGGCCCGTGTAGAATCCCTGGCTAAGAAAGAGCAAGAAGAAAAGCAAAAAAAAGAAGAGATGCAGAAAATAAATGAAAAACAAAGGGGGCATGAGTAATCGTAGAAGAAGATGGAACAAAAACAAGAATGGGTAGAGAGAACACAATAAGGTGGGATACAAGATATGAATATTGATGCACCCACTACAAGCTCTGAAATCCCACTTACAAGGGGGAATTTCGGTTTAAAGGAACTTGGAATTGTGATGTACACCCCCTCCAGTGTAGGTTTAGTAGCTAAACTAAGTTCCTATTCATTCAACTCAAGTAAGAAACAAATTATGCTAAAGACAGAAAAGAGGCTTAAGATTGCACATCGACCTGAGATGGTCATCACTAAGGAGGTCCCTATAATTGAAAACATAGATAAAGTGCCTAAATCCATGAAAATTGTCAATGTGACCACTAGTATAGACATGAAGGATAACATAAATAACTTGTCAAGAGAGGTGGAGTAGGCCAAGTGGAAAATTGGGTTACTAGAATATATGCTCTTAGAGGAAATGAGAGTAGGCCTAGAGTTGAGACATGATAATGGCGCACTGCAAGTGGAGAAGAGGAGATTGGATATCATAGCTTAATAATTGCAAAAGGATAAGGGGAAAATGGAAGCTAAAGTGAATGAGCTTGAAGCAATAAGGGAAAGCACAGTTGTTCAAATAGTAAGTTTGTAGAGAGAGAAAGATGCACTAGTTGTAGACATAGAAGCTTGCAGAGAAGGTAAACAAAATTTATCATGATTTCATGAGTATGCCATTGCATTACAGGAGGTGTATTTTGGCATATAGGAACAATTCACCGAGTAGTTTTTTGAGGTTTAGAAGGAAATAATTAAATTCCAAGCTATAGTGGCCAAGAGTCAAGAAAGTAATCCGAAGGTTTGGAAGGCCAAATCCATGATTGTTGAAAGACATTGCAACATGGTAGCAAGTAAATGCCGATGTCCCCCTTAATATGTCCAAGAAAGTTATGGAAGAAATTCAATTAGAGTCTTACACCCTAGACAACTACTAAAAGGTGGGAGTAACCCTACAGAAGGACATCTTTTCCTCACTCAAGAAATGTCAAAACCTATATGTTGTGATCAAGAGGGTTCATTGTAAGATGTACACTGCCTCCTTTGGAGAATCTTCAGTAACCCACTCCGAAAGATTAATGATTGGTTGAGCTCAGGACCATCAAATTTGAATACGTTGAAATAGTTTAAAAAGTATTCCAGGTTACTACACAATCATTGCGTGATCAGATCATGACACCCACAATGAAATATCAAGTCATGATAACCTACCACAACACATTCACCAAAGGATTGAATACACTCTCAAGGAAGGTAATAAATCCTGAAGTTTCTTTATGGTTTCTTGAACTGAAGCAATTAAATGTGATTGTTTATGAATGTTATGTATGGTACCAATTCATTAAGTCTCAAGTGGGACCATGAGATGAAAGTTAATTTTTATTTTTCTCTCGAAGACAATGTAATATTTTAAATGTCAAATATTTCTGGAGCTTAAAAGTCCCAACTGACGTGAGGCATATGAAAATACATTTGTAAATTATTTTGTAAAGTTATAAATTAAGGGGAAGATAAAGAAAAAGGGACTTTTGACACTTGATCCTTTTCTAATCATTCTTTGTCAGAACTATTTCTAGGGGGGTGAATACAAAGGATGTTGGAATTAAGTTTTTTTGGAATGAAGACTGTGACTATATTTGAATATGGATTACCATGGAACTATTTTCTACTCTATTTTCACTTATATATAGTAAGAATGTTTTAATTGCATCTTTAACTATTCTTATAGCCATCAACATCTCTTTTTTGTATATTACAATCTCATGGTGTCTATGGTTTTTAGGAGTTGTAAATGTAGAATGTTTTAATGCAATGGATATTTTTGTGTTGTATTTCAATAAGTGATTGGTATACATGTCTTGTGTCTCATATGCATGTCTTTGGATATGTGTTTTAGTTTTATTTGTAGCTCATTCTTGAAATTTTCTCATAGGTATGATAGAGTAGGATAGCTTACGATTACATCGTAGGTTAGGCATATTGCATCTCATCCTCAAACAATAAAAATAGCCTAAATGGTGGACTAATTTTCAACCAGTGAAATCCAAAACCAATTAACAATAGATGTAAATGAATCTAGATGTCTTCTCTATTCAAACACTTGAAAGTCTAATTGGAGATTTCACCATGGAGAACCCCTACTGTCAGCACAAGGATATTTTCAGGAATATACAGTCATGGAAAGGACTAATTTTTTGTAATTGGTGGAATCAATGTATGATGGTTGGGGTGAGGTTGTCCTCTCAACAAATTTACCTATGTTGTATCCACTACAACTAGGCATATCTATTAATATCCAACACATAATTTCCTAAATGACGAGAGGGAAATTTTCAAAGTTGAAACTATCGTATCAGTTTTGTGATACCTTTCTATATATATAATTAATTATGAATACTTGAAGGTAATGAAACTATAAATTAAATTTTTTATTAGTTCAACAAATAAATTTTATTTTGGAACATTGAAAAAGATATAGAAAAAATTAGAGGAATAAGATTCTTTAGATTTATGTGTGTTGATATGTTGAGTTTAATAATATTATATTGAGAAAAAAAGCAACTATACAAACTATATTTGTATGAAATGAATCAATCCACATAACGATAAAGTCTTTTAATCACAAAACCAGTTCCACAATACATACAAAATGTTTGAAAAAATCTTCCAAAACCATTCATCCATTATAATAAAGATAATTGAAATTGATAAATGATACTTCCAAAACAATGTGGAGCACTAATGCCATTGATGCTCTGAGATCAAATTGGATCATATGTCCCCAAGCCAAAGTGGAGCATTAATCATCCTATACCAAAGTGGAGTACTGATTTGTATCTTAGAGAAATAAAATGAACCTACAAATACATGGATATTAAACCCCTTCTAACTTTGATTTATCCTATACAAAACATTACCCCTTGCTTGGTCATACTTGCCCCTCATTTCTTTCTCATGTTACCTAATGTGAAAAACTAATAAAATCCACCCGTAATTGCAAAGGATAGGTAAAACCTTCTAAATAATATATGTTTCTTTAATCTACTTAAAAGTATAATAATCAATTAATATCCTTTATATTCTCAATTTTATTTTCTATTATATATAGACAAATAAAAACTATAAACATATTTTTTACCATAAATACAAAATATGACAAAACATATATGTATATAAATTATTCATAAATACAAAATATGACAAAATATATATATATATGTAAATTATTCACACAATAAAGATTTACCACCTTTTATAATTGTGCAATATTAAAAATGTAATTTTAAATTAAATAAATGTTTAAATTTTTTTGTTATGCAAGTGTTACAATTATGCAATTTTAGAGTTTGTACTACTAAAAATCCATTTTTTTATCCACTTTAACATTTTCCTAATATTGAGCTGGCAAACAAGTAATAAAATAGTGTGTTTTTTTATATTTTTAGTTATTAAATTTGTAAATTAATTTTAATATTTTTAATTTAAAAAATTGTTTAAATAAATTATATTTAAATGATTTTTATAAATTTGTTTCATTATTATTAGAATTTATTCATGTGACTTTTTAAAAAACCTCAATTTATATTTAGTAAATTTTTATATATATATATATATATATATATATATATATATAATAATAATGGTTTGATTTATTATTTATTGTTACATGCATGATAAAGATTCTATTTTTAAAAACCAATGTTCCTTTTACCTTTGTTTATGCTTGATTTGTGTAAGGTAATAAGCTTTTGATATTGTATATGACATCTATCACATAGATTTGTATGTCTAATATTCCACGGTGAATTTTGAGAGAGACGACACCTTCTTGTAATGAATTTTTAAATTGATTATGGTTTTAGAATAAGTTTTATCTTAAATATCTTATTTTTATTTAAAAATTTGATTATGATGTGAGACTCATTTTTATTCGAAATATTTTTTAACAATCATTTTATAATGGAAAAGAATTTATATGTGCAACAACTACTAAAAATGGGAGACTAAGGACACCTAGCTATGAGGGCATCTCAAAACTCTTTTTTTTTTTCATAAATGGTTAGATTTACATGAAAATAAATAACTTTGATAGTATGGAGATACAGATTTACAAAGAGAAAACTAAAAAAAATCATAATATATATACATAAACTTAATTCCAAAATACTTAAACACCCAAACGTTATGTGATATATTAAATATTCATGATAAAATATTTTGGAAATAATAAACGGACCCTTGACATCTTACACTATGTACCTTAGCGTATGAGGAGCACTTCCCCAATGTTTAATCAAAGGAATATTCATGATAAAAAGTTATGGAAAAAATGAACTAAACCTTGACATCTTGAGACTATGTACTTAGCTTAGCTTATGAGGAGCAGTTCCTCAAATATTTAATCAAAGGAATATTTAAAAGAGGTATTATATGGTAAACGAATATTTAAAAAAGGTATTATATGGTAATGAATGTGTATATAACTATATAACTTAAGATATTGACATGCGTTCAATTTCTTTATAGAATTTCATCATGTTGATACAAAACCCTTTTTAATAGAAGTGAAGCTTAGAAATGAGTAAGTGCTTCTAACATAATGCATTCATAAGGAAATATCATTTTCTTTTTTAAAACAATATGTATGTTATTATACAATAAAAAGTGAGATCATTTACATACATTGAATTTAAATATATACTTTCATAATAGATGAAACAAGGATTAATAATAAGAAAAAAAATATGTTGATGAAAAATAGATGAAGTAAAAAATTGGGTAAAACTTTTATAATCTAATAATTTATCTACATCAACTTAAAAACCTCCATTACCACTCCTTAAACTACAACTAAAACCAGTCCTTTGATATCTAATGTTAATCTTGACACCAAGGTAATCCCCATTAATTGTAGGGTAAAATTATTCCCTACAATCCAACCATATTTAGTAAGAATAAGAAGGACATGAAGCCAATCAAAACTTCACCTCCAACAACTATAATCACAACTTCAACATATACTAATAATTTTACATTTAATCAACACAATCACTTTGTAAAAAATAATCAAAGCATTTATATACCCAAGTGTTGATGAACAAATTATGCTTTCAACATGCCACATCAAAATGCAAATGCTAGCTCAAACTAAAATCTGAATTCACTCCCCCATAACCAAGGCTAGAGTGCAACTTTCTTGTAGAGACCATGCTTGGTCCTTGGTAAAATAAAGTAGATTCTATATTAAATTCAAGTTTTCCCTCTATTCATTTTTCTTCAAATACTACATTTCTATGTCCACGTAAGAAGCAAGTAAATTATGTTGCGTAAAAGTAAAGCTCATAAAATATGAAATTCCTTTTGTTGCAGGTATATCTAGTCTATTCAAATTAGAATTTAAACTAATTTAGAATTTAAGCACCATATTTGTTCTAACAGTTAATGAAATAACAATGAATGAAATATATGTAATTTAAAATCCCAACCCCTACTCAATCGCCAAACCTAGTATGCCTCCCTGCCAACTAGAGAGGTATCATCGACCACCCGGCTCCAAGAGTTTCCTCTTGGACCCCTGAGCCAAAAATGAGTACAAGCCTCCGCCATCCAGTGATTCTCCCTCAAGTCTACTAGCCTCCTCTTGATGTAATATTTTTGTCCCCTCCTTCTCCTCTATTCAATCCTCCTTTCCCAATTCTCTTATTGACCTTACCCCCCTTTCTTTCAGCCTCTATCCTCTGTCATTACTACCCTTATCCCCTGAAGTAAATGTTTCCCCTTTCCCCATTTTTCCTCGAGCCCAACAATTTTACCCTTATTAATAATTAATATAGTATATAATGTGTTGGTTCGGGTCACCTTCCAATCGTAACTTCTCATAAATAAGACTTATCCTCATTAATTCTTTTTTTATCATTCGTTGGCTATACAATTCAAAATTTCACAATCTAAATTCTAATTTTTATTAAATAAACTCCGAAACATATTTTAACACATTGTTTTATAATTTGAATATGGTAACAATTTATGAATTTACCCTATATTCTAAATGACTTTCAACGCAATCATAAATAATTATAATTATAATTGATCAATTTATATTATATCAATTAAATATTATTATTTAATACTTAATCAAACTCATTCACCTAGTACCATATTAATTACACCGTAGTTTATAATTAAATGAATTAACAATTATTATTCAAGATAATAATAGTCTCATTAATATTAATTAATATTATTAACACATAGCTAATTTTAATGAATCATGTTAATAATATTTTAATTAATATTATTAACACCATTATGCTTTAATAACGAGGTAATTGAACTAACTAATATCGTTAACACATATTTAACATTCTGTAACCAAGTGATTCATTCAATAATTAAGTAAATAAGAATCTTATTAACATCGTCAACATTAATAATTAACCCTAAACTCCATTGATTAATCGGTCATTGAATGATTTCAACATAACTTATTAAGTTAATTTATTACTTAAGCACAAGCAAGTGCATGATGATAATTTATATTTACAATACATCCAAGCAATACTTCAATAGATAATTCATATATTCAAGTAGACGAGCTATATAAGTGTACCAAATGCTTTCATAGATCGTGTAGGTACACTAACAGTACTTAACCACATACCATGCATAATCACTCGAGTTTATTGTTTACTAACGTATTCTGAAACACAATTTGAAACGTTGGATAATTTACTTTACTAAATATAATTAACTGATGAAAAATTATATAAGTTATTGAGTTATGACACATGAATCAACAAAGGTTTCTCAATCATACATAGTTAATCAAGTTTCCTTCCCAGATTCATGATACACCTATCCACCTACATCATCTATTTAATTCACAACTAACTTCCACATCCCATCCTTCCTCTGCTGGACTACCCTGGAGTGCCATGCCATGACCGGCTCCAGTTAGAACCCATAAGTAGAAGTGTCGATTTCATCAACCAAGCTTCTCAAGAACTAACCCACCAGTCATCGTCACACACCTTGGGGAGCGCACCATAGCAGAGTCCTCCCATGACTCCAGGTTTGGGGGATAAACAGTTGGTAAAGCCTCCACACCCCTAGTGGAATAAGGAACTATGTCTACATTAACACAGTGGCTGCACTGTGACTTGTACTCAGTTTGTCATCATATAACCAATTTGGGCGGTTGAGTTTTCTAAAATCCTACCCCACCCATACATCTTGATAATAAATACAATAATCGTGCTAAATAAATAATGCATCACTTGCATACCATTTATATTTCGGATTCCATGTCCCCGAGGTACTCCCACCTCATGACGAAAGGTCACCCCAATAAGGGTTCTTGCTTGACAATTACACACAACACACGCGTTCACATAGACAAGATGTAAACATTATGTGAGAAGCTGGCTTATATTACTTCTACCAAAAATGGTTACAATGCGAAATACAAGGAATGGGAATAACTAACTATTGTTGGCCTTAGCTTATTACAATAAAGAAGTAAATTTGTGTGATCTCAGTGTGTCGATATTCATCCTCTCAGAATTTGTTGCGGAACTCTGAGCTATGGTTCGATATTCTCTTGCTCTATAGATGTGTGACTCTCCTATCCAATCTAAAAATATTCTCTTGAGCTCTTCTCTATTCCAACTCTCTCGTGAGTGCCTAAACTCTGCCAAGATCAAGTCAAGTGCTCCAACTGATCCAAGGTCCCTGGCCTTCTACTCTGCTATTGATCTTCTCAAGACACGCTTCCTCTGTCCACCGATCTCCCGGATCTTCCAGACCTGCATCTGTCAGCGCTTTTGTCATGCTACATATCCTCCACCTGTGGCAACATTTGTCATGTCTTCAACCACCTTCAATAACTGCTCATAACTTCCTTAGAAACCCCGAATGGCTTCCAAGTACTTCTTCTTGACTTCTGCACATCATTCTGACACTGCTAGAGTAGTCGGTCTTATCACTGTCTCGACCATACTATCTTCTATCATATTCGACATATCCATTGGCTTCCTCCACTCATGCGACTACTAGTCCACCCATTCCTTGCTGCTTGGGCTTCGCCCGAACCCGTCGGAGTCACAGTTCGACAACATGTCGACCCTCTACGTATCCGCTACACCCTGTCATCTGTCAACCCATGACATGTCGAATCTCGACCTATTGCACTTTCTATCGATATGCAATCAACTTCTCTTGCTCAACTTATTGACTTCGACAGACAATCTTCTCTCTTGCACCATTGGTTGTCGAAACTCCATCTGGTTGGCCTCCTTTATGTCGATCAACTTTGAAAAAGGCCCCGACGCTCTTGCATCAGACTCGCCAGGTCGAAAAGAACTCGAGTGCTCTGTTAGTCTCCTGAAGTATTCTTCGGAAATCCATGTTGCCTCCTACAACTCATCATCTTTCCATCGCACTAAGTATTCCTTCCTTCTCAAACTGCACGTACTCCTGACTTCGTGTTCCTCCATTACTTTTGCAATTTCCTTTTTGTGCCGATCTGGAATTTGCACTATCCAGTGGATGTTTGACACCTCCGTGCTTCCGTTGCTTGACCCTTCTTCAAAATTGTATAGATCTGATACATTGAACATTGGTGAAATGCTCAAGTCCTTCGGCAACTCCAACACATAAGTGTTGTCCGAAATATTCCTCAGAATCTTACATGGTCCTATCTTTTTCAGCATCATCTTGTTATATGTTCCTGTCAGAAATATTTCCTTCCACAAATGTGCATAAACTAAGTCTCCTTCGCTGAACCACTGTAGCCTTTTATTCCTGTCGGCTCTCAACTTGTATCTGCATTACTCTTCTCTATGCGCTTTCGCACATCTTCATGCACTTCTTTCATATGATCTGTGAATGATTCCGCATCTGCGCTCTTCCTGATTTGTGTCAGCAACTCGACCAAATCTACCACTCCATGTGGGCTTCGTCCTTGAACAATCTGGAATGGGCTCAGACCTGTCGACTGATTCACAAAATTGTTGTATGCGAACTCTTCCTATGCCAACACATTCTCCCACTGCTTGGGTCTGTCGGCCATCAAACATATTAGAAGGTTTCCCAAACTTCTATTCACCACCTCGGTCTGTCCGTTTGTCTGCGGATGATATGCCGAGCTAAACTGCAACCTCATGTCCATTTTGTTCCATAGGGTTCTCCAGAAATGTCACATAAAATTGGTATCTTTGTCCGATGTGATACTCTTCAGCAACCCATGCAATCTGACTACCTCCTTGAATAATAGTACAACAATGCTTGTGGCATCACTTGTCTTCCAACATGGAATAAAGTGTCCCATCTTCGAAAATATGTTGACTATAACAAAGATTGAGTCACTTCCCTTATGTGTCTTCAGAAATCCTAGCACAAAATCCATGCTTAGTTGCTCCCATGGGGTATTTAGTACATGTAATGGTGTATACAACCCCATGTTCTTACTTCTCCACTTTTCCAACTGGAAAAATCGACACTGTTGTACGCACTTCCCAACATCTATCGTCATTCCTGGCCAATAATACTTTTCCTCGACTAATTCCTTAGTCTTGTCGATGCCAAAATGACCTGCTAATCCGTCGTTATGCATTTCTCAGATTAGGTTCTCTCTCACAGATCCTCTGGGAAAACAAAAATTTTGTCCCTTGAATAGGTATCCCTCTTGGATGAAATAATCCCAGTATGGATTTCTTTCAACACTCCACGGTTCACAACAAGCCTCCCATGCTTTCGCAAAATCCTCATCGGTCGCATACTCTATCTTCACCGACTCTATTCCTGTTACCTGAATTGTCATCGTGTTCAATAATGCAACTCTTTGACTCAGCGGGTCGAAAACCTTATTCAACTTTCCTGAATTATGTCGCAACATGAAGGTGTATCCCTGTAGGAATTCGACCCATTTCATGTGCCACTAATTCCACTTTGACTGAGTATTCAGATACCTCAGCGCCTGGTGATCTGTGTACAACACAAATTCCTTGGGAAACAAATAATACCTCCACTTCTTCAAATCATAGACAATAGCATAAAACTCCAGGTCATAGACTGAATATTTCCTCTTCGCATCATCCAACTTCTCATTGAAGAATGAGATTGGTTGGCACTCCTGGCTCACCACTGCTCCAGTTGTCGTTTTACTTGCGCCGCAATCGACCTGGAAAACTTTGTCGAAATCTGGGAGCGCCAACATTGGGCTCTCAGTGACCTTTTCCTTCAACTTGTTGAAAGCTCACTAGGAAGCTTTTGTCCACTTGAACTCCCCTTTTCTCATGCACTCTATCAAAGGTGCACAAATCTGACTGAATCCCCTCATGAACTTCTGGTAGAAACTCGCAAGTCCATGGAAACTCCTTACTCTAGTCGTACTTGTCGATTCCATCCAATCCAATATTTCCTTCACCTTTTCTGGGTCCATCACTAACCCTTTACCCAAGATTATGAATCCCAAGTACACAAGTTCTTCTTTCACGAAGAAAAACTTTTGCAGGTTCACCATCTGCTTCTTTCCCTGCAACTTCTGCAATACTTGTCGAATGTGCCCCAAGTGTTCTGTCTTGGTTCGACTAAATACCAGGATGTCATCTAGGTATACTATGACAAATTTACCCAAGAATGGTTTCAGTACCTCATTCATCAACCGCATGAATATACTGGGTGCGTTAGTCAATCCGAATGGCATGACTAACCACTCTTACAACCCTTCTTTAGTCTTGAATGTTTTTTTCCATTCATCTCCTTCTCTAACCTGAATTTGGTGATAAACGCTCTTCAAGTCTATCTTTGTGAAGTACTTCGCTCCACTCAAACAATTCATCAAGTCATCCATCCTCGACAATGGAAATTGGTACTTGATCATGATCTTATTTATAGCTCTGGAGTCTGTCACATTCCCCATTCTCCACCTTCTTTTGACACTAATACTGCTGGTACCATGCACAGACTCGAACTTTCTCTGATCAATCCCCTGTCCAGCAATTCCTGGACCTGTCGATTGAGTTCCTGACCTTCTGCAGACTCATCCTATGCGTTTCCTTGTTCGGCAGACTCGATCCTGGAATCAAGTCAATCTGATGGGATATGCTTCTCATCGGTGGCAATCCCGTTGTTTCCTCGTCGACTACTATGCTTCAAAACTCATCAAGCATCTTTCCGACTTTGACTAGAATATTCTCCATTGTCGACCTCTCGACACATGGTCCCTTCGGAATGATGGAAAAACATCCCGACTATCTTTCCTCTTCCGCAAGGAATTCTTTCGCTGAACACATCAGCACTCACTTCTCCCAAAAGTTGCTCTCGCCCTACTTATAGTACGCTTGATCCTCCTTGTTAACACCCAAAATGACACCCTAGGCCATGGGAGAGGGAAAGCTGGGGTAAGAGAAAAACCACTTTAGACTCATGCTACTAACCCAGCATAGTTAGAGAGGGCTATCTCTACAAATCTATGAAAGACTGAAAATATTCAATAAAATTGCAGCCATAACGAATACACAGATAAAACTGAAAATAATCGAAAATAAACACATAGTCTTCTTATCAAAGATATTCAATCGACACACTCAGAAGGTAAGACTTCTGTAAGGGGAAAAGTTGTTTAAAGTTGGGCAGGATAATCATAAGAGAGAGGTGGGCAATGGATTCAAGACACAACATGCAAATCAAATAGCAGCGCCATAGTGTGGGTCACCATAACAGTGACAAGGTAGCCACTTGCTTCTCGTCGAAATGCTAATTTCAGGTGATTAAAGAAGAAGGAAAGATTAGACCATCGATATGAGCATCCAGCATTGATGAATTCGATATCGACTTTAGTAGAACTATTGAGTGAACATATGAAACAGTAGCTAGAGAATATTGCAAGGAATTATATAGTACTATACACGGATTTCAGATATGAAAGAGAGCAGATAACAGAAATCAATAGCAGGAAACACGATCACATTAGAGAAAGAGAGTAAACAGACTATAAGCAAAGCAACACATGAATCTCTATATGGACACCCATTACAAACACTGCCATTCTATTGAGAGTTATATTTCAGAATTACAGAACCACGCTCTCTCAAGCCTTGACCAAAAATGATTTTCCAACCCTTAGCTATTTTATTACAATGATATTTATAGTCTCTGGAGCCCTAGACTGAGCATCAAAAATAGTTACAAAACATGTTATGACTAAGCTGCCACTTATGCTATTCAGTTTGCTTCCCTTGACAGCGAATTACAAAATCATAACAACGGCTATCAGACAAGCTGAAACCGATGATACAGATACCCTTTTTGCAAGGCACCAACTGTCGTGGTTTCAAACAACAGATAGTCCCAAATGGACCTCAAAACGGAAAACAGAAACACCCATGTATTTAGCTAGAAATAGACTTGACGGGAAAGGAAAAAGAACATTGTGAACAGGCTGCCACCTCATTCTGGGGTCTTCAATTCTCCTTGCAAACTAAAGAAATTCTCTATTTTCAGTGAATTGTCCACCGGTGCTCCTTCAGCTGCAGGAGGAGGTGTCGTATCCTCTGTGGGTGGGATGTAATCATGGATGATATCCTCATTTGGGCATGTGTCTCCCTAGCTTTTAGATGTTAATTTCTTCTCTAGCCGACGCTGATTGTCCCTACACACTTGCAGGCCTTCCTGTTTCTTTGGCTCGCTGGCTAAGATTTCTTCCACTTGGATGAGAGCTATTGGAGATAGAGGAATCTGCTCTTCCTCCAATTCAGACCAAACCCGCTCTGGTGCGATAACCACTTCGGCTCTCTGCCCACCCTCCATAACTTGATCTTAGCTGAAAATTCATGACTGGTCGAGCTCACCACCTTCCAATATGGACGTGAGTCATGCACCATGTGGATCCATGCTTATAACCACTATGACAATGACGACAGTCTTGAGAAATCATTTCTCCATGATGGCCTGACAGGATCTCTCACGCGAGCGGCCATGATGGCCGAGACCTGAGCTGACGCAGAACATGATGGAACTGGCTCTCGTGATAGGTGGGTAGATGCCCGACGGCACTGATGTGGCCTCCATCCATATGGCACTCATTAATATGCAGAGATGATATGTTTTATCTCCCAACATTGATGATTAGATCAAGACCGTAGATTTTGATCCTGCCTTCATCAGAACTGTCGAATGTGGCCTCCCCTACTAACTTCGCAGATTCGGAACCCACTGATTTTTTTCACAAGTAACATCTGTGAAGATAATATCCATCGTAGATCCACACCTCCCGAGATCTGGGCCGTTGGAATATGCGGGGATTTAACCAAACTTCGCAAATTTGACTCTTGACCCCATTCGCACATGTTGATTCTACGATCATCACTTGGATTGTCGATCTAGACCTCCTCGCGCCTAGGACAATTGATCACTTTTCAGTCTTACCCTACGTTTAATCCTAGCCAACGCTTAAAAGGACCACCAAATCCTACAGCGATGAAATATTATGACCGTTGATACTTTATTGCTTTTGATCTCGGCCATTTATTTGTGTCTACACATGCGACGAACGCAATCTTTCAATTTAGATCTCTAATCCCTCCAAAAACCCTTAAACTTTATCAAATTTTCCTTATCTCGAGATAGTTCCATCCCACAGAGTTTTGATCTTCTTGGCTTTTGGGCCAAGGGGTTTTAGAACAAAGCCCTCCTTCAACACTCCTAAGGGTATAGACTCCTTCCGAACCCTTAGCACAAATTTGGTGCTAACAACTGGCTCCTACGCGGGGATTCTACTCTCCCTGCGAGGTAGTGAAGCACACTGTAGACCAAGTTTCTTCTCCATTGGGCATGGCTTATCATAAGTTCTACAACCTTTAGCCTTTATTATTCAAAAAATAAAAACACTAAAAGCGAGCTAAAGACTGAAAGATATTACTGGAATTGGAAAGGACAAAAAACCTAGACTTATTTATATATAGACTACTCTAATCAACCCTATTTGAGAGGGCACAGCTTTAGGTTATAAGGAAATGCCAGTGTAACCAGTCCAGCAACCAACACCCTAGGTGGATTCGCCCCTCATGCCCAAATAACATCAGAGTAACGAAGGCCAATGGCACTAGGCGATGGTGATGGGCGAGGACTCTTTGAGTGAAACCAGACCACATACTCTAGCTGATGGGATTCTTCTTATGCTCTGTCGCTGGATCATATAAGGCATGGTATTCTCTAAATTCCTGCTTTATCTTAGTAGAATTTATTTCGGAATAGCCGTAGGTAGGCCGATGGTTTCCCCAAGTGCCCATGTCAGGCACAGGGACTGCATACCTTTGACAAACTATAATAAAGACTTGAAAATCAGGCCTACTGAAACTTCTACACGATCTGGTGAGACTGGAATGAGGAACTTTGAAAACCCCCTTGAGACGTGGTTGTCCTTCTACAAATTGGAAGGCTGCTCCCACACAAAAGCTATCTATAACACCCCCTCTTGGGCTCCCTATGATCCTGAGGTTTAAAACCAGGTTCTGCTTTGGAACTTCAAAAGGAACTTCGCGCTGTCCCCTGAAAGGGTCGAGAAAAGACCACTCTTCTTGAAATTCGGACCTCAGGTTGGAAAATCTTGCATGAAAATCATACTTCCCTATCCGCTCTCCCTCAAACGCCTCGATTACCTGGTCAGCTAGCTGGAGATATTGGCCAGGCTCGAGAACTTCTTCAAAAATTTTGTAATAAGCTTAAGTCCAAAATGTGGGTTCCATATAAGCATCATGTGGACCCCCGTGGTCACGCTATAAAAGGTACGCATCAGGCTTAAGAATTTCTTCAAGAGCTGCATACTTTCTCTCAAGGATCCCATATTCTTCCTCAAGGGCCCTATATTCTTCCTCAAGGACTCTGTATTCTCTTTCAGCTTCAGCCTGAAAAGAAGCTTATTCCTGCTAGGGGGCCCCAGGAACCTCTCAATCATCATCTCTCTCCTCTTCCCATGGATGAGAGCAAGGTTCTCTATGCAGAGTCCTGAGGGTTTCTTCGTTCATGTCTTTAAGAATCCTCCTTATTCTGGCTAATGAATCAACTTTGGGAAATAGGACTCCGCCACCTTCAGGATTAATATTATCATGGATTATAATAGAGGAGTTAGGAATTGACGTCACATCTTCCTCTCTGGCGAGATTTCCAGAGTATTCAGGCTGACCGCATGGAATTTCGCTTTTTTCACCCACGTCTAGGAGGCCTACGATCCCCTCATCTCCATATTCATCATATATGGGTAGGCCAAGATTTTCTTCAAGACTTTGCATCACGGGTCTCTCCAAATGCTGAGTATGACATTCCTTGAACACGTTATCCTCATCTTCGTCTCGTGCAGGGCCAAGCTGACCATCTCTCTGCCTGTCATGGGATAACATATCGGATCTTCTATGCCCATTTTCCTTTTTGAACTCTAACCTTCTCCATGTCCTATCCTTATCGACGAGCTCTGAAATTTCTCTAGACCTCATGAGATTGTCTTCAACCTCCACCGCATCAGTGAACATATATTGCAATGTGGAATAATTTCTCTCCAAAAGAAGGAAAGCAAATTCAGGAGGGAAAATAGAGGCATACTGTAACTTAGTAGCATTTTCCAGGGGCTGAATTTCGTTTGGCATATAATAATAGAAACTCACGAATTTCGTCTGTTAAAGTTAGACATGGGCTCATCTTCACTCCTTCGCATGGAGTAAAACTATGAAAGAATTAGGTCCCATGACCTTCTCTTACCCAAAAATTCCAGAAAAACCCCAAATAATCCTTCCCACGTATGAATGGACTCTGGCTGCAAATGCTTGAACCATTTCTTCACATCTCCTTGGAGGGATTGGGAAAAAATTCTCATACAGGAGTCATCATGCTCCACTTCAAAGAGGTTTAGAAAATGCTCAAAACCTTGAAGATGTTTCTCGGCAGTGAGGATTTCAGAGTCCCCATAAAAAATAGGGAGGTGTTTGTGGTATTTGGGAGGGAATTCATGAAGGACAGGGGGAAGATTTAAAGGGATGTATCTCAGCTGAAATCTGGAAGGTGAAGGAGTATGTACGGGCAAAACGTTACTAGCTTCACCCTCATGGGGTCCGCGAGGATAGGTATGCATATTACGCGGTTCAGAAGAAAGGGTGGTTTTGGCTTCAAGGGTGAAAAGAGGATTTTCATTTTCAATCTCTAGTGAAGGATATACAAAGGAGGCTCTCTCATGACTTAGAGATCTTCGGTGAGATAGGAAGTTTTGATATATATACATAAAGGAAACAGGAAACCAAAGAAAAAGAACAAGACCTCTTTGAGGAGGTTTATACCTTGATACCTGGACCTTAATTCTTCCATGTCTGAAACAGCTGCGTTCGTTCCCTGGTGGAGTCCGCAAATTAAATCATGGGTGGGGTCGCCATTTCTTTCCCTAGTGGAGCTTCCTTTGTGTCAAAAATCAATGAGTGGAGTCACCAAGTGAAAGATATAAAAACCTTTTCTATGTCTGACTGTTCTTCACCATCAACAATCAGGTCTGAAACCTTGTCGTTCTCCTAGGGATGATAAGACAATCATTCCCCGCAAATGCTGCCAATTTATTAGCACCCAAAATGACCCCCTAGGCTGTTGGAGAGGGAAAGCGGTAACAGCAGAACCGATTTAGACTCATGCTACTGACCCAGCACAGTTAGAGAGGGCTCTCTCTACAAATCTATGAAAGACTGAAAATATTCAATAAAATTGAAGCCATAATGAATACATAGAGAAAAATGAAAATAATCGAAAATAAACATAGAGTCTTCTTATCAAAGATATTCAATCGACACACTTAGAAGGTCAGACTTTTGTAAGGGGAAAATTCATTTAAATTTTGGCAGGAAAATAATAAGAGAGAGGTGGGCAATGGAGTCAAGACACAACATGCAAATCAAATAGCAGTACCGTAGACTGTGTGGGTCACCATAACAGAGGCAAGGTAGCCACTTGCTTCTCGTCGAAATGCTAATTTCAGGTGATAAAAGAAGAAGGCAAGAACAGACCATCGATATGAGCATCCAGCATGGATGAATTCGATATCGACTTTAGTAGAACTGTTGAGTGAACATCTCAAGCAATAGCTAGAGCCTATTGCAAGGAATTCTATACTACTATACACTGATTTCAGATATGAAAGAGAGCAGATAACGGAAATGAATAACAAGAAACACGATCACATTAGAGAAAGAGAGTAAACAGACTATAAGCAAAGCAACACATGAATCTCTGTCTGGACACCCATTACAAACACTACCATTCTATTGAGAGTGATAATTCAGAATTACAGAACTAGGCTCTCTCAGGCCTCGTCCAAAAGTGATTTTCCAAACCTTAGTTATTCTATTACAATGATATTTATAGTCTCTCGAGCCCTGGAATGAGCATCAAAAATAGTTACAAAACATATTATGACTAAGCTACCATCTAAGCTATTTAGTTTGTTTCCCTTGTCAGCGAATTACAAAATGATAATGATGGCTATTAGAAAAACCGAAAACGACGATACAGATACCCTTTTTGCAAGGCACCAACTGCCGTGGTTTCAAACAACAGATAGGACCAAATGGACCTCAAAATGGAAAAGAGAAACACCCATGTATTTATCTAGAAATAGACTAGCTAGGAAACAAAAAAGAACATTGTGAACAGGCCGCCACCTCATTCCAAGGTCTTCAATTCTCCCTACGGACTGAAGAAATACTCTATTTTCAGTGAACTGTCCACCGGTGCTCCTTTAGCTGTGGGAGGAGGTGTCACATCCTCTATGGGTAGGATGTAATCATGGACGATATCCTCATCTGGGCATGTGTCCCCCTAGCTTTCAGTTGTTCGTTTCTTCTTGAGTCAACAATGATTGTCCCTACACACTTGTAGGCCTTCCTATTCCTTTGGCTCGCTGGTCGAGCTTTCTTCCACCTGGACGAGAGCTATTGGAGATAGAGGAATCTTCTCTTCCTCCAATTCAGACCACACCCTCTCTGGCGCGATAACCACTTCGGCTGTCTGCCAACCCTCCATAACTTTCTCTTAGCTGAAAATTCCTGACTAGTCGAGCTCACCACCTTCCACTATGGATGTGAGTCATGTACCATGGGGACCCATGCTTATAACCACTATTACAATAATGACAATATTGAGCAATCATTTCGCCATAATGGCCAGACAAGATCTCTCATGCAAGCGCCATGATGGCTGAGACCTAAGCTGATGTAGAACATGATTAAACTCGCTCTCGTGATAGGTGAGTAGATGCCAAACGGCACTGATGTGGCCTTCGTCCATCTGGAACTCATTAATATGCAGAGAGGATATGTTTTATCTGTCAACACTCGTAATGAAATCAGGACCGTAGATTTTGATCGTGCCTTCATCAGAACCGTCGAATGTGGCCTTTCCTACTAGCTTTGGAGATTCAAAACCCACTAATTTTATGCACAAGTAACATCTGCGAAGATAATATCCATCGTAGATATACACCTCCGAATATCTGGGCCATTGGAATATGCGGGGCTTTAACCAAACTTTGCAAATCTAACTCATGACCCCGTTCATGCATGTTGATTCTTTGATCATCACTTGCATTGTCGATCTGGACCTCCTCGTGCCTGCACCATTGATTACTTTTCGGTCTTACCCTACGTTTAACCCCCTCCAGCGCTTAAAAGTACCACCAACTTCTACGGCGATGAAATCTTACGACCATCAATCCTTTATTGCTTTTTATCTCAACCATTTATATGTGTCTACACATGCGACAGGTGCAATATTTCAATTTAGTTCTCTAATCCCTCCAAAAAGCCTTAAACTTTATCAAATTTTACTTTTCTCGGGCCAGTTCCATCCCACAGAGTTTTTATCTTCTATACTTTTGGGCCACAAGGTTTTAGAATAGAGCCCTCCTTCAACACTCCTAAGGGTATAGACTCCTTCCAAACCCTTAGCACAAATTTGGTGCTAACACTCCTGATTTGGATTAAGAGTTCTTTGCATGCCATTCTTCCACACTGTGAGTGTGTTGGCTTAACCATCATAGATCATCTTTTGATCATATTTCCATGGTCTCCCTAACAACAGATGGCAAGCATCCATTGGGATTACATCACACAGTACACTCTCTTCAAGCTTTCCGACCTTGAAGTTAATCAGGCACTGTCTGGTCACCTTCACATGGTGTCCTTTCTGCAACCATGACATCTTGTAAGGTGTTAATATTATTCTAATTTGACTAGCAAGATCACTGAAAGAAACATAATCACAAGGTAGACAAAAATATTACCCTGGGAAACCCTCATGGGGTAGAAAACCCAGCAAAGCTTTCCTCAATAAGATGATCAACCAAAATACAAGATGTGCTCCAAGACATGACCTCCTTCTTCTCTACCTCCTATGCAGACCTCTCAAAGGCAAGTGAGCTATTTTTTGAGTTGAGCAAGTGTGTCAAATGAGGATCTCTCCTCCTCTACTTATACTGATTCCCGACTGACCAAAATCTCTAATGGGGCCGCCATCTCCTAGTGAAGTCTAATATCCCCTAAATAATAAACTCAGGGTCGACCCCCACATGGTGGGTCTAATAACCCTGGTTACCACAATTCATCGAAAGAATAAACATCTCCGGATACATAATAGAATCACCTCGGAGGGATGAAACATCTCCGGAATAATAAAGTACAAATATAATATTCATAGAAGTTACAATATTCAACACTCCCCCTTAACGAGAAGGATATTATAACAACATCTGCAGGAGCAAGGAGTCATCGACTACATCATACATGATACATCTGTAAATCATCGGAAGATTTCTTCAATACATCATCATCGGTAACTCAACCAGTTACTGGAAAATCAACATCATCGTCATCGTCATCGCACGATCATCAGCATCGTCATTACACGATCATTAGCATCGTCATCACACGATCATCAGCATCGTCATCACACGATCATCAGCATTATCATCACATGATAATCAACATCGTCATCACATGATCATCAACATCGTCATCACACGATCATCAACATCGTCATCACATGATCATCAACATCGTCATCACACAATTATCAACATCATCATCACACGATCATCTTACGGGATGATCAATCCTGATCTCTTTAGGACATAGGTCCATGGATAATACAATCCAAACCATTTATTTAGGACTATGTCCAAGGATGATTTAATCCACACCATTCATTTAGGGCTATGTCCAACGATGATTTAATCCCCACCATAAATTTAGGACTATGTCCAAGGATGATTTAATCCCCACCGTACATTTAGGACTATGTCCAAGGATGATTTAATCCCCACCATACATTTAGGACTATGACCAAGGATTATTTAATCCCCACCGTACATTTAGGACTATGTCCAAGGATGACTTAATCCCCACCGTACATTTAGGACTATGTCCAAGGATGACTTAATCCCCACCGTACAGTTAGGACTATGCCCAAGGATGACTTAATCCCCACCGTACATTTAGGACTATGCCCCAGGATGACTTAATCCCCACCGTACATTTAGGACTATGTCCAAGGATGACTTAATCCACACCATTCATTTAGGACTATGTCCAAGGATGATTTAATCCCCACCGTACATTTAGGACTATGTCCAGGGATGACTTAATCACCACCATTCATTTATGACTATGTCTAAGGATGATTTAATCCCCGCCGTACATTTAGGACTATGTCCAAGGATGACTTAATCCCCACCGTACATTTAGGACTATGTCCAAGGATGACTTAATCCCCAGATGTCCATCAAGGACTTCATTCTCGAAGACCATACGTCTACAGATCAATTCAAGGGACCGAAGTACGGGGATGATACAATCCCCACTTGTCCAATAAGGACTTCATTCTTGGAGACATATGTCTATGGCTTAGTTTAGGACTATAGTCCAGGGATGATCCAATCCCCATATGTATCCTCATCAATACAAATATCGTTAGTACATCAATAGTACAAGTACATACATGTATCCTCATCAATACATCAATATATGAACATATATCATCATCATTAAAGCATGTATTCTCATCAATAATATATCATCAAAGCATGTATCCTCATCAATACATATATCATCAAAACAAGTATCCTCATCAATACAAGTACATATATCATCAAAACATGTATCCTCATCAATACATCAATATATAAAAACAAGTAGTGTAAGTATTCTAAGTATAAGTGTCGTAAATCTAAGTAATCTAAGCATACATAAATATCTAGGTGTAGTAAACAGGTATCGTCATCATCGACCTGGCTGTCGATGAGGGAAATCTCATCATTAGTGAGTATATCACTACCCCTTTCGAGGAGGGTCCTTTTGAACTACACCAAGCTTGTCTCGAAAATATTAAAATTTTACTCGAGATAGAGGTTTGGTCAATATATCAGGAATCTGTTCCTCAGTGCTCACATACTCGAGCTTAACAACTCCTCTCTGCACCATATCTATGTGTTTTGACTTATCGTGGAAAACTGAATTTTCTATCATCTTAATACAACTTTGACTGTCACACATGATCACAGTAGGATCCATTTCTAAGTCAAACACTCCAGATAATAATTTCCGAAGCCATACTGCTTCACAACTAGCAGAGCAGGCAGCTATATATTCTGCTTCGGCAGTACTGAGAGCCACACTAGATTGTTTCTTGCTAAACAATGAGATCATTATAGATCCAAGACCATAACATCCACTTGATGTACTCTTTCTGTCTGAAACACTTCCTACCCAATAAGAATCTGAGTAACCATGTAATCTGAGTTCATGATTTCCAAGATAATATAGACCAAAATCTAATGTACCCTTTAGATACCTCATTACATGCTTTGTAGCTATTAAGTGAACCTTTCTAGGTTCTACTAGATACTAACTCAGGGTATTTACAGCAAACCATATATCTAGTCTAGTATTTGTTAAATACATCAATGACCCAATGATTTGTCTATATAGAGTTACATCCACTAATTCTGATGAGTCATTAACTAATAGCTTCAAGTTGGAGTCCATGGGAGTGGCCATGGCTTTACACTCCAACATATCAAATATTTTCAGAATCCCTACAGCATACTTACCTTGATTTAAAAAGATTCCTTTTCATTCTTGCCATACTTATAGACCTAAGAAGTAATGCATTAATCTGAGATCTTTCATCTCGAATTCTGAAGAAAGCTTCTTCTTATATTCGGCAATTTGATTCTCATTTCCTGTTAGAAATAGATCATCTGCATACAACAATAATATAACAGGTTCATTATCCATGATCTTGAGGTAAAGATTTGGATCAACTTTACTCTTGGTAAAGCCCATGCTTGTCAAGAAACTGTCAATCCTTCCATACCAAGCTCTGGGAGCTTGCTTTAATCCATACAAAGCCTTTTTTAGCTTCCATACATGTGTTCTTCCATCTTTAACCTCAAATCCTTGATGTTGTTCTATGTACACTTCTTCTTCAATTACACCATTCAGGAAGGCTGTCTTAACATCCATTTGGTGTAATTTCCACTTCATCATAGATGCAAGTGCCATGATAGTTCCAATTGAAGTGTACCTAGCAACTGGTGCAAATCTTTCTTAATAGTCAATTCCCTCCTTTTGAGAGAATCCTCTGGCTACAAATCTTGCCTTATATTTTTCAATGCTACCATCTGCAACATGTTTTATTTTGAATATCCATTTGGAAGAAAGCAAACTTTTATCTTTTGGTTTGGGAACTATATCCCATACATCATATTTCATTATTTATCGATATTCTTCTGTCATTGCTTCTACCCACTCTTTATTCTGAGATGCCTCTTCATAGCTAGTAGGTTGTTGATCCAAAAGATCACACATCAAGGCCACACAGTTGGATACTAGCTTTGGTTTCTTTCTTTCTCTAGTGGAGCCTTCAGGAGCTCCATATTTTTCAGCTCCTTGAATAATGTCTATAGCCCATGCTGGCCTTCTTTTCTTAGATAAGTTTGTAATTGGGGGTTCTTGTGGTTCCAACATGTCATGATCCTCTGGTGTATCATCTTCAGGGATGAGCACAACTTCTGTGATTCTAGGAGCTGTATCTTCTTCATAGATTTCTTCAAGTTGGCACTTCCTAGATTTCTTGAGAGCTTCTTCTTCATCAAATATGATGAAAACTAGGTATGTAAATTCTGAAAGCTTTGGATGATTCACAGTATCCAACAAATATTCCCTTCTTACCAGAGGGATCCAACTTGGTTATCTTTTCTTTTGGAATGTGAATATACACAGAACATCCAAATATTTTGAGATGACTTACCTCAGGCTTCTTTCCTGTGAACACTTCTTCTTGACTCTTTAATTCAAGAGCACTATGGGAAAGTCTATTTTGTACATAGACTATTGTCCTAGTTGCTTCAGCCCATAGATACATGCATAGATCTTGGTCATGTATCATAGTATTTACAGCTTCCATGATAGTTCTATTCTTTCTTTCAACAACTTCATTTTGTTGGGGATTGTAGGGAGTGGTTAGTTCCCTCTTGATTCCAGCTTCCTTACAAAAATCTTCAAATTCCTTTGAAGTATATTCTCCGCCATTATCTATTCTGACAATCTTGATTTTCTTTTCTGAGAGATTTTCTATTAGGGCCTTGAACTCTTTGAATTTTCCAAAGACTTCATTCTTACCTTTTAGAAAGTATATCCAAGTCTTCCTTGAATAGTCATCAATGAAAGAGACATAGTATTCAAACCCACTTAGGGATGTGGTGGGCATTCGTCCACATACATCTGAGTGTATTAACTCCAAAATGTTCTTAGTCTTTGTTTCACTCTTTGGAAAATGGTTCTTGACATTCTTCCCTTTTTCACATCCTTTGCATGAGCCATTATGGTCAATTTTTAAGTCTGGTAATCCTATGACCACCTTGCTCACAGAGGGTAGGCCCTTGTAGTTAATGTGAGAAAGCATTCTATGTCATATTTCACTGGGGCTAGTGGTTTCATGGACAAGGGCAGCTTCTGGGTGACCCTTGAGTTTGTAAAGACCTCCTTCTTCTTCACCAATGACAATTGCATCCTCAATTGATTTTTCTTTGGGCCACATAAGTACTTGACCATCAATAAATGCAATCATAAATCCTTTCTTATCTAGTGCTGAGATAGAAAGTAGGTTCTTATTCAAACCTGGAACATATAAAATTCCGTTCATCTTCAAGGGTGTTCGAGAATCAAACTTGTAGCTTGCTTTACCAATTCCCTTAATGGGATATTGATAATCATCTCCTAGAGATACCTTTTGTGGAGAATATTTTTCTTCAAGTCTTGAGAGAGTTTTCTTTTGACCTGTCATGTGCTTTGAAGCACCACTATCAATGAGCCATGTATCTTCTCCAAGAGACACAGATCTAGAGAGTGCAGAAAATAGAACATACTCTTCTGCATCTTCTTTTTCATTCCTTTTAGATCTTTTCCTAGGGAGAGGCCTTTCTTCTTCTTCTTCATTTATTTTGGATCTTTTCCTATGAGGCCTTACTTCCTCTTCTTCTTCTTCTTCACTATCATCTTCTGCAAGATGTGCTTCATGTCTTTTATAGTGAATATTTTTCTTCTTGATCGAAGGACAAAATCTAGCAATGTGTCCTTCTTTATGACAGTTGAAACATTGGAAGGAAGAAAACTTTCCTTTCCCTTTCTTCTGAAATATTTGTGGATATTGAGGCTCCTTGTGCTTGTCCTTCTTGAAGTAAGATTGATTCTTCCTTCTCTTAGTGTGTGTATCCAAGGCTTGGTCATCCTTCTTGAGAAGGGCTTCTCTGTTGGCTACCCTAGCTTCTTCTTTAACACATTCCTTCCATACTACATCAAACTTCATACTTTCTTTTCTGGCACACATGGTTTGTATGAATGACTCCTGTTGGATTGGTTTTGCAACCAAGCTTAGTGCTATGGGCACGTGCTAACTAGTAGCAGCAGTTTCAAATACTAAAGCAAAAATAATTGTAAATCTAAAACTAAAACTAAACTAAACTAGCATGTGCATATCATAATAAACTTTTGAATTGAAAACAAGAACAAGGAAATAGAATAAATAATAACTTTGTATTAAAAATGGGGGCAAGCAAGTGCTTGCAATAATAATACCTCCAAGTGATGAAGATTGTTGAGTAGCTCCAAGGGTGAGCAGCTCCAAACTCCAAAGGGTCCCTTCTCCAAGGTAGCTACAATGGCCAAAAGCTCATGGGAAATTTTGGCAGCATGAGGATAGGAAGATGGATGGATGTAAAGTGAGGAGCCCCTACCACCTTTTTATAGTGTTTGGTGGTGGGGAATACCATTATGGTTTTGTGGAAACCAATGGTATTGACCAACATGGTTTAGGTACCTTTTCCCTCCTTTTTTCTTTTTTGAATATTTTGAATATTTTTATTCCCTTTTTAATATTTTTGGGAATTTTGGACCCTTTTTGAGGGTTTTTTATGCTTTTTTAGGAAAAATACTCATTTTGAGTGGAAAAATGGGTGTATTAAGGTCTTTTGGTGACCTTTTGGTGGCTTTAGTGGCTCAAATGGTGGAAAAGTGGACAAAGGGGTCATGTGAATAAGGAAATGAGCTAGTGAGCACTTTTTAGGTGTTAATAGATTGCCCCTTGATGTGTGAGGGAAGGAGCTCATCGTATGGCCGATAGACATCATAGTTCTTTTATCTTTTTTCTGGGGTTTTGGGGAGGAGAAGAGACCGATTGGAGACTGGATCCACGGCCCTTGGAAGCTGCAAAAAATAAACAATATTACATGGCCTCAATATGAATGAGGAAGAATCTCTGATAATGGACAAGGCGGGCATACCCATGCTCGTATCAAGATATATACAATTAGTCCCAAGAAGGGGGACCTGAAAAAATGCATAAAAAATCTGCTGGTACATCATAATGGTCTAGAGGGGACATCATTTTGGGATGTACTCATGATCATAACATGACTGATCTCAATAACTGATACACTAGAATAAAGCATCAATCATTCTTAAAAAGGTCTCAGAAGGGTTGATGAACTGCTGAAACTTGAAGGTGTCCAACATCTGTAGGGATGTAATGACTGTGAACCATCTCTGGGAAGTATATGTAACTGTATACTCGAGGGAGTATAAAACTGGGGTACATTTGAATACTGCCGCCATGCGCAACCCGGATATCTGTAGAAAAAATGTAACTGGTTGTATCCATAGGTAGACTCTCAAATGTGGAAGAGTCGGTTGGTATCCAGGGTCTTTGACTGATAACTGAAAGGACCAATACCCTATGCAAGTCTCAACCATGCGATCAAGGTGTTGAAGTCGAGCATGTGAGAAACAACCATTTGGAGAAGCACTAAGGACTCTTCTCGAAATTGTTCGTAGGCACTCATCATAAATTGTGATGAGTCCAAGACATAGGGACCTCTAGGTCTATCCTCTGGAATAAATTTGGTTGTCATCGACAGAGGGAGACCAGCAACTAACAAGGCAATGATGTTTCCTTGATAGGAGCGTGAGGTGTAGAACTGAAGTGTGGTAGAACTGATGGTAGGACTGACATACTTGTGGGGATGGGAAGTAACTTGGGTCATATAGTGGGTAGACTCAAACTTCCTTTGTTCAGAGCATGATGACATGGTTGACCTGGCAGCGTAGGGAAATGACTTGTAGGTGTGGGTATCATTGCTTTTAAGGACTGAAGGGTATGTATTGACTCTGGGGGGGGTCAAGCTGATGGGTGCTATCGAGGGATTCTCAGGGTGACATACTGCAGAATACTCTGAACAAAGGCGACCAAAATGGGGAAGCTGCCATATGAGTAGACGTGATCTGTTGTGGCACCGAGAAGCACCATTGGGTCCTTCTTCGTAGTTTTAATGAGCTCCAAGAAGGGATAAAAGTGTGCTCTGAAATGGTACTGTCCTGTGGATTTTGTGAGCCCAGGACTGTTCGTGCTCATTGAAGCTTTCATTTTTTAAGGAGTCCGAAAACGATAAGAAGACTCTGCAGTGGTTATGATTACTGTCCTGTCGGTTTTACGAGCCCAGGATGGTGATTGCTCGTGGTCACTTTCATGTTTAGAGAGTCTGAAAGCGGTAAGTGGACTCCATTGGTGTTCTTTTTCGTAAGTTAGTCTCCAAGGCCCGAAAAAGCATAAAATGATGCAAATGGAGAACTCTTCTAGCCTATGTGACTAGAGTATTCCTTTTTCGTAATTAGTCTACAAGGTCCTGAAAAGGGGTAAACTTATACCAGGTAGACGCCGTTTTAGATACGTTTAGTGAGCATGAAAGGAAGCAAGGTTGCTCAGCGATCTTTTCATTGTTTTAGGAGTCAGAAAAGAGCTTAACAGAAACTCCCTAAGTGCCTTTTTCGTAAAAGGGATTGCTTGGCCCGAAAAAGGGATAAAATTATACCGAACAAAAAGGGATTGACGAGAGCGAGAAAAGGTCTCAAGCATCATCATGAGTGCGGAAAACAGAATCCGGTGACATAAATATTGTCAAAAAGGGGAAACGGCCAATGTGGCACGCAAACCGAGGCGACGAGGGGTCATGGGAAAAATGCCCGAAAATCTGGGCGTGAGAGCGAGAAATGATCTCAAACGTTATCACGAGCGCGGAAAACTGAATCCAGCGATACAAATGGTGCGAAAAACAGAGGTCATAAGGACTTCGGAATGGTCAAAGCAAATAACTAGGTTAAAAAATTGCTACAAATAAAGGTGAGCCCACCAAGCCAATGATGCAGTGGTGGGGAGAAATGATGACCCGCGGGGGAAAATACTATTTGTATAAAATCAACTCAAATATACAAGTGACACGTGACCTCAAAAATGGTTGAGATCACGAATATGAAAAAGTGAGCAGGGTTAATGACCTACCCCCATGCTATGTGCATGGGGTTTGTGATTGTGGATCACATATGTGTTGGTTTGAACGATGGGCTCATTGAGGTGTTGAGATAGAGATGATGGGGAAGGTTCAAAATGATTGATCATGCCCCCTATCCCATGGTCGAGATAATATATTATGCCCCCTAACTTAGAGGTGTCAATGTGGTGCAGATGTTGTCTCAGAGAGAGATCAATAGGGCATTGAGCAACTGCTGGCGGGGTGTTATACCATGAGGCTGTGGGTTGTGGTGGCGTACTGAAGTGATGATATGATGATGGGGGATTCCCTTTGTGGGGTGGATGCCCCCAGTATCTCCGACGAGAATCATGATGATGATGAGTACGCAAGGTTTTGGGCCTGCCCCCATGTTGTGGACATGTGGTTTCCTCGTCGATTTGAAAGGGTTGAACATGTGTGTCTAAGGGATCAATGGAAGGGGCCGGCCAGACAGAGGGGTATCTAGTGGAAACCATGTAAATGGTGTTAATTTCATCCAAGGAGGAAGATGGTGGGGGATGAATTTCCTCAATTGTGGGGGGTGCCGTCTCAAGGTCCAAATTATTCATCTCGTAGAGAGCTGCTCTATAATCTGGGATATCAGGACAGTGATGTGAGTAATGGCCGTAAATATCACATATCGCACAAGGGTGGTTGGTATGAAGTGATTTATCACGAGGCTTGGTGTTTGGGTCGATTTTGACAACCGGGATGTTGGGGTCATCGTCAAGCATTTGCATGTGTTCCTATAATGCAGGTAACTGTGGACATTGGTGAGTTGGATGGCCTAACTCATCACACAACGAGCATTTAGGAGGAGCACGAAACACGGGGGGAGGTTTAACTGCTTTGGGAGGAGGTACCATAGTGTATGGTTGTGGGCCTCTGCCCCCAGTGGGCTTGATAAGAGGAGGGGGATTCATAGAAGATGAAGGGGTAGTGACACCGGGAGGTGGTTGATTCTGGATGTTTGGTACACCAGGGGGTGGACGGTTAGAAGTATTGATGGGTTGCACCGGTTGTAAAATGACATTCGGTGTTGGAGGAGAGGTTGGGGCAGGTAGGTACCACACAGGTAGTCCTAATGTTAATCCTGGGAGATTAAGTGTAGCCATGACTGGTGTGCTGATGGTGCCTGAAGGGGGAAATAAAAATGGGATAGTATGAATTGGTGTGGCTCCTACGTGAGTTGGCACTGAGGGTGGTTGCAGGAGTAAAGGGGGTTGTGGGTTTGGTTCTTGTATGTTATGCGAGAGGGTGCACAAATTATATATCTCGGTTATCTTCAAAGGGGGTTGGATGGATTGGAATGTGAAAGTCATAGGTGATTCCGAGTATAATCCGGGTCTGACTGTGGAGACGAACGATGTAGGTGCATTCTGAACTAGTTGTTCAATCATAGGGAGAATATTTGTAGGTGCAATGGGAGCGTATGGGTTTCGACGCGTTTGGAGATTCATGTCGGACGATGACATCATAAGGATATGATGAGTATTTGAATCCATTGGCTGGTTTGTGTGTGCAGCATATGTGATTTGCTGTTGTGGTGCTGTGGTTCCTTGAGGAGGATCCAACAGACGAGTGTTCACCACTCCTTGTGTGGGCAAAGGATTCTGCAGCACCATGGGTTGTGGTTGAGGAAGTGGCGCGGGTTGTGCTGCGTGCCCTTGGCGTTGGGCATCATCAAACCACAGTTGGCGTGCTCGCCCCAAATGTGGGAAAGTGTGTGTATAATGGCCGTATACCCCGCATATGGAACATGGGTGGTTTGTTCGTAAATTGGGGTTCTTACCCTGTTTCAGTGGTCGATCAAAGTTTTGGTTGGCGGGGGTAGCGTTGTTGTTGTTTGGAGGATAAGTCTGAGTGATTGGAGGTTGTGGTCCAGCAAGGACTACCTGTGGTGGGAAATAAGTCGTTGGGGCTTGTGAGTGAACAGGAGCATGTGTGGCCTATTGATGGTAATACGTAGGGGGTGCAACTAGAGGTGGATAGGCTGAAAGTGCATGACCATAACACTGTGGTGGACATGGGGGTCCATGAATGTGGTGGGGGTGGGCCATGGGAGCATACGAAGTTGTAGCTCCAGAGTGAGATGTGGCCCGCAAAAGATCGGGGTCGTTATTATTGCGCATAATGGAAAATGGTTGATTGTGGGACGCAACTTGTCCAATGATGCCATCGACGGCGTGGGATTCCCTCGGCACGTCAGTCTGGGAGGAATCACCACGGGGAGCATCAGGTAAAATGGTATACACGTAGCGACACTAAGCGTAGATCGGATCAAACTGCTGGGCTTTTAGAATGGCTTCTTCTTCCGACTGGGGTCGTTCAGAAGCTACATCCTTAGCTATGAGGGGTAGGAGTGATTTGATAAACCAATCCAAAAATATATGGTCATTCAGTTTTATCTTGAAGAGGCTACGGCGCTTACACCACTCATGGATATGGTCGGTGATGTGGGTAGCTGTGTTTTGTCTACAAGATAACATTATTTCAACTCCTGCATCAAAGCGTACAGGTATCTAAAAAAATTGAACGAAAGTGGAGGCGAGAGACGAAAAGTATGGTGGGTCCCATGTGATTGTTCGATGTACCACTTGGCTGCAGAGCCAGTGAACGTTCGTTGCAACAGTCTTAGACGAATGGAGTCATCCACTATGGAGTTAGATGAACACCATAGGTGTAAAGACATTATGTGGTTTTGAGGGTCCTCCCCAGGTTTTCCTTCAAACTTCGGGATGTCCGAGGGAAGCTTTGTGGGCATGGGGGGCCAAGTGGGGTCATTTCTAATAGGATCATTAGTTAGTCTTGCCAAGTCTGGCAAATTCAAACTTGCCAGAAATGGTAGACTGGCCGAGGGGTGTGATGTAGTGGCTGGGACATAACTATTCATGGTGGCATTATGTAGTGGTCCAGTATCCCCTAAGGGTATGCTAGGTATTGTAGGTATGTGTCCTCCAACTACTGTGGTTTGGTATGGGCCAGCGTTTCCAAGTGCAACATGGGTTACACCGGGGTTAGGAATAGTAGTAGGGATTCCTAGGATATGGGTTGTGGTAGTGAGAGGGGGTGTGACCCCTATGTTTGGCATACCCATAATAGGAGGTAGTCCTGCGTTGGGCATTCCTAAAGGTGGAGTGTCCCCTATATAAGGCATACCTATGGGGGTGGTTGTTGCCATGGATGGCACCGCAGTAGAAGGGTCTGTGGATGTATCTCCTATGGTACTGGTAAAAAGTGGGTTGAATTGTGTTCCAGCCATGTGGTTGGTTGGTAATAACTCGGTAGGGTTTTCGGATTCAGCCTCAGAATCAGATGTGAAGTGAGGCGTGTCAGAATCGGATGACTGTATGTTTGACCGATGATGTGTCGAGTCAAGGGATTAGGCTCAACGTCGGTGATGTGGAGAGCCAAGTAGACTGAACTCTGGGGGTTCACCTTGAAGACGACGAGAGCGTCTAAAATTCTCAATGGTGAGAAATAAGTTTTTGTGTAAAAATATTCTGTGTAAGATGGTAATGTATAAAAAACTCAAAACCCTAATGCAACCAAGGGTTCAAAAAGGGGAGTGAAAATAAAGGCTCTCAGGCCAAAAAATCAACCTCAAAAAGCACTTATTATAGCAGTTGTGCTATAATAAGTGGAGGGATGCAAAAAATGGTCAGAGTACCAACAGGAAAACAACTTCTAGAAAAAAGAGGTGCTACTAGACCAAAGGTGGATTGTATCATGCAAACACCTAACTAAAAGTATTTTGAATCAACAAACGATATTCTCTGCAAGGTGATGAAATCCAAGTCAGACAATATTGAGTGTTGAATCAACGGCTAGATATCCTCCTACCGGGAGGGACATTGGGTAATCAATCCTAAAGAATGGCAACTAGGATACTCCGTTCATGACACGTCCAAAAAAGGTAAATCTGCCATTTGGTCCTTTTACCGCAATACCCCCATATAGGGATATCCCGAGAACTGCGAATGGTAGCCTTTGGTTACTGAATGGATTTCGGTATTCCACTCAGGCTTCCAGAACCATCCTCGCGACTTCAACCCTCCTAGGGGAGAGGCCTTCCGATAAACTGGTTATGACCGTGCCAAAAAATACTAGGAGATTTTGGTTCCCTAATGGAAAACAGCTATGTCTCAAATGTAATAACTGAGGGGTGTTATTGGAACACCTATCCCCTCAATTCTACCTAGCTACAAAGTTCTTTTAAGTGCTCCCCAAGTGGGGTTAAAAGTTGGTTGAAGTTAGGGTAAATTTTAAGGCTCAGTTTAAATTATGTGTTTGAGTGGGTGCACGTGTGGTATTTTAAACTGAAATTAAATGCTTTGCAAAAAACTATTCAAAAAACAAAGGATCTTTTGAAATAGGAAAGCAAATAATATGACTTCTTGAAGAAATAAATGGATTTCTTTTAAAAATTGCTATAGGAAAAATATAAAAGAAGTAAACAGTAAAATTTTTATCTAGATAAAATGCGAATAAATCCTTCTTTGAATTTCTAAAAGTTTTTAAAAAGACTTCTTCAAAGGTGCATTCTGAATAGTAAAATTTTTCTATGGCTGTAAAAAATGTAGGAATTTAAATACTGTAAAATGTGCTAAAATGGGCAGAAAATACAGTAAAAAATTAATTTTTTAGCGGATCGGCCGAATTGAAAAAATTGGCATTGCAGGTTTTGACAGAACAGCCGCGATGGACCGCGCAGGTTTCTGTCACACAGTCGCGATGGGCAGCATGGGTTTCATCCGTGAAGCCGCGATGTGCAGCGCGGGATTTCGTCACACAGTCGCGATGTGCAGTGCGTAAAAAGTCCGTGAACCCGCGATGTGCAGCACGCAAAGTGGCCGCGAAACCGCTGTGAGCCACGTGGAAAAGTGCCGCGCAGTCGCGATGAGCCGTGCGACTGTTGGGAAAAAAGCCGCGAGGCGAAAACCATACGCGGACGCCGAAAAATGAACTCGAAAATTGAAAATTTCGGGCTGTTAATGGCAGTAGAATGGGCCAAGATCTAGAGCAGCAATGGATATGCTGTCTAGGGTGGCAGATCTATGAATTAAACTAACTAATACTAACAAAAACTAAGATCTAAAGCAAAAGTGAGATCTAAAAATTCGAAAGCAGCGGAGTTGCCAAAAACTGTTGGCTTGGTTTTGCAACAAAGCTTAGTGCTATGGGCACCTGCTAACTAGTAGCAGCAGTTTCAAATACTAAAGCAAAAACAATTTTAAATCTAAAACTAAAACTAAACTAAACTAGCATGTGCATATCATAATAAACTTTTGAATTGAAAACAAGAACAAGGAAATAGAATAAATAATAACTTTGTATTAAAAATGGGGGCAAGCAAGTGCTTGCAATAATAATACCTCCAAGTGATGAAGATTGTTGAGTAGCTCCAAGGGTGAGCAGCTCCAAAATCCAAAGGGTCCCTTCTCCAAGGTAGCTACAATGGCCAAAAGCTCATGGGAGATTTTGGCAGCATGAGGATAGGAAGATGGATGGATGTAAAGTGAGGAGCCCCTACCACCTTTTTATAGTTTTTGGTGGTGGGGAATACCATTATGGTTTTGTGGAAACCAATGGTATTGACCAACATGGTTTAGGTACCTTTTCCCTCCTTTTTCCTTTTTTGAATATTTTGAATATTTTTATTCCCTTTTTAATATTTTTGGGAATTTTGGACCCCTTTTTAGGGTTTTTTATGCTTTTTTAGGAAAAATACTCATTTTGAGTGGAAAAAGGGGTGTATTAAGGTCTTTTCGTGACCTTTTGGTGGCTTTAGAGGCTCAAATGGTGGAAACGTAGACAAATGGGTCATGTGAATAAGGAAATGAGCTAGTGAGCACTTTTTAGGTGTTAACAACTCCCAAGGTTTAGTGAGACCATTTAGAGCAGTCATCACAAGTTCATCTTCATCAAGAGTATCACCAATGGCATCTAGCTGCTCCTTGATTTGGGAGACGCTTGAGAAGTAGTCTTGAATGGATTCTCCTTTGTGCATCTTGGTACTCTTGAACTGAGTTCTTAGATTCATCTTCCTATTGATGTTCTTTCCTTCATACATTCTTCCTAGGGCATCATACATTTCCTTTGGAGTCTTCTTGGATGCCACTTGGGGAATCAAGTGGTCTTTAATAGAATCAACAATGATTCTCTTTTCCCTAACCAACTCCTTTCTATGCTTCTCTTTGGCTTCATCTCCTTCAGGTTCTGCAACTTCATCCTTGATATATTGAGCAAGATAATTCTCTTCAAGAATGAGACCAATTATGTATTTCCATGCCTGGATACTCTCTATACCTTCAAGCTTGTATAGAGAGTATCCAACCAAAAACCTCGATCCAAAGCTTGAAAGATATATCTTTAGAATGGATATTCAGCCATGCAACCAAAATCCAAAAATACTAACTTTTGCAGAAACCCTAATTTTGGGAGAGAGAGAGAAATATAATTTCACCTTGTGAAAGATGTTATATTCAGGCTAGCTCTGATACCATGTTAAGATTATTCTAATTTGACTAGCAAGATTGAAAGAAACATAATCACAAGATAGACAAAGATATTACCCTCGGAAACCCTCATGGGGTAGAAAACCCAGCAAAGCTTTCTTCAATAAGATGATCAACGAAAATACAAGAGGTGCTCCAAGACTTGACCTCCTTCTTCTCTACCTCCTATGCAGACCTCTCAAACACAAGTGCGCTATTTTCTGAGTTGAGCAAGTGTGTCAAATGAGGAGCTCTCCTCCTCTACTTATACTGATTCCCGACTGACCAAAATCCATAATGGGGCAAACCTCTCCTAGTGAAGTATAATAACCCCTAAATAATAAACTCAGGGACGGACCCCACATGGTGGGTCTAATAACCCTGGTTACCACATTTCATCGGAGGAATAAACATCTCCGGATACATAATAGAATCACCTAAGAGGGATGAAACATCTCCGAAATAATAAAGTACAAATATAATATTCTTAGAAGTTACAATATTCAACATAAGGATGTGGATGTTCTTAACACTTCAACCCTATCTTTTCGATGACTTATGTCGACACAAGATTCTTAGGGCTTCCACCATCAACTATGGTCTTGCAACTTCATTCATCAACTTGCACCTTGGTTCAAAAGATAACCTTTCGTCATGTTGGTTCTTTCTCATCATGTCAATATTCCTAAACCATTGTTCGCCTGACCATCATGTTTTCACTTTCCTTCTTACTATCTTTACTTTTGTCGGATATCGACTCCGCCCTCTCGTCTACTTCCTCATCTCTTCTACGTCTGGGTTTCAACTCCTCTATAACATTTAGGTTCTCTGGGCATTCATATGCCTTGTGTCCGACTCCTCGACACTATTCAAAGACTATGGCTGGTCTGTTAGCTCCTTTTCTATCGGATGGACCACTTCGACCATACGCACCTCAACCGTGTGTCCCTCGACCATCACATCATCTTTCTTGTGTTTTGTCCCTAGTCAATGTCCCTTCTGCATGTCAACTATCTTTGACTATTTCTCTTATGGTCCTGCTACTTTGGCCTTTCGCAAAAATAGTCTTTGCACCCCGACCAGTCATCCTACCTCTGGTCGATGTAGATTTCCTCAACGTTTTCTCTTATTCCTTCAGAGCTAACTAGTAGGCTTCACCGACTGCTCTGAATATTGACATGCTCAAATAATCTTGAATGGCATATTTCAAGCCGTTGACATATCTCGCGATAGCTTCTTCGACTTTGTCGGTTTGTCCCAACTTGAGCGACAATCTGTAGAGCTCTTCCATGTATTCCTTCATGGTCATCTCTTTTTGTCAAAAGTTCTGCAACTTCCAGAACAAGGAAATCACATAGTCATTCGACAAGAACTTCCCTTTCAGCTTGGAGACCATCCTGTCCCAAGACTTGATTTTCTCCTTGCCTTTCTTGACTCTGTCAGCCTGCACATTGTCCCACCACAATGAGGCATGACCCTTAAACCTCAGACATGCAGTCTTAATCCACTTAGGATCCTCGATCTGCTCTATGTCGAAGTACAGTTTTCCATTGCTATGAACCATTCGATCAAGTATTCAGGATCTAGACTTCTTGAGTAGGTACGAATGTCTATATTTGTCTGACCTCTCATCTCTGACAGAAGTTTGATCATTTTGTCTTCTGGTTCTTCTCCCACTACTTCCCTTGCTTCCACTTCTTCAACCTCCTTTTTTTTGTGGTCTAACGCATCAGGAATACAAGCATGCCTTTGGCTTTCTTTGATCGATGCTACTTCATTCATCAAAGTTAGCATTGTTCGGTTGCACTTGTTGAGCATCTCATGATCAACTGTGACTATTGCGCCATGCGCTCTTCATCCAACACCTCGAATGTTAACGTCGCTGTGAGCCATTTTCAACCTCGGCTGAAACTCCCACTCATCCAATCACAACTAGACTTTCACAAGTCATGCACAACTCGACCCAATAGCAGCTGGAGCTATAAACACTCTCAAAACTAGATTCTGCTCCGAGCTCTAATACCAGTTGATGCAAGGTCACCCCGACAAGGGCTCTTTCTTAAAAATTACACACAACACATACATTGACATAGACATGATGTAAATAGGATGCCAGAAGCTAGCTTATATTACTTTTACCTAAAATGGTTATAATGTGAAATGCAAGGAATGTGAATAATTAACTATTGTTCGCCTTAGCCTATTACAATATAAAAGTAACTGTGTGCTATCTCCATGTGTTGATATTCACCCTCTCGTGATTCGCTACCCAACTCTGAGCTATGGTTCGATCTTCTCTCGCTCTGTAGATGTGTGACTCTCCTATCCAATCTACAAATCTTCTCTTCATCTCTGCTCTGTGACAACTCTCTCGTGAGTGACTTATCTATGCCAAGATCGAGTCAAGTGATCCAACTGATACAATCTCCCCGGCCTTCTACTTTGTTGCTGCTCTTCCCGAGACATGCTTCCTCTGTCCGCCAATCTCCCTGATCCTGCAGAACTGCAACTGTTAGTTCTTTTGCTGTGCTGCACATCCTCCACCTGTGGCGACATATGTCATGTCTTCAACCACTTTCAATAACTACTCATAACTTCCTTAGCAACCCCGAACTGATTCCAAATACTTCTTCTTGACTTTTGCGCATCCTTCTAAAACTACTATAGTAGTCGGTCTTATCATTGCCTTGACCATACTGTCTTTCATCATCTTCAACATATCCATTGGCTTCCTTCGCTCATGCGATTTCTGGTCCGCCCCTTTCATCACCTCTTGGCCTTCGCTTGAACCCATCGGAGTCACGGTTCGACAACATGTCGACCCTCCACATCTCCACTACACCCTATCGTCTATCGACCCATGACATGTCGACTCTCAACCTATCACACATTCTGTCAATATGCAATCAACTACTCTTTCTCAAGTCATTGACTTTGAAAGTCAATCTTCTCTCCTGCACCAATGGTCATCGGCACTCCCTCTGGCCGGCCTCTTTTATTTTGATCAACTTCGACAACTTTTCCTAGGCCCTAATGCTTTTGCATCACCTCATAGGATCCAGCTACCACTTACCCATTTTAACCTGTAGGTTAGTCTCCAACATACGATCGAGAATATCGTGCAATTGTTGATATGTATATACATTTCATTACTAAGAACAATAATGAAAATCATTTCTATGTACCATGCACCTGGTATCACATCTATACATTCAACATATAACTTTTAACTCAGTATCCACGTACCCACCATTCAGTAATTTTGCATGCAAGAGACATTATTAAAACATGAATATATATCAAAACATGAATACATATCATCACTTTAAAATCACACACACATATATATCTTGGAAAAATAATAGAACCATATGTCCACAGTGTCATCAAACTGACGAAGACTCACAATAATAAGCAAATACAATATATAATGATAGTTCAAGTACTAAGTTCAAAACGGGGCATTACATACACCCACCCTTCGGGAAAATTCTTCCTGAAGTTATTTTCAAAATAGTGTGGGAACATCACAACGGATGGTCTCTGCATCCTCCCAGGTAGCAGAACCTGGGCTATACCAGTCCCAATGGACCTTAACCTAGTCCACCAAATGGTGTCTAAGTTTTCTAACCTTGTGGTCCAATATACGTAATGGTTCGACCCTGATGGTCCCCTCGTCCGAAACCTGTAGTTCCTTCGAATTTATTTTATGAGACTCATCGGTTATATAATTCCATAAAGAAGATACATGTAAAACATTATGAGTTTTATGAAAATGGGGTGGCAGCGCTGTTGATGTATATGTAACTTCGGAATGTATTTCACATATATGTATATTGTATTCCTATAGAGATGGTATTATTCCTCTATAAGGAAGTGTCGTCATTTATATTGTAAGTGTCGTAACTTATACTTGAGGGGTTATTAGACCACCTTGTTTGGGGTCGGCCCTGTATAAGTCATGTGGGTCAAAGGGTTATTAGACCACCCTATTGGGGGTCGGCCATGTGGGTCAAAGGGTTATTAGACCACCCTATTGGGGGTCGGCCCACTCAGCATTATGTTATGTGGTTAAGTTCGAGCCGACATGAGTTAGGTAAAAAGGCAAGTCAAGTCAGGTATAAATAGAGTGCGGGAGGCACTCTATTTACTTACTCACTTCTCACACATGCTCTCAAGGAGGAGAGGCGCACTTATGGAGGAGGAGGATTGCTGCTAGGTTATGGCTATCTCTATTGGTTGGTTGTATCATTGCTCTATCTATCTCTGAGGAAGTTATTGGGGTTTTTCACCTTTATGGTTTTCCCCAAGTAAATCTTTGTGTCTCTTGTGTGCTTGCATTATTGTCTCCATGATTGATATGCTGTAGATATGCTGTACATGTTGTTCTCTCAGTTAAGATCCTAGATCATATTGAAGTAAATTCTGAAAATTTAACATGGTATCAGAGCTAGCCTGAAAGAAGGCATGATATGGCATGTATGACACTTGTTGCATTTACGATGCTAGGGCTTGATATAGTAAAAACCAGTCGTCGTAGCACTTTCGCTATAAATCCGTTTTGGCGAAGGTTTCGGATCTGAAATTGTTACAGGTCGAAGTTAAAATCTCCAGGTACCTTGTGTCCAAAGGAAAACCTCTAATTCGTTGTACTTTGTGATTTATGATCTGTACAATATAGGGTTTCTGCCTCTTCCAGATCTGATTCAAAATCAGGTGACCTTGGGAAAAAGGTCATAACTTGGGCTAGGAAGATCCAAATGAAATTTCGTGAAACGTGACAGGTAGTACACAGGCAGAGCTATCTCAGAAAACTTTTTCAGAGGCCGAAGGTCAAACAGTGACACGTGGCATGCCGTACAAGTTCGCTCTCCTGTATTATCCCATAAACAGGTCACGTTGCGACACTTGGCATATCTCTCTCTCAGAGAATCCAATTGAGGTAATACCTATCAGGATGGAAAGATAACAGGCCGAGCTATCTTAGAAAACTTTTTCAGAGGCCGAAGGTCAAACAGTGACACGTGGCACGCCGTACAAGTTCGCTCTCCTGTATTTTCCCAAAACAGGTCACGTTGCGACATTTGGCATAACTCTCTCGCAGAACATCCAATTGAGGTCAGACCTGTGAGGATGGAAAGATTACAGGTCTGGCTATCTCAGAAAACTTTTTCAGACCCTGTGGATCAAAAATGTCGGAGTTACACCAGAAACAATCAGGTACATATTTCTGTCAAAACATAATTATTTTTTTGGTACCTTCATTCATGGCTTCCGGAATTTAGGGCTTTGAAGAAAGTTGGAATTTTTGTAATCAGAGACCACAGCTGGATGCTACTCATCAAAATAGAAATTTAGAGACCAATATCAGAATTTTTGGCTGGGTAGAAGGCCGGGCTTGATTAGACCCTAGTTCGGGACTTTGATAAGAAAAGTGGAAAATTAGGGCTTCTATAAAAATGGGAATTTTTGAAATCTGTGACCACGGCTGGAAGCTCCTCGGAAAAATAGAAGCTTAGAGCTTTGGATCAAACATTTTGATTGGGCAGAAGAGTGGGCTTCATCAAACCCCAGTTTAGGGTCACGTCCAGTGAATCCAAAAGTTTCAAAGGAAAAATTGAGGAGTGAAACTTTGCAGTTTTCAAATCCTGAATATACCAGTTTGATCAGTTCATCAAGGCGCATATTCCTATCCTATCGGAAGGTTGAAATTCAAAGTTTGAATTTTTGGGGTTTTTCTGACAAAACCATATCCAGCTCTTGGTCCAGTTCTTGCAAATCAAGTGGATTGGGTTAATCCTAGAAGAAGATGGATTGGTCACCTGCATAAGTGAAGAAGTTCGTGTTTCAGAGGGAGATGAGGCTAAGGCCTTACATAAGAAGTTTTCAAGCGATCTCGACAGGTATGACTCATCGAGGTATGTTTCGATATTTGTCCATGATTAAGTTTATGGTATGTTTGTCTTCATGTTATTACGGTTAGTACAATTTTGATTTTAGATTTGTCGTTTCACCTTAACAAAATTATGAATGCATGATAGAAGATATTCATTGGTTAGGGTGTTGACACTTATGATTGTACTAATGCATTATGGTGTTGTATGAGGTTTATGTTGTCTACTAACATGAAAGGTACACCAAGAAAGACAAAGCATGTTCCAGTTCAAGAACATATGATCATGATGACATGAGGATAAAGACTCATCCATTGTCATGGATCTCATAGAAGATCCATTTACGAGGTATGTATAACTTGGTTTTATAATGGCTAACCTATGAGATATACAGGTTACTAGCACAAGTCATTGAAGAACAACAAGAAGACATCATGTGAGTATAAATAGCTAGCATGCTAATCCAGGTATGTTTTTCCTATATCAAGATAGAATCCTACCTTGTGTTAGGATCTTATACTGTTGTGTTGTTTGATAATGATTATTCATGAAGTCATAGGTTTGAATAAGTCATGGCTGTATGCGTATTATATTTCTTACCATAATTGATGATATGACTAACCAGAAGAATCATGAAAGTATAGGTTTGAATAATCACAGGTTTTATGCACATTATATCTCTTATCTTAATTGATGATTCAACTAACGCGAAGAGTCATAGGTTTGAGTAATTATAGGTTTAGACATGTTATGCTTCTTATGATTTGACTAACCATAAGATTCCTACATAAACCTTGAATGCTAATGCTTATTATTTCTGTTTGAAATGATCATGACTATACATGCTTGAGATTATTGTGTTTTAATAGTATACTAATGAATGTATGATTTTATATGAGATCACAAGGATAACACAATCATGATGCATAGGGACCAAGGATGAATGTAAGTTCAAGGACAGGTAATCCAGGAAGCAAAGATCAAGAGGGAGCACACTCCAGTTGTTCCTGCAAAGAAAGCAAAGGAGCACACTTCAGTAGCTTCTGCAAGGATGCAGATATTTAGAGGGAGTTGAACATCTTCCTACATTCCACAATAGAAAGGTGTAGAAGAAGCTACTTCAGATTATGACTCTAGTATCTCCCGCAAAGAAGCAAAGACTCAGAGGGAGTCCACCCAATGAACAAACAAAGATAAGTATTTTAATTATCATTTCTTACATATGTGTTTGTTTAAATAAAATTGTTCAAATGATGTATATGCTCATGTCCCTACACTTAGGATATGTATTATGCATATTAGAATAGTTGCATTGATGAACAGTATACTACTAATATACATGGGTAAGTGGCCTATGGCACTGTACAACATTCCATTGCTACTTATCTAGAATGAAACCTCTTTGCTGACATGTTGGGAGTTGTGCACACCCTTAACAATGTTCTGGTAGATATTGGAAGGCATCTAGAAAGCTACGGAATATGGATAAATGTTGTATTGAAGCATTGGCTAAGATAATTGCATGACTGTATGACATATTTCGTTATGTGTAAGAATTTGTTCTGAAAATTATGAGATGTTTCTAATCATGCAATTTAACCTGTTTTGTAGGAAAGACCGTATATCTTCACCTACAAAAGAAAAACTACAACATTTGTTCAACAACAAAATTATCTATTGAAGATATTGAAGTTCCCAGGATCTGGGATGAAGAAATGGAATGCCATGATCCGTAGATCATGAAGAACGATGTTTGGGATGTAGTCCCAAGACCTGAAGGGAAGTTTGTTATGACTTCCATATGGATCTATCAGATCAAGCATGTTGCAGATGACAGCATTGAGAATATAAAAGTGATACTACTTTTGTATGCAGATAACTTGTTTGTTACAGGTGAAGATAGATTGATTGCCGACATGCAGCGAAAGCTTACTACCGAGTTCGAGATGAAGAACTTGGGAATGATGCACTATTTTTTTTTGGCATGGAGGTGTGGCAGAGTGATGGAATCTTCCTTGGACAAGGGAAGTATGCAGTAGAGATCCTGAAGAGGTTCGGGATGATGGAATGCAAGGCTATGGCCACACCTATGACATCGAATATGAAGCTTCTATGTGATGCTTCATCTGAGCTGGTTGATGTCTCTACGTATCGTCAGATGATTGGTTCCTTGATGTACTTGACGAACACGAGACCAGACATTTGCTTTGCTGTGAACACATTGAGCCAGTCCCTGACGGATCCGAGGGGTATTCACCTGGTTACTGTAAAGCATGTTCTGAGGTACCTGAAGGGTACAGTGGTTTTTGGGCTCAGGTATGAGGCGAATCAAAAGTTTAACCTGCAGGGTTATGTTGATTCAGATTGGGCTGGCAGTGCTGCAGATAGGAAGAGCACATCTGGGTGTTGCTTCAGTATGGGATCAGGTGTGATCTCTTGGTTTAGCAGGAAGCAGTCCTGCGTAGCACTAAGTACAGCTGAGGCAGAGTATGTTGCAGCCTATTCAGCTAGTTGTGAGGAAGTATGGCTACGGAAGCTACTGTCTGAGTTATTTGATCTCCCGTTGGAGGCTACTGGTATCTTCTGTGATAACCAGAGTTGTGTGAAGCTGTCCGAGAACCCAGTGTTTCATGACAGGTCGAAACACATAGAGATCAAATATCACTATATCAGGGATATGGTGCAGAGAGGAGCTGTGAAGCTCCTGTATGTTGCAATGGACGAGCAGATTGCAGATGTGCTGACGAAGCCACTAGCCAGGGTGAAGTTCGAGTACTTCAGAGAGAGGCTTGGTGTTATTCAGATCGAGGACACTTCGAGGAAGAAGTGACGGACACATTTGCTGAAGCCATTCCAAGCATGTTGGAAGGAGGATCCTTCACATGGCTGTGGATGTAAGCGCTGGATGATGAGCATCAGGATGATGTTCTAGTTTCTGCTTGATATGATCAGTTGGATCATTTTATGTATGTTGGATGCTGGATATGATCAGTTGGATCATTTTATGTATGTATGTACGCATCATGTTGGATGCAGGATATGATCAGTTGGATCATTTTATGTATGTATGTACGCATCATGTTGGATGCAGGATATGATCAGTTGAATCATTTTATGTATGTATGTACGCATCATGTTGGATGCAGGATATGATCAGTTGAATCATTTTATGTATGTATGAACGCATCATGTTGGATGCTGGATATGATCAGTTGGATCATGTGTATGTATTGTTTATGCATCATGTTGGATGCTTGGACCATGTATCTGTATATGTATCAGGTAGATGCATTGATGATCAGGAGGATCATGTATGATGATATGTATCATATATTTGTATCAGGTGGATACATTGATGATCAGGAGGATCATGTATGATACTTGGTATGCATCAGGAAGATGCATTGATGATCAAGTAGATCATGCAGCAGGATGTTGCAGTGATGATCAGGATGATCATAGATGACGAGCTTCAGGATGTTGCTCCAGACGACATGCAGCAGGATGTTGCATTGATGATCGGGACGATCATGGATGACGAGCTTCAGGATGTTGCTCCAGATGAATTGCAGCAGGATGTTGCAATGATGATCAGGACGATCATGGATGACGAGCTTCAGGATGTTGCTCCAGATGACTTGCAGCAGGACGTTGCAGTGATTATGATCAGGACGATCATAAGTACATCAGGATGATGTATGGTGAGTATCAGGTCGATACTCTGTGGCCGTGGATCAGGTTGTGCAGATGAGCATGTCTGGGAGATCCTATAGGTCGGAGTTGTGTACCCGTAACAGCCTGGGATGCTCTTTCGAGACATTTCTCTGGGAGGACATGTAATTTGTGCCCTGGGAGATTTCAGGTCGGAGTTGTGTACCCGTAACATCCTGAGATGCTCTTGCGAGGTTTTGTCCTATGGCATGTAATTTGGGCCCTGGGAGATTTCAGGTCGGAGTTGTGTACCCGTAACATCCTGAGATGCTCTTGCGAGGTTTTGCCATGACCACATGTAATTTGTGCCCTAGGAGATCTCAGGTCGGAGTTGTGTACCCGTAACATCCTGAGATGCTCTTGCTAGGTTTTGTGGTGGACCACATGTAATTTGTGCCCTGGGAGATCTTAGGTCGGAGTTGTGTACCCGTAACATCTTAAGATGCTCTTTCGAGGTTTTGTGGTGGGGTCACATGTAATAGCGCCCTGGGAGATCCTCCAGGTTGGAGTTGTGTACCCGTAATATCCTGGGATACTCTTTCGAGGTTTTGTGACGCACGTAATAAGTCCTGAGGATTCCACAGTATGGCCAGTGATGACGAAGACCTGCAGGTGGTGGGCCTACATCCAGTATGAAAAAGGACTGGCTTTGTAGAACTTCCTATGACGAGTAGATTCAGAGATTGATTGAGATAGCAGCAGCAGTGACGATGATGATGACTCGATGACGATTATCTAGTGACGATGATCCAGAGAAGATGACTTGTGCTAGAAGAACTATGCTGAGAAATACCTTCCTAGTTAAGAGGGAGTGTTGATGTATATGTAACTTCAGAATGTATTTCACATATATGTATATTGTATTCCTATAGAGATGGTATTATTCCTCTATAAGGAAGTGTCGTCATTTATATTGTAAGTGTCGTAACTTATACTTGAGGGGTTATTAGACCACCTTGTTTGGGCTCGGCCCTGTATAAGTCATGTGGGTCAAAAGGTTATTAGACCACCCTATTGGGGGTCAGCCATGTGGGTCAAAGGGTTATTAGACCACCCTATTGGGGGTCGGCCCACTCAGCATTATGTTATGTGGTTAAGTTCGAGCCGACATGAGTTAGGTAAAAAGGCAAGTCAAGTCAAGTATAAATAGAGTGCGGGAGGCACTCTATTTACTTACTCACTTCTCACACATGCTCTCAAGGAGGAGAGGCGCACTTATGGAGGAGGAGGATTGCTGCTAGGTTATGGCTATCTCTATTGGTTGGTTGTATCATTGCTCTATCTATCTCTGAGGAAGTTATTGGGGTTTTTCACCTTTATGGTTTTCCCCAAGTAAATCTTTGTGTCTCTTGTGTGCTTGCATTATTGTCTCCATGATTGATATGCTGTAGATATGCTGTACATGTTGTTCTCTCAGTTAAGATCCTAGATCATATTGAAGTAAATTCTGAAAATTTAACAAGCGCAATATGATACGCAACAGGTCCAACCTTCTCCAAAATTTCAAAGCATCCAATGAATCGTGGCGACAACTTTGTCCCTTTCCCAAACTAGATGGTACTTTTAGTAGGCCTGATCCGTATTAATACGACATCCCCAACCTTATAGTTTCATTCAATCCTATGCGCATCGACTGATCTAGATGGATATTGGTGGCGGCCCACCTCTTCCAACTAGCTCAAAACAGTCTTCTGGCAATTTTGGTAAATTACTATTTTTAGCAGTTTTTCAGGTCCTGAACTTTCGGAGCCATTTTGAGGCCCTAAATGACATTTTTTGGCGATTTGAGGAACCAAATGGTTGCCAACAACATGCATATGAGCCCAGTCAAAAGTTGTAAATCTCGGATAGACCTTTCCAACGGGCTATTGAGTGCCCCAAACGGAGATCGTATGCAAAAGTTATGACCCCGGGAAGTTGACTGTTCAACTAACCACCTTGGGGCCTCAAAATTTATGACAGTTCATCTTCTAGGGTTAGGTTTTTGGATGTTTGCGATTCTTTCCCTCATTCTTATGATCAATAGGCCCTTTCGGCCTCTCTTTGTATTCATCTTGGCATGAATGAGCATAGCGGCCACATCTCTTCTCAGAGCTAGCTACCACCATTCTAGCTATTGTATTTTACAGTCTGTTCTATTTCCGCTACTTAATAGAATATGTGTTTACTGTATCACTGTGTTATTTGCAATATATCTCTGTATATGATTATGTATATGCTATATTTTGTTTCGTTCCCACATAAATCTGGATCATCGACATAGCTCTTCCGTCTATCTTGAGCTTCCTTTAACCGCTGTCTAATCTGAATAACCCGTTTTTCCATCTCTTGAATCAACTCAGGTCCTACAATTACATGATCCTCTAACCTTTCCCAGCTCAACGTTGTTATGCATGTCCTTCCATATAATTCTTCATATGGAGGCATCCTGATTGAGCTATGCTAATTATTGTTGTAAGTAAATTCTACCGAAGGTAAGTGGTTTTCCCAATGGGTATGTTGATCCATAAAATACATTCTAAGCATATCCTCCATCACCTTATTCACTCTTTATGTTTTTCCATCTGTCTTTGGATGGTAAGTTGTGCTTAGGTTCAACTGAGTTCCTAAGGCCAGCTGCAGACATGTCCAAAACCTGGACGTAAACCTGGAATCCTTATCTGATATAATCTTCTCGAGAAACCCATGGAGATGAACTACTTCACTTATGAATACACGAGTTACATCTGTGACATCATAGGTCTCCTTAACTGGAATGAAGTGAGCAGTTTTGGTCAGTTTGTCAATGATGACCATGATGGCATCATGCCTGTGAGAGGTAAGACAAAATACAACCACAAATTCCATGGAGATAACCTCCCATTTTGGAATAGGAATGTCATGCAGTTGCAATACTCCTACCGGGTGGTGATGATCAACTTTTACCTACTGACACTCAAGGCACTTAGCGACGAATTTGACCTTGTCGCATTTCATTCCTACCCAAGAGAAGAGTTTATTCATGTATGTATACATCTTCTTTACAACTAGGTGTGCACAATATAATGCTCTATGGGATTCCTTAAGTATAGTTCCTCTAATATCTCCCTCCTTGAGAATATACATCCTCCCTTCATATCGCAATTTTCCATCAGCTTCCAACTCATTTCCTTCAAACTTAGGTTCCACCTGTTTCCCATTCTAGAGTGTCAACGTGACCTTTAGGTACCAACCATCTCTGACTAGATGTCATAATACTCTCTCTCCTTCAAATCAACCTTTAAAGGTATGAGAGAGAAAATCCTTGGCTTTCTGCTTAAGGCATCGACAACCACATTCTCCTTCCCTTTAATGTACAAAATCCCCAAATAATACCCGCTCATGAATTCACTCCGTTGCGTTTTCCTACCATTTAGGTCTCTCTGAGTGAAGATATACCTCAAGGTTTTGTTATCATATTTGAGCTCAAAGATTTGTCCAACAAGGGAATGTCTCCAAAGTCTTAAAGCTAACACCACGATAGCCAATTCTAGGTCATTGGTGGGGTAATTCTCTTCATGTGTTTTTAAATTCATCGATGCATAAGCTATTACCCCACCTTCCTGCATCAACACTGCACCCAAACCCTGCCTCGAGGCATCTGTGCAAACTGTGAAGTCCTTATCCATATCCAACACTCATAGGATCGGTGCACTTGTCAATAGTCTTTTAAGCTTAGTGAATGCGACATTGCATTCATCCGTCCATTCATACCTAATTCCTTTACATTGTAGGGTAGTTATGGGTTTTGTGATTTTTGAGAAACCCTCAAAAAACATTCTATAGTACCTTGCTAACCCCATGAAGCTTATCACTTCATGCACATTTCTTCGCACGGGCTAATCCATTATGGCCTTCATCTTTTCAAGGTATACTGAAATTCCCTCTCTGGAAATTATATGCCCTAGATAATGGATATCTTTATGATAAAAAGAGCATTTGGACAACTTACCATACAACTTATGCTCTCTTAAGCATGACAACACCATTCGCAAGTCTTCCTCATGCTCCCTTTCATTCTTGGAATAGATAAGGATATCATTAAAGAAGACTTGCACAAATTGATCTAAGTACTTTCAAAACACACTATTCATGAGGCTCATAATACACTTGGGGCATTGGTCAAATGAAAGGGTACCACTACAAACTCATAGTTCCCAAACCAAGTTCGAAAAGTAGTCTTAGGTGTATCACCTTCATTAATTCGAAGTTTGTGGTAACCTCATCGCAAGTCAATATTTGAGAATATTGTCACCCCTTTCATTTGATCGAAGATGTCATCAAGGCGTAGTATCGGGTACCTATTCTTCTTTGTGGCTCTATTCAAATATAAGTAATCTATGCAAAGATGTTGTAACATCCCGAAAAATTAGCAAAAATTTAAAATTTTTGAAACGGCATTAATTACTAAAAATACTAATTGCGGAATAATTGATATTTAACAAATTAACTAAAGGCAACTTAACACAATTTTACAAATTGTAATTCCTAACATAATAAGACATCAGATTATAAATATAATTCGATATACGATATTTATTTTCTTATATGTTAAGGTTCTAGTGATAATACTGACGACTATGTTTGCATGTTGTTGAAGGGGTTCCTACAGGGTGCCCTTGGGTTTACTTAGGTTTGATAGCTAAAGCATTGGACCTTTTTCTTTCGCAGATCTGCAGGTAAGGTAATAAGACAATTAAGGTACTTCCAGAAAATTGATATACGCTTCAGTTAGCCATCTCTACTTTAACATAGATATGAGTGCTGTCGTGCATGAAGGTATCGATGGTATGAATTTCCAGTTTTTAGCTCAACAATACTATTTTTAACTGAACACATGAAAGTGTAGCTAAAGATATCTACACTAAACTTCTATTGTAAACATTGATAGAAGGAAATATATATATACTCTACAGATTTATAAAATGATTGCTAGAATTACAAATAGTATGAATATTATGAGGGTCCTAATACATTCTGAATAGTGCAAAATCTAGAAACATCAATTATCCAAGAGTCTTTATATCTCATTAGAAATAAAAATGTGATAATAACTACCATCGTAACAAAGTTCAACATTATGTGACCCTTGTGAAGGATGATACAAAAATAAACTAGTGAGGCTAATTAGAACCAAACTTTGTTTTAATACTTATAATATTTATTTCAATAGTGCATCCATATAGTTATTGGTAGCATTATTATAATGTTGTGTTGTGTAAAGTTTTGGATTTCTAAACCTAAGTACTAAATACCACATGCCATCTTAATATGAAACCTATGTTAAAAGATACTATATTCTTTTGTAAACAAATCTACTATATCAACATATGAACTAACGTTGCAATGTTACGAAATAATGACAGAAAGTTTAGACATTAAAGTATGTTTTAAATGGAAATAAACGTTAGAAATATAACACATAAATACTATACAAAGATCGTGCTAATGCTATTTATTAGGATGTTGATAGTATTTAATGTTATTGTAGGCAAAATCTGGCAGTAATTATACGTAGAACTGAGCATTTAAGCTTCCTTGAATCTCCTTGGTGGATTGTCCCGTTGGCTAAACTTGTAACAAGCTCCACATGATGATATCATATGAAATGTTATAAACTTGCCAAGCTGTGTGCTACCTCTTTGATGACGTGACCTCCAACTGGACTCGGCATTGAATGAGCCATTAATAAAATGGTTGAACGTACTGATATTTTGATAGTAGCGTTGCTTGGCTGGCCCGATCTGACCCGTTGATTTGGATCTGTCTCGGTCTTTGAAGACTAAACCCTAGTTGCACTTACTATATGTCATTGGTATTACTTCTTGTGTTCAGTTGGAAACTATGGCTTTTGGAGAGAGGCAGACCGTTTTCTTAAATGTAGGGTTTGGTATCTGCACATCCGAGGACTCCTTCCTCGGATTGGATGGTGAGATCTTCGGCTAAATATGCTAAGGTTTTCAGAGCATCAACGGGGTTTGAGTGATGTTTTGGCACAGTGGTAAGCGTTTGAGCATCTAGCACTGAGGTTCTCAAGGTTTCTGTTAATTTTGGTATGCAAGTCTGGAGTGGAGTAGCAAAGTGGAAACGTGGTTTTCAAACTGCCCTGTTGCAGTTGCTGACTTTGTTGCAAATGGTGTTTCCAACCTCTGGTTCTTGTTGCAAGGTAAAATACTCGAACTAAAAAGAGAAACATGGTAATCGTTTTCAATTTTAAACCTGTGCATTTTCTCGTTTTTATTTAAGGTCAGTTTTAACGTCATGTTGGTTTTCTGGCAGGTGTTTCCTTCGTCCTAGAAGTTATAGTGTTGAAAGCTCACAAGAAATGGATGAATCGCTACACTCGGTAAGCCCCGATGGCATAACCCTTCGTAGGCTCTCCTGTATAGTAGGTTGATGGCGTTGCTCAAACAATACTAGTTATTGAACCTTTGGCAATCGTTTTAGCTCTACTTTGATGGTTTAAAAGTATAAGTTAAAAGGTCAGATGGTTAACCCTGGACAAGATTTGGTAACTAGCCCGACTGTGTGATAAGTATGAAACTAGGGAATGAAACCCTTTATCGTTGTTTTTGCAGTAAGTAAATCTTCCTGTGTAAATCCGTAAAGAGATGTACTCGGAAGAGGTTTTCATTCTTTGTATACTCTTGGTAAAATAAAGGATTCAATTCTCTGAATGCTTGTTTTGCATGGTTGTCTCTGTGAGTTATTTTTGTACAGAAAGATAATGCGTTTTTGAAGAAAGAGTTGTGAATGTAAATCTATGGTCATTACTCCTCTTGCTTCGAATAAAAACAAAAACTTAACACTGTCTATTGACTGTGTGCTTGTGGATAGTAAGGGAAATCAAGATTTTCGCCTCGAACTTAGAAGCCGAATGGTAAATCTTATTTTCATGAAGAAATATTCATTTGCTTTTGGAAATAATCTTTTAACTCAAAAGTATAGTTCCCAACAAGCATCTGTTAAGAAGATAACGATAATTTAAATTTTTGGATGTGGTTGTTTACAGTGAGCTAAAACGCATGGTTTTATTGTTATGTTTAAAATGAAGAGGAATGTGATAAGTATGATCTTGCTTCCAAATCTACAGTAAAAATAGTAAACAATTTTGCATGAAGTTTATGTCTATCAATGTTTAAGTAATGGCCGAGAGCCAAATGTCTTTTTGTTAGGAATATAAATAAGAGAATCTATTTTTTTTCTAGTTATGATGTTATCTAAGAATGTTTGTACCAAAATGGAAAATGTGAAAATGAATGTTGAGACTGTTAGGGTTTGGCTAACAATACTCGGTTTTGGATAAATGAAGTTTCAATGATTAAATAATTAGATAGTAAAATAGAAATGAAAACTATACAGACAGATCTAAACATTTTTGCATTATTTGCAAAGAATTGAAATACGATGCTATTTGATAATATTAAAAATTGTAGTTGATATGATTTTCTGAAATACTATATAACTGAAAAAAAATGATTTCTATACTTAGTTGTGCAAACTGTCTATTTCATGATAAATGTGTTTGCTAACAGAAAGAGAAACAATACTGTATAATTAATAATAAATGCTTTCTTACAATTGTTAAATTCACTATATTTTATTTGAGGAAAAATACAATAAACCTGAACATTTAACTAATGAAAGAATGGCAAGGGAAAGATGAAAAATTATGTTATTCGATACAAAAATATCAACAGTAGGAAAAACTAGTAAATTACAACAACATTGATATTCTCATCTATCTGGCGATTTGCCTATCAATTCATCTATTTTTAATTTCTTCTCTGTACTAGAATATGATGCAGCTTCATTAGCATGTGGAAAAATACAGAGAATATTTAATTCCTTCTACATTACATATTCATTGCTATGTAGAATACTAACTAGATCAGAAAAATAGAATAAATATACTTGTTAATAATATCTTAAAAACACAATAGTGAAACAATTATAGCAGATAAATTTTTTAATCTATATAAAATTTGAAAAGACGAGTAAAACCTGTGAATGAAGATAGGGCCGACAAACACCCAAGGAGGCCTGTTCCTCCCAACCTATTCCAGAAGAAGCAGCCAAACTGCTGGCTTCTTATGAACCCCCGAGCCTGCTTACTGAACCACTAAGTAGATGGAATCTGTGTAGAAGCAAGGCACTCAATATGTCTTTAGCACTCAGCATCAAACTCCTAAACTTAAAACATGCTTTTAGCACTCAGCATCAAACTCCTGAACTCAAAAAGAATTTGGTAGACTCATAACATGATCAAAAACTTAGCATATCCCCTCATCAAATCTATTGGGTGCAAACACAACAAAACCCCAAGGTAAATTTCCTCGTCAAGAAAAGTGATGAACCCCAATTCACAATTTGATGACTATTATGTAGACTTCCTAGGTCTTTAGTGGTTAGTTTTTGAATAAATGAGCCTCAAGCTCCAGTCCCACTTTCCAGGGCACTATGACCACATTTCAAGGGAGTTGTCCCATACCAACAACTAGTTAGCTGCATCATGATGCTACCACATGTCCATTTCCTTCTACCCCAGATTCCATTCCACCTAGTGGGTCAGTAACCACTCTTTCAATAGTCCCCTTAGGTGTTTGTCTCCTATTTTATTTATTAAATAATAAAATATTGTGCAAATTATAGTCATCCTTGGACACTTGTCCAATATAAAACTTTACAATAAAAGTTAACTTAATGTTTTCAGCAAAGAGGGTATGTTACAGATGCACAGAGCCATCCTTATTGTTCACAAAAATTACTGGTGCACCCCACGGTGAAATACTTGGTTCTATGAACCCCAGATATAGAAGTTCCTTCAAGTGCATTTGCAACTCGTAAAGTTTCAGGGCCGTCATCCTGTATATTGTCTTTGATGTTGGATTTGAACCAGGTTTAACCTCAATGGTAAAATCAAGTTCTCTCTGTGGAGGTATCCTAGGAAATTCCTTCGGAAATACGTCACTGAATTTGGCTAAAACTGGGTACTGATCAAAGGAGGGTCCCTTCTCATTGTTTATCGCTTCAACAATATACAACTGACATCCTTGTTGCATACATTGTTTTACGTTCATCGTTGATATGAAACATAACGACACCTTCCTTTTGTTACCCTGGATCTCAATGGCCTCTCCCTTATCATAAAAGCAAATAACTTTCTTCCCATAACAGTCCAAGAAAGCTCAATGTTCTTCAAGCCAGTTCATACCTATGATAAGGTCATAAGTTCTCAGGGTGGTGACGTACACCTTGACTTGTGTAACACATACCCTGAGATCCACTATACACTTGTTGACACTAGGTCTTACTGCTTGTTTTACCCCTGAAGCCAATTCGACTAAGTTTAAATCGTCATGCTCTTAGGCTTCCAACCCACATTTATCTAATGCATATGGGGAAATAAGACTATATGTAGCACTGGGATCAAACAAGATTCTAAGTTTAAAATTATTGACCTTACCTGATGATTCCCCCACAGTGGATTGGTGCTCATCCTTATGGTTATTCACTGTAGTTGAGATCTAGTCCTTACTTCCCACACTCCCCATTGGATCCTTTCCTTCTCGATGCACTGTAGCAGATCATAATTCAAGACAGTCACACTGATAATGTGGACCTCCACAACCCCAGCAAGCAACCTGCAATGGGGTAGGCGAGATGATCTGATAATACCTATGAGAGGGGTTTCTCCCCCTGGGGCCTCTTCCATTACTGACTAATCCTCTATAATTCCTTACACTCTGGTGAGTCCCTGTTGCTCATTGGGGTACTACCCTAGCTGCCACTAACATGTCTACTATGACAACTCTGGTTGTATACTTGTTTTCGTAGGGAGGTGGCCTTGCATACCCTCCCCCCGAGGGTAGCTTCGAGGGGCCTTCCCTACAGACCCTGACTGGTGAGAATTAAATGACTTGATGGGATTTGTACCTAACATATCTTCTGTATAATGAGCAGAATCAACTGCCTCAGCAACCGAAGTCGGTTTCCACATTCTCACTTGGGCCCTTATCTTGGTATTAAGCCCGTACACAAAGCACTCAACTTGGCATTCGTCATTGTCCAAGTAGGGAACACACTTAACTAGTTCCATGAATCTTTCCTCATAATCCTCCATGGATAGATGCCTTTGCAGCAAAGCATGAAGGGCTCATGCCTCTTATTCCTGGTAGGAGGTGGGCAAGTACTTCCCTCTAAACTTCTCCACAAATAGTTCCCATGGAACAGTGTCTGGAGTAAGGTGCAACTGCATTTCTTAGTGCCCCCACCAATTCAAATCGATTTCCTTCAGTTGAAATATGGCTATTTTGGATTTGGATGTGGAAGTGTATTTATGAAATTTTAAACACCCGATCATCTCTTCTAACCATGCCTCTACTCGTATCCCTACACAAACCCCTGAAAATTTTGGAATTCATATATTCTGAAACTCCCTCATCATATCCTTATGAGGAGGTCTCTGCACCATGTTTATTGCTACTTCAGGATTTCCTTCCCTTAGTGGCGGGGCCTCCACTTCTACCTCTGATGCAACACTTCCCCTTTGAATTTCCCTGAGTGTGTCATTTATTGACTCCAAAGAGCGCAATATGAGGACAGTCTCTGGCGATGGGGCCGACACATTCTATTGAGGTAATGTCATCACCCAAGCTTCCCCTGACCTACTTACGTCCTTGCCATGTTTATCTTGTATCATGTAATAATTCGGCAATTAGCATATGTTTACATCTTAACTAGCTTACTATTAAACTCATACTCAAACCTACTAGAGTGTGAAATTTTATTTATTTCTTCATCCGTAAATGGGCTTTACCTGATACTAAGGCGAATGCCTGACAGGGTGCGGGTACGCGGTCACTACTACATCCCTAAGTCGACGTCACCATTGTGAGTCGCGAATAAGACACTATGTCTTATTTTACATGTAGTGTCATACAATCCTCACACCTTTGGTAGGCAATGACGATCACTCCTACGAAGGGGTTGCACTCGTCATGATACCCATATGAGACGTTCTTAACTTGACCTAGTTTTAGTTTAAATCAGGTCACCTTCAACTCGGTAACCATGTTTATATCCTATTTTAACCCAGTATATATTATCTATATATATGAAATCCTAATCGAATATTTACCTAAATATATAATTATCCACATAGGCATAAGCAATTTCATACAATTTGTATTCTAAGCCTATATATATACTTAATTTTAATATATCTAGCAAATTATAACATTGAATTTTAACATATTTAACAATTTCAATTTTCAAGTATATATCACTATTCATAAAATTTAAATTTTGATGAATACTTGTTTAAAAGAAATTTATATGTATCTATATATATTTTAAATGCAACTAGGCATATTTGCCAAGCCCATAGCACCTTGCATGGCTTGGATGAGACTCCCATGTGGTGTATGCATGACGGCAACGCGACGCGCATGCAATAAATCATTAAAATAAAGCACAAAACCTAAAAGAGTAGACCCTCCAATGAGACGTCATTTGCTCCTCCAATTTTCAGTGAACTCTCGTTTGCAACTCTATGAGGATTCCCGGTGAGCTTTGCAACTCCTCCCTCAGCCATTGCAACCCGCTCATGTATAGCTCCTCACTGTTCATTTTTTTTGTGTTCTTACACTATTTGGAGTGGCGGTATCTTAGATAGCCGCCCCCTCCTTCTCTTTTACACAGAGTTGGGTCTTTCCCCTCTACACCAAGGTCGTAGGCCTAGCCCCTGGCAGATCGACACACTGGGTTGCTGGACCATGGCCGCGTGTTGGCTGCTAGCTCATGGCCCCCTTGAGGATACTCGTCGGGTTGTTGGATCATGCCGCTCCCATGGCCATTGGTTGGGTTGCTGGCTCATGGTCGCGCCTAGGATGTCGGTCGGGCTGCTGGCCCATGGTGGCTGGCTTTGATGTTGGCCCATCCTCACACCTAGGCCATTAGCTGGGCTGCTAGCCCATGGTCGCTCACAGGCTGCGTTGGCTGCAAGCCCATGCCCACAGCTCATCCCCGTGTGCTGTTGTCCCATGGCCACAGCTCGATTGTGTCGACTGATGGCCCATGGTTGCAGCTGGGATGCGAGCCATAAAAAAAAATTATTTTTAATTTTTAAATTATTTTTAATTAATAATCTTTTTTGTTTTTTGTTCATATATATATATAAAAATTGTTATTGTAAAAAGTTTTTGTTTTCCTTTTTCAAAAGCCTAGGTTTTCCATATATATTAATATAGTTTGATGTTCCAAGGGTTCTATATAGAATGTATTTTCCTATTTAGAACCAACTAGTTGAATTAAATAGTATTTTATAAGAGAAATCATATACTTATATCTATTTTAACTATTTCCAATTAGTTTTAATTCACCTCCCATTCTCCACCAATTAAATTTCTTTGTGAAATCGAATTACACTAAAAAGATTATATCAATAGTCCTCCATTGAATGGAATGAGCTTAAAAGAGTGCTAACGGTTCAAAGATATAATTTGATTGATTTATCATGCTTGAATTATAGGAACTGAGGGTTCTATATAAATAAAAAAATGAAAATAAAATAAATAATATATATATACAACTGTGACTGCACTTCATAATAGTAAAATTTATTTACAATTCATATAAAAAAAATATGCATATAGTCTTCAAAATCCTATTAAATTTTGCATTAATTCATTTACATCTATGATATGTTAATGTTTTCTATTTTCTCGTGGTTTTGCAGGTAATCCCATAGGTTAAGTTCCAAAAGAAATACATGTATTTCTATTTTAAGTTCTATATGTCCTATTTCTGTTGTAGTAAGCCCTATGGTTCCATATTTTGAACCATGGATCTGATACCATGTGTAGGGGCCATGCTTTGTCCTCGGTAAAATAAAGTAGATTCTATTTTAAATTCAGGTTTTCCTTTTGTTAAATTTTCTTCAAATACTACATTTCTCTATGCAGGTAAGAAGCAAGTAAATTCTATTGCGTAAAACTAAATCTTATAAAATATGAAATTTCATTTTTTGCAGGTATATATAGGCTATTCAATTTATAATTTAATCTAATTTAGAATTTAAGCACCATATTTGTTCTAACAGTTAATGAAATAACAATTAATGAAATACGTGTAATTGAAAATCCCAAACCTTACTAAACCGCCGAACTTGGTATGCCTCCCTACCAATTGGAGAGGTCTCACCGACCACCCATCTCCAAGAGTTTCCACTTGGAACACTGAGCCCAAACTGAGTACAAACCTCCACCAACGAGTGCTTCTCCCTCAAGTCTACTAGCCTCCACTTGCTATAATTTGTTGCTCCCCTCCTTCTCCTATGTTCAATCCTCCTTTCTCTATTCCAAAAGAAAAAAAGATCGCCTTTCCCAATTCTCTTCTCGACCTTACCCCCCTTTCCTGTCGAATCTATCCTCTATCATTACTACCCTTATCCCACGAAGTAAATTTTTCCCCTTTTCCCCAGTTTTCCTCGAGCCCAACAATTTGACCCGGGAACCTATCCTCTGCCCATTACTACCCTTATCCCGGGAAGTAAATGTTTCCCCTTTTCCCTAGTTTTCCTCGAGCCCAACAATTTGAACCTTATTAATAATTAATATATTATATAATGTGTTGGTTGGGGTCACCTGCCAACCATAACTTCTCATTAAATAAGACTTATCCTCATTAATTCATTTTTGATCACTCGTTGACTATACAATTCAAAATTTCACAATCTAATTTAGAATTTTTATTAAATAAACTCCAAAACATATTTTAACACATTGTTTTAGAATTTGAATATGGTAACTATTTAAGAATTTACCCTATATTCTAAATGACATTGGACACAATCATAAATAATTATAATTAAAATTGATCAATATATATTATATTAATTAAATAATATTATTTAAGACTTAATCAAACTCATTCACCTAGTACCATATTAATTACACCTTAGTTTATAATTAAACTAATTAACAATTTTAGAAGGTGTGTAACAATGTTATTTTTGAATTGATCGATGTTTTTTTTATCGGGTGCTCTCGCTAGGGTTTCTGCTGCGCGGAGGTTTTGGTTTATCTGCTGTCAGAGAAGTGCCCTACCATGCTGGTGGTACGCCCCAGGACGGATCCCTTGACGGGATGAATATCCATGAGTAGGAGAAGACCGTGTCTGGTGCTGCTAACAAGGAGATCGGGGAAATGCGGCGGCTGGCCCAAAGAACGGGATCTAATTCGGTGGATCAAGCAAACCTGGAACCCAAAAGGCCAATATGATCTCCATATGGGTGCAAAGGGTTTTTCACCATCATTTTTTTCAATGTGGAAGATCGGGTAGAGTGCTAGAAGGAGGGACTTACTTCTTCTTCTTTGCGGGTTTATATTTCAGACCGTGGAGAGAAATATTTAACCTAGATACTGAGGCAGTTAAGATGGCACCCATTTCGATTAGGCTCTATGCATTTCCATGTGAATTTTGGGATCTAGAAATCCTCCAAGACATCGGTAATGCCCTAGGGAATTTGTAAAGTTGGCAGACCGAACCCGATAGCTAAGATATACTGACTGTGCCCGGATCTGTGTCTACATGGACCTTTCAAAAGGAGTTACCGGAGGCAATTACTCTGAACTATGAGGATGAGGAATGGGCCTAGATGCTGGACTATGAGCAGCTCCCCTTAGGTGTAGATCCTGTCATGAATATGGGCATTTCAGCGAGAATTGTCCTCATGGTGCTCTGGCGGCTCCCCCCCCAGTTTCGGACCCTAAGGGTAGCAAAGACAAGGATCGCTTTACGCACGTAAAGAGAAGACGATGACCTAAACCAGGAGAAGCTCAAAAGAAGGGAGGGAAAAATAAAATGGAAAATGGTAAGTCCACCCTAAATCCTTTCCAGATTCTGGAAGAGGTGGATGAGAATGGTGAAGAAAAGCAAAAAGGGAAGGAGAACATGGGGGTGGGTTCGAGTGAGGGAGATAGCAGAAAGATGGATGATCTGGTTGCAAAGCAATCGGAGGAGATGCTTATTCCTCCCTCGATCCCTCCTATAGAGGAAATGCCAGTGATCATGGAAGACGATGGGGAGGAGGAAGTTGATCTGGGGGAATCTGGATCTCGATGCAATTGAGAAGGAATGTGAGAAGAAGGGAAGGGGTTATGTCCCCAGACGACAGATCGAACTTCTCCATGATGCCATCATCAAAACCAAAGTTTCTCAGAAATTAGGTATCAGGGTTGATTCCCAATCTGGGTTTAAACACAAATCTTCCACAGATGACCCGAAGAAAGGTAGGAAATCAAATAAGCAACGAATTGCAGAGGTTGGGGTTAAGCTTATCGATTATGGGTTGTATCCTACGATTAGGGCATCTCTTTCTGATATCCCCAAAGTTTCCCAATAAAGATCGTGACATGGAATATCAGAGGGTCTAATCAGCCCAGGAAAATCAGGATGCTATCTAGAAAAGTGAAGCAAGAGAGACCGGATGTTTTATTCTTACAGGAAACCAAATGCACCATGGAAGTTATGGAGAAAAATATCCAAAATATTTGGAAAGGTGTAGGCGTCATGGAAATAGATGCCATTGGCATGGCAGGAGGCAAAGCCATTTTGTGGAACCCTATATCTATCTTATTATCCAAATGGCGGGCCAATCGTTTTTCTCTTAATTGTGATTTCCATATCATGGATTCAGCCGTTAAGGGTTCCCTTGTCAATATCTATGGCCCTAGAATTGCCCCTCTAAAATATTCTTTCCTTCAGCTTCTATCTCGTTTATCCCTCCAAGTTTCAGCCGGCTCATGGATTTTGGGGGGAGACTTTAATTTGATTTCCTCCCTGGAGGAAAAAAAAGGCGACCGCAAAACCCTGGACATATTTCAAGAGAGTTTCCGAGACATTCTTTCCCGGAATCGGCTGGTTTACATTGGAACTGGGAATGGGTGGTTTACTTGGAACAACAAACGTGGCGAGCCCCATCTTGTTGCTTCCAGGCTAGACAGATTCCTGACAACGGAGGATATTGCATACGATATGCGGGAAGTAAACTACTGTGTTCTTCCCAACGCTGGATCTAATCATTGGCCCATGTCCCTCTCTTGGGATCTGTCCTCCAACAACTGCCCCAAGCCCTTCCGGTTTGAACAGTTCTGGTTGGATCACAAGGATTTCAAAGACTTGGTGGGAAAATTGTGGGAGGAAACCATCCCGTAGGATGGATAAAAAATGTACCAGTTTCATTAGAAACTCAAAATGCTTAAATCCAAGATTCACTCTTGGAATAAGGAATATTTTGGGAACATTTTTGAGGATAAAAAGAAGCTAATTATGGATCTAGAGGTGATCTAGAAACAGGGGATGGAAGGTGGATGCAATGATGAGATGAGGGAACATGAACACACCTTGTTAGCAGAACTTGATGCCTGTGAAAGGAAAGAAGAAACTTATTGGAAGCAAAAATCCAGAATTCAGTGGCTGCAAGAAGGTGACAGAAACACCAAGTTTTTCCATAACTCAGTTATTCAGAATAGACACAGATACAAAATATTTAAACTCCTGAATTATGATGGCAGCATTGTTGAATCTAGGGAAGATATCGAAGACAAACTCATCTAGCATTTTGAGAATGTTCTGAAGGAAGACAGACCTGAGAGAAGTCCAGAAATTGCCCAGATTACTTCCCTAATCCCTCGCATTATTTCTCTTGAGCAGAACGAGATGCTAAATAAATCCATCTCCTTACAAGAGGTGGAGGAAGCTGTGCACCAAATGGTTTTGGGTAAGTCCCCTGGCCCGGATGGTTTCACCACCAATTTTTTCTCCCACTTTTGGGATTTGATTAAGTTGGATGTGCACCAGGTGGTGGAAGAATCGTGATGTTGTGGTGGAGTCCTGCATGCTTTCAATGCCACCTTTTTGTCCCTAATCCCTAAGGAAGAAGGGGCAGAATCTCTTGGCAATTTTAGACCTATTTCCTTATGCAATTTTATCTACAAAATCATTTCGAAAGTCATAGCTAACAGATTGAAACCATTACTTCCATCCCTTATCTCCCCCAAACAGTCTAGTTTTGTTGAAGGAAGGAAAATTGTGGATGGGATCATTCTGGTTCATGAGACTTTGCACTCCCTCAAAGTTTTGAAGAAGCCTGGGATGATGGTAAAACTTGATATTGCAAAAGCTTATGATAAACTAAGCTGGCAATACATGAGGGAAAATTTGCTTGCTTTTGGATTTGACTTGGTCTGGGTTCGATAGATCATGAATCTTGTTTCAACTCCCTTCTTCTCTATTCTTCTCAATGGATCCCCTTCTAAGTTGCTGCAAGCCTCGCGCGGTATTAGACAAGGTGACCCCTTGTCTCCTTTCCTGTTTATCATTATGGCAGAGGGTCTCAGCAGACTCCTGAATCACAAAGTGGCCACTAGTGATATCAAAGGGATCAGAATTCATGATGGGATGGATAGACAAACTCATCAACAATTTGTAGATGACACTATGTTAATGGAGCACCCTTCAGTCCAAGAAGCCAGAGGTTTTAAGAAGTGTTTGGATTTATTCGTTAGAGCATCTGGTTTGGAAGTAAACCCATGGAATTCTCAGGTTTTATTTTTAAATACCCCAAGGGTTACCCAACTCAATATCATCAGGATCCTAGGCTTCTCGTTGGGATCCTTCCCTTCTAAGTACCTAGGGGCTCCTCTGACAGTTGGCTTAATTCGCTCGGCCTCCTGGCAAGAGTTGTTGGATAGACTGAAAAAGAGGATAGCAAGTTGGACTATTCATCCCTTGAATTTTCCCAGCAGACTTACTCTAGTCAAGTCGGTTCTCCAATCCATGCAGGTCTATTTGTTTTCCATGCTCTCAGCTCCTAAGTCAGTGTTGAAGGTTATCCAAGGTATCCAAAGATCCTTCCTTTGGGGCTGCGGGGAATCTAAGGGGAAGTTTTATTTGGTTGGTTGGGACAAGATTTGTAAACCAAAGGTAAATGGAGGACTAGGCCTCAGAGATCCATAGGTTCTAAGTGAATTTTATGGTGCCAAAATCTGGTGGCGTTGGTGCACCCAACAAGGGGAGCCTTGGGCTAAGCTTTGGCACATCAAATATGCAAGGGACAGGGAGATTGGGCAATTAGTTTGATTTAATGAGGTACATCAGGGTTCTCACATATGGGCCAAAGCCTTTGCATCTAGAAGTCTGGTGCGGGATCATCACTTTTGGGAAGTCCAAAATGGGAGGGAAGAAAATTTTTGGGAAGACTCCCCGAATCAGCTTCCTATTTTAGGTTTGGACCCTCGCTGATAGCTTATGAAGGAAATTGGTCTTGCTCTTGGAAAATCGAAATTTTTCCAATACTGGGACATTTTTGTTATGGAAGGGCCTAGGGTCTGGCTAAAGGCCGAGGAATGGGATGATGCTTCGGATGGGGCCTCTTTAGAAGATTTTGACCAAATGATGAGGGACAGATTTATCCAACACAACGAATCTGGTGATAGACTTCGGTGGGGGAATTCGCCTAAGGGAACTTTTAATATTCGTGAGGCTTATGACTTACAAATCCGGGAAGAGGAGGAACCAAGGAAAGTTTGGGCAAAAGTCTGGCAAATGAAAAAATGGCCAAAAGTGGCTGTCTTCTGCTGGCTGGTGGTTTGGAAACGTATTCTCACTAGTGAAAATTTGAGGAAAAAGGGTATCTGTGGCCTGTCCAGGTGCTCACTCTACCTACAAGATGAGGAGAGCAGTGGACATCCGCTTGATTCCTTCCTTTTTGCTTCTGCTATCTGGGATCGTGGAAGTTCAATATTCCGCAGATGTTATCGGGTAAGGGACAATCCTGATATGTCTCTAGATGCCTGGGACCTTAACACCTTCTCTAATCCCATTATTGGGATGTTATGGCAAATCTTCCCGGGCATGGTATTATGGGCTCTATGGAAATAACGCAATAACCAAATTTTTAGAAACAGCATCAAAAAGGAGGAAATTGTTTGGGCCAACCTTGTTAGAAACATGTCAGAGACCATTCGCAGTCAGCATTGGACGGACAAAGATAAAGAGCTGTCCATAGAAGATAAGCGAATTGTCGAAGGGTGGGCACTAAAGAGTGCATATTTGGAGGGCCTTCGTAGGAAATGCTTGGCTCCTTCGCCAATTGTGCAGTCTCGGTGGTCTCCTCCACCACTTCGGTGTTTCAAGATTAATTTCAATCGGGCGTCTCATGGCAACTCGGGAGCAGCAGGGTTTGGGGGTGTTTGTAGGGACTGGACTGGTAATATTTTGAAGGTCTACTATGGGGGCATAGGCCATGATTCAAATAACTCTGCTGAGCTTGATGGGCTTCTCCATGGGCTTCATATGGCTCTTTCCGAATCGTGGTTTCCCCTGGTTCTGGAGGGAAATTCTCTTATCATCGTGAACATGGCAAGGAAAATTTCTTTTGGCAAATCCCCGGAGCAAGTCTCGTCTAGCTGGAACCTATTGGCCAAGCTGGAATGTCTTCGATCTCTTCTTGTCAATCAACTATCTATTTCTTTTTCCCATGTGAAAAGAGGGGTGAATAAGGTGGCGGACCACCTGGCTAATCATGGAGTTGATACAGGTTTGTCGTTTAGGTGTTGTAAACCAGACGATTTTGCCGAGGACGAATGGGGCCAGATGTGAAACCATATGGCACTGAACGATTCTGTAGGGTTGGGTTTGGTGATGTCTAATGATAGGGATTCATCCCACCACAGAGCTGGAGACATGGAATGTTTTGATCGGGATCCTCGTGCCGGGATACATCAGCCCCAGACGCACTCTGTGTATTAATTGCTCCATCAATGAATGATATTAATTGGTACTCCCGAGAGTGGGAATTTTTTGATGACGTGATCAATAAGACCTACGGCACACCCCATTTCTGTCCTTTCCATAGCTCTGCAATTTTGATGGCCCTCTGGATGATGTCGTTCTAGTACCTCCTCGAGTTCTTTCATCATTTTTTGGGTGTTGTCTTTTTGCGCCTTTTCCCTATAAACTTCCTTGTCGGGTCATTGTTCCTCCCTTATTCCTTTTCTTTGCTGGCGGTTTTGCTGTTGTGGTGTCTGTGGGGTTGATTACCTTGGAAGTTTTCAGAGTTTCATTCTTAGCTGCAAGCCTGGTGTCTCTTGTTTCCTTTTTCTTATGGCTCCAAAACGGAAATTCCCTATGGAAAAGTTGGGTGGATCATCGGGGGCTATGGGTTCTCAAACTGGAAAATCAACCCGTCCTTCTGCCTGGTCACGCCTGCGAGAGGAGGCAAAATTCCACTGAAATCGCATCCCCCGGTCGATTCAGGAGGAGCTTGGGGGGATAGAAAAGGATCTTTGGGCAGAGGTAAAGGAATTATCGGTGGACGAAATTCGTCAGGATACTAAGGACTAGATCCTCGACCTAGGAAATACTACTGGTTGAGCCTCGCTCTATGAAACAACGCTCATGAACTACTGGGTTACCAAAAATTTGATGGCTGAAATCCTCATGGATGCGTTCAATAAGAGGCGACGGGATGACAAACCAGTCTGCTCTTGGAAAATGTATAACCTCGAGAGCAGAGTGATGCATTCTAAAGTGGATGCTATGGCCAAAAAGATGGGAATCACCTTTTTTATTCACGGAGGAAGCAGTGGTGATGGGGGAGGTTGCCGCCGTGCTGATACCTTGGGCGACAGGAGGAGGTCTCAGAAGTAGGTCAGTCTCAGCCAATCAATTCAACTCCAAGCCTGGTTGATGCTGAACGCGACTTGAAAATTATCACCCTAGACTAAGGTGCATTTCTGTAATTTTTGGTTTAATGGCAAGTCTGCCATAGAAGCTGTGACAGCATTCAACTTTTATCTACTTGTTTCTTTTTATGGTAGCATAAGTGTCGAACTTGAGTCAAAACTTTGTTTTTCTGTTATCTCAGACATGTTTATCTTCTATTTGGCGTCTAGGCCGGGAGTTTTTGATTGCCTAAGACCTTTTTATGAACTGGAAGGGGGGACTCTGTTTGACCTCTGTTGGTCGGGGTCACCTCTGTCAAGGTTGAATAGTTCTGTATCTTTTATGAACTCATAATAAATATAGCTTTTTATTTACAAAAAAACAAAACTAATTAACAATTATTACTCAAGATAATAATAATCTCATTAATATTAATTAATATTATTAAAAAATAACTAATTTTAATTAATCAAGTTAATAATATTTTAATTATAATTATTAACACCATTATCCTTTAATAACGAGGTAATTGAACTAATTAATATCATTAACAGTTATTTAACATTTTGTAACCAAGTGCTTCATTCAATAATTAAGTAAATAACAATCTTATTAACATTGCTAACAATAATAATTAAACCTAATCTCCATTGATTAACCTTTCATTGAATGATTTCAACATAACTTATTAGGTTAATATATTACTTTAGCACAAGCAAGAACATGATGATAATTTATATTTACAATACATCCAAGCAATATTTCAATAGATAATTCATATATTCAAGTAGAGGAGCTATGTAAGTGTAGCTAAGGATTACATAGATTGCGTAGGTATACTACACTACTTAACCACACATCATGCATAATCACTCAAGTTTATTGTTTACTCACTTATTCTTAAACAGAGTTTGAAATGCTGGATAATTTACTTTACTAAATATAATTAATTGTGAACAATTATATAAGTTAATGAGTTACAACACATGACTCAGCAAAGGTTTCTCAATCATACACATTTAATCAAGATTCCTTCCCAAATTCGTGATACACTTATCTACCTATATCGTCTATCTAATTCACAACTAAGTTCCACATCCTATTCTTCCTCTGCTGGACTACCCTGAAGTGTCATGCCATGACCGACTCCAGTTAGAGCCCGTACGCGAAATTTTTGACTACATCGACCAAGATTCACCAATACGCATCCACAAGTCATCATCATACTCCTTCAGGAGCGCTCCATAGCACAACCCTCCCATAACTTCAGGCTTCGAGGATAAACGGTGGGTAAAGCCTCCACCCCCCTAATGGAACAAGGGACTATGTCTATACCGAAATAGTGACTATATTGAGACTTGTACTAAGTTTGTCATCATATAAAAAATTTGGGAGGTTGCATTTCATGAAAACCTATCCCACGCATACATCATGATAATAAATAAAATAATCATGCTAAATAAATAATTCATCACTTGCATACCATTTATCTTTCGGAGTCCATGTCCGTGACGTACTCCCACCTAATAGGATCTAGCTACAAGTTAGCCATTTTAACATATAGGTTAGTCTCCAACATAATATCGTGAAATCATTGATATGTATATACATTTCATTACTAAGAACAATAATGCAAATCATTTCTATGTACCATGCATCTTGTATGACATCTATCCATTCAACATATAACTTTTAACTCGGTATCCACCTACCCACCATTTAGTAATTTTTTATGCAAGAGACATTATTAAAACATGAATATATATCAACACATGAATGCATATCATAACATTAACATCACACACACATATAACGATATGTCCATAGTATCATCAAACTCACGAAGTCTCACAATAATAAGCAAATACAACATATAATGATAGTTGAGGTAGTAAGGTCAAAACCGGGCATTACACTTCTCACCTCTTCAAAATCAAAATGTAAATTCTTTGCAATAAATAAACTCCACCACCCAATGTAATTTAGGGTCCATTCAAACCCAAATTAATTCAACAATAAGCACCTTCAAAGTGTTAATGGAAACCTTCAACTTAAATCTTTTACAATGAAAACCTTTTAAAATAGCAGAATGCCAAAATTCAAAGTGAAAGATTCAACTCTTAGCACCTTGATTCTTTTTCCATGACATACACAAGCAATTGTAAAAGCTTATTTTCTTTTATTTTCTTTTCTATGTACTTGCTACTTACTAGGTACTTCGAAACTCTATCTTCATAGAGAACTCTCGCCTTCCTTACCCATATCTGCTAGGCTTGGCATAAACTAAGTATGTATATGGGGCATTAGTGCTTGATTTTGCTTGCCCATTTGAGTGGCATGAGCTTTTTCAAAGACTTGGTTTTATTTATAGTATATCTTAGAAGGGTTCAATCATGGAAATTACTGTCTTACTCTCATGTCTAGAACTTGAACATTTCAATTAGGGTCAGTGCAAGCTAATGAGGGTCACTTTTGGCGCGTTAGATGCAATAGAAAACTGAAAAAGCAGGCATCCCTCAACTTACTTGGATTTTTTGAGCTACTTATGCAAAATATCTTGCATTGAGTAAAAAAGATGAAATGTAGGAAATTGAATCATGGTTCCTAATATATAACTTTTATGTATTGAAAATTTTCATAGCTATGTCAAGTTTCATTTTTCCTAATAGACACATTTTATTTTTCAGGCAAATGATAAGGTATATGTTTTTGTGGGTAGAGCCTTTGAGGGCCTAAATGATGGAATCAAGCTACAAAAATTGGCATGCATGTAGAGAACACATAGCACTTGTGCGCCATTATTTTTCGAAAATTAAATTAGTAATTTTATAATTTTTTTATAATTGTCTAAGTGATCAAACCTCGAAAATAGTACCTCTTTTGTGGGTAGAGCCTTTGAAGGTCTTAATGCAAAAATCGTGAAATGGGTTTTTCATAGAACGTGGAGGTTAGTGTCCTCTTGTGCACCATACAATTTTTTTTTGAAATGATTGAGAATTGAAAAAGTTATGGAAGAAACACTAACTGTGTGTTTCACGAGTTATGGAGGTAGGACAGAAAAGAAATTGAAAGAAAACAGGAAAAATTAATATTTCAAAATAAAAGTTACATATTTGGAATCTGCAGAAAAAATGCTATTTGTGTCTAAGATTTCGTCAAAAATGACTCTGTGTAGCATATTGTAACGAGTGGCTAAGCACAGGCTTCTCCAGAAACTGGAAGAAATACCTAATTAGCTTTGGTTTTTCATTAACATAGCACAGGTTTGGAATTACCGAAGCAAAATCCAAAGCATACACATAGGATTATTATTGACATGTGAGCATGTGACTCGGCCTGTTTAAATTCAAAAATATTGCCGCGCTTTTAGATGTACATAACACGTACGCGTTATATAACTACTTAACGCGTACGCGTTATATAACTACATAACACGTACGTGTTATATAGTTAAAAAACGCGCTCGCATTATGCAAATCATAAAATACATGTTTAATACTTGAGAAAGAGGAGGTGTGGAAGACTCAAGGGAATTTTTGTTTAATATTTGAGAAGGGGTGGGGAAGGGTCAAGGGAATCTATGGTTAATATTTAATAAGGGTGGGGAAGGGTCAAGGGAATCTATGGTAAATATTTAATAGGGGTGGGAAAGGGTCAAGGGCTTAGAAGGATGTTGGAAGCTTGAGTGGGGAGAGATGAAGGGAATGAGAACATGATGGGCTACAGGGGGTGAAGGGAAGTGGAGCTTGAGAGCACTATTAGGACTAGAATAGGTTCTGAAGAGGTATAGGGTTAGAAGTTGAAAGTGAGACTTGAGTGACAAGGGGGAATGGATGGAGGTAAGGGGGATGTGAGAGAGAAATAAAGAATACAAGGGGGGGGAGACATAGAGCGAGGGAGGGAGAGGGACCATGGGGAGGAATGGATTTGGATGGAGTGAGAGATAGATGGGGATAGAACAAAATAAGAGATAGGAAGGGAGGGACAGAAATTGTTGGTGGGAGACATGCAGGGAGTGGTGGCGATGGAGAGAGAGAGAGAGAGAGAGAGAGAGCGAGAGAGAGAATATGAGAGGAGGGGGAAGGGACATAAAGTGTGTGAGAGAGAGGTAGTGATGGAGAGATTGAGATAGGTTGAGGGAAAGATAACATGAGGGAGGGATAGAAGGTGAGAGACAGGCGATGAGAGAGGGATGGAGAGAAGGTCGGGTGAGGGATGGAGGGAGAAAGGTGGAGATAGATATGGATGGATGGGGGATGGGTTTGAGAATGGAAAGTGACATAATGTGTGTGTATGTGTGTGTGTTTGAGAGAGAGAGAGAGAGAGAGAGAGAGAGAGATTGATGGTTGGGGAGAGAGAGACTAGAGGGAGTTGTGAGCATCATATTCTCCATCAGCATCATATTCTTCATCATCATCATCTTCATGACCATCATCATCATCAACATCTTCATTATCATCACCATCATCATCATCATCATCATACTCATCATCAAATCAACATCTCCATCATCATTATCATCATCTTATGAACATCATCATGATCATCATCTAAACATCACCATCACCATCATCATTAAAAACTTCATCATCATCACCATCACCACCATCATCAAAATCTTCATCATCATCACCATCACCATCACCATCACCATCTTCATCATCATTGTCATCTCTAGGTTCCCCATCAACATCAACATCCCCATCATCATCATCTTCTTCATTACCGTCATCTTCATCACCATCATCACTGTCATCAATATCTTCATCATCCTCACCATCATCATCATCATCTTCCTTGAATCAGATCAACATCTCCATCATGTCACCATCATCTTCATCATCATCATCATCATCATCTGAACATCACCATCACCATCACCATCACCATCAACATCTTCATCATCTTTACCATCACCATCATCATCAACATCTTCATCGTCATCACCATCATCATCATCATGATTGGCATTTGTAGGTTCCTCATCAACATCTCCATCATCATCATCTTCTCCATCATCATCATCTTCATCACCATCATCATCATCATCAACATCTTCATCATCGTCATCATATTCATCATCTTCATCGTCATCAGGTCAACATCTCCATCATCATCATCTTCTTCATCATCTTCACCACCATCATCATCATCATCATCTTCATCGCCATCTCCATCATCTTCAACATCTCCATCATCATCACCATCACCATCATCATCATCTTCACGACCATAAACATCTTCATCATCATTGTCATCTCCCCCTTCCTCATCAACATCATCATCATCATCATCATCATCATCATCACCATCATCACCATCTAAACATCACCATCACCATGATCATCAACATCTTCATCATCATCACCATCATCATCATCATCAGCAACAGCATCAGCATCAGCATCATCATCAAAATCTTCATCGTCATCACCATTACCATCTTCATTATCATTGTCATCTCTAGGTTCCCCATCAACACATCTCCATCATCATCATCTTCTTAATCATCATCATCTTCATCACCATCATCATCGTCATCAACATCTTCATCATCATCACCATCATCATCATCATCTTCCTCATCAGATCAACATCTCCATCATGTCACCATCATCTTCATCATCATCATCATCATCATCATCATCATTACCAGCACCATCATCATAAACATCTTCATCATCATTACCATCATCATTGGCATCTGTAGGTTCCTCGTCAACATCTCCATCATCATTATCTTCTCCATCATCATCATCTTCATCACCATCATCATCAGCATCAACATCTTCATCATCATCACCATAATCATCATCTTCATCGTCATCAGATCAACATCTCCATCGTCATCATCTTCATCATCATCATCATCATCATCATCAACATCTTCATCATCACCACCATCATCATCATCATCTTCCTCATAAGATCAACATCTCCATCATGTCACCATCATCTTCATCATCATCATCATCATCATCAACAACAACAACATCTTCATCGTCATCACCATCATCATTGGCATCTGTAGGTTCCTCATCAACATCTCCATCATCATCATCGTTATCACCATCATCATCATCATCATTGGCATCTGTAGGTTCCTCATCAACATATCCATCATCGTCATCTTCTCCATCATCATCACCATCATCACCATCATGATCTTCTCAACATCATCATGATCATCATCTAAACATCACCATCACCACCATCATCAACATCTTCATCATCATCGCCATCAGCATCATCATCAAAATCTTCATTGTCATCACCATCACCATATTCATCATCATTGTCATCATCTTCATCATCATCACCATCACCATCACCATCAACATCAGCATCATCATCATCACCATCAGCATCATCATCAAAATCTTCATCGTCATCACCATCACCATCTTCATCATCATTGTCATCTCTAGGTTCCCCATCAACACATCTCAATCATCATCATCTTCTTCATCATCATCATCTTCATCACCATCATCATCGTCATCAACATCTTCATCATCATCACCACCATCATCATCATCTTCCTCATCAGATCAACATCTCCATCATGTCACCATCATCTTCATCAGCATCATCATCATCGTCATCATCATTACCAGCACCATCATCATAAATATCTTCATTGTCATTACCATCATCATTGGCATCTGTAGGTTCCTCATCAACATCTCCATCATCATCATCTTCTCCATCATCATCATCTTCATCACCTTCATCATCAGCATCAACATCTCCATCATCATCACCATAATCATCATCTTCATCGTCATCAGATCAACATCTCCATCGTCATCATCTTCATCATCATCATCATCATCATCATCATCTTCATCATCATCACCATCATCATCATCATCTTCCTCATAAGATCAACATCTCCATCATGTCACCATCATCTTCATCATCATCATCATCATCATCATCAACAACAACATCTTCATCGTCATCACCATCATCATTGGCATCTGTAGGTTCCTCATCAACATCTCCATCATCATCATCTTTATCACCATCATCATCATCATCATTGGCATCTGTAGGTTCCTCATCAACATATCCATCATCGTCATCTTCTCCATCATCATCACCATCATCACCATCATGATCTTCTCAACATCATCATGATCATCGTCTAAACATCACCATCACCATCATCATCAACATCTTCATCATGATCGCCATCAGCATCATCATCAAAATCTTCATCGTCATCACCATCACCATCACCATCACCATCACCATCACCATCACCATATTCATCATCATTGTCATCATCTTCATCATCATCACCATCACCATCACCGTCAACATCAGCATCATCATCATCACCATCACCATCATCATCAAAATCTTCATCGTCATCACCATCACCATCTTCATCATCATTGTCATCTCTAGGTTCCCCATCAACACATCTCCATCATCATCATCTTCTTCATCATCATCATCTTCATCACCATCATCATCATCATCATCTTCTTCATCATCATCATCTTCATCACCATCATCATTGTCATCAACATCTTCATCATCATCACCATCATCATCATCATCTTCCTCATCAGATCAACATCTTCATCATGTCACCTTCATCTTCATCATCATCATCATCATCATCATCATTACCAGCACCATCATCATGAACATCTTCATCGTCATCACCATCATCATTGGCATCTGTAGGTTCCTCATCAACATCTCCATCATCATCATCTTCTCCATCATCATCATCTTCATCACCATCATCATCAGCATCAACATCTTCATCATCATCACCATAATCATCATCTTCATCGTCATCAGATCAACATATCCATCATCATCATCTTCATCATCATCATAATCATCATCATCATCATCATCAACATCTTCATCATCATCACCATCATCATCATCATCTCCCTCATCAGATCAACATCTCCATCATGTCACCATCATCTTCATCATCATCATCATCATCATCATCATCATCATCATCAACATCTTCATCGTCATCACCATCATCATTGGCATATGTAGGTTCCTCATAAACATATCCATCATTGTCATCTTCTCCATCATCATCACCATCATGATCTTCTGAACATCATCATGATCATCATCTAAACATCACCATCACCATCATTGTCAACATCTTCATCATCATCGCCACCACCATCATCATCAAAATCTTCATTGTCATCACCATCACCATCACGATCACCATCACCATCTTCATCATCATTGTCATCTCTAGGTTCCCCATCAACACAACATCTCCATCATCATCATCTTTTTCATCATCATCATCTTCATCACCATCATCAACATCTTCATCATCATCACCATCATCATCATCATCTTCCTCATCATATCAACATCTCCATCATGTCACCATCATCTTCATCATCATCATCATCCGAACATCACCATCACCATCATCATCAACATCTTCATCATCATTACCAGCACCATCATCATCAACATCTTCATCATCATCACCATCATCATTGGCATCTGTAGGTTCCTCATCAACATTTCCATCATCATCATCTTCATCACTATCATCATCATCATCATTGGCATCTGCAGGTTCCTCATCAACATATCCATCATCATCATCTTTTCCATCATCATCACCATCATGATCTTCTGAACATCATCATGATCATCATCTAAGCATTACCATCACCATCATCGTCAACATCTTCATCATCATCGCCATCAGCATCATCATCAAAATCTTCATCGTCATCACCATCACCATCACCATCTTCATCATCATTGTCATCTCTAGGTTCCCCATCAACACAACATCTCCATCATCATCATCTTCTTCATCATCATCATCTTCATCGCCATCATCAGCATCATCAACATCTTCATCATCATCACCATCATCATCATCATCTTCCTCATCATATCAACATCTCCATCATGTCACCATCATCTTCATCATCATCATCATCCGAACATCATCATCACCATCATCATCAACATCTTCATCATCATCACCATCATCTTCATCAACATCATCATCTTTATCATCTTCATCTGCATCATGATCATCTTCATTGTCATCACCCTCCTCCTCATCATCATCTTTATCATATTCATCTACATCATGATCATCTTCATTGTCATCACCCTCCTCCTCGTCATCATCGTGTGCACTTATGCACTTAGGGATTAATGTTTAGAAGAGGGTCTAAAGGCCTTTATGGGGGAGGGGCTCTAGGAACAAGGTAAGACAGAGAGGGCAGGGGGGAGGGATAAAGGAGTAGATGGTTAGTGATTAACGGAGAAGAAGGGAGAGAGTGCTATAGGGAGGGATAATGACGAAGATAAAGAGAAGGTGGAGAGATGGAGAGTGGGGTGGTAGAGACATGGCTGGAGTAAGGGAGAGAAAGAAACATGAAAGAAACATGTAGGGAGGGATTTAGGGAGAATGAGGGACAAATATTTAGAAAGAGATAGGGGGTATCTATGGATTATTGGGAGAGAGCTAGGGGGTATTAAACCATACCAAACATTTGTCCCCACACTAAAAATATTTGTTTTGTATGTAACCATATAAATTATTAGTTTTCTTTTGATTTTGTTCGTTGCCCTAGTCGTGCACCTAACCTATTTATTGTGCTTGACTATATCGCGTACGCGTTTTTTCACTACATATCGCATACGCTTTGTTTCACTACATATCGCGCACGCGTTTTTGCTTTATATAACGCGTGCGTATTTTGTAACTCCACAAATAGTGGACTGTTCCTGTCCGAGAGCAACTTCACTCTGTCCGAGCCAAAACAACAGTCCCGCGATTTTTCGAACAACACGAGCCCGCCATTGGAAATTCTCACATTCTACACCAACTCCATCATTTTTTTTTATGCAGGTGCAGCATTGAGGACATCTTTCATGGTTGCTCAATGTGGTGTTGGGTTATATGGCCATATTTGAAGAAAATAATCAGCAAGCTTGAAGAATCTCCAATTGAATAACACCAAAGATAAGGCCTTTGAAAGATTCATTTTTCCTATATTTGAGGAGCACACAAGATAAGATATCAATCTTCAAGACCAACAAGGAAGAACTTCCATTTGTTTATTATTGAAGAGCTTGTAATTGAGGAGCAACAAAAACAAACTATATTGAATTGATCATTGCGGTGATGGGGAATGCACGTAACCGAGTAAACAAATCAACAAGGAAGAAGAGACCTCAAGAAGTCATTGAAGAAGAGAAAGAAAAGAAAAGAATATACATGATGAATCAGAGGCTTTCTTTGGAAACTAATCCAAATCCAATTGTAGAGGATACCACGGTTCATCCTATTAATCCACGACAAGAGGGACCTTCAATTTCCACAATAGTTGTTGAGCAAGCACCCCATGGAAGTAATAAAGAAGCAAAACGTAGGTGTTCATTAGGGGATGTTTCAATTCACACTTCAAGTCAAAGTGATAAGTTACCATCTCAAGATGAAGCTCACGAAGAAACACCCAGTTTGCTATCCGGATGTGGTTATACAAGCGATGAAGTCAGAGAGGCATTGGACATTTTTCCTACTGTTGAAGAAGAGAATGTTATCCACACCATCGATGAGGATGTTGGACTTCCACAAGGGGATGTTGGACTTCCATAGACCATCGATGAGGATGTTGGACTTCCACCATCCAACTACGAGGAAGAGAATGAAGGACACCAAGCTACTACTGAAACGTCAGAGCATCTTGGTGATGCGCTACATGGTATAATTCCAACCCCCTTACCTCCATTAGCAAGCACACATCGAAGAACTCTGAAGTGTATACAAGTTGATGAAAGTCTTATGAATTCCATTGAAGGTACGCTATCTAAACGTAGTATTGCTTATCAAACTCAACAGATACTTGATAAATATTTTGTTTATAAATGTGATGGAGATAAATGTAGATTATTTTTATCATTGTTAAAATCTAGGAGCATGAATGTTGTTAGGAAAAAGTTAGGGATAAAGATGATAAAGAATTCTGAACCAAGTTCTCATATAGTTAAAAGCCTAGCAGATGCATTTGGTAAAATTGGTAAGAACACACGTTCAAAGGACCGCAATGCTGCTCGTCATGTGTTGTCACAAGCAATTACAAATAAGAACACCAGGGCCCTTCGTATTCTCAGGCCTACATCCGAACTAGTTAATTTGAATGTAAAAACCCTCCATAGGTATTCTATTAGAAGAGAACATCTTGACACAACCGATCAGACATATTTTTGGGCCTTTGTTGGTCAGTTGCCACGTCGTGACATGAAGCTAGTTGATGCAGTAAAGGGACTAGTGCACAATTTTTGGCATGATCACACAAGGCCTTCTTCAAACCGAAAGGATGTACTAATTCTAAGAAGGGGTTCAAAGGATCGTGAACCACATACTAAGCATCTTCTTGATATAACACAGACATAACTTTATGAGAAATTTAGGATTGAGCATAGACAATTAAACTTGGGGCAAAGATATTTTGAGAAATGTAAGCCATGGTATGTTAGAATAATTACTCTTCGTAACACTTGTTGTTGTAGATACCATGGGTGCTACCTCCACATTACCTTGCCCCAGTGAAGGATCTGCCATCTGCAAGTTTAATAATTGTAAATATTAGACCGTAGATAGCATTAATGAACTAAAATGTAAAGTATATGGAAATTAACAAATTAGCAATTATTAAAAAGCTAAAATTTTAAAATGTTTACCTCGGTGTGAGATACGGAAATAGGTGCTATATAAAATGGGCCTACCAAATGGGTAGCATCATGCCCCCCTGTAAAGTCTGTAACATTCGGCTCTGGGGCGTCGCTGCCGGCATAAAGCATCAACTGCAAGTTCACAAAATTAATATATTAGCTCAAACTATATATATGTGTACAAAGACGAAAATAAATGAAGAATTTATTACAATTAACCATCAACATACCTCTCTCAAAAACCCACTGAAGGCAACATCTGAGGCAAGACCATAGCAGGGATGACCACATGATGTGCACTCGTGAGGATCAGTACTAGGATGGGGATGTGTCGATGGTCCTGCACTAGTGGATGGTCCTGATGGTCCTGCACTAGTTGATGGTCCTGCATGGTGACGAGCTGGTGTATGTACCACACCAGGGACAGATGTCCCTTCCTCACCCATATGTTGAACCATAGTGCCATGGCCAACAACCGCCTGTGCCAAACTCAAAAATGCATCCCGTGTCTACAGAATAATACGATGTGCAGGTGGGAGATCTGGCCCAGGCAACTGCCTGCGAGGTACAGGGATAGGGCAATCCTGGTCTCGAAGCCTGGCATGGGGTCGGTTTTGGGGCATCCCCCCACCAATCCCATGAAACTACAAGATGTCAAAATAGTTAACATGTTTATGAAACGCGAACTCTGCGTACATCTTTCGAAGGAAATATAAGGGAATTTCCCTGTTGTTGTGTGGTGGCATATCAAAAACCATGTACCATCTGTCCATCCAGTTATCAACAAATGGTTGAAACGTGCACCACTCAATGGAGATATGCAGCTTGTTTTCATTTGGGATTTCCCCCGTCTGAGGGTCCCTAAACAATGCAAATATGATCTCTTTGGATATTTTCAACTTTTTTATTGCATTGTAGTCTAGCCCATCAGCATATTGTTGTCTTTTTTTTTCTCTATATGATGTAATATCATATAGTACATTGGTAGCCTATGAAATGGTGTCAACAATTGCATCCAAGGTTGATGCAAGCGAGCGGCGAATCCTGTCACCACCACTAAAAGCTGCACTTATGCCCCTCAAGTGGGCAAGCTCAATCAATATCTCGGCATTGGTGTCCATAGCCGCAACTGCAATAAAGACATTAATACGAAAATCATTAGAAACATATACATGGTATATAATGACGTCTCTTCAAAATTGAAAATGTATTAAATCAAACTCAAGTAAGCAATTTAATGGCATTCACTTACATACATTTAAAACTTAAAATTAAACATTTAACAATCAAAAAGTAAGTTAGTCAGATTGGCAGAGAGGAGGAGGAGGAGGAGGATCAGGGCAGTGATGAGTTTGTTGATTCAGGCATGGAGGAGGACTATTGAGTTATTGATAGATGGGATTCTTCCATCTTGATCCACTCCTTTTTTGTATTTACTATTAGACTATTAGTCTATTAGTCTATTTGGCATTTTCCAGTGCCCAGTGGCATTCCGACATCTATGTAATACATTTTGATTTTGATGACTTAATTAGAAATATAGTTCTGAGTCTCTGACATGCATCTATGTGTCTCAATGTCTTGTTGTGATTTGTGATTGTGAATGACAAATGTGTTGTGATTTGTGAATGATCTAATTTCTATTGAATATTTCATATTTGTAATTGTAAATGTAATTTCTATTGAATATTTGTAATTGTAAACGTTAAATTTTATTGGATCTATATGTCTATATTTTTAAATTGTAATATATTTTAAAAATATATTAATTCCTGGGGTCACCGTGTCCTACGTGTCCTAATTCCTGGGGTCACCGTGTCTAGTGGGGACACTCATGTCCCATGTCCTCCTCTCGGGTGACTTAGATGGATACATTGTAGAAAGGGGGGAGTTCTATTTTTTCAATTTTTGGTTGGATTAGGAATTTTTGAGTTTTTGAAAAGGGATTCATTTTAATTATTCACTCATCTTGGTTGAGGGAGATGTGAATTTAATTGGAGATTGGGTTATTCCCAATTTGATCAATATTACAAAACTAGGTTGTTTTAAACAATAAAAAAATAGTAATTTAGGTTAAGAAATGACAAAAAAATGGTATGGGTGAATGAATTACCTGATTAGATGACAATCCACCGGTGAATTTGCCTCCCGTCCAGCTAAATCGAGCAACACCGATACTTTAGGGCACACAAACCGTCCTCGTCCAAGGTCTAATTCGCATTTCTGATGCGTGAGCGCCGCGGGTGGTCTGGAATCGTCGAGACTGTGTATTTAAATTGATTTTAGATTTCAATAACGCGTACGCATTTTCTAGTTATATAACGCGTACGTGTTATGGTTACCTATCCTACATGTCCAATGACATGTCAGGCTCGGGTCTTACCATGGCAGGTGCTAAATATCAGAAACGTGTTATATTTTATGTATCAGGAACGAGTTTTGAAAAAGTAGCATTGCATCTAAAGTGACCCTCATCTTCTTGCACACACCCTTAGTGTGTAAATCTTGAAATCTTTTCTTTGAGTTTGTCAACCTGACTAGGATAATGGTGATTTCAATTAGTGTGTAAATCTTGAAATCTTTTCTTTGAGTTTGTCAACTTGACTAGGGTAATGGTGGTTTTATTGGGTAATTTATACATGGTTGCCATGGTTTTATAGTTATGATCAATATAATGACCCTAAGCCCTTGCAGCTTATTTGAAACACCTTTATTTCGTATGGTCCTTACGCTTCTTTGGTTATTGTATTGTAGTCGCTCTCAAGTTCGGTCTGAGGACTCATAGGGTTACAAAAATGCCTCATGAATGTCGAATAGGCAAGGCATACCCATACTTACCATTAAATTCAATATTGTTGGGTCGTTTCAAACCCTAACTTTGTCCCCTCGCAGGCTATGTCTTGTAAGGAAGGCTGTGACTTTGCATAGACGGATATTATGGTTTTTCTAGAGTCAAACTTCAATTGTATATTCGTTTGAGTCATCATTTCAGAAGTTTGATTCGACTTAGCACTATGTAAACAATATTAACGATAATATCAGTGCACTTAATTACAGAGGGATTATTAAAAAGCCTCACTCTTATTCTTGTTCTATGTTGATCCCTGTGTAATGGTTTAAGGACTCAAAGGCTAGCAATCCTTGAGTGAACACCGCTTACGACTGCCATATTTATTTTTGTGCATATATATAATTGTATTTTATTTATGTTGCTTAATGGTTCATTTATTCATAATAGTCTAAATAATTAGTAATCATACGCTTCAATGATATTCATATGAAATGATTAACTTCTTTCTCTTGCAAAGTTTATAAGTTTATAAATGATTACAAGGACTTGCAAAAATCATTTTTTTCTAATGATAATAATTTGTTTTATAATTAATATAATTCTTTGTATGTAATGATTGTAACATAATTTCTCATTTTGATTTACTTATACCTCTGTAACAATAACATTTATTATCTTTCAACAAAGGTTATTAACAGGTCTCTTAGATACAATTACAACTCTGTAAAACACTTCAACAATTTGTGTTTCATAAGAATTGTTTTGGGAATTATTTTCCCATAATTAAAAATTCATACTTGACCATATTATATATCTCTTGTTATTGCTAAACTGTTTGCATTTCAAAATCATTTTACATTCATAAAACTTTTAACTTACATATTCGTAATTATTGCAAAGAATGAGAACCAATCCATACTTAAGTGCAAACAAAAACTAGTTCACAACTTTAACAAAACAAGGAAATATAGTACATAAAATAAATTCAATTATTCTTCTCAAAATTTCAAAATTTCTTATAACACAAGCAGTCACACATCCAAGCAACATACATCAAACAATCAGGGTCGAGTCTTCCATAGGGGAGATCACCCTTCCTTTATGCGACAAGGAGCAACCAAAATAGTATTAAGCAATTAAGCATGGGTTGAGTCTCTCATGTCTCCTCACCGAGGCTGCCACTTCTCCTTGCATGCCAAGCACAAAATAATGTATATTTTACTAAAAAAGCTGATGATGTGTATATTGCTAAAACTCTAAAGGGTGTAAAATGGCTCGGCTCTCCTCTGGAGGCCTCCCTTCTCCATCGATAGGTAGAATAAAATACGGCAGAGAATACGCAGGCAGCAAACAACAGCGAATGTACTGATACCCCGTGCTCTTCATTAATCTCTTCTACGGCTAAGTCTCGAACCTGCGACGTTGGGGAATATTTAGTACCACAGTATGCCTGTATGATGCAGTTCTTCCCAAAGGTACGAATTACAGATAATAACTCTATCTTCACTACATTGTAAGCTTCGTCGAGCGACTAGACAATCTAAATTGCCTTAAATTTAGATATTATAAATTTTACAACGTATGTAATAAAGAAACAGAGAAGCATTCGTGTTATTGGTCTTGAGTGCTGCTGTGTAACTAAATACTTCAAGGGAGAACTCCTTTTGTAAACTTGAGATTCTATGGATACATGGAGAATTGCAACTTGTGGTACACCTCATGCCTTCTCCCTTAAAACTGTTTGCATTGATAAACTTTAAATCAAATCAATGATAAATTATTTGCAATGTGACCAATGATAAACTTAAAAAAAAAGCAAATACCATATAATAAAATCACTCCGTTGTTTAAGTGTTTTCTTGAAAACAAATACCATATACTAAAATCACTCACTTGTTTAAGTATTCTAAGAGAGTACTACGATTTTAATCATTCTGGCTTTATAGTTTATACAACTCTGTACTCACATTTCAAGAAACGACAATGACAAAGGAAATGCAGGTAAAAAATTTCACAACATTAGTATTATATATAAAAACTTGTTTAACATTATTATTATTTATCAATATAGATTTAGAAAAAGATGTAAATAATTAAGCAGCACAGGTGACAGAAGTGACTGTAAGTGGGTAACTGAAGCTGTTGGCATAGCTGAAGGAGACAATATTTCCAGCGGCCAACATGTTGCCGTCATTGACCAAGCAATCCCCTATTGCCAATCTTCTGAATAATTTAGGGTTTACAGCTGTTGCTGATGCGAAATTGCCACAGTTGACGTGGATATTTGATATTGCACAGCCAGATCTACATTGGTTGAGAATTTCCACGTTAAATACAGGGATACCTGTTGACAATCCAGTGTTCTTCTGGTTTATTGAAATGTCTCCCCTGGAGCATGTCTGAATGGTCAATTCTCCTCCTGCTTTCACAGCATCAACCTGCAACGAAAGAAAAGTAAAGAATATGCAGACACCAAACAACAGCGAATGCAAATGAAACGCTCCGTGATTACGACTGCTGAAGGCGGCCATTGTTTCACAAACTGATTCAAAGAGACACAACTATCTGTCAAATCAAGAGAATTGTTCACAGTACAAACTCTACAGCATTTGTACTCTTTATATATACACACAGTTTGAACTACTTACTAAATAGGTTTAACATCCTAACGGCTTTCTAGAGCTTAAGAATCTTTTTATAATATCATTCCAGTTTACGGTTAATCTACTTAGGACTTTCCAAAGCTTTAGAGCTTTTTTATAATGCTTTATTATAATACCATTACAGTTACGCTTAACCTTCTTACGGCTTTCTAGAGCTTCAGAGCTTTATTATAATAGCATTACAAACCTTTTTATCAGTTTAGACAACAATTCAATCCAAGAATATCCGCTCTTTATAGCTTTATGGCTTTATAGAATTTTTTTGCATGTTTAGAGAATATCCGCTCTTTCGAGCTTTATGGCTTTATACAATTGTAAACTAGGTGTGTTTAGTGATGGAATTTGACGGGCAAAATGCCCATCATGGGGCATGGGGCATTTTGCCCATCAAATACGGTTTAAAATTTGGATTAACCGTCATTTATGAAGAGTAAGAAAATTTTCAAAACTATTTTTGAAAGGTAATAAAATTTCTAAAACGTCTTTATATTATTAGTTTACTAATAATATTAATATATTTATCTTATATAAAACTATATTTTGTAAATTCCAACTTTCAAACCATACATTGATTAAAAAAATAGAAACATCTATTAAATTAGATCTAATTCCATATCTTTCCATTTACAAGTTGCAACCATACATTTAATAAAAAAATAGAAACATCTATTAAAGTAGAATTATTTTCATGTATTTCCATTTACAAGTTGCATTGATTTTTCCTAAAATAAACAACTCCTTTAACTCAATGATTTTTCCAGTGTTTTTTGACTTTTTTATTATTGCAATGAGCTTACAAATTTAAGTGCTCAATGCTCATTGATTACATTAAAATGTTACAAAACATTGGGAGTTGGAGAGGCTTGGAGACAAAGTTTGAGAATTATTTGCATTATCAAAGCTAATGCATGCACTATTTTTTTGGTAAATTATATTTAGTGATCTGTTTAGATTCAAACATTTACTTAAATCTATGAGTTTGAAGAAACGTTATCAAGTATGTATTTTTTAATAATTTTAAATAACATAAATAATGTGCAGCGTGTGTATTTAGCGATTTATCCCATAATTTATGTAATTTATATAGATTCAGACTCAAAAGTCTTGGTATATTTCTCTCATGGTTCAATTTCATTGAGAGATGCAGAATTTAAATGAAGGCCAATACTAAATAAGGCATTGAGAGACATGAAATCTATGTGCAACATTTGGAATGAAATGTAGTTTGTGGAACAACAAAATATATAAAAAAAGAGCATACAAAGCTATATATTCATCATTATTATTTATAATTCTTGTGAACTATGCATGATTGCACTTGGTATGCCTGCATTCTGTAATTGCTTAATTGCAGTCTCCATCATAGCCACCTACTCCTTGAGATTTTGATTTTTGTTGTCTAGACTCATGCAGTTGCTTGAGGAGCGAAGCCCTCTAATGTTCTGCTACAATGAGCTATGGAGTCCAAACTAGGTAGGCATTTCGTGCCTTTATTTTATTTTTAATAGCCTAGTATTTTTATCCTCAGTGTCTATAAACTCCTTTACTTTTGTGAAGTATTGGGGAGTTGTACCCTTACCAAGGGCAAAGTAAAAAAAAGCAAGGGTATGGACAGATTAGATTTACAAAGGTTTGTATCTATTTTATAACGATTAGATTTACAAAAGCTTGTATCTATTTAAAAATATGGATTCTGATTACGATTTTTTTATAAAAAGACTTCATTGTTGAAGGGTAAAATTTTAAACAAAACGTTTTGTGATGGGTAATATAAAAACCCAAAACGTCAAAAAAAAATAATCCGACGGGTAGAATGAAAACCAAATTCCAACACTGGGTGTGTTTGATGCATGTTTTATCAACTATAAGTAATTTTTGAAGGATTGGAAATTATCAACTTTTTCTTTTATATAAAAGTGAAAATAAAATAACAATTTAAATATTGATTTCTGTTTTATTTTTTTTATGTTATGATGTTGATTATTAGTCACTACTTGACTTTAAAAATACTAAAGAATTAGTTGTTATTTTCTTTTATAATTTTTTTTTGTGTTTGAAAAGTTTTAAAATAAGTATTTATAGATTACCATAATTGTGATATCTTAACAAGATAAGAAGGCGAATATTGTACCAAATATTTTGAAATTGTATTCTAATGTCAGTGTACTTAGGACATCTTGCTAGGAACTCATGAATCCATATAGACTAATTTACATAACAGAGAAACAAGAGACACAAAGTTTCAATCTCATAGGAGACACAACAACATTTAGTCAATGAAGCATCAAGGAGACATACACGTCCTCTTGGGGCTACAACAAATATATAACCCAACTTTCACATTTACATGAACTCTCCACCTTTACAACAATTTACTTGATACCACTTGTTGGTAGTATAGCTGCTGTTACACCAAAACCCGCAGGTGATTGGTAAACTCACCACCGCCAGATTTAAGGATCCACGAGAGGCAATTAGTCCCTTGTCACAATACACCGGGGAGCGTTGACTACTTGCAAATTCGTGCAACAATCTCCCCCTCAGCGCGAGTCGAGTGTGTATCGAACTAGTGACCTCTAGCTCTGATACCAATTGTTGGCAGTACAGCTGCTGTTACACCAAAACCCGTAGGTGATTGGTAAACTCACCACCGCCAGATTTAAGGATCCACGAGAGGCGATTAGTCCCTTGTCACGATACATCGGGGAGCGCTGACTACTTGCAATTTCATGCAACACCACTCTAGTTCATTTATCACCTTTCCTTCAAGCCAAGAGAATCCAGAAACCACCTCGGCTTCTCTAACGGTACTACTTTTGTAAACATGTATGTACAATTTTCTCATTGTATAGACTTTCTTCAAGACTACTACACCTCTATCGATAACTTGTCTAACAAAGTGGTTCGTTATAGCAATATTCCTTGTCACAATAGACCCCTGCGTTCTAGCGAGACATAATATGAGGTAGACTTCCTCTCATCAAAATCTCCCGCAAAATCTAAATAAATATAACCAAATATGGAAGGACAAGAAGTATATGGGAATTAATGCACTAGTTATTACAAGAAGTATATGATTTAATGGAGGGTCTAGAAGATTGCTCCGCCATATAATTTGGAGGTTGGATTCAAAGAAGAGACTAATGTGGAAGGACCACAAAGCCTAGAGAAGGTTCTAGATGAGGCGGTGGGGAATGTTCGAAAAAGTTGGAGAAGAAGAAGAAGAAAAAGCAATCCATTAGACAACAAAAAGAGAGCAAAATAGAGGAAACAAAGTTGAAAACTTGTAAATGGCTAGAATTTTCTATTGTAAGCCACCGAAGACATAGACTAGGGGCATGGATGTTATTTGCAACTTGTAATTAATTTTTTTATTTATTTTTAACGAATTGACAGAGAAGTTGAGAGACTTCTATTTCTTTTTTATGTTTTCCATTGTGGGAGTTTGGTTGCCCATTCTGTGTTTTTGTTGTGTGCATTCTTATCCGTAGGGCTTGTAACAGTAAGATGTTTGCGCCAATTGGTATTAGACCAGCATAGATCCATCTTAAACTTGTATCTATCAAGCACCGAGAGGGATCCAATTTCTTGAGGTGTATTTATTTTTTTAAATTTAAACTCAAGAAATTTAATCTCTATTGATTGATAGATCCGGGTTTAAGTTTTAAGTTTTTATTTTATAAATGAACATCTATTTTTTAATTAATTTTCACAATATTTTATTTTATGAGCCGACATGGATTTTTTTTAAATACTTTCCATAATTTTACTTTTTTTTACATTTTAATTAATGGGCGACGATACATTTTATTTTTTTACTTTTCATTACATTTTATTTTTTTACTTTTCATTAAATACTTTCCATTATATTTTACTTTTTTTTACATTTTAATTAATAGCCAACAATAATAAAGACAAATGTTACATGTTACAACATCTCCCCCATACTGGGTTGTAGAGTAGCTCGTTTCACTCGATGCAAAGAGGAAATATCTTGTAAGTGACCAATTCCAACTGAGTACGAGTGTTGAGTATAATTGCTCTAAGAAATTACAGTTCCAGTGGAGGATTATGGATAGAAATGTAAGCAAAGAAACTATGGTTGACAGAGGAGTACATGTATGAGGAGGGGTAAGAAGAGAACATCTAGGTGAAAAAAGGTTTGATGGAATAGCTTATGTATTAATGACTATGCAAGCAAGGGTTGAGGCTATTGAGAGTACTAAGAGGAGTGATGGTGCAGTTGAGGCTCGTGATGTTAGTCATAATGAATAAAAAATTAAACATCCCCAAAAAGAGGATGAAGGAGATGAAGACCCTAGGGAAAGAACTATAAAATCCCTTGCATCTTTGATAGGGAAACCTAGGGTGGAAGTGGCTACATATTCTGGAAGTTTGAACCCAAAAGAGTTGATTGATTGGATTAGGGACATGGAGAAATTACTTGATATGCAACATCGTGAGGACCCCAAGAGAGTGAATATGGCTTTCCTTGAGATGAAAGGTCACGCATCCATGTGGTGAAACTTTGTTCAATTAGATAACATGAATAAAGGAAAAGATAAAGTTAAGAAATGGGAAATAATTGTGGATAAAATTAAAGCAAAGTTTCTTGATATTGATTACATGTTGAACATGTACATAAAATTACAAAATTTAACACAAAAGAAGATGATTGTGAAGGAATACACCAAAGAATTTTATAGGAGGTCCATAAGATCTTGATATGTCGATGAAGGGGAAGAAGATGTAGTGAGGTACATTAATGTGTTGAAGTATCCCATTGAATGTGAATTGGGTGTTGTGAGGAATAGTAATTTGGATAAGCCTATCAGTTATCCCTCAAGGAAGAAGTGAAGTTATCGAGGATCCCTAGCAATAGAGGATGAGAAGTAGTTCCAAGAAAAGGGAGAACCACATCTGGAAGATGAAAAAGTAGTGGCACAAAGAAGGAGTAAGGCACCAACTCTACTAATCAAACATAGGAGTTAAGATGGAGTAATGAATCCTACAGAGCTAGATGAAATTCTAGTAGATGAGAAAATTATAGAGGAAAGGGAATAGGTAGACCTTCCATTATCTACCACAAATTCCAGACACCTACACATATGGCATATGAATGTCCTGAAAATCTACATGTTGCAAGAAAGTAGTAGAGTAGAACACATGTAATAAATGGATTTGAAAGTACTAATTATTGGCAGGCAGTTTGGTGAGTCAGCATCGCGGATGCTGCGCAAGGCCAAAGGTACCGCGAAAGGAGGAAAGCAGCAAGTAAGGAGACAAGTATTTTTGTAGTTTTAGGTTATTTGGACTGCGTCATGTATATTTTGGGTCATTTAGACCACACTATGGGGGTTTTGGGGTCATTTGACCGCATTATGTGGGATTTTGGGTTAGGTTTTGTAGAAGTTTGTTTAGAAGTAGTTTGCCTAAGTGGGCCACAAATGTAAAGGCGTAATCCTCTAAATAGATGTAGGTTTGTAAGTGTTGAGACATGATCTTTGTGGAGAACGTGAATGTAAAATCTTGATCTTGATCTGAACTGGAAGACTGAATATCTTGTTGTATCTAGTTTTTTGCGAAGATAATTTGATGTGACAGAGCTTTTGAGCAGACTCCCTTTGTCTTTCCTGTTAATCTGTAGTAATGCAGTTTGTGATATGAATGATCCGATGTTTCCTTGCTGCGATTAATGCTTTATTGTTATATCTGTTGCAATAATAGATATGTTCCTGTTGAATGATGTCGTCATTATGATTAATGCCTGAGTTGAATGTTTAGAGCTATTTCTGAAATCTTGCAATAAATTAGTCACTTGATGCACAACATCCTCCTTCATTCGGTGGAAACATGGTTCCGTCAACTCTCCCTTGAACATTTCAGGTGAGACCTCATCTTCTCTGTAGGTGTTGTTGGATGGGGTAAAACCTATCTGGGCTGGTGCTCACGGAGATCGCAGTGGTTTGGGTGTCGACAGTGTCGGGAACCCCTGTTCATTGGGTTTGTGTCAACAAATGATTCTGTTGTTGGGACTGTAGTGCAAAGTGAAAGGAGGATATGTTGTGGCATCTGACAAGACTAGAGATCGATGATTGGTTCGACCTAAAGTTGCGAGAGTTCATTGAAAAAGAAAACAAGAACCCTGGGTTGGCAACAGATTGGTGGTTGGAGAAATACATTCACGACGGTCCGCATGAATATTTTTTCTACGAGTTTTCAATCATCTTGTATGAGTGGTTGGAAAACTTGACCTTTCAGAAGGGGAACTTCCAAGGTGGTGAGCCGACAGCCTGGACCCAAGAATTGATCCAGGAGCTACATGAAGTCGACAAAAAAGCACCACGTGATGTTGAGGTTTGGGTCGACAGCATATTCGAAGGGTATATCACTGAATTTGTGGTTGATACAAACAAGTCTTACAGTGAGGCTGAAAGGGAGTTCTTTAACAGGCCAAGGGGCAGGTTTCTGTTGTCACGACAGTCCTCCATTAAAATGCTCATTTACAAGAAGGGCATATTGAAGATGCACCTAGAACAGTAAGAACCCTGGTGGACAGAGGTCGTTCATACCACGACGGCAGGGGGGAAGTACATGGAATGATAAGGGGTAGATGGGTACAAGTCATGACGAGATTGTGAAGGAAGCCGAGGAAGAGAGTGGTCTTACAAGGGGAGGAGCAAGGTTTCGATAGGAAAAGAGGCAGAGAATAGGAGAAGGTCCTGCTGTGATTGACACGCAATGCTGTGAAGGGAGACCACGTGGGAAGAAGTGACCTCACAGTCTTGACAAGGAAAATGAGGCTATGCCCAGGATAGAGGCAGGACCAAAACCCAGCAGCAATGTACCCACACCTCTGCTCACTATCTCTCAACCAGTAAGAAATAAAACTTTGACACCACCGTGTTCATCAGGTCCACAGAACTTGATTACTAATAGTTTAACGACTGTAGGAAGGAAGCCCAGGATGGCGGGCGAGGATGCAAAGTTACTGCTGTTCCACGAAAATGGAACAGATAATCCTGAGCAGTATTGGTTCTTATGCGAGGCAGTATGGACTGTGAAGCAAATTGTTGATGATAATGCCAAGAAAGGACAATTGGTGACAACTCTTCGGGGTCGCGCATTAGATTGGTTCATGAAGTTTGTGAAGGTTCATGTAGGTGCTCCAGAAAAGTTGTTTGATTAAGTTCGAGCTGGATTAATTGCCGAGTTGAAAAAACCAAAGTCTGAAGCACAATATATTACAGAACTAAAAGAGATAAAGTAATATCCCAATGAAACTGTGTGGGATTTTGACCAGCGATTCAAAGCACTGATGGCGAGGGTCAGTTTTGACATGAGTAGTGTCAAGCACAAAGAATGGTTCATTGCAACATTGCTCCCTCACATTCGACTACCGCTCATGCAAAAGAATATTACAACGCTGAGTGAAGCCATGGAAATTGCGATGCCATTGGAAGCTTCTCCAATTGGTGAGAACGCAGCTGGAATGTCGTAGATTAAGACCCAGTTGGCTAACTTTACCATACAGCTACAAGACCTAAAGAAGGGTAAAGAACAACGTGAGGAAGTGTGGTGTACGCAGTGTCGCGGAGAGGGGCATACGAAGGATAATTGCCCAGACTTCTGCAATTATCTGGTTTCAGGAGCACCGAACCCATTTAATGGCAGAAGTATGCCATGGTGTCGCATCTGCCAAGTATATGGGCACCGCCACGAGGAGTGTGAATACAGGAAAAAGATGGTCACAAAACCAATGAATCTGTATTGTACATTCTGCAAGTCCATGGGACATGAAGACAAGGACAACCGGGTGTATGGGTTACTTCACGAACGAACATATGATGCATTATATGTGAAGGACGACCAACGTGCCATACAACAGCCACAAACGCTACTGCAGGTAGCTCAAACACTACCTCAACCGCAGGTACATTTTGTACCATAGCAGCAACCACAACAGTTTGCACCATAATATCCTCTGATGCAAATCGATCCATAGCAACCACAGTACGTTCAACAACCACAGTACATGCAACAAGGGCAAGGCGTGCCACTACAACCAAATCCTATGGAACAATAGTTCAATCAACCGTAGTACTAGCAACATGGAGGATTTCGTGGAGGATTCTGGGGAGGACGTGGAGGAGGATTTGGTCGTAGAGGAGGACAAGGAGGTCGAGGACCTATTTAGTGTTATCACTATGGGGTGTGGGGACACTACCAGTGAGATTGCCCACAATTGCAAACCCAGTGTATGTTTTGTTTTGTTATGGGTTACACTGTGGAAAACTGTGTGCAATTGATTGCACGATGGAAAGCAGGGAATTTTCCGCAACTGCAGAACCATAATCAAGTGCAGCAACCAGTGCAGAATCAAGTGCAACAACTGGCACAGAACCAGAACCAGCGTCCGAATTAGAATGCCAACCAGAATGTTAACTAACCTGGGAATCTGCCACTGAATTAGACTGAGGGTGCAACTATTGCGACAATTTCTGAGGAACCAAGGACACAAGATGCTGTTGTCGCAGTTATCACTCATGGAGGTACGACAACAAGAGAGGATAGCCCACACCCACTCATCCAGTTAGAAGGATAGAAGAAGGTGTCATTTGACATTGATTCTGAGCATGTTGCATTCTTTCAAGCACATCATGCGATGGAGAAAGATCGTGGTAAGGCCATTATTTCTGATATGCCTCCTATTTTTTATGCCACTTCATAAGCAGGCCCGTCGTAGCAGTCAGGTACATTACATAATTTTTTTGAAAGTTGTTTATCGCTGGAAAGGGATCCAAATGCTCTTGCCGAGCTCGAAGGGTTGTTGCAGCGACTATCCAGGGGACGGAAAGAGTCCGCAGTAAACTACTTACAGAGGCAGAAGACAGGTAAGGGGATGCGTGTGAACATTCAAATTGGAGACTATGAATTTTATTCAGTTATTCTGGATCTTGGTTTGGATGTCAACATCTTAACCAAGCAGGCCTGGAAGAAAATGGGGATTCCCACACTGAGTTGGTCTCCCATACATCTTCAGTTGGCTAATCAGGCCAAGCTGACACCAATTCAGAGAGTTCCACGCCTAGTTATGGACATTGAGGGAATAAAGAAATATGTTCATTTCGATGTGATCGAAGTAGTTGAAGGGGGAAACTGCTATCCCACGTTTTCTGGGATTGGATGGGCTAACGACAGTGCAGCAGTAATCAACTTTAAAAAGCGGATGATGACTTTTGAAAACCGCAACCTCAAAGTCATCGCTCCGTTGGATCTGGCTGAAGGATGCAGGTATATTGAACCAGTAAAAGATGAAGATCCCAGTGGATGGGACCATGCATACAATATTTTAGAAGATTATATTCATCCAACTACCGACGGCGAGCTTGGGTGGCACAGCTTCTGCTCTGCATCTTCTGACTCTGATGACACGTTAGAGAATTGGCAGAACCTCTTGCATAAGGTGTCACTCCGCAACTGTGGGTTAGTCATGCAGTCATTATGTCATGTTGCGACTGAGACTGTTGCACTGCCCATATACGAAGGGTTTCCCGGTTTGTCTGATTTTCTTGTGGCATTCCAGGAAAAGGTCTCAGAACCACAGCGATTGCTGGCATTGGAGGAATCACTGAAGGCTGCTCCAGCATGCTGGTTGGAGACACATAAGAAATCAATTGTTGGATGGCCGCAGTAATGGAGATTGCTGACGGTTCACTTTGGCAACACCGTAGTTTACCACACAGGAAAATATGATGGACAAAATGACCCTGGAATTCAATTGATGGAATGTCAGATGTTGTGGGCATCACGACCCAAGGATGAGTGGCTCCATGCCTTTGTCCATACACTGGACGAGATGACGCGATCATGGTATACTGCACCCAAATTGCGAGGGGAAATTACCACTTGGTTGGAGTTAACCATTTGTTTTACTCATTCATTTAGCTTTGTGAATGCCAACCAAGATGTCCATAATGCTTTGTAGCTCATCCGTGACGTAGTTCTGAAGGTTGTTCCGTTGGCATATCCTGTGGATCTGCATATGCACTGCAAGATGCAGTCCATGATGGAATGTTATAATATCATTGGTTGGATAGAAGATGGTGATGATCCGTGGAATGTCAATATTCTGGAATCAGAAAGAAGTCACGATGTTGTAGCACCTGATGCACCAATTGATCTGATCAGGCAACTGCTGAAGCTACGGAAGGTCAACATTGGGACAGAGGACAGTCCAAAGTTTGCAAATGTTAGGGACTATTGGGATGATGAGATGATGTGGAAGGTCATAGACTTGTTGCATGAATTCCAAGACTTGTTCCCTACTAAGTTTTCTGATATGAAGGGAATCTTAGGCAATCTGGGGGAGATGAAGATCCCATTGAAACCGGATTCCAAACCAATCAGGAAGCAACCCTATCGACTGAATCCACCCCATAAGGAGAGGGTCAAAGTCGAACTTGATCACATGTTGGATGCTGGCATTATTGAACCGGTTGAGGAGTCAGACTGGATCAGTCCTATGATGGTGCAGGACAAGAAGATCGGTGAAGTGCGCATCTGTGTCTATTTGCAAAAGTTGAACGATGCCTTCTTGCATGATCCCTTTCCAAATCTGTTTACTGATGAGGTGCTTGAAGGCATGGGTGGCCAAGAGATGTATTCTTTCACGGATGGGTTCTCTGGCTATCATCAGATCAGAGTTACGAGAGAAGACCGCTACAATACAACCTTTGTGATAGAATGGGTCTGTTTTCAGCATACAGTGATGCCGTTTGGGTTGAAGAATGCACTGGTGATATTCTCTTGGGTAGTCATTGCTGCCTTCATGGATTTCATTCATAATTTTTTGCAGGTATACATGGATGAATGGACAGTCTACGGATTGATCAATGATCATCTGGAAAATCTGCGATTGATATTGGAGCGATGTAGACAACATCATATATCACTGAACTTGAAAAAGTGAATCTTCTGTTCACCATTTGGGATATTGCTGGGTCACATTATCTACAAGTAGGGATTGTTGGTCGACCCCGCAAAGATTGCACTCATTCTGAGCTTAACACCACCGACGAATGTCAAGAAGTTGAGAGCAACGTTGGGACACACTGGGTATTATCGCAAGTTCATTCAGGGGTATGCAGCAATCATGACCCCTATGGAGAAGTTACTGATGAAAGATGTGGTATTTCAGTGGAGTCCTGAATGTCAACTTATTTTTGAAATGCTAAAGCCTAAGGATGGCTTCAGTGCCAATACTGGTATTTCCAGACTGGAGCAAGGAATTCCATTTCCACGTCGATGCCTCATCGATCGCGCCGAGAGTAGTGCTCGCGCAGCGAGGGGAAGGGCATCTGGCTCACCCCATTTCTTTTGCAAGCCGGAAGTTCTTGTCTCTAGAGAGAAATTATACAACGACAAAGAGGGAAGGTATGGCGATGGTATATGTGCTACAGAAGTTCAGGCATTACCTATTAGGGGGTCACTTTAAGATGTTCACAGACCACTCTGCATTGAAATATCTGATCAATAAGCCTGTGTTGGGGGGGGAGATATGTCGCTGGCTACTTATTTTTCAGGAATTTGATTTTGAGGTGATCGTGAAGCCAGGACGCTTGAACATAAGACCAGATCATCTGTCGCGGATTGATCCAGGAGAGGAACCCACCAACATTGAAGATGGGTTTCCCGATACGCAACTCTTTAAGGTTGAAGTAGCTAATGAGTACTATGAAGAAATCATTCACTTCCTGGCAACAGGAACCACATCGAAGGGGTTTACCACCAATCAGAAGAAGCAGTTGGTGGTGAAGGCCACAGATTTCCAACTGATTGCAGGCGCATTGTACAAAATGGGATCTAATGAGATCTTGTGGCACTACATTCTGCCTCATGAGAAAGGGCATATCTTTTCAGAAGCCCATGTAGGAGTAGCTGGTGGGAACTATGGCGGTCGTGCGACTGCCAGAAAGGTGCTTCGCGCAGGACTTTGGTGGCCAACACTTCACAATGATGCAACAGATTATGCGCGGACCTGCGATGTCTGTCAAAGAACTAGGAAACCCTCTAGGAGGGACGAGATTCCATTAAAGCCTCAAGTTACACCACAACCATTTGATAAATGGGTAGTGGATTTCGTAGGCGCTATCAACCCACCTGGGAAGTGCGCTGGTGTATGATACATAATCACAGCAACATATTATTTGACTACATGGGTGGAGGCTACACCAGTCATAGATTGCACCGCTGGAACAACACCGTGCTTCTTATTTGACAACATCGTCACTCAGTTTGGATGCTCGAAGGTGTTGATGAGCGATGAGGGCAGTCATTTCATCAATCATAGCATCAACACATTGAAAGCGGAGCTACAGATACAGCATAAGAAGAGCACACCATATCATCTGCAAGCAAATGGGATAGTAGAAGCTTTCAACAAGGTCTTGGAGCATGCACTGACCAAAGTTTGTAATGTGAACCGCGATGACTGGGACCTGAAAATTCCAGCCATTTCATGGGCGTATCGCACCACTTGTAAAAGGTTGACGAGACAAACACCATTTAAGTTGGAATATGGGAAAGAAGCGATTATGCCTATGGAGTACATCGTTCCGAGTCTATGCATCGCGGCAACAACAATGATGGATGAAGGAGTGGCATTAGGAGAACGTCTGGTGCAGCTAGTGTAGCTTGAGGAAGACCGCTTTATCGCATGATACCACCAGAGTGTGGAGAAGGATCGGCAAAAGGTTTGGCATGATCTCCATATCAAGAACAAATAGTTTCAGCAGGGTGAATTGGTGTTGTTGTACAACAACAAGTTTATGAAGCACCTAGGGAAATTGGAGATGCATTGGCTTGGTCCATATTGCATCAGTCACATAACTTCAGGAGGAGCAGTACAGTTGCGGCAGTTAGATGGAGAAATGCTCCCAAAGTTGATCAATGGTAGCAGGTTGAATCCCTACATTACGAGCTTGGAGAAACACGATGCCTGAGTCGCATCAGAAAAAAAAAATGCAGGATGATTGGTGGCAGGATGGCGCACTAGCATGGACAAAACACGCAAGCGGGAGTGCTTGTGTCGTAGTTTGGGTGCAGGATCACGACCAGGTCAAATCAGCAATCATTCTGGATCATGAGCAAAGGAGAATTTTTCAGTTTGGCAGGTATGATCGTTCGTTGTCCTGGATTGGCTCCAGAATAACGCACGTTTGGCACATGGAACACACCGTGGCAGTATGGCCATGGGTACCAAGGGTGACTGTTCACATGATGTGGCACACATGAAAACTGAAGGGAGTATGGTCACCATTATGCCCGTTATCCATCTGGTCTACACACACAGGAACTAACGGGATGGCATGATGGGCACCTTACATGAACAGGTTTACAAATGATTTTTGAGGCAAACGTCCGAAGAGGGGTGATCCATAAATACAGGTACTGGAGGCTATCCAAACAACATGGTATTCACCAAAGAAGAGGAATTCATGGTACATGATGGGAAGGCATCTAGTTGAGTTAGGAATTCCAAGGAGGCTGTGGAAATGATCCATTTCATTTCACATGGTGGCAGACTAGGTGCGTTGAGGATCCGAACGACAAGTGTGAATGAGTGGCTAGAGAAGGATGCGTCGTGGACACTCGGGTGTCATAGAGACGAAGTCTCATCCAAGATGTCTAAGAAGATAACGGTAGTTCAAATCTTCGTGGTCCCTGCGACCACAAAAATAACGGGGGTGGCAACCCCCTAGTCCCAGTAGTACGTGATCATCGGTGCGAAACAGATGTGCTAGCACAGTTCACCTGTTTTTCACCTCGGTGTTGTTCGTAAATTTCTCCTCAGTCAGCACCAAATTCCTAGAGACTGGAGAATGAGTTTGAGAGGTGCATGACAGCAAGTCGAAGGATTACCATTTTCGGGTGAGAAGTACATGACAACAATTCAGCGATCATCACAGTAGAGGTAGCAGTACATCACAGGGAGATCTAGACAGTAAGAACAGTTGCAGAGATACATCCTAGCGATAGACGAGCTTGAGTACACCATGTCCTCCTGACGTGGCTCAAGGGCGAGCCACAAGATTATGTTGGGGGCTTGTTGGCGGGTGGTTTGGTGAGTCAGCATCGTAGCATCACGGATGGTGCGCAAGGCCAAAGGTACTGTGAAAGGAGGAAAGCATCGAGTAAGGAGACAAGTATTTTTGTAGTTTTGGGTCATTTGGACCACGTCATGTATATTTTGGGTCATTTAGACCGCACTATGGGGGTTTTTGGGTCATTTGACCACATTATGTGAGATTTTGGGTTAGTTTTTATAGAATTTTATTAAGAATTGGTTAGGCGGTTGCCTAAGTGGGCCACACATGTAAAGGCATAAGCCTATAAATAGATGTAGGTTTGTAAGTGTTGAAACATGATCTTGGTGGAGAACATAAATGTAAAATATTGATCTTGATTCGAAGTGGAAGACTAAAAGAGATTGAATGAATGATTATGAGATTTTGGTCTAAGATTCAATATATTGATGGATCATCTATCCTTTTGGATTCCAGATGAGCAACATAGAGAGTGGCTCATTACATGATTTTTACCACATATACATTGTCCATTAATGCAACGGAAGTTTATGTCACGTCCAAAAGCACTAGATATTCCATGAATTTTGAAGCATCCCCTATAAGATAGAATAATGAAGGGTTGGCTCAGGTTCAGTTGTAGTTAGTAGTGTTGACAATTCAGTTGTACGAGCTTGCTAAAGGGTAGGAAAATCATGAAGAATTATGGTGTGTTACATGCGTAACATAAGGTCATCATAAGAATGAGTTTCTAGTATTTAAATATTATTTGGTTTTAGGAGTTCTGAATCGCTTGGGAAAAGAAGGAGGGGTATGGTGTCAGATATGCATAATTGTGTGTCATCATGCAATTGCTTGTCCTTTGATGCAAAAGTATTAGAGCACTACCCAAAACTTATTTTGTAGTTTTTGTCTGTATGTGGGACATCGAGAACATAATTTCATGCACTCATCCTAATGAGAGAATGCACCTCGGATGCATACATATTTTAAGGGGAAGATAGATTGGAAGGAGGGGTACCAAAATATAATACTCTGAGGGGCTATAATCAAGAAGAAATATGAGGATTCAGAGGGAGGGAAGAGGAGGATTCATAGGTAGGGAAAGATCATGATTCAACATAGAGAAAGGACCAATTATCTATTATAATTGTAAACAGCAATGGCATTTGGCATGAGACTACCAAAATCCTTGTATGATGTGCACATAGTGTATAAAGTATGATCATGCATCAGAAAACTATCCACATCTGATTGCAAAGTGGTGGGAGAAAAGAAACTAGAATGTGCAAATTATAGCAGTAGAAGAGCATGAAAATAAACTAATAATAGTAGTAGTTATGCCACTACAAAATTTGAACCCAAAATCCGATGAGACAATCCAACAAAATTGACTGTGTCGTCAGATTTCACCTTTAAAATTATGAATTTTGATCAATTTTTTTATAATTGATACATGGCATTGTCGGATATCCGACGACCACAATCGAATAACCAACGGGTGTCATCGAATATCCAACATATACTCTATAACGGTAACTATAGTCAAATCATCGCATATCCGACAAACCTTTAAATTTTAAAATCTATAAATTAGGGAAACAATCTGACATGTTTTCTATATAACTAACGGTTTATAGAAATTATATTCTTCGACGGACTATTTTTGGTAAAAGAATACACAATTATTTCTCTTGTTTTTGTGATTAAAAATAGTGAAGTGTGGATCTTGATTTTCTAAGATTGATAATCTTCATTCAAGCTCTTTATGAGAAAATGTCAAATAGCAATATTCCTGATCTAGACGAACAAAATCGACAATTGCTTGCTAGATTATGCGATGGACTGAAAAGAAAGGGTGATGGTAAATGTTATTGTACATGTAGTCAATGCAGGGGCTTTAAAAGGACAAGAATAAATATCACAACAACCATAAATCATTGTAGGGAACATGGACATGCTGAGGGGGGACACGAATATCGTCCATTTGTAAGTTTTGCTTTATATATGTTTTTATATTGATTGCTTTTGTAAGTGTATGTATTATTTTAATATTTCTTATTTTAACTTATCTATATTGATGGTTTCATGTAATTATAAAGGAAAGACATCCTATGGAATATCGGCCGGAGGAAGTGCTTTCAGCACAAGTACTAGAGGAAGAAGATGATCATATTGAAGAAGATGATCATACTGATAACATAGTTGAATATGATGGTACAAATACATTGATCCATGATACATTTAATGTTAGAATGGATGATGATCATGATCATGATCATGAAAATGATGATTTTGATGCTATTCATGATTTACCTCTTCTTGAGAATGCATACGAACCCCTTTATGAGAGATCCAACATAAATATTCTCTATGCTGTATTGTTGATAATGAAATTGAAGGTTATGAATGGTATTTCAAACACATCAGTCACACGGATGCTAAGGTATGTAATATACTCCATAACATAATATATATGATCACACTAAAGGTTATCACTATTTGCCTAATAATTTTATTTTTAATTCATAAGTCAAATTAATACGGATGAAATGTGTTTCATTAATATTATTTATATATTATATTAACTAGATTTTTATTTTAATTTGTTGTGGCTTGATAGCTGAATTTTTGTTACCACCATCAAATATTTTACCTCGCACATATCGAGATTTATCTTCCATCATGAAATAAATTGGAATGAGGTATGAAGCAATTCATGCATGCCTCGATGACCATGTTATATATTATAATCAGCATAAATTTGAAACAGAATGTCTGGAATGTCATATCAGTAGTTATCGAATAGATTAAGTAACAAAAAAGGTGCCTCGCAAGGTTCTTCGTTATATTCCCATTGTTCCACGTTTGCAACGACTGTTCAGGTGCAAAAGCATAGCGGAATTTATGGATTACCATGCACATAACAAAATTCAATATGACATTATTTGAGTTCCTACAGATGGGTTTGCATTTAGATATATGGAAGAAAAATGGCCTCACTTTAAAGAAGAACCTCGTAATATTAGGATTTCTTTGGCAGCAGATGGTGTCAGTCCATTTGTAGAGATGAGATCTGTTTACTCGGTGTGGCCTATTTTTTTTATCAACAATAACATTCCTCCATGCTTGTCAATAAAGAGGGAGCACATAATGTTGTCGATGATTATTCCAGGTATATTGTTTATACAACTTTTTTTTTAATGTAATGGCATCTCATTTGTCAGATTTTGTTGCATAATGTCATATATATATTTTTTATTTTTCTCTTGTGCATGGTTTATATATCTAAATGGTTCTCATAATTATATATTTTATATGTTCAATTCAATTAAGTAAGTAGCAAGTTAAAGATATGAATTTATATATCGAACCTCTTATTGACGAGCTACTAAATTTATGGAATGGAATCACTATGTATGACGTATATAGACCATTACAACAAAGGAAATTTCAATTCCATGCAATGATTGTATGGACAATACATGATGCCCCAGGGTTAACCAATTTTTGTGGCTTGTAAATATAAGTTCCACTTTAATTGTGTTTAATTTTATGAACTAGTTAATATACTATGCAAGCATGTTTTTTTAAATAATCCATTCATTTTATATATAATTATAACTAACATAGATAATCCATCTATTTATGTATGTCTTCAGACAAAGGGAAAAAGAAAATTCTTCAATATTGTAAATGGGCATAGACGTTTCTTTGGAAAATGAAATTTTAAAATCATCTTTTGATGAATCATTTAGCACCATATATATTCCAAAATTATATATAAGTTCTCTCCCACTTCTCTTAATTGGTTCATTCTTATTCCTAGTTCCCCATTATTAATGGGAATAAGGATATTGTTTCAACCAATCATATCAAACCTTTTCAACCATTAAATTTCACCCCTTTCCATATAAATACCCTGATTGATTTTTAAATTTTTTGATCATCCTTCCAAGGGAGGAAGTGCCAAGAACATATAATTTGGAAATGGTAATAGAATCAATCTTATTAGGGCTAGTGTTCGATGGGGAATTAGCCATTATTCCTATGAGGAAATATTCTTTTTAATTGTTTGAAAATTTGGTTTTTGATCACATTTTTGTGGTGCTTACTATAATTAGGGTCCTAAGATACTAGAAGGAGTTCCATTTTACCTCCATTAATAATGATGCACTATTGTCCTTAGAGATTCTATGAAATTCCAACCATATTAGTTGCACTTTCCTTTATTGATAGATCATCCATATATATATAGGTATGAAGATATAATTACCTTGAATATTTTAGCAATTAGATGAGTGACTCTCCTCCAAGAAATACAATATAATCAATGAAGTGAGAAGGCTTCATATGCTTGAAACCATTCATTATTATTATTCCTCATAGACTTTGTTATTGTCCATCTCTCCAATGCCATTCCTATTGATTCTACCATGATGACATAGAGAGAGGAATAAAGAAGACATCCTTGTCAAATTCCTCTTGATATTTAGAGTAAAGGAGTACATCTTATATTTTCTTATGGTGAAACATATGGGACTCTATGTATGGACTTATGTAATTCATAAATTGTTTCAAGAAGTGAAATTTTTTAATGGAAATGAAAGTGAACTTATTTTTTACCCTATAGAAGGAATTTCCCATATTACCTTTGATTTATTTTTTACCCTATAGAAGGAATTTCCCATTTCCCATAATTATTTATGGTAATATGTGTATGTGTGTGTGTGTGTGAAAACAAAAACAAAACATGAACCTTACTACTACCCACGAGCATGAAGAAAGAGATCGGAGGAATCCCTAGCCATATCGTTCTATTTCAAACCAGTTTAGCATGGGGATCAGGTTCATCTACCTGTTGACCACCACCAAAAACACCTAAAACAAAGTTGAAAGAGGTGGAGTTCATAGAGGTTGCATTATGGAGGTCATAGAGGTTGGAATCCAGAGGTCACAGAGGTGGCCACATTCTCCAAGCACAAGAGACAATGCCCCCTAAATCAGTGAAAAAATGGAATCCCTCCAACCTGGTCATAAATTTATCCTCAATTTACATGAATTTAGCCTATTCTTGGAGTGGAATTTACCCTAATTTACTTTAATTTATCCTATTTTTCTCGAACCTTCTATTTCCATTTTGGCAGTACTTCACCCAAATAAATATGAAAAATATCCAAGGCCTATGGTCTAATTTGTTGAAGCAGTTGTTTCATTCACCTGTTGATTGTCTAGCTAGCCATTGATTGAGATTGATTGATCCAGTTCCCCTACCCTGTGGAAGGGGACAAGTAGGTCTCATACAGTCTCAACAGGTCTTCATGATCTGGGTCATTTAGGTAGTGATAGTTAGTTTTAGGGCTTGTTTTCTATAGCCATGTCCGAGAGTTAGGTGGGGAATTAGCAATCAAGAAGTAAAGGGGAAGTTTCCCAACTCAACGGATGTTAAAACATTATAGGAGGCCCTCGAAGCGCTGAGGGTGGGTCGCATAAATGGAATATTAAGCTTCTATAAATAGATATATGCTTGTGCTTCGTGAACCAATTTTTATCTAAGGCCTTCATGACTGCAATGTTTCCATAACCCAAATCATCCAAAGCAACAAACTGCCCAACTTCTTTAGTAAACTTACAACTATCATCTACAAGAGACAATACATTAATCCCATATTTCAATCCAGTTAAGAAATATTCTAGACCATGACTAGGGGAAGTATGAACAAACCCTATTCCAGATTCTATTGTCATCTAATATCCACCTATGACAATAGGGAAAACCATAGTTTCTAGTGGGTGTATATACCTACAATGCTCAAGATATGGACCTAGAAATGTTCCCTTAACTTGAATATCAACCATCAACTTAGAATATAGAGTGGAAATGAGATATTATACCACTACAAGAAAATGGTTCCTTTATCCATTTTTTAGGGCAGAAACAAGATTGTTGTGATCTCTACCAGTCATAGAAACAATGTCTTATGATTTGTGTGCATATGTATGTACCTCAACCACTATATAAAGAGTTTATTCATTCACTGCAACCAAAGGTTTCCATGAATTATCCATGGAGTTGTAGTTGAAATATCCAAGCCCTCATTTGAAAACAAATATGTCATCACCTTAGGGTAATTCTCAGACACATTAACTAGGTTTAAAAGTACATAGACAATTTTTAATGTGTGTCCTTCAATGTATGCATCAACACTTTTTAATGTATGCATAAGATATAAAATATTCTGATAGAACATGCTTAGTATTCCTTTGAAAGAAATGTGCGATGAAAGAATGCGATGGCCCATCCAAATGAACAAGACAAGCTATTAGACCTCCAAACACATAGAGAGGCAGACAAATATAGATAACATGTCTTTCTGATAACCATGGAGTCTTCTCATTAGCTGCAACAAGTCTAGAATTCCAAGCTAACTGAAGAAGTCGAAGTTACAAGAGAAATGAAATACAACTTCATTTCACTTCTAACCACACTTCCCCCATTGCAAGACATTATTCCCCTCCTGGTTCATGAAAAATGCTTCAAATTTGAGCAACAAATGAATCATTTTCCCTTAGGTAAGCACAATAAGCATCAGCAAAGAGACAAATGGAAGAAAATTTGAATGATTCTAAACTTGCAAGAGTTGGATAAACATGACAATAGCTATTAGAGAGAGAGATACAAGTCCCATAATGATCTCCAAATATTTTCTCTAGATGGTTTTTTCTACTTGATTGGTGTAAATAGTGGTTGATGACAAGTTTGTTGACTTAAAATAGTAATGATCCTTTTGTTTCCTGATAATTTTAATGCTTCCACAAATATCTTCTTTAGAAAAAAATTGGATTTAAGGGGGCATACTTGACCTCTATATGAATTTGACAATCGATATCCTCTTCAATGGCACTCCCTAATGAGCCAACATGGTGACATCCAGTCATGCAAAATGATCCTCTTAGAAGATCATTTATGCCCTTTGTTGATATAGGGGAGATATGTACAAATGATGCATTGCTTTGAGGAAATCCATCCGATTTGAGACCAAAGTGAATCCCAAATTGTAAATTGTAGCTGGAATTCAACATTGTTGATGTATATGTAACTTCGGAATGTATTTCATCTATGTATTTCATATATATTTATTGTACCCTTATTAGAGATGTGTTATTCCTCTATAAGGAAGTGTTGTCATGTGGATTGACAAGTGTAGCAAGTGTGTGTACTTGCTGATGGGTTATTAGACCACCATGTGTGGGGTCAGCCCTGAAATATATATTATATTGTGGATGTACCTAGCTAGACAAGTCGGCCCCATAAGATCAGTGGGAAAACAGGTTAGTATAAATAGAGATCAGGAGATCTCTATCTAGATCATTCTGAAAGTCATATCTCTCTCACTCAGAAAGTGGCGCACTAGTGAGGAGGAGGATCATGTACTTCTAGGAGACTATCTCAAGTGTATTTTGGTTGTACTTTGGTTGAGCCATTTCTCTCTCTATCTCTGAGAAAGTTGTGGGGTTTTTCACCTTAGGGTTTTCCCCATAGAAACTCTGTGTCTCTTGTATCTCATGCTTTTGATTCTTGTGATGCTTGTCATGCCTATTGTGATTGTTATGCATTGATATACTGTATATGTTATTCTCTCAGTGAAGATCCTAGAGTATTGTTAATTAATGCTCAAAATTTAACATGGTATTAGAGCTAACTTGAGAAGAAGACATTTTGCAGTGACGAAAACTTGAGTTTCTTGTTTATCGGGTTTCTCTCCACATATTTTGGAAAAGCAGTATAGTAGATTGACTCTACTCATCAAGGAGAATCTATCTGTCCAATCAGAATTCAATTCTGAGCATTTTCAGAGTTGGCCCTAAAAAATAGGGTTTCCACAAAAATAGGAATTTCTGAAATATGAAGACATAGCTGGAAGCTCCTTGCACAAATCGAAGTTTAGAGCTTTGGATCGAGATTTTTGGCTGGGTAGATCTCTGGGAACTCAAACCCTAATTCAGGGCTCTCCCTAGTGAACCCATGAGGACAAAAAGGCAGATCTGAAGGGTAAAGCTTTGTTGATCTCAAATTCTGAATACACTAGGTTGATCATCTCATCAAGGCACATCTTTCTATCCTTTCAGAAAATTGAAATTGAAATTTTGAATTTGTAGGGTTCTTCTGACAAACCCTAATCCGGGACCAGATCCAGTTTTCAGCATTTCAAGTTGTAAGACCTAAATCTTTTCTATTTCCATTTGAAGTACTATTTAAGATGTCTCATCACACTAAGCTGGAGGATAAGCTTGAAGGAGCTGATAACTTCCGAGCTTGGAAGTATAGGATTGGGTTAATCCTGGAAGAGAATGAGTTGGATTCATATGTAAAAGAAGACATCCCTATCCCATAGGATGAAGAGGCTAAGGTATTGCATAAGAAAAAATTGGTCAAGGCAAAGAGAATCATTGCTGATTCTATCAAAGACCATCTCATACCCCATGCGTCTTCTCTAAAGACACCCAAGGAGATGTTTGACTCTTTGACCAAGCTATTTGAAGGGAAGAACATAAATCAGAAGATGACCCTGCAGAACCAATTGAAAGGAGTAAAGTTTCAGAATGGAGAAACCATTCAATCTTATTTTTCAAGGGTCTCCCAGATCAAGGAACAACTAGAAGCAGTGGATGAAATGGTGGAGAATCGTGAAGTGGTGATGACCACTTTAAAGGCAAGGCAAATGAAGATCAAGCTCTCACAGCACATGCCAGGAAAGGCAAGTCCAAGAAGGAATCATCTCATAATAGGAGATTCTCACACCACCATTATCATAAAGATAAGAAAGATCTCAGATGCTTCAATTGCAATGAGAAGGGACATTTTGCTTCAGATTGTCCCAAGAAGAAGAAAGACAACAACAACAACTTCAATAAGAAGAAGAAGAATAAAAAAAAAGATATCATGCTCATGCTGCCGAAGATGATGAACCCCCAAAGAAGAAGGCTAGGGCAGAAAGTGATAGTGATGATGACTCATCAAGTGAAGAAGAAAATGTTCTAATTTCTTCTCTCACAAGTACTATCTCCCATGGTTGTAATGATTGGTTGATTGATAGTGGGGCTTCCAAACACATCAATGGGTTTAAGGAATCTTTTCTGAATCTATCTGAACATGAATCACCCCATAAGGTGAAACTTGGGGATGATTATCAATACCCAATCAAAGGAAGTGGTGAAGCCTCCTACAACATAGATTCTGGAAAATCTTTGAAGATGAATGAAGTCCTTTATGTACCTGGGCTCAAGAATAACTTACTCTCCATCTCTGCATTGGATGCAAAAGGTATGAGGGTTGCATTTGTGGATGGCCAAGTCCTAATGTGGCTAAAGGGAAAGAACATAGATGATGCAGCAGTAATTGGATAGCAAGAGGGAGGTTTGTATAAATTGAAGGGACAACCTGAACATGCCATGGTACATGAATCCATGGAGCCAAGTGAACTTTGGCATAGAAGACTTGCTCATGTGCACTATAGGGCACTTCCAATTGCAAGCAAGGCTATAGAGGGTCTTCCTGAAATCAAGACCAAACATGAAAGTGTTTGCAAAGGATGTGCAAAAGGTAAGAACAATAAGAAGGCTTTCCCAAGCAATGAAAGCAAGGCAAAAGACATCCTGAAAATCATCCACTCAAATGTATGTGGTCCTATGTCATCTAGTTCTCTAAGTGGGTATGTTTACTATGTCTCATTTATTGATGAATTCTCCAGGAAGACTTTGGTATACTTATTGAAGAACAAAGATGAGGTGTTTTATAAGTTCAAGGAATTCAAAACCTTGATGGAGAATCAAACTGACAAGAAGATCAAAACATTCAGATCCGACAATGGTGGAGAATTCACCTTAGGTGACTTCAAGAAGCTTTGTAGTGATTCAGGGATTAAGAGGGAGTTGACTGCTCCTTATAATCCTCAACAAAATGGAGTTGCAGAAATGAAGAACAGAACAATCATGGAAGCAGCAAGGGCAATGCTGCATGACCAGGATCTACCTATCCATCTATGGGTAGAAGCAGCTAGAACAACTGTATAAGTGCAAAACAGAACACCCCACAAGATATTGGACAACAAGACACTAGAAGAGGTTTTTTCTGGTAAGAAACCTGAAGTCAGCCATCTCAAAATATTTGGTTGTCCAGTATACACTCATGTCCCAAAGGAAAAGAGGACTAAACTAGATCCTTTAGGAAAGAAGGGTATCTTTGTGGGTTATAGTGAAAGCTCGAAGGCTTACAGAATATACTTTCCAAGGTTCAAGAAGATTGATGTCAGCAAGGATGAATATAAGTTCAAGGATAGGTAATCCAGGAAGCAAAGATCAAGAGGGAGCACACTCTAGCAGCTCCTACAAGGATGCATATTTTCAGAGGGAGTTGACCATCTTCCTACATTCCATAACAGAAAGGTGTAGAAAAAGCTACTTCGGTAGCTCCTGCCAGGAAGCAAAGACTCAAAGGGAGTCCATCCAACAAACAAACAAAAATAAGTATTTCAATTATCATTTCTTGCCTATTTTGTTTGTTTAAATAATATTATGCTTATGTTCCTAGACTTAGGAGATGTATTGTGCATATTAGAATGATTGCATTAATGAACAGTATACTACTAATATGCATGTGATGGGTAAGTGGGCTATGGCACTGTACAACATTCCAGTGCTACTTATCTAGAATGAAACCTCTTTGTTGACATGTTGGGAGTAGTGCAAACTCTTAACAATGTTCTGGTAGAGACTGGAAGGCATCTAGAAAGTTGTGGAACATGGATAAATTTTGTATTAAAGCATTGGCTAAGATAACTGCATGACTGCATGACATATTTCTTTATGTGCAAAGAATTTGTTCTGAAAATTATGAGATGTTTCTAATCATGCATTTTAACTTGTTTTGTAGGAAAGATCGTATATCTTCACCTACAAAACGACTACAACATTTGTTCCAGCAACAAAGATATCTATCGAAGATATTGAAGTTCCCAGGATTTGGGATGAAGAAATGGAATAACAAGATCTGTCGATCATGAAGAAGGTGCTTGAGATGCAGTCCCAAGACCTGACAGGGAGTCACATGTGTGCAGATTGAAGAAAGCCTTGTATGGCTTGTAGCAAGCTCCCAGAACCTGGTATGGTAGGATGGACAGTTTCCTATCTAGTTTAGGCTTTACCAAGAGTAAAGCGGATTCCAACCTCTACTACAAGGTTGAGGAAGGGAATCATGTGATTCTACTCCTGTATGTGGATGACTTATTTGTAACAGGAGATGACAGATTGATTGCAGATACTAAGAGAAAGCTTGCTGCCGAGTTTGATATGAAAGATTTGGGAATGATGCATTATTTCCTAGGTATGGAGGTGTGGCAGAGTGTAGGTGGGATCTTCCTTGGTCAAGGGAAGTACATAGTAGATATCCTGAAGAGATTCGGGATGATGGATTGCAAGGCCATGGCCACACCTATGGCATCGAATATGAAGCTTCTACGTGATGCTTCATCTGAGCCGGTTGATGTCTCTATGTATCGTTAGATGATTGGGTCCTTGCTGTACCCAACAAACACGAGACTAGATATTTGATTTGCAGTGAACACATTGAGTCAGTTACTAACAAATCCGAGGAGTGTTCATCTGGTTTCTGTAAAGCATGTTCTGGGATACCTGAAGGGTACAGTGGATTATGGGCTCAAGTATGATGTGAATCAAAAGTTTAACCTGCAAGGTTATGTTGATTCAGATTGGGCTGGCAATGCTGCAGATATGAAGAGCACTTCTGGGTGCTGCTTCAATATGGGATCAAGTGTGATCTCTTGGTTTAGTAGGAAGCAGTCCTGCGTAGCACTGAGTATAGCTGAGGCAGAGTATGTTGCAGCCTGTTTAGCTAGTTGTGAGGCAGTATGGCTACGGAAGCTACTGTCTAAGTTATTTGATCTCCTGTTGGAGGCTACTGGTATCTTTTGTGACAACCAGAGTTGTGTGAAGTTGTCTGAGAACCCGGTGTTCCATGACAGGTCTAAACACACAGAGATCAAATATCACTATATCAGGGATATGGTGCAGTGAGGAGCTGTGAAGCTCCTGTATATTGCAACGGACGAGCAGATTGCAGATGTGTTGACGAAGCCACTAGCCAAGGTGAAGTTCGAGTACTTCAGAGAGAGGCTTGGTGTTCTTCGGATTGATGACACTTCGAGGAAGAAGTGATGGACACATTTGCTGAAGCCATTCCAAGCATGTTGAAAGGAGGATCCTTCACATGGCTTTGGATGTAAGCGTTGGATGATGAGCATCAGGATGATGTTCTGGTTTCTGCTTTGTATGATCAGTTGGATCATTTATATATGTATGTATGCATCATGTTGGATGCTGTATATGATAAGTTGGATCATTTATATGTATATGTATGCATCATGTTGGATGTTGGATATGATCAGTTGGATCATTTATATGTATGTACGCATCATGTTGGATGTTGGATATGATCGGTTGGATCATGTGTATGTATTTTTATATGCATCATGTTGGATGCTTGGACCATGTATCTGTATATGTATCAGGTGGATACATTGTATGATTAGGTAGATCATGTATGATGCTATGTATCAGGTAGATACTTGGTGTGCATCAGGTGGATGCATTGTATGATCAGGATGATCATGGATAACGAGCTTCAGGATGTTGCTCCAGATGACATGCAGCAGGATGTTGCAGTGATGATTATCATGTGTACATCAGGATGATGTAAGGTGAGTATCAGGTTGATACTCTATGGCCGTGGAACAAGTTGTGCATATAAGCATGTAATTTGTGCCCTGGGAGATTTGCAGATAATCTTTCAAGGTTTTGCCTACGACACGTAATTTGTACCCTGGGATATCAAGCAAATGCTCTTTCGAGGTTTTGCTTGGGAGGACATATAATTTGTGCCATGGGAGATCTGTAGATAGTCTTTTGAGGTTTTTCCTATGGCATGTAATTTGTGCGCTGGGATATCTGGTAGATGCTCTTTCGAGGTTTTGTCCTATGGCATGTAATTTGTGCCCTGGGAGATCTGATAGGTTGAGCCCTGTGCTCGTAATCAGTCCCGGGATGCTCTTTCGAGGTTTTTCCATGACCACATGTAATTTGTGCCCTAGGAGATCTGATAGGTTGAGCCTTGTGCTCGTAATCAGTCCTGGGATGCTCTTTCGAGTTTTTGTGGTGACCACATGTAATTTGTGCCCTCGGAGATCCAACAGGTTGAGCCTTATGCTCGTAATCAGTCCTGGGATTCTCTTTCGAGGTTTTGTGGTGGGGTCACATATAATAAGTCCTGGAGATCTGGATAGGATGAAAAAGGCCTCAGATGCTCTTTAGGGTTCTTGCTAGTCAAGAGACTCTTTTAAGGTTTTGTGACGCATGTAATAAGTCCTACGATTTCCACAGTATGGCCAGTGATGACGAAGACCTGTAGGTGGCGGGCCTACATCCAGTATGAAAAAGGACTGACTCTGTAGAACTTCCTATGACGAGTAGAGTCAGAGATTGGTTGAGATAGAAGTAGCAGTAATGATGATGATGACGATGCATCGATGACGATGATCTTGAGAAGAAGACTTGTCTAGCAGATCTGTGTCGAGAAATACCTTCCTAGTTAAGAGGGAGTGTTGATGTATATGTAACTTCGGAATGTATTTCATCTATGTATTTCATATATATTTATTGTACCCTTATTAGAGATGTGGTATTCCTCTATAAGGAAGTGTCGTCATGTGCATTGACAAGTGTCACAAGTGTGTGTACTTGCTGATGGGTTATTAGACCACCATGTGTGGGGTCGGCCCTGAAATATATATTATATTGTGGATGTACCTAGCTAGATAAGTCGGCCCCATAAGGTCATTGGGAAAATAGGTTAGTATAAATAGAGATCAGGAGATCTCTATTTAGATCATTTGGAAAGTCATATCTCTCTCACTCGGAAAGTGGCGCACTAGTGAGGAGGAGGATCATCTGCTTCTAGGAGACTATCTTAAGTGTATTTTGGTTTTACTTTGGTTGAGCCATTGCTCTCTCTATCTCTGAGGAAGTTGTGGGGCTTTTCACCTTAGGGTTTTCCCCATGGAAACTCCGTGTCTCTTGTCTCTCATGCTTTTGATTCGTGTGATGCTTGTCATGATTATTGTGATTGTTATGCATTGATATACTGTATATGTTATTCTCTCAGTGAAGATCCTAGAGTATTGTGAATTAATGCTCAAAATTTAACAAACATCCCATGACCATGATTAAATCCATGTCTCCCAAGTGAATGTTTTGGTCAATGATCAACAAACCTTCTATACTAGTTACACTAAAAACACTCTAGAATTACAAAATAAATTGTAATGTGGGGAATGGAAATAATTACATTTGAGTGAATGCATCAGAATTGATAGCATTCTAAAGTAGGATCAATCCATTCAAATTTTACCAATCCGTAACAACAGAAAGACTTGCAAAATGTTCTCTACTTTCTGGAAAAAATATACTTGCAACACAGATGCAAAAATGGATCACTGATTGAAAATCAAAGAAAACAATAACCATTCAAGGGTACACCTTACTGAAGCATCTACTAGTACGTGCAACGACATCTTCTTTAAGAGATTTTTTGTATCAAAAGTGATATGCTTTCCTTATTACCAATAGTTCACCTCAATATCAAGCACTGAAAATTTCTAAAAGTGATTTATTCTTTGGGATCCACCTTTTTATCACCAAAATTTTATTTAACAAAGCTGAGCTACATCAACCAAAATATTAAAATTTCCCTTGGCTTTGTATCTTCATTCTCTAAGTCTTTTTCAACAGCCTGACATAAACATTGTGCTTCTTGGCCTCTCTACATAATTTCAAATTGGGAATTAAACCCATTCCTATTCAAGAAATAGACCCTCACATGTTAGATACTTCTGCAAGACAAATAAAAAGCCACACATGTTTATAGGTAGAGTGAAGGTGTTTACCAATTTGAAACCAAACAACTCAGTAATTGTGAAGGAAAAATGGTTATAAAATATAGAGGGAATGGTTGGGGATCGAAGATCAAGATATGGAACACTCATTCCAATCCTTACAGTGATTCGAATGTTTCCGAGATCATGTTAACATACTTTGATAATGATTATATGCAAGGTTGTGTAGAAATGGATAGAAATATGATGTTAGCAGTAATATAATGATGTATGTCAGGTTGATAGGGATGGTGTAAATAAAATCATAGGGTAAGAAATGTCCTTTTGCTATTCTCAAAATTTTAATGTGAAGATAATTATGATAAAATAAGGTGACAATGTAGGATAATATACGAGTTAATTACCATGTGTATTACCATCTTAGCAGAGGAAACCACAACTAGTTATTTGGCCATTCTTCCATAAGTATTAGATCTGGAATGAGAAAATTCTAACCATATTATATTGACAAATGGTCATGACTAGTCAACGTGAGTATTTTCCCCATGGGATAGAGATAACAACAGTGACACATAAATTTCATGACATGAATTTGCTCATCCAAAAAACCACAATCATGACATTAGTACTATATCTATTACAAAGGGTGAAGGAAACCATAATTACGTTAATAGAGCAGATAGAGGTAGTTAGAAGGATCTATTGCATGTAAGAGATAGTTACAAGGAGCTATTGCATATAAGAGGTAGTTACAAGGATCTATTGCATATATTTGACCTTATTTGACCTTCTATCTCTTTGGAATGTCAAATAAGAGGTAGTTACAAGGAGCTATTGCATATAAGAGGTAGTTACAAGGAGCTATTACATATATTTGACCTTGTTTGACCTTCTATCTCTTTTCCAGGTCAAATAAGAGGTAGTCACAAGAAGCTATTGCATGGATGTATGGATGCATGGTTACCCCACATTGTCATGATTTTATATAAAACTGGCATCCAATACATTAGTTTAGATGTTATATTGCTCATACTCTAGATATTGGGTGTGCTTGACAGACTCAAACCTTAAATCTTTTCGAAATTGTGTGCCAACATTTATGGGAATTCCTTTACCAATTATGGGAATTAATGTATGATACTTGTTTGTTTAGCATCATACTGATTCCCATGGCCGATATACCTCATCACACATATACCTCATCATGACCACATGATTTGTGTGGACCCTTCTTCATATAGTGATGATGAACTTTCAGGTTATATGGAACATTTGTATATTTGAGAGAGAGATGACTAGTTGTACCTTCCCCACAACGGTTGATTTACTTTTGTTCCTAATTACACCTTGGTTTTTATTGGTCTTATGGTACCTTTCCCTTGGTGTGTGGTTAGTAGGGTCATTTCGCTCATCTTGAGTTGTTTGTACCACCCTTTAATGTTTCTGGTCCTTTGGGTACTACGGTTGTTTGTCCCCTAAATGACCTTAGTACCCCACTTATGATTTATGTTATTATTTATGACTCCTTTTTATTTTATGTTATTTTATTATTTTACTTTTAATTTTTATATTTAATTTTTAATTCTAATCTTTTGTATTAAGTAGTTAAGACTTGTTCCATGAGACAAAATTGTTGGTGATCAGATATGTATTTTTTTGTTAAGCTTTTACTTGCACTAAGACTTTTGTTGTAATCATTCTTCGCGCTTTATTTAACTTCTGTTATGAATGTAACTGTCTTTGTCTAACTACTATTGCATACAAGCTTTCTCTTTGTCTCTCTAGCGTGTACTTACCCTTTAGTAGGGTCATTAGGTTCCTAGTGTTGGCTGGCCTCTGAGAGGTTTAGTTTTCACTGAAATTAATATTTATGAGTATCTGAGAAGAAGGTTCTACATTATGGTGTAACTACCCTAAGCCTATCTTCTTTACTCATGCTAATGTTGATTAACTATTGTTAGTAATTACATGTTACTGAATATTACTTTAACACTATCAGCCAACTGGTAGTGTTAATGTGGAAAAGTCGAAAGAGATGAAAATTATGTTTTGTTACAGTTGTTCTATTTAGTTTCAATAGTACTTGTTTATTAGATGTAATAAAAGAAAGGAGTTTACATTTGGTGGAGGCATGCTAACTATGTATGACGATAGTGGAAAATGCATGCCTTAATGCCTTGTAATTTTCTAATATGAACTATGCATACCCAACAAGGTCCTATTTGAAAATTTTTCCCATGGTGTAGGTAGAACCAAACAAGTATTTGTCAAATCTGTATTCCTCGAGCGAGGGGAGTTTAAGAAGGCTAGAGGAAAGTGAGACATCCAGTAGATCTACCAGAGTTATATCAACTAGATGTCAAAAGATCAGAAGAAAATTTTGTAAACGCATGATATTTTTTCTTGCTAAAGGGGGGTCATGTTCCTATGATGGTGAGACAATAGGAGAAATCGAGGTGCATTTAAGAAAAAACATCTACTGAAACAATGGGTACCCAAGGATCTTACTCAACTGAACACAGATTTTTGTGTGATCGAGAGGATCTGTCGAATTGCATCATTGTAATTACAAGGTTTGGGTTTGTTTTGCATGGATGGCATAAAGGTCGGTTACAACAAATGTGCATAATTAATGGAGTGTGTTGGACCCTATTACAACTACAAATATTGTATACGCTTGGTCTAATATACACGAACTATGAGCAGATATGGATTGTCAACAAATTATTTACAGCTGAAAGACAAAGATCTAAATAAAAGAGCAACGTTGTACATTGACAAAAGGCCTAAAGCCACAGGGAATATTGCGGGGTTTATAAATAGTACACAACTAGGGTCTACAATTAAGAAACCCAACTACATATTTGAGGGGCGTGAAGGAAACCGTTTTTTTATATGTGCCATTAAATCAATAGTTGCAGGGGAAGAGTTTCTTATTAATTACAATTTGAACTGAGTAGATACAAACACGGTTACTATGGGAGTGGTACATCTAAAAATTTACCCAACCTTTTATCAATGAATTTAACATTGCAGGGTAGTGATTGGGGCATCTCCCCAGCAACTGGACAGAGGAGTACAACTTCCTCGATGAAGCAGGTATACATATTTGTAATAGTAAAAATATAATATGAAAAAAGAGTTTTTTTCAAGGCCAAGATACCAATGTTGTTTAGGTTAAATTCTTATTTTTACCTAATGGTACTTAGTACAAATTAGCCTCATGCTAATAGTTAGATTAAAGGAATTTGTTACTTCCTTCTGACGATTAGAAGTTTCTTTGGCATCCTTATCTAGGACTAATTATTAACGTACTTTTACTTGAGCATTTGCTTAGTGTTAACATAGTGTCTATCGACAGCGGTTCACTTTGTATTGTTGCCAACAACTATCAACCCAAACTCCCTTATACACTGGCCCGGAATGGTGTAGCCCTTCCCAGCAACACTTGCGGAGCAAGTGTAGTCTCACCCAAGATGGATAAGGCGGCTGCTGGAACCAAGTTTCAGCAGTTGTGTAGAGGATATGCACATATTACCTTCGCACTAACCATAGATTATAACATTCACAACATACTATTAACTTATCATTCACAGATTTCAATAAACATTCGAAACAACACATTCAATGTACTTATCAGATTAGCATTAACTCTACAACATATTCGTATCATTGCATAAGATCAAAGATAGAGATTACACCATAACCGAACATCTCCATTCATTCACCAAACCTGTGGAATAAACCTTGCAGAAACTATCAACACATCATATTGCGAATACAAAATGAACCCAAAAGATAGGATGATCATCAAAAAATTCGATGCCCTTAGGCTTACAATCCTACTCTATTTATATGCTTCTATTCTATTACAAAATGCTCCACACGACCGACTTAACTAATCTATCAATTCTTATGATTTCGTGAATTCTACGAAGGGTCCTTTTTCCGTGGAATGACCCTTTTGCAACTATCAGCTTCCGCACTTCCTACAGATCTATCGCGTACCAATAGGCCCCCAACAAAAACTTGTGGCTCGTCCCGAGTCACCCTAGCTGGACATTGTTGGTTTGTACCCATGCTTCGTTGTGTTCTATTTTCGAGGCTTTTCTTGCCGTATGGAGATCGTTGTTGTGTACTTCTCATCTTCATCCGTCGATCACTGGTTGGTTGTCATGTACTTCTTGAACTCATCCTCTAGTCTCTGGAAACCTTCATCATCTACCTCTTCGGAGTCTCTTGGTTTTCTCCATGTTCATTCCAGGATGGGGAGAAAGTCATCGACGTCACCAAGGTGGGAAATAGGTCGACTTCTCTGGCACATCTATTTCACACCTTGTAGTGCTTCCTACCTGGGCCAAGGGGTTTCCGCCCCTGTCATTTTGGTGGTCACCAGGACCATGAAGATGCGAACTACTACCACATACCTAGACATATCGGATGAAACTTCACCTTTGTGATACCTGAGTTCCCATGCCTCTTCCTGTTCAAGGTGCTCATGCACACTCGTCGTTTGGGCCCACAACGCACCTGGTGTGACACCACACAAAATGAAATGGATCATTTCCATAGCCTCCTTGGAATTCCTAGATTATCCAATTACCTGACCTACTTGCAACATGTATTTCTCTTGTCTGGTAAATTCAACTTAGCTCTGCTTAGCTGCTGCTGTCTGTATTTATGCATTTCATCTTTTAGGACGCTTGCTTCAGAAATCATTTGCAAATCCGTTCGCCTGATGTGCCGATTCTGTCATCATTTGTTTTCTGCGTGTTGAGACTGGACTTCCTACGTGTGTGATTGGTGACCATACTTCCCTTCGTTTCAAAATCGTGCGAATCGTTACCTGTGGTGCCATCGGCCATGCTGCCACTATGTGTTTCCATGTGCCAAATGTGTCTGGTCCTGTGATCATACCTGCCAAAAAGACCGATCATATGAAAAATTCCTGTCTACTGATAGTCAAGAATGATTGTTGATTTGACAAGGTCACAACCCTGCAGTAGTCGTAACCCGAACTGTGATACAGCCACTCTCGCTTGCACACTCTCTTCCTGCTGGTGCGTCATCCTACCACCTAGCATCCTTTTTTTTTTTTGAAATTAGTCCTTATCCACTCTGTGTCGGGTCATGGTGATAGGGCTTCAGCCTATTCCCATTGACTAATCTAGGTAACAGTACTCGATCAAGACTTTGTAGCTGTACTACGCCTCCGTTGGTGACAAAAGTGATAACGTATGGTCCCAACCAGTGCATTTGCAACTTACCAGTGTGTTTTCCAAACTTACTATCATACAACATAACTATATCCCCATTCTGAAAGTGCTTCGTCTTGACATGGCAGTCGTGCCACGCCTTTTGGTGGTCCTTTTCTATCTTTTGATGGAACCCTCTGATGAATCAATCTTCGTCAAGATGTATTAGTTGTGTCAACCGTTCCTCTAGCGCACCATCGTCGCTCATCCCTGTTGCTGCTGCGATGCACAAGCTCGGTACAATGTATTCCATTCACATAATTGCTTCCTGGCCATAACCGAGCTTAAATGGGGCTTGGCTAGTCAATCGCTTGCATGTGGTGTGATATGCCCAAAGGACTGCTGGGACTTTTAGGTCCCAGTCGTCACGATTCACATTGCACACCTTGGTGAGGGCATGCTCCAATATCTTATTGAACCCCTCAATTGTCCGATTATCCTGAGGGTGGTAAAGCATGCTCTTCTTGTGCTAGATCTGAAACTTTTCTGTCATCGCGGAAATTGTTTGGTTAACAAAGTGCGTTCCTTGGTCGCTTAATAATACTTTTGGGCAACCAAATCTACTGACCACATTGTCAAATAGGAATCGTGTTGTAGTCACAGTAGAACAATCTTTCAGTGGTACAGCTTCTGCCTAGTGCGTCAGGTAGTCTATTACAGTGATGATGTAATGCAACCCTGTTCTCTCTCCAGGTAGGCTGAAAGGTATCACAAAATCAATGACCCATTTGCCGAAGGCCTGCAGCGCTACTTGTGGTACTAGTGGTATTTCGTCTCGATGTGAGGGCTTCCTGGTTCATTGGCATACGTCGTAGCTCTTGGCATAGTCCGCGGCATATACATGCAATGTTGTCCACCATAGCCCTGCTCGAAGGATCTTCCTAGCAGTTGCTCGTCTACCATAATGTCCCCCATTAATTCCGTCATGGGATTCCAACAGAATTTGTTCCTATTCATGCGGAAGAACATAGCGTCGTAGAATCTCATATGGCCCATTTTATATAATTCTCCTACAATTAGCTGAAAATTTACAGCTTGGACAACTAGCTACTTCTTTTGGCTAGTAGTGAACTCGGCCGGTGCCTCCCGTGTCGCAAAAAATTGAATAATTTTGTCATAGTTGTTATCAACCATGCCAATCCTAAAAACCTGAGCATCCGGTAATCCTTCATCGATACTCCTTGGTTATTCTCCTGACTCTATCCGTGAGATATGATCAAGTCCCACATTCAATCGTCTTGTCTTCACGATAATCTCAAAATAAAACTCCCAAAACAACAATAGCCAGCGGCAGATCTACCCCCCCAACACAGGCTTGTTCACCAAGTATTTCAGCGCAGAATAATCTGTGAACATCTTGAAGAGGCCCCCTAAGAGATAATGCAAGAATTTTTGCAAAGCATAGACCATCTCCAGCCCCTCCCGCTTGGTGGTCGTATAGTTTCTCTCCGCAATAGACATTTTTCTACTTGTGAATGCTATCGAGTGGTCAATGTCGCTAGTTCCTGGTTTGTTCAAGATGACGCCAAGTGCGACTGACGACGTATCAACATGTATGTGAAATTCCTTCATCCAATCCAAAAATACGAGGATTAACGCTGCGACCATCTTCTCTTTCAATATGTCGAAGCTCTTTTGACATTCCTCGGTCCATTCAAACTTAACATCTTTCTTTAGTAACTTCTCCATGGGTGTTGTAATAGCTGTATATCCTCGAATAAATTTTTTGTAGTAACTTGTCTGTCCCAATGTTGCTCAGAGTTGTTTGGTCGTTGTTGGTGGTGGGAGGTCGACAATGATGGAAATATTTGCTGGATCCACCAACATTCCTTGTCTGCAAACAATGTGTCCTACTAGAATTCTGAACGGAGCACAAAAGATACACCTCTTGAGGTTTAGGGAAATTTGGTGTTGTCGACAGCGTTCTAGCATGAGCCTTAAGTTCGCGAGATGATCCTTGACTAACCCATATACCATCCAATCATCCTTGTATACCGCAAGGAACTTATGAATATAATATTTCAAGGCTGCTACCACTATTCTGGAGAAGATTGCAGGAGCATTCTTCAATCCAAATGGCATCACCGTGTACTGAAAGCATCCCCACTCTGTGACAAATGTAGTCTTGTGTCGGTCTTCTTTCGCAATCTTGATTTGGTGGTAGACCAAAGATCTGTCCATAAAGGAATATATCTTCTGACCTCCTAATCCTTAGAGCACTTCATCCATAAATGGGGTTGGGAATGGATTGTGTAGGAAGGCATCATTCAGTATTCTTAGGTCAACGCATATTCATACTTCACTGGTTTTCTTGTCTTGGACAGCCATTGGACTGATCCATTCTCATTCATCCACTGGTTCCATAATTCCTTCCTCTAGCATTCTTTCAATTTCGGCTTGCACTCGTTCCTTGTATCTCGGGTTCAATCGATATGGCTACTGCTTAACCGGCTTCGCATCAGGTTTTAGGGGGATCCTCATTTCCCCTAAGTCTCCAGAAATTCGCTTCATCTCTGAGAATTTCGTTGGAAACAAATCCTGAAACTCATGCAGTAAATCAATCATCTTCGCAATGGTCGACTCGTCCCTGTAGTCGCCAATGCTTGTGAACTTGGGGTTTTCCTCTAACCCAATGTTCACCTTCTTGATCTTTAATGGTTGCTGAAATTTGTCTGACAGTATATCTGGTGCCACAACACTGCGATTACCGTATGATTTTGGTACATATGTAGCCTTGGGGTCATCATCATCTTCGGACTCTTAGGTGACATTATAACACTCCATCATCATTTCTGGTGTCGCATTCCATTGGAGTGCCATCGGTTGTCCAGTCGATACTGACTCAAATATCTTGCCTCGGGTCACCTGTAGCGTGGTGTGGATCAAGGGATTCTCATCTGCGAATGACAATGATTGGTTGAAGCCAATGGTAAGATGTTCCCAAGAATTCATCCCACGTCGTAGTTCTGTTGCGGCATACTAGCTCTGCGGTACCTCGTCCAATGTGTGTACGAATGTATGTACCCACTCCTTTCATGCTCTTGATCCCCATTGATGTTGACAGGCATTTAGATGTGCCTTTGGGTCTCCACATTCATCATATCGCATATGGTTGTCTTCCGTAGCTTCGCTGAACCGAACCTCCATGAGGCATCGACATAATGGCCAAGATGTTATGTTTGATTTATGTGCTTCTGACCATCGCACAGGAGTAGCCTTTAGGGCTTCCTCTAGGGCGAGGAGACGCTGTGGTTCAGCCACTTTTTCCTCAAATTCTATGAGAAATGTTCTCAAGTTGGGAAATCCCTCATAGGTAGGTAACACATACTCCTCCGTGGCTACCCTTTGTAGGGACTATGTTATCCGTGCGCATCTTTGAAAGGACACTTCATGCAACCGATTCTGGAAATTCTCTAGGGCCTCGTCTGAATCGAAGGATTCTGAGCTGTCACTGCACCATCCTAATTCTCCATTCGTGGTGGGATTAAATATAAACCTCAGAGATGTTATACAAATTGTCCCACCCTTCCACAAACTCATCTCTGGATGGCTCCGTATAGCGCAGCCCTTCCGCAAGGTCCAGTGGTGTGATGATTCTCATTTCCTGATTCTCGAATGACATTATCCTTTCGTTAAAGTTGATAATTGCTTGATTCTCCATACCCCAGTCTATCCCTAGCAGTACCAGATAGGGACTGGTGTTATCCACAATCTCAATGACATCGAAATCCGCATACGTTCTGAGCCCTTCAGGTTCAACCGGAAGTTGACATACCCAACCAAGTGGGGTGACCTTGCTCTGGTTCGCCAGTCACAACTGTACTAGTGACCAGGTCATCGACGGCTTTCCCATTGTCTCCCATGTTTGTTTAGTCAGGATATTCATGTCTGAACCCTAATCCAGAATGATGGAGTCAACATCAAATTCCCCGATCTGTGTCGACATCTGCATCTCCCTGCCTGTCTTTTTTTGATGTATGTGATTAACTCTCTGTTCTAATCGTGCACCTCCTCGTCGTTGTAGTAAACTAGCTATCTCTTCCAATACATCTGGGTCCTTTTCCAAGTCTAGGCAACTCCCCAAGAAGGCTTTTAGAATGTTTTCCTTCATTCGCGACTTCATTGAGTCGAACGTCGGTGGCATGTCATAGATTTATTTTTCAAGAGGTACCCATCTCCTATTCCTAATTGCATCTTGTGCCTTCAAAAATATGTCCTTTTCCACTTTTGCGCCAATGGTGACCTACTTTTGTTGTCTTTTTGTTGGTCTGACATTGGTGTGTGGCTTGTCGCCATCTGTCACCGCCTCTCTGTGTGTCACTATCCAGACCATTGAGTGCTTACCTCTAGCTTCTGTCGAAATCATCTGTACAATAGGTGGCGCATTCGTATCATTTTGGTTTCGGTTCTGGGGTGGATGCTTCGTTTTACATTCGGCGCAGTCTTTTATACTATTGTCTACAGCACTGCAGTATGTACACTTCGGCTTTGGATTTGGACAATCTCTTTGGTAGTGCCCCTGTTGTTCGTAGTTGTAACATATGATTGGACCCCTTCCCCATCCAGCAGCTCCTCCATGTCCCATACCAGCACCTTGGCCTTTGCGGAATCCTCCCTTGAAACCCCCACGTGGTTTTCCAGATTGTTGATATTGTGGTGGCTCGTACTGCGGTTGCTGATATTGTTGATGCCCATACTGTGGCTAGCCATACATCGGTGGTGGATACTACGAGTGCCCACACTACGGCTGCCCGTATTGCCCCTGGTCGTATTACTGTGGTTTATTAAACTGTGCTTGATTTTACTGTGATTGCTACTGCACCACCGGCGGCTCTTCTCCCTTCATAAAATATGTGTCAGTTGTTTGATCTTGCAACATGTCGTAGGCCCTGCAGTCCTTCTCATGATGCCCAACCGATCGACAGAATTTGCAGTATAAGTTTCCTTGATTTGATACCATCTTTTGCATATATACACATTCCTCTGGTCAATGCCCTCTTGTCTTATAGACAGTACACCATGGCATGCCTCCTTGACGAAGGGGGTTTGGTGCCGTCGACTACAAATACTCACAAAATTCTGGGCAATTGTCCTTATGGTGCCCTTCACTTCTGCATCCAGTGCACCATATGTCTTCGTGGATTTCCTTTCTCTTCTTAAAATCATCCAATTGAAGTGTTAAGTTGGCCAATTGTGCTTGGACTCTATCCATTCCTATCCCTGCTTCACCGATTGGTGAAGCCTCAAGTTTCATCGCAATTTCTAACGCTTTTTCCTGTGTCGCAACCTTTTGTTGCATCAATGGTCCACGGATATGCGGTACTAGTCATATGATGAACTTTTCTTTTTGTTGTAACTTATTTATCGGGAAAATCACTTTTTCTATCAAAGTCTTGTACCGCTGATCGAATTCCTACACTAACTCATTCGGAAATTGATTAATCTCTTTAAGCAGTGACATATTGTGACTCAGATTTTGTTTTTTTAAATTTGTCAATAATCGACATTCTGACCTATTCCAATGTTTTAGCTGTTGTTCCCACTAGAACCTTTACAAACTTCATGTACTGGTCTAAGGCCCAACCCCTAAGGGTCGTCACTAGCTTCCCCATCTTTATAGCATCGTCTTGAACCTACTTCATAGTCCAGACTGCTTCGCATATAAACCAATACTGTTCGAGATCCTCGGTCTCATTCCCCTGGAAGGTAGGAATATTTGCCTCGTCGGCCATCCTAACGCTACTACTATTGTTGTTTACTAAAGCGCTACTCTTCCCACTACATGTAGGGCAACTTCTGAATAGTTCAGATTTATTTCTATAAAATTCGGAGTAGTGTGTGGGATCAAAGGTACGTTGTAACTTACGATCTGACCTCCTTCTGCCTCTAGGGTTAGCATGGTTGACGTCTCCTTCACAATAAGGTCGCTTCCTCCCTTGTGGTCCTATTTCACAGTTCTATATTTCGGTCCTCTCAGGAGACTCTCTCTCAGTCCTCCTCTTCTTCTCAGGATGCCGGAATATTGCTCCACTCCTCAAGGTACCAGACTCGTCATCAGCTTCCCTTAGAAACTCGTCATTGCTCATGTCCATCTACCACATATTTTCGTCAGACTCGCATTCACGTGATACCTTCACCCTTCGCACACCAATTCTTCTACTCGTGAGAAGACATCCTCAAAATTCCTTTTTCGTAGACAAGCATATTAATCCACAATTTTAACGATTATAGGAACCTTCCTCTTGGCCCCCTGAAGAAGTTCCTTTCGCTGTCGCTATACGACTTGATAGTATCTACTACGAACTTGGTCACGTACCCTTCAAGGATACTGTCTACCCAAAAATCAATGGCTTGCAATACCTTGTTATAGACTTGCTTCAGCTGTCGCACCAACTCTGGGGTCCAACAATTAGGTTCAGTCTTCTGGCAGTGATTCTTTTGGAATGTCAGCTGTGCTAGCCACTAATGCAACAACACCGGGAATTCACAGGAGAATATTTCATGGATGTCTGAGTAGATGTATCTTTCTAACAAACTGATCGTTGTCTGTTTGGAATCCTACTTCTTGCTTTTTGTGAATTCCTCTGCCTTCTTGTCGAGCCACTCTTGGATCTCTGGTTTTGTCGGATACCACAACATATCCTCTTTTCTTCTTCCTTAGGGTCCCAGCAACAGAACCATTTGTTGACGCATTGTTTATCAACAGGGGTTCACTTCGTACTGTTGGAAACAACTATCAACCCAAACTCCCTTATTCACCGGCCCAGAAAGGTGTAACCCTTCACAGCAACACTTAGGGAGCAAGTGCAGTCTCACCCAAGATGGATAAGGGGGCTGCTGGAACCAAGTTTCCGTAGTTGTGTAGAGTATATGCACATATTACCTTCACAATTCGCACTAACCATAGATTATAACATTCACAACATACTATTAACTTATCGTTCGCATATTTCAATAAACATTCGAGACAACACATTTGACGTACTTATTCAGATTAGCATTACTTCTACAACATATTTGTATCAACGAATGTAAACATTCACATAACATAGTTCTCATTCATCATTGCATAAGAACAAAGACAGAGATTACACCATAACCAAACATCTCCATTCATTCACCAAACATGCAGAATAAACCTCACAGAAACTGTCAAGACATCATATCACGGATACAAAATGAACTCAAAAGATAGGATGATCATCCAAAACTTCGATGCCCTTAGGCTTACAATCCTACTCTATTTATATGCTTCTATTCTATTACAAAATGGTCCACATGACCGACTTAACTAATCTATCAGTTCTTATGCTTCTGTGAATGCCGCAAAGGGTCCTTTTTCCGTGGAATTACCCTTTCGCATCTGTCAGCTTCCGCACTTCCTGCGGATTTATCCTGTGCCAACACTTAGTGACAATCACAGCTCACTTCAAGTGCTCATGACACTAGGATGAACACTGTCATCAAAACTCATGGCTATCAAGCTATTCACCCTCTCCCCCTAGTGGATTCCATGACCCAATTGTTTTGTTGCATCAAGCCTTCAATATCCTAAGTCTACAAATTCACTTTCCACTTAGGAAAACATAATCATACTTACAAAGTTTTACCTGTAGAGCTCTTTCCATGAGCTCTTTGTCGTTGGTGGGTACACATTTGTACTTTATGTTGTAGAAACCCCAACGGAGAAATAGGGATATTACAACTCTAATCCGAAAAACACTTACAAGTGTAATCCCAATAACATGACACCTAACGATGTGGAAGGGTGGGCTCTAGTCCCTAGAGTCATTCTGTATGGTAAACTCTTTAATTGGTTCATAAATCTTGCATTAAAATCCAATGTTGCCCCCCTTCCACATACCTCCAGGGTTCATAAATCCTACATTAATTGCGTCGAAGAGATGAATTCTACAACCTATTAGAGGAAGATGTGTAACTCCTTCCGTGCTCATTCTGGAGCTGACATATTTCTTTTTAAAAAAATAATAAAATATTATAAAAATAACATGTCACCTATTTAAAACATTTACAATAGCATATATATATAACTACAAATTAGATAAATTAAAATGTTTCCTCAACATTTACACTCTAAAAAACTTTGCACTTGAGAAATTTAATCCTCTTGGTGCTTGGTAGATCCCCTTTAAAATAGATCTATGCTCGTATAGTAAAAAAGTCACTGACGTGTCTTCCCCACCACCCTTGAGAATTGACGCAAATAATAAAAAACCAATAAAAATATAAAACACATATCCCAAAATTTAATTTAATAATAAAAATTAACACAATGATAAATGTTAGTGCTATAAGGGACATAAAAAGTCCATAATTTCCAATCTTTCCACTTGCACATAAACGACTCGTTGATAAAACTTGCATAAAACACACCCGACAATATAAACGAGCCGTTGATAAAACATAAAAGAAAATATGAAGTGGTTTCAATAAAGTAGAACTATAAACATGCAAAGCCAAAATTGGAATGAATTTTCAAAATGTGTATAAAGCGATAAATCTCTAGAAAGCAGATTTGAATAGTTATATAAGGTCATAAAGTTTTTAAATTGGAATGAATTTTCAAAATTTGTCTAAAGTCATAAATTTTTAGAAAGTTAATTTGAATAATTATATCAGCATAGATCCATTTTAAATTTGTATCTATCATGCACCGAAAGGGATCCAATTTCTTGAGGTGTATTTCTTTTTTTTAATTTAAACTCAATAACAAACATTACATCACAAACATTACAACATCTCCCCCATACTTTACTTTTACGATGTTACATCAAGTTACAAGATCTCTCCAAAGATATAAAACTCTTTATGTTAATATAATAAAACTACAAAGCTCTTTATGTTAATATAATAAAACTATAAAGCTACGTAAAGGAAGCTATAAATCTTTATAAATCCACAAGGAAGTTAAACCTATTTAGTAAGTAGTTAAAACTTATGTGTATATATAAACATACACATAAAGAGCACAAGTGTTGTAGAGTTTGTACTTTGAGCAATTTTCTTGATTTATCAATCAGACACTTGTGTCTATTGAATCAGTTTGATCTTGAAACAATGGCCGCCCTCAGCAGTCGTAATCACGGAGGGTTCGATGTGTATTCGCTCTTGTTTGCTGTCTACGTATTCTTCTTTATTGTTCGACGTGCATTCGCTGTCTGCGTATTCTTTTTTATTGTTGATGCCGTGAAAGCCCGAGGAAGAGGATCTTCCATTGATCTGTCATCAAGAATTAGAAAGAGTGATGAAAATTCAAGCAGCTTGAGCCCGACGTGCTCCAATGAAGACATATCACTAAATCAGTACAATGCTGGACTATGGAGGGGAGGCGGGAGGCGGCTCAGGATCGTCTAGTGGTATTTGATGTGGAAATTCTAAACGAATGGAGTTCTGGCTGTTCAATAGAAAACATCCACGTCAACTGTGGCGATTTCGCATCACAAGTAGAAGTAAAACCTGAATTCCACAGAAAATTAGCCGTCGGCGATTGCTTGGTCAGTGACGGCCAGACGTTGGAGGTGGGAAGAGTTGTGTCCTTCAGCTATGCTAACACCTTCAGTTATTCACTCACAGTCAGCTCAGTCACCTGTGTTCCCTGATTATTTAAATCTCTTTATTTCTATATTTATAAATAATAATAATGTTATAAGAGTTTTTATTTATAATAATAATATTGTACTAGTTTTTCCATTCCATCCAGTTCCTTTTTCACTGTTATTTTAACAATCAACTAAAATCTGCAGCAAATTGGCAATATTGCATTGTATTTAATAATCATTTTAGTTTTCTAAATCACTGTTGTTCTAACAAACAATTGAAATTTGCAGCAAATTGGTGTAGTATTACTTTCTATTAAATAATCATTTCACTTCTCTCACATTTTCATGAACATTTCTTTCTATTTTGTAATCTTCCTCAATTCGGCTTCAATTTAATTCTAAAATGTATCATGAAACAGAAAGTAATACACGTTTCCATGATCATTTATTTCTTGTTTTAATCTTACTGAATTCAACTTCAATTTAAAATTGAAATGCATCATAATAAAACGGAAAATAATACAAGTTTCACAATAGCATTTTGACATTGATTGTGATTTTTATGAAATGATTATTGGTTTCAAATGAGATAACATTTCAGTTAGATTTATTAATTTTTTTTCAAATATATATGATTAACAATAATGAATTATTTAGTTTTTTTTAGGATTTTATTTCTATGCTCAAAAAGCTTGGAGAGAAAAATTCCGAAATCATTATAATTTTGATGAGCTAAAAAGGCTATGAAGGTCGGTATTGCGTCAAAGATTATAGAACTCAGATCTAACATAGGTGTATTCAGGGCACTCTAAGAGAAAGTGTTTTTTGTCCTCAATGTTTATAGTGTCGCAGAGATGAGAGATCCTTTCCTGCCATGATGTTTTAGGAACTGACTAGTGCCAGTGTAATGGAAAAGCTGCCTTAAACCCAATATCTGATATGGTAGAAAAAAAATCTTAGGTTTGTGCTATGTTCTATGTGATCTTAGAACCTTGCATGGCCACAATTGAGAACATTGTTTCTCGTCGTGGTTGAAATGTTGTTGTAACCTACCTAGTACTTGAAACATTTTATGTTTGTAGAAAAACATTACTTTAACTTTTATTGTAAATTTTAATGATGATGAGCAAGGATGGTAAAGGATGACTGTAAAGGAATAATATTAGTATTTAATAAATTAAAAGCGGAGACACTTACCCAAAGAGACTATTGAAAGAGTATTCACTGACCCACTAGGAGTAATGAAACTAGTGTAGAAGGCAATGGACAAGTGGCAGCATCTGCACTCACTTACTAGCTGTTGTTATTGGACAACTTCCTTAAAAATGTAGTCATGTTCCCCAGGGATGGTGGAACTAAGCTGGTGGCTCATTAAATGTGAAACTCACCCAAAAGACCTAGGCAATCTTTTATAAACCATCGAATTGAGTAGAGGCTCACAACTTTTTCCTAGTGTTGTTAGAGGTAAGCACACAAGAGATTCGATGAGGGGAAGCTAGCTAATGAGTTGTAGAGTGAGACTGCCTTATCCTGCTGAGTTGCAGAGAAAGTGTTATGTATGCAAGTCTACATGATTGTTGAAGTACATGAGTATGATATGTATGCAAGTCCCCAAGATTGTTGAAATACATAAGAGTGGTTTGTATGCAAGTGTCCTTGATTGCTGAAGTACAAACAGATTGTCTTGCTTCTACACAGTATATTGGTCCTAGTTGTTCAGTGAACAGGCTCGGGGGTCCAAAAGCAAGTGATCTTGGCTGCTTTCTGGAGAAGGTTGGGAGGAACGGTCCTCTTTGGGTGTTTGTCCACCCTATCGGTTATCAGGTTCTACTTTGTTTTTATTTTATTTACTTCTAAGCTGCTGATCATTTTTTGGAAACTGTATTTAGATATTATCATAAAATTTTGGATGTTTTCCTAGATATTAGTTAACTGTTAGAAGTGATAGATTACTAAACTGATAGATTATTTTTGTACATTGCATGGATGAGTAAATATTGGATAAATATAGAATTATAAATAAATTTCTTCCTGTATTTTTCCTTTCACCATAGGTGATGTACTCTAGTACAGGAAGATGAATAATTAACGTAGATTTGAAATGATAGGAAGATTCTAAGTAAACGAATAATTCTATATAATATATAGATTTCATTATTGTTTACTACTCTCACGTGGGCTCTTAAATGAGCTCGGTTGTCCTCCACTACGTTTTAAATATTTTACCCACATTCATATAGTTGGAAACACTTTTTTTCCTATGGAACTTCTTTTATTAATGCACCAAATACTTTGGGATATTCGTTATATGAAAAAAATTATCACTAATGCCAAGCATTGTTATGCCATTACTTTGGATGGTAGTCACTAGGGATAGAACGAATCAACCCCTTAGTTAGGGTTATAGTAATTAAATTCCCATGCATCATAATATTAGAGATAGGTATAACCTTCTTCTTTAAAATATTTGAACACTTCAACCAAATCATGCATGAGAGTCCTACCTGTAACATGGAAAGAATAATGTAGTCTGCATTAGATTTGATAGCTCAATAAGCCTCAGGGCCACACCAGAACTCTCTTGCCAATAAAAATATTTACACATAATCAAATATCAAGATAAAAACATATTTCGACAATAGATTGATAAGCAAAACAACAATGTTAAAAACAAGAGATAAGTATGGCTTTAAGGCATTGAGCGTAGAATGTCAACATAATTTTAATTACAGACATATAATTACATATCTAGCTAAATGTCGTTAAGACACATTTTAATGATTGATAACTATTAGCAAAACACTTAAGTGTCGCAACTAAGAGTTTAGTTGAACAGTTACTGATGACACTAAACTTTCACATTTATACTTCCGCATTGTTCTCTGATTTGTACAGTGTGAAGAGATTGGTAATCTTAGGATTGAAATTAATTGTCTAGATTGTTTCTGATTCTATGTATGGAGGGAGCAATCGATCCCATATCTTTTATGCCCTTGCGTGTGGTTTGATTGTGTAGATTGTTTCGGCTTCTTTGTGTCAAGGAAGCAATCAATTCCAGGTTTGATTATAAAGATCAGTTAAACCTTTGTGATAATATCTTTTCTATGGTGATCTATGCATGCAGTTCAATAGTGTAGTGCTTGACGGAGTCACTGCATGGAAGCGAGCTATGTATTGTGTGTTTTATAGAGTTGTTGCATTGTCTTCTGAATAGATCAAATGGCCTCACCATAAAGATCGATCTCAAACCTCTAGACGCCCTTCTAGAAAGGGGACGACTTCCATGTAAATTATTTTGGGTAGGTATCTTCATGGAGAGGGGTGGCCTCACAGCCCATCTTACTTTATTTTAGTTTGCATTGTAAATGCACCTAATAAATTCTTTATGTTTAGTGAATTGATTGAGGGTTGTTGTCTTCATGCTTGCTAATTTTCCCATCTTGACTGATCTATGTTATGCAAATCATTTCATTAAACAAGGGCATTTGGCCCTTCTGCTTCTTAAATTTTCTGCAAGTCATTTTTCTTTTTATGGGTTGAAAGGATGGGGAGTTTGCCTCTTTGTTTGCTGGATTAATATGCAAATAATTTTATGGATTGAGTGATAATGCTTGCAGTTGGCCCCATGAAATTTATGTAACTGGTCTTATTGTTCGAGGAAAAAGGGATCTATGTATAAATAACCCTTTCACATATTACATATAGATGTTTCTCTCTCTATATATTGCTCTTGTGGTTTGCTGTGCATGCCTGGGAGATTTCCCCAACGTATGGTTGGGGCATGCTTGGGAATGAATCTATGCATGTTGTTCGTTCATATATTGTATATGTACATGCTTGTAGTGGTTGATGCGCAGGAGTGGGGGTATACTTTCCTTGCAAATATTTTATATATGTCCCCTTGTTGCAGCGCAGAGAAATGATAAACTAATCTATGATACATGCTTATGTTAGTTTATTGCGTAATGCTTGGGGAAAAGTATATCTATGTATTTAATTAGATACATATATATTTACTGTATATTCAATACTAATGACTTATAGCGCAGGATAAATTATCCCTGCATGAAATCCTTGTTATATCATACATAGTGTTGAATTTGCATTTGGTGGATGCATGCCTTCTCATAGTGATTATATCATTGCATGTTGAATGTGTAAGTGTGGAGGGCCTAGAGCTTGGGAAGGATCCCTGCTCATAGTGCTAGATGTTAGGTGCATTGGTCTATTGCTCAAGTTTTGTATATGTTATATTATTACTCGGGAATGAAGGGTATCTCAAGCTGTAATTTATATTGATCTAGTTGTGATCAGCCTCAGAGGGAATCTATGTAATGCCTCTGAGTTGGAGAGTTGAACGTTTCAGAAAGTGCCTGAGAGGTTTGAGAAATTATTGCATACACATAGTGTTGCAGACTGTAGTTCTTTATTTGATAAATAAAGATGCGACATTTCCTTGGTGGACCTAGCCGAAAGAGTTGGGTCAACCACGTACACAGGTCTCTTTCTTATGTGTACTTGATGTGTTGTGATCTAAAAGGATAAGTTGTTTTATTAAAAATCCTATATGTCTATTTCATAAGTTTACATGATGCCCGTGGACGTTTGATGATGTAATGACCATTCATGGATTATACTTGGTATTGGATGTGCACAAATATGCAATTGTTCGAATGGAATGAGCCACATGTTGGATAGCTAATCTTGTGTAATGTATAAGTTTGATGAAAACAACGGATGATTGAATAAAGTGTTCTGGTGAAATGTTAATGGCAACACAAGTACATATATGACCTTGTATCACTAATAACTTGGTTGTTGATAACTAATAACTTGGTTGTTGATGTCCAAAAAAATAAAACAAAAATAAATTTTGTACACCTCGGCAAAGTGAGGATAATGGTATGTTACACTCTCTTCTTGCTAAAAGGGATTTTTATTCAAAAGAATGTAAAAAATTTTATTGGTTTCTAGGCCTATTTTTTCCAAACATGGATTAGTATACAATTGAGGTGGCATGAATGCTTTGAAATTTATGGAGTGCATTTGCCAGCAATGCTAAAATAGTGAATATGGATTTATGCTAAAAATGTTCCCATATTTCCTCTTTGCTCTTCGTTCACTTCTTGGAATTCCAATCATCCTTCGAGTTTTGCCAATGTTGATAGTAACATATGAAGATTATAAAATAGCATAGTTTAAAATAGCACAATGAAATGAAACAACACAGAAAACAAGCTTTTAATCAAACACAGGAAAAGAAAACCTTGGATTATTTATTTCCCATTTATCCTAGACTTGCACAGCTACATACTTATATAGAGGTTACATTGTATAGAAATAAAGGCATCATTTTACATGCCCTAAAATCAGCTGTAGATTGATGTATAATTCTGCAAACTTATTTTATTATTCACATGCATTAGCATGCAGTGAATTTTGCTGCTAATTATTTAATAAACATATGCAACCTAAAACTAAAATAGATATTGTCATGAATTCTGTCAATAATTCTGCACAGCATCAATTATCAACATACTCCCCCTTGATGCTGAGAGGGCTCACAATAAGATCTCTGAGAATAAAAAACTGGGCCTTTGAGACTACCTTAGTGAAGATGTCTGCTAGTTGTTTTTGAGTGTTGATGTATTTCAATTCAACTTGCTTCTTTTGGACCAAATCTCGAATAAAATGATACTTCAAGTCAAAATGTTTTGTCCTGCTATGATGTACTGGATTCTTTGCCAATTTGATGGCACTCATATTATCACAAAAAATTACTGTAGGTTGAATTTGTTTTTCTTCAATTTCTTCAAGAACTTTTCTAGGCCATAATGCTTATGTGCCTGCTGAGGTGACTACAACATATTCTGCTTCTGTAGAAGAAAGAGAAACTATACTTTGCTTCTTTGAGCTCCAAGTGATCAAACCAGAACCAAAAGAAAAACATTTACCAGATGTAGACTTTCTATCATCCAAACTACCTCCCCAATCAGAATCACTGAAGCCAACCAATTCAAAACTCTTAGAAGTATAGTAATGAATGCCAAAATTTAGAGTTCCTTTCACATACCTCAGAATTCTTTTAGCTGCATTCATATGCATTTCATATGGCATTGTCATATACCTAGAAACAAGTGAAACTGAATAAGCAATATGAGTCCTTGTGTGTGTTCGAAACATTAAGCTTCCAACAATACTTCTGTAAACTGTCTCATCAGCCATTTCAGCACCATCATCTCTACACAACACAACGCCATGAGCATTTGGAGTAGGAGATGGTTTGCAATCAGCCATATCAAATTTCTTCAACATATCCTTTGCATACTTTGTCTGACAAATAAAAATTTCATCTTCACTTTGATAAACTTCCATTCCAAGAAAAAAATTGCATGAGGTTTAAATCTTTCATCTCAAACTCACTCATCATAGCAAATTTAAATTCATCCTTCATCTTAGAACTGCTACCCATATACAACAAATCCTCAACATATAAACTGACAATAAGAATATCATTACCTTCTTGTTTATAGTAAAGGGTAGGTTCACTCTTACTTCTTTTGAAGCCATTCTCTTGAAAATATCCATCAATCCTGGCATATCAGGCTCTTGGTGCTTGCTTTAGGCCATAGAAAGCCTTCTTCAACTTGTAGACTTGATGTTCTTTTCCTTGCACTTCAAACACCTGTGGTTGTTCCACAAAGACTTCCTCTTCTAAGTATCCATTCAAGAAGGCACTTTTCACATCCTTGTGATGAATGCTCCATTTCTTTTGTGCTGCTAGTGAAATCAACATTTTGATAGTCTCTTGCCTTGCTACAGGTGCAAAGGTTTCTTCATAATCAATGCCATACTTTTCTGTGAATCCCTTAGCAACTAACCTTGCTTTGTGTCTTTCAACAGTCCCATCACTGTTATAGTTTGTCTTGTAGACCCATTTAGTACAAATTTTTTTCGTGTCATGTGGAAGATCTGTAAGCTCCCAAGTATCATTCCTATGAATTGAATCTATCTCTTCTTGCATAGCTTTCACCCAAACCTCATTAGTATAAGCTTCTTCAAAACCTGATGGCTCAAAATCAACTTGTGAAAATAAAGCAAAATTTACAGTCTCACCTCTTGGATTTTCTTCATGTGCCCGACTTATACTTCTCTGATAAATTTCATTCAAGCTTCTCACCTTCCTTGCGGTACTTGGAATTGAATATGGAGAACTAGATGAGGGGCTACTTGGTGAATTTGTAGCATTTCGAACTGAAACATTAGTGGGATTCTCATTATTAATATCATCAATAATATCACCATCCAAACCAGATTTTGATTTCTCAACATGGTCTTTTTGATGACCATAAACTCCCCCTTCATAAAAAATTACATCTCTTGACACAACAATGAGATTGGTGAGAGGATTATACAACCTGTAAGCCTTACTTTGCTCACTATATCCAACAAAAATGCATGCTTCACTTTTTGGATCTAACTTTTGTCTCTTTTGATCAACTACATGAACAAAGGCTAAACAACCAAAAACTTTGAAATGATTAACATTAGGCTTTTTCTCATACCAGGATTCATAAGGAGTCATCATGTGAAGTGCACTAGTGGGACTTCTATTGAGAATATACATTGTTGTAGCAACTGCATCACCCCAAAAGGAATTGCTTAATCCTTTGGTATGTAGCATGCTCCTTGCCATTTCCACCACTGTACGGTTCTTTCTTTCAGCTACCCCATTTTGTTGAGGTGTGTAAGTAGTGGTGAGTTGTCTTCTAATGCCATTCATATCACAAAAATTCTGAAAACCTCTTGAACAAAATTCTCCTCCACGATCACTCCTTAAGCATTTTATTTTGTAACCACTTTCATTTTCTACAAGGGCTTTAAACCTCTTGAATGTATCAAATGCTTCACCATTGCTCTTCAAAAAATAAACCCAACACATTCTTGAGTAATCATCAATAAAAGTAATGAAATATGATGACATACCCAAACTTTATGTCTGCATAGGACCACAAATATTAGAATGAACTAGCTAAAGTGGATAATGGGCCCTCCATGCCTTGTCTCTAGGAAATTTATCTCTTGCATGTTTTCCTTTAGCACATCCTTCACAAACCTCCTTGTGCTCTTCAACCTTAGGAAAACCATAAACTAATTCTTTTGATGTTAGTAACTTCAAACTGTGAAAATTCAACTGACCATACCTGAGATGCCACAACCAACCTTTGTCCTCATATGCCATATTAGCAAGGTTGATGCTAGTTTCTCCAAACTTCAATGGGAACATCCGATTCTTGGACATAGGCACAACTGTAACCACCCTATTGCCTTGATTCTTATCATAAATTGTGCATTGTCTACCATCAAACACTACTTTGTAATTCTTTTCACACAGCTGCCCAACACTTAATAAATTGTGCTTTAACTGTGGAGTGTAATAAACATCTTTGACACTTTTCATACCTTCTTTTGAATGGATTGCCATATCTTCTTTTGCAGAAACCTCTAAGGTTTTTTCATCACCAAGTTTGATATTAGATTTGAAACTTTCATCCATTGTAGAGAAAAGCTTGCAATTTCCTATCATGTGGTTAGAACAACCTGAATCTAAATACCAAATATCTTTAACTGTATTTTCAGTTTTTCCATAAGATAAAAACAAATTATTTGGAGAAGCATCATCACCCTCTTGAGCATAATTAACAATTTTGTTTTCTTTTAATCTGCAATCCCTTTCAAAATGACCATACCTTTGACAATGATAACACTGGATGTTTCTCTTATCAAATCTACCTCTACCTCTTCCTCTGAAACCACCTCTTCTTCCTCTATCTCCTCTTGGAAAAAATTGATACTAACCTTTACCTTGGGCTTGGTTTCTTCTGGAGCTAGAACTAGCATCTGCATTCTTTGTAATCTGTAGCTTTGTGGAAAAAACTTTGTCAGCACTTTCTCCAAATGAATCTCTCACTCTGTCTTCATGATAAATAAGAGATCCAACTAGGTGATCAAAGTGAAGGTTAATCAAATCCTTGATTCCTTCAATGACTATAGCAACATGGTTCCATCTCGGTGTTAGAGACCTCAACACCTTTTTAATCACAACTTATTTATCAATAGTTTCTCCTAGAGTAGCCAATTTATTGACAACATCATTTACTCTTACACAATAATCACTCACCTTCTCACCTTCTTGCATCTTCAAATTCTCGAATTCTGTCCTCAGTGTCTGTAACTTGATAACTTTAACTTGATCATTGCCTTGGTAAGCTTCTTGTAGAGTCTTCCAAGCATTCTTAGCTGACTTTGCTCCTGCAATTATTGGAAATAAGCTCTTATCTAGAGAAATTTGAATATGAAATAAAGCTTGGGCATTCTTCTTCTTGGATTCTCTCTTAGTTGTTTTATCATTGGCTGTAAGTGTGTTCCAATCAGCTGGCTCTTCATAACCTGATTCTACAATATCCCACAAATCTTTTCCTGTCAAAAAGGTCATCATCTTGACGCACCAATAATCATAATCACTTCCATCAAATTCTGGAATGGACAAAGAGTTAAAATTTGACATTATGAACTTTAAACAAAATACCTACTCTGATACCAAATGAAGATTATGAAAGAGCCTAATTTAAAATAGCACAATGAAATGAAACAACACAGAAAACAAGAGAGAAGCTTTTATCCAACACAGGAAAAGAAAACCTTGGATTATTTATTTCCCATTTATCCTAGACTTGCACAGCTACATACTTATATAGAGGTTACATTGCATAGAAATAAAGGCATCATTTTACATGCCCTAAAATCAACTGTAGATTGATGTATAATTCTGCAAACTTATTTTATTATTCACATGCATTAGCATGCAGTGAATTTTGCTGCTAATTATTTAATAAACAGATGCAACCTAAAACTAAAATAGATACTGTCATTAATTATGTCAATAATTCTACACAGCATCAATTATCAACAACATGATCACCCATGTTTGGACTGTTCTTTATTTGGGGACACAAGATTTGCTTGGAAACACAAGCTCGACATGGAGGTAGTAGTTATGTTTTGTAGTAGTAAGTGAGAAGGTTTGATGATCAAATATTCCTACTTCAATAATAAGACACTGATTCTATCCAGAAGCTCCCCAGTTTTTTGTATCTAGGGACTGTATTCTACAGGCCCAACACCATTCTTATCCATGACACCTTCCATAGAACCACCAAGAAGAATAAAATCATAGGGGGAGATTTGTGGTAGATCACACTAGATCTAGAGATGAGTTTCACCAGATTAAAGAGGAAAGTACAAGATTGCAAACAAAGTTACAAGATTGATGTGGAGTATTGTTGAGCTTTATCTCATGTTTTCTTTGAGAAACATGACGGGTGAATAACACGAAAAATCATCGGCATTTCAATAAATTGTTTGCCAAGATCGATTGCCAATGTTTAGCATTCAAGCATGTGTGGGTGGATCCTTCCTGCATTAGAAACAAATAAATAAAAGAAAAATGCATTGTTCGAAGAGGAGGCTAGTGTAGTCATAGAACCCCAAGCACAATGTTTCATGTTTCATGCAGAACGGTATAGGAGGAGGATAAAAGTGTGACTTTTTTTCTATCCTGAATTCGACTATTTTTTATTTTTTATTTTTATTTACTTAATTTAAATTTTTCTACAGATTAAATCATGTTTTGAGTGTAGAAATAGATTCATCACCCTCAAAAACCCATCAGGAACCTAAATTATACAATTTTGACAACAGTTATCTGGAATTACCAAAATTCATTGACATATTCAATCAAAAAAATGTAGGAAAAAGAAAAAATTAAAGTTTAGACTGCTCTGAAAGGTATATGAGTAGGAAACATGCAACCTTTTTCACCTTTCTTTATGCAAGTTTGATAGTTATTATTTGGAATTTCCAAAATTCATTTCCAATTCAATAAAAAAATTGCTAAGAAAAAAAAATGATCAGAAAAAAGTAGCTTGTTTAGACTACTCTGAAAGGTATAGGAGGAGGCTAAACCTACGACCTTTTTTCCTTTCCGGGTTTTTGGCGGAATTCGATGATTTGCTTCCTGAAATTGAATTTTTGTGCATCCTAAATCATTTATTTGAGTGTATAAATAGATTCGGCACTGTCCAAAACCCTTGGGGCACCCAAATTATGCAATTTCGGCAGTTGTTACCTAATTTAAGCAATTTTGATAGTTGTTATCTGGAATTACCAAAATACATTGCCCATTTCAATAAAAAATTGCTCGGAGAAAGAAAAAAACAATGATAAAAATGTCGCTTGTTTAGACTACTCTGAAAGCTATAGGAGGAGGCTAAACATGCAACCTCTTTGCCTTTCTGGTGGTTTTTGGTTGGAATCCTAACTTTTTTTTCCTTAATTCGATTTTTTCTGCTTATCTGGAATTACCAAAATTAATTGCCACATTTAGTTAAAAAATTGTCGGGAAAAAGAAAAAAGCAACGGGGAAAAATAAATTCGCTTATTTAGACTACTCTGAAAGATATAGGAGGAGGACTAGATTCAACTATATTGGGATGTGACATTCACATTATTTGGAACACAACTTTTTAAGGAAAGAGTCAATATTGGAGTGTTGAGATTTTTTCTGAATAAGACATAAGGGTCCGACTCAAAATTCGTTTGTAAAAGCATACATTTTCTATAAGCTGCTTAAGACAAGTTAAAGTAAAAAAATTAAAATTAAAAGTTCGAGAATAAAAAAATTAAAAATTAAAAGTTCGAGACTAAAACGCTATTCAATTTTTTTAAAAGAATAGTTAGGAGTGGTTTCCAAATCAAATCAATGTCAAAAGAAATGACAAGTCAGGTTGATTCAAAGCAAAGTTTGGAGTTAAGTTGAAATTAAGATTAAAGTCCAGGTTGAAGATGGAATTCAATTTTGTGCATTGCAAGAGTAGTAGCGAGCAAGAAGGAAGTTAAAGTTGTTAAAGTAAAAATGTGTCAATGGTTGTAAAGTGAGTTCTTATAATTTGTTTGGGTCCATGATTAGTTCTACCTTACACCCTCAAAGTCATTGTATTTCAAAATATAGGTGCATGATTGGTTGTACCCGACACCCAATTTGTTGTGTTGCTTCTCGACAACAAAGGCTAATTCAATTGACACTTCATAATATGTAAAGGAGGAAAATGACTACAAAATGCTAGCAAGAAAAATTGAACTTCTTCAACAAGATCTCGAAGGTGCTCTCCATGAAATTAGAAATCTATATAAACAAAATAATATTGATAATTCAAGAGGGGGTAAATTTTGTAATGATTTTGTTGATTGCACTAGAAAACACATAATTGAACTAGAAGTAAAATTGGAATTACTGGATAGATGGGTGAATGAGATCTTAAGACTTCATGATAAGAAAGATGAGATGATAAAATCAGTACAACAAAACTTATTGCAAAGGAAAATGTGTTGTCGGCACTGGAACATGAAGTGAAAAATTTGAACTAGGAAAAATTAGTGTGTAATGCATTTTAAGACACAAGTGATTTGCTTCCAAAGCTTGATGTTCATGTGATATTGATACTTTTGTTGATACTGATAATGATTATGTACGCGTATCTCTCTCATGTTATGAGACTCAGAAAAATGATCTTGGTGATATGTATGAAAGTGAAACTCATATTAGAGATGATGATTCTCGTAATATTTTTGACGTGATAATGCACATGGTGAAAATGGTTGTTTTGATAAACATACAGAGGGAATTGGGTCCAAACTCGTAAATAAAGTGGGCTTTGGTGGAAGAGGTTTAGGCAAGAATGGTCAAGGAATCCATAAGGACATAAAGATATGTATAAGGACAAGAAATGAATGCCTTGGTTATGAAGGAAACAAAAGAAATGGTACATCAGATTTATGAAATAAAAAACATTAACTTAGAATGTGTAGTATATATAGTTAGCAGTAGTAGTAATGAACTAAGATAAAAAATGGTAGCAACAAAACAAGTGCATAAGTAGGAAAATGTTGTAGTCATTACGGTAGAACACGTCATGTAAAAGAAAAATTTTGGAACTTCCATCCTTGCAATATTTATTATTTTACCAATCATTATAATCACAAATGTTGGAATAGAGAAATATCAAAGCCTCATATACGGGTATAGTGTAGTTGGGTCGATGATAAATAATGAAAAATAGTTACTTCTATGTTGAAAAGATTCTACAAATTGAAATGTTCCAATGCACTACATCTGTCACATAAAAAGGTCCATGAGTTAGTTAGTCTCCAAAATTAAAGTTGTTATTTAGGAGAAATCCAATGAGTAACATGTTTGGTAAAGAGTTGCCAGTCTATTGCACTTAAGTAATTTATTAGAGTAAATCAAATCAGGCATCATTTTCTTGAATTGGTTCGTGGTAAATCAAAACCACCTATAATGGTTAAGGGTAAATGAAAACCCTCGATATGTGGTAATGTAAGTGGTAAGAAAAAAATGCTAGATATGATGTACTACTCACAAGTAAGCTGAATGAAAACTCATGATATGGTTAAGGGTTAGTTGAAGAAACCCTTGATATGAATATGAAACAGTTTAGATGATTGACTCAAGATATGAGCTTATCAAAGAAGGTAACAAAATATGAAGATGTAGATGAAGATAAGAATGTGACAACATCTGAAGATGCATATTATAGAATATTGGAGATGAAAGAAACTTAGATATCCAAATTGAATCACAAGTATTTATTAACGAGGAGTATGAAGGAATAATTCATACTTGTGATAATTCAATGGTGATGTTATAATGTGTGAAACTGAATATAATGCAAAAAATATAAACATGGTTAAAAGAAGAGGACAAGGAGAAAATTTATGGATGATGATATCATGAAGATCACTTGAGATATTTATGGACATACTCATGGAAGATATTGGGGAGATAGCTATGGATATGGTTGAACAAACATTCCTATTATGATATGGTTGTTATGCTTACCTATTCTTCTATAAGGGACTTCATTGTACTCTATTGTATCATGAGAGAATTATATATCAATATAATGTAAGGTTTCATGCCATTTTTGTTCTTTTATGTGTGATTGTGTAATGGATGCTCTAATTAAACCCAACATGTGGTATCAAATCTAAGGTAGAAAAAGAATCTTAAGTTTTTTCTATGTGATCTGTGCTATGTGATTTGAGGACCTCACATGACCACATTGGAGGACATTGTTTCCGTATCCTAGGTTGAAAGGTTTCTCAAATATGCTACTTTAAATATTGCTAGCTCTTATAGTTATCTGAAAATAATACACAAGGTTTTGGATTAGTAAAGGCTATTTTGTGAAATATTAAGATCAATGATCTTGCTCAAAGGAAGTAGATTACGATAGGAAGAGGTGGTTGAAATATGAACTAAACGAAGACTTTGCTTGGCATTGTGTCTGGGATTTGGAATTTGAATGCAGTTATTCTTGTCTCTTGCTAATTTAAGGGCATTTTCTACAAGAAAACATAAAATTTCAGACTAATTTCCAGGTCTATTTTTTTAGAATATGGATTGGTATACAATTGAGGTGGTGTCAATACTCTAAAATCTATGGACTACAGTTTCCAACAGTGCTAAATTAGTCAATATGGATTTATGCTAGAAATGTACCCATCTTTCTTCTTCTGTCTTCTTTCACTTCTTGCAATTTTAATCATCCTTGGAAACACAAGCTTGACATGTAGGTAGTAATTTGTTTTGCAATGGCGAGAATTTTTTATGTTGAATTTGAAGGGAATGGGGAGAGTTTTCAAAATCACAAAAACAGAAAATTACACACAAAAACAGAGACATAGTAGGAGCAAACTTTTATTTTCTCTGTTTATCTTCCCCACCCTTTAACAAGTAATATATATATGTATAAATACACACCCATATATATATGTGTGTGTGTGTGTGTCTGTATATGTATACATGTATATATATATATATATATATGTATACAGGTATACATACATGTATACAAATATGTATACATATATATATACATACATATACATATACATACATATACATATACATATGTATATGTAGATATATGTATATCTACACACACACACACACACACACACACACACATATATATAAACTACAACAAAACCTATGATTAACGTCTATTTTAGCTCCCATTTTGGCGTCCACTAACACTTTTAGTGTATTTTTCATCATTTTTTTGGACAAAGTTGGCGCTTTTCCACGGGATGGCGCTTTTAATGGCATTTTTGCGTCTTTTTTTGAAAGTAGGCATTATTTTGGATGCTAATTAGCATCCCAATTAACGTCAATAATAGCATCCATAATAGCTTCCAAAATAACGTCCAGCATAGCTTCTAGAATAACGGTAGGCATAGCTTCTAGAATAGCGTCAGGCATAACACCAAGTCTAGAGTCAGGGATTACACCATGAATTGCACCAGGGAAATCATCTGACATAGTGCTAGGTATAGAGCGAGGTATAGCGCTAGGAATAATGCTAGGAATTTTGAAAGGAATTGTGCCAGGAAAATTTCAATGTTGAGCTAGGGAGAGTGCCATGCATGTTGAAAAAAGTAGCACCTAAATGGCATGCTACTGATGATGATGATGATGATGCATGTCGACAATGATAAATATGGCAATGATGATTTATATAATTTTCAATAGGATGTTGATGGCAACGATGATATCTATGGCATTAATGATGATGCAGGTTATTATAATATTATTTGATATTGATTAGTCCCAATGGCACCATAATTCACCCTAATGGCATTGGAGGGACCATAATATCCCATGGATGAACCTAATGGCATCTGATTGTCCTTAACAACATTTGAGTGACCCGAATGGAACTTGACTCACCGTAAAAGCATGAGGATGATTTTGATGATGCATGATGACATTGATGTTGATGATGATGATTATGATGATCAACCCTAATGGAATTCGAGTGTTCCCAAAAAATTTGATAGACCCCAATGGCATCTGATTGACCCTAACAACATGACGATGATGCATTATGATAATTATGATGGAGCTGGTGGATATGATTTGATAATTATAAGACTATATCATCCATTCTTGTAAGCCAGTAGGTTGCCTTGCGCATTATTATCACATATTGATGATGACGTTGATGTACTTGATTATGTTTCTAATGACTACGATGACGATGTTTGACTTACTATATGATGATAATGATGATGTTGATGTTAATGACGATGATACATGTGATAACACTTCTAGATCCTGATTGATTCTAATGGCACCTAAATGTCTTTAATGACATCTAAATGACCCTATTATCACTTAAATGACTATAACAACATCTAAACGACCCTAAAACTTACATGACATGAATCTTAACGATGATGAGTGATGATGAACACTAATGGCATATGAGTGACCATAATGACAATGATGATGATGATGATGATGTTGTTGATGATGTACTTGATGATGACGATGACGGAGAGGATGATGATGAAGATGATGTTGATGTACCTTATGACATTGATGATGATGATGATGATGATGATGACAATGTTGATTTACACGACGATGATGCATGCCATAGTACTTCTAGATCATGAATGATCCTAATGGCACGTAAATGACCGTAACAACATCTGAGCGACCCTAATGTCACCTAAATGACTCTAGTGACATTCAAGTGTCCCCAAAAACATTTGAGTGACCCCCTAATGGCATATGAGTTTCCCTGACAACATTGACATCACTACAAAAAATTACCCTTTTAGGCAACCACCTATTACACTCTAGCAATCTGCTCCCCCTATATAGGGTATATTTGTTTTTTAATGACCCCCACATAAGGAAAAATGTTGCATATTTCTTACTGGCAGTGGCACTATTAGAAAAACTAGTGCAAAAATGTTCCCAAGAATCGTGGAAGTTGACTAGTGGGCATTTCCTAGCCACTATAGTGTGGACATCGCAAGTTGACCTAAATATAGGTGGTGGTTTAAGGGTCCTTCACACTATTTCTTCCCTTCCCTTGGTAGAAAGGGACTTACTTATCTCTTATGTGCACTCTCTAGCTCAAATATTGACTATGGATAGTAGATAATTAAATTATGTTGCAAGAATTTCACCATCGACCACATAGGATAGAAGGGAGGTGGGATAAGCTATAGTGTGAGGGGAACAAGAATCCCATGGTAACACAAAACAATTGGTTTATGCTCTCTCTTGTATGAACCCATCAACACCATTGCATTCACATGCTAGTCACTACCCTAGAGACATTCACCAAGTCCCCTCCTATGATTTATTTTGGGATTGTGACAACTTTGGAAATGGAAAGTAGCTGGAACTTGAGGGTGAGCTTGAATTTGTTCAACATTAGTTCATGCACATGTGTTCAGTGGCCCAAGAAGATGATAGTTCACTAGAATACATGATTAGGGGTGATGATATTTCACCACTACAACTTCCCTTAGCTAAAACCACATATTGATCTTAAATTCCTCTAGACAAATTCTACCATGCATATCTTCCTAGATGCCTCTATTATTGGAAAAATTAACCTTCACTAAGAAGGTCACTCAATTGTACAATGTTTCACTTCTCCAAACATACTATCACTTTAGTGCCTTGACCAATCAAACATTCTCTTGTACACATTGAACTCCATTCTCTAAACTAGTTGGGTAGATAATCCAATCATTGTGTCCTAGACCATGAGAATGCACATCTTCATGCCAAAACCATTCAGCTCCATTAAAACTTCAATTTGATGTACAACTTTGTTGATCAAAGGCAAGGTCATCACCTTGTCTTCAACACTACCAAGTCACCACCCATGACTCAACAAACTTATCCAAGTTCTACAACATGGCACCTCCACACTCACTATCCCACTATTGGGTAGTACATTTCCTAAGACCTTCATGCATATCGGCCTAAGAATTATGCAAATTGCCAAGTTCTTGTGCCAAGCCTTAGACTTAGCACTCACTCTAATGGTCCTCTTTATCAAATGCCCTCATAATATGATTCAAATCTTTTACTGCAACAATATTGGTCTAGGTTTGTCAAGGCCTATACACTTGATAGGTATTCTAAGACCCCATTGCAAACTACTTAATATTCGGCCAATTCCTAAGTCATTCATTGTGCCAAAAGCCAGACTTGGCACCTCAAAACTTCTTGTTCATTCCTCATTCTGGAATGATCAAAACTTGATATATCGATCGACAATGATGCCATTGCATATTGTTTGCATCCTTTTTAATATAGGTGGGGAGTGTCTTAATCGTTTTCTTCTTCTAAGGTGCTTCATCATGCCTGATCCCAGGTGTAACAAAACATGCAATAAACTCAACTGAATGTCTGTACCCAAAAAACTAAAGATGGGTGTACAAACAATTAGTCCTATGCGTACTGTGAATTGTATTATATACATGACAATTTGTGATCCAAACATGGTTTATAAGGAATTTTGACACCATTTTTTTTTTTAAGTAGAGGTCGGTTTTGGGGGATTGTGGTTTAAAGGGGATACTAATTGCAATTTTAATAGAGGTAAGTGGAATAGATTCTCTTTGCATCACCAATGCAAAGATAAATAATACATTAAATAAATTTCAAAGCATAACCATGAATAGTGATGTCAAGAAGAATGCTCAATTAGATAGATAATGGAATTTTTGGTTTTCAGGGAGCCACTGCCATGGGAGGGGTTCAAAATACCATTTATAAATACGAATAGTCATTAAAAAATGATGATGGAAATTTATAGCAATCCCTATTTATAGTTGTTTTAAGAGTTTGAGCATCATAGGGATGAAAAAAATATAAAAAATAAATGAACTTGTGAAGAGAAACCACTAACAAATAGAATATTGATAAAGAAGGCTCCTTTATGACTCGAGGAGATAAAATACATACATTGATAGAATTTTTGCATAGATAAATAACAAGGATAATAAAAATTTTCTTGATGGATAATAGTGATTATCGTCATCATTTTTAATGTACATATATATAAATGCAATAGTATAGATCATGTCAATCCATTAAAAATTTTACACTTTAATTTTCGTTCTCCTTAGTTATTAAATCGAAACTTAAATGAATTATGAGAGGTAAGACCTGTCCCCCTTAACTTTAGTTTTCAAAAAACAAAAAATCCTAAAATCTTAGGTGGGCACCAGAATTTGTCAAAACTACCTACTATTGTCATCTTCATCTTCATTGGGGATTTGTTTGGCCCTTCCCACAACAGTATATTCGATTCCAGCAGCCTTTTTAGATACCTATATGATGATGAAAATGACATGAAAATGAAAATGATAATATAACAAAGTGACAATCAATCCAATGATAATGATGTAATCCCAAACAATTGCTTCAAGGACTCATGGTTATTCCTAATGTTCCATACTACTACACAAGCCATGTAGATTAAAAGTTTAGCTTATGTGTTGTATGTAGGTAACATTTTGAGGTTTGGACCATTTTCCGAGGACATAAATCATACACTTAGACCTCGACACTTTCTTATAATGCTCATGGGCCATGATTGTACTAATGATGATGATGATATTGACCATGACAATGATGATGATGAGGATGGATATAATAATCATGATGATGACGGCGACTGTGATGATCATGATGATTATCATCATCATCATCATCATCATTGTCATCATCATCATTTTCGTCATCATCATCGTTGTCATTGTTATCTAGTTCATCATAATCATCATTATCATCTATGTCATCATCATCGCTATCATTGTTATCGTCATCTAGGTCATCATCATCAATGTCATCGTTCTCATCGTCAACGACTCCCCCTTAACCAAATTTTCGGTAAACATTTTGACCAAATCCTGACTCATTAGTCCTTCAACCATATCCATCCCAACATCAAGTTCAAGTTCCAAGTTAACCTTATCCTTCTTGCACATGATAAATTTCTTTATTTTTATAGTTTTGTATTTGGTTTGCTCTGAATTCAACTCTGAAACATGTGTGGTAGTTTGTGGCATGAAGTTTGGACCAAGGTCTTTACATCTTGATACCTCCATTACCCAGGGAAAATGTCAAGGAGTCGTCCTAACCTTAAGTTCTTTGTGCTAAGAGTAAAGAACCCCATTTGAGTTGGTAACCTCGACATTCGATCCAAGGTTTAATGTGCACCAAAGACTACCAAGTTTCTCATGATCATCATGAATTTGATTAGAGGAAACAAGTTAAATATCCTCCTTAAATGCATGAGCAGCTCTCCAAATATTTGACAACTCCTCTTTTGTCCAGAATATAGGTGATGAACTAGCGGGTACATTCTACCCAAAGTCTAAAGTCTCCAAGTTGGGGTCTATGACCTTCGTAACCTAAGAAAACTCAAAAAATAAAAAATAATACTGTATGTTGTGGTAACCCTAGCTCCAAAACCATTTTATCTGAAGATCCTCCATATGGCATACCACAATGTTTTATAGGAGTAGGTTAATAATTGAACATTTTCCCCTTTCCGTTAAGTTATTTGATGGAATCTAGCAATGGAAAATTAGAATTTTGACAATGAAGTTTTCAAATTATGTATCATTAACAAGCCTCAGTCAATTTTAAAACTTTGGATCTATACGTGTTTATAGACATCAATTTTTTCGAGTTGAAATATTTTTTATAGAACAAAAACTTGGATCTATAAGAGTTTATAGGGATCAAATTTATCGAGATGTATTTTTTCTAATAGGTAAAGTGGCTCCAACATTAAAAGTGTAATCCAACCAACTCAAATTTAAAGATAGGAACCTTACATCTGTATAGGGGGATAACAATGACAATTTGGCTTATGCCGTTTGCTAAAGTGGAATTATAAGAGCATGTAAATGCTGGAACCAATGAATGAGAGGGCACTAGGAAAGGGACAAATTATTGGCCCTCTAGCCTATTCCTCTGTTATTTATGCATGTGATGCAAATGAATCGAACAATAACCTTACACACACAACCCATTCTATAATTGTGTTGAGGCATAAATTTCGCCATGGTTGGTTTTATATCACTACTATAAATTGAACTATGTCTCTAACAAAAAAAAATCACATGATGTGCCATGTTTAGTTATATTAAAAATTTAAAAACAAATTACACTAAATTCAAAATACAAACATCGCCCTATTTCTTGTCAAAATTTGCTCCCTTCTATTCTTCGTGCACGAAAGAGCAGGGTAGACTACGGATGGTTGTTGTGCTTTGGAATTTGAACCTATGAATCAGAGGAGCTAGGGGACGAATCGTGCATATCCTAGTCGTGAAGGAATAAATTATTTTCCAGGAAAGGAATCATTATTTTCGTTGGGACTGGTAGAAGTCGAGGATAGATCCCTTCACATAGAAGCAACAACAACAATTCCATTGGCACACCACCTGGAAAGGAAGGAGAGCATCAACATCAAGAATGTGATGATGAAGAAGAGCCCTAGTAGAGCCAATTACCCACTAGACGAGGCCACAACGGATCATTGTCGAGACAGAAGGTGGGAAAGGTTTTCTCCCTTGTCATCCAAGGGAGGGGCTGAGGATTTGTAGCTTCACCCAAGATGCCAAGCGATGGATCCTCCTCTGCTTCAACGAGTACTGTATACAATCATTTCCAAGCATGGCAAGCCGAACTTTCCTCTGCTTCAATAGGTACTGTATACAATCCTTTCCAAGCATGCCAAGCCGAACTTTCTTCTTCTTTTGTGGTGAGTCGAAGCTGAAGAGGAAGAAAACTGATTCCATCTGTAGAACAAATGGAATCAAAACCCCCACAAGAAACCCCCATCCAAGTCCCTTTCGAATCCTGACTCTAGTTTTTTTATTTAACTGTCGAGGTAACTTAGTGCAGAAATTTCGTCAAACAATTTATATACTGATTGTTGTAGACTCACTATACTAAGTTTTCCCAATTCTGATTGGCTATTTAGTGTGCATTATTTTCAAAGTGATTTATAATTGGTTTTAGGATTCATAAATCATCATATGTATCCATAGAGGTGCTCATAAAAAATACTCATGCATACATAGTGATCTTTCCCAATTCTGATTGGCTATTTAGTGTGCATTATTTTCAGAGTGTTTTATAATTGGTTATAGGCTTCTTAAATCATCACATGTAGCCATAGAGATGCTCACATAAACAACATAGGAATTTTACCAGGAAGATGAGGTGATTTTGAAGCAATTTGCTATCAATGATCAAATCTCCTTCGAATGAGACACTTCTTTTCTCTAACACATTGAAGGAGTTTAAGGACCGCATTGGTCTCCTTAATCAAGAGATTGAAACTACAGTGGACCCTCAATGACGTAATAGAATGAACAGCGAGTTAAAATTTTACCAGGAAGATGAGGCGATTTTGAAGAAATAATTTGCTAGCAATGATCTAATCTCCTTCGAATGAGACACTTATTTTCTCTAACACATTGAAGGATTTTAAGGACCATATTGGTCACCTTAATCAGGAGATTGAAACTATGGTGGATCCTCAAGGATGTGATAGAATGAACACCAAGTTAAAATGTTACTAACATAGGAATTTACTGAAGTTTACATTAGCTATGAAATTGATACATATAACCTGTAGCTTACTAGTTATGCAACAGCTTTCTACATGAGTTTACAGCCTCAAGGCCACACAAGTTTGACTATTTGATGAAGTTGAAAGCCGTTAGATACTGAAATAAGTGCCTCGAAAAAAGGTACAATCATTAACACCCGAGATACACCATTATTCAACCTTGTATTGTGATCAACTTAGCTTTAAGATATAATTGGTCCTCCAACAGTGAAACTCACTTCCCCTACCTGTGACTGCGTCCTCCTTCCTACAACAACAAGAAAATAAAATGGAGACCACAAAGTATATGGAAACAATATATCTGTAACAACAATGTAGATGACCTCCACATAGGTAGATTCGGCAAGTGAAATATCAACGCCGAAGGTAAATGTGGTGGTAAACTTTTAGGATGAATGGGGTGACCTTTCCTTGGTTCCAAACAACTTCTCTTTTTTTCCCACAAGTTGGATGTAGCCAAATGAAGATGGTGACATCCTATAGGAAATGAAATCTCCTCTTATAATGCCCTCAAAGTACCTAAACTAGTTTGCACCCTACTGTAGTGGACTGCTGTAGAAACTAAAGGCATTTACAACCCATTTTAATTAGTATCGATGCCACTCTTTTTCCCCAGAGACTACTGCAATTACCCCTCAGCACACAAGGGCAATGAACTCAATGTTGGCACAAACTCTGTAAAAATAGAAAAACTATAAATATTTTAAAAAATGGATTTCTTTTAATTGTACATTATCATAAAAGTTAGAATGTTATTAAGACATATAATGATAGACTTAAATGACAATTTGGTAGAAAAATCAGGTATATATTAAATCCCAGATACAATTACATCATGCAAATCCAAAATCGGTCTATATATTATTATATCTTTACCAAAATACAAAATGAGATACACTTAGCTTCCATATACATAATACTCATCATCATCTGTGTCAAAGAAAGTAGAATAAGATCCATGTTCAACAGTAGATCTTGTAATGAAGTGTTTTCAACAATATTTAGAGAAACAACTTAGATATCCAAGTCAGTGGTTTCAGGATTCTTATCCCGTTATTTATGGGGCCCAATTGTATATTCTATACACCTATGCGAGACATAATATGAAAGTTTAAACGCAAAGACATCCTCTGTTGTTTGTGATACCCGCCTATTGTGCTTCACAAAGTGAATAAAACTATAGGTGCTCCAATTCCTTTCTGCTTATGAAGATCAACTTGCCACTTGTGAAAGAAGACAAGGGGAATGCGTTTGCAAATGTACACCATTTGCTCCATGGAAACTTCACCTTCGATCATGGTTCATGGTCCTCTTCTCATTTGAGGTTGATATGTATGAAAATTTACACATTCCAATGACAAAATGGATAAATTCTTCCTTCACTTCAATCTGTAGAGAAGATGGAAATATTTTCATCAAGGTTTTAATTACTCCAATAGTGACCTTCCTATTTTTCTATAGTTCTATATTTGTAATTTCCAACAAATAAACACAAATAGGTCAATGACACTGCTAAGTACTACAGTTCATGATATGCTTAGCTTTGATTATTTATGCTATTAAATTTTCATTAGGGTTAGGGTTTGAGGTGGAGAATTAAATATTCATGTACTTTAATGCAAAATTACATTAAATAAACTAGTGCTGAAATGAAATATTACAACAATAAATAAACAATGCAACTTAAAACATAATTTTCATCTCATCACCTTTAACACTACGAAGGGGTCCTTGTTTTAAAGTAATCTTCGGTAACATGTAATTACCAATAACACATTTAATCCATTAATTTAGGATACTTACCTAGAGTGTGGGACTCTTACTATCTTATACTCAGAATAATTTACTTTCAGTAAAGATTGTGCCTCACAGAAGAAAGTCAAACACTTGGAACAGGTTGATCCTGCTAGAGGATAAGTACAAACCATAGAGAGAGAGAGAGGTTCATGGAAACAATAGGGGTAGTCAATGAAAGTAAAAAATTACAGTTATAGTCTTAATCGCAACATAGGTCAACAATGTCACAATAATTATGATCTCAACAAAATCTCAGCACAAGAGAAGTGACCACAAGTAACTCTCAACACACCAGATCTAAACACGGGTGATCAAAGACAATCACAAACAAATAGGTCCGTCAACAAACAAAAAAATTTGCATAAAAAATATGAACCATATGTAAGTCTTAACAATTAGATCTGGGCAAAAATAAGACTCAGCATAAACAAATAATTTGAGAACTCAGTCCAAGCTATACATACAAGTTGAAGCCCTCACAAATGAAAAGTCAACAAGTAGATTAAGGCCAAGGAGACTCACGGCCTCTATAGGTAAGCATATAGTAGGGTAATTCAAACCCTAAGGCCTCACGACCTACTCAATTGTGGCATTAGCAAACCCTAGGGCCTTACTATCTCCACTAAAAGACAACCAATAAGCATACCTAGGGTCACAACATGAGCCTATGCAAACAAGTAGATTAGACTTCTTCAACAGCACAATAGGTAGATTGGTATTAGTTCGAGCCTTTAAATAATAGATCAGACCTCAATCAAGCATGCAAAAATAGATCGGGTCCCTTAATAGTCAGATTGAACTCCAAGCAGAAATCAAACAACAGATTGAGTCTCAAATAAACCACAAAGCAGGAGGTCGAGTCTCAATCAAACCATAAGAGGGAAAATCAGATACTACATCAACAGATCAAACCTCACAAAACCAGATAGGACATCTACAAACAATTAACAGTCCACGGTTTGGTCAAAATCAGGTTGCGGCCTCCTTCAACAGGGCTCACGGGTGGCTGGGAAATGCTTCTAAAGTTGATTTCTTAAGTTAGAAGTAGCATAAAAACCCTAACATCAACTTTAGGCCAGATTTAATGTATGGTAATCTCCATAAAAAAAATGCGACCTATGGTGGTAGATGTTCAAGCAGCAGAGATTAGCCCATAAACCCTTGACATTAGGAAACATAAAGCAGAGCTAAGATATGGTATGATGATGATGATAAAATGAGGAACAAAAGATCTCCATATATAGGATCCTAAAAGACTTCTAGAAGGATCATAAGATAAACTTGAAGGGTTTCACATAATAATAAAATATAATGATGTCTTAGGCGGGTTCAATAAAATCAAAAAAACAAAATATTAATAGTGTCTTAGGTGGGTACTAGGGTCATATAATTAAATTAGGTGAGAGTACAAGGACCAACACATGGTGCAAGTCAAATCGTTAAAACAAGGATGGGTACATGACCCATAATGCCTAGGACCAAGGGGTGTAACACAAAGGTGGGCAGTCATGCCTAATACCCATAAGACCAAAACATCAAGGTGGTACAAAAAAAAACAACTCAAAGTGGGTGAACAACATAAAGTACCACAAGACCAAGAACAAGAAGGTGTAAGGACCAAATGTGAATCAACCAAGGTGGGGAAGGTACAACCAATCATCTCTCTCTCAAATCTACAAATGTTCCATATAATGTGAAATTTCATCATCAATGTACAAGGAAGGTCCACATTGGATGATGTGATCCTATGATCCTCCATACTGCTTCTTAGGTCAATTGCTAGTGGCTCCATCAAGGGGTGGCTAGTCCCTTGAGAAGACCATATAGCTCAACCATCTCGAAGACCTACGAGAGAAGGACATCACACATCATCATCATCTTGGTCCACTGACCAAGATACACTTGGTTAACTAACCAGGTATGTCGCTGCAGGAGCTACTTGGTCCTCATGACCAAGAATTTGCCTGGTCCCAAACTAGGAGGTCTATGTCTCAACCTACAGGACCTGCTTGGTCCTCGTGACCAAGAAACGATATGGTCCCAAACCAAAATACCCTGGAGACAAATAGGGTCCCTAGCCACATGCTAGGGACTTTGCCATGGCATCAACCTACTTGGTCCCCGACCAAGAACCCTTGGAGATAGCCGGGGGCCCTAGGGTACCTTCTAGGGTCTTAATCTTTACTCTTCTTGGTTAACTTGACTAGGAACCCTAGTTAACTGACTATGGTACCATCCTCTCTGAGAATGGGTCTCACAAATGCACTATCTTTAACATATGCTACTTTTCTATGAGTGGCTCCTATGCTCCCACTTTGTAGCCATTAAAACAATTGATCAAATTACATCATTGTACCAAATTGATAGTTGGTGTGGTGGTTGGGTTTTCCATGGCCATCCTAGTCAAACTTATGCCCCCGGGTGTTCCCCTGTCTAGTTGGAATTTCAAAATCCAATACTTGGAATGTTGTAGTTCAAAATTTGTTGGTAAGGGCACCCATTGGTTAAGGCACTAGTACAAAAGGAGAGATAAGTGACCAAGCGACCAAAACATTAGGTCACCATAGCTTTTTCAAGGGATAAATTACCAAAATTGAGAAATTTTAAGTGTGCTGACTAAAAATGACCAAGATAAATGACCAATTTGGTCACGGGATAAGAACTAAACTAAAAATGACTAAGATAAATAACCAATTTCGTCACGAGATAAGAACTAAACTAAAGATGACCACATAACAATTGGTCATTTATGTGGTCATTTTTAGTTATGTCATTCCAGCAGTGGAAAATAATAATTTTGATAATGAATTTATACAATTTACTAAATTTTAACACTGCAGATGGATTCGGAGATCCCGTTTCTAGGGGGTCTCCGAATCCATCTGCAGTGTTAAAATATAGTAAATTGCAACATTAATAGTATACAACTTGGATTATTTATCAATACATGTCTTCTAATGGATCATTTCTTTGAGGCCATGATTAGGAAGCATTCGAAGTTTGAACTAGTTTATGACTAGTTATGAGCACACCCAAAAAGACTAGGTCGATGGAGACGAGGTAATTTCATTTCATGATCGTTGGCAGAAAAATGTAGCAAATCAAGCTACTTGGGCATGATGTTCAATGAGTTAGTGGACCTTCCACATTGTTAGTACATTCAAATTCAAGTCGGCAATATATAAAATTATGTATCTTGTCAGGATTGATGAGTACACACCCTCCCCACACCCGATTAACCACTTCAACCTAACATCCCAAACTAAGGATAGAACAAAAAGGTAATTGAATCTATGGGGAAAAAAATTCCCACCGAATGAAGTAAAGGATCCCCTGAACTACTAGTAATATGGGGCTAGATTCTGAGAGCTTACCAGCTACTTGAACCCGAAGCCAATTCACTTTTAGCCAATACTTGCTAGCCAAAACCATCCACCCTTAGTGCAAGTGTTATCTAGTCAATTATTATTTATAAATCACTTTAAATCTATTACGAGGATTTAAGTTCCAAGAAATTTGTAGACTTATTTCAAATAATTGTGCCTCAAATTGTTCCTAAACCATCCACTCAGCAAGGAATGGATTTGTCCATTGAGAGCATTCCTTGGTAAACTTTTCCATGGCTTCTCTTTCCAACCAAATATTCTTCAAATAACTTTGAGGATTATGCACTTTCCCAACTATATAACTCAAAGAGGATTTTAGACTCCATATCATACATATATTTTATATGTATTCTAGTATTTATACCCATACCGGAGTCTTAAATAAATTCAATCAAACTCAACCGGGGTCCTAAATAAACTCAATTAAACTCAGTCAAGAGAAAATTCTTTTCAAGACACTATACTATATTATTTTTTGAAAATATAACACATAATAATTTAGGAAAAAAATTAAAACATGGACACCATTTTGTTTTCTATGGTAATTTTTTTTTTTAATTTATATTTTATCATTTTGAAATTTAAATAATTTAATTTAACTACAATAATAATATTATACTAATGTCACATAGTATTAAATATGTTAACTATAGTTACTATATAGTAATATAGTTATTATATTAAAACATGGACACCATTTTGTTTTCTATGGTAATTTTTTTTTTTTTTAATTTATATTTTATCATTTTGAAATTTAAATAATTTTATTTAACTAAAATAATAATATTATACTAATGTCACATAGTATTAAATATGTTAACTATAGTTATTATATAATAATATAGTTATTATAGTAATACTATATGATATTAATATAATATTACTATTTGAATTAGATGAAATTATTTAAATTTTATGTAACCTCGTATATGATATATTATATATATATGTTAATATAGTTACTAAATATAGTTAATATATTAATACTATGTGATGTTAATAAAATATTATTATTTGATCTAAATTAAATTATTTGAATTTTATAATGGTAAAATATAAAAAAACAAGAGAACAAAATGGTGTTCTCAATTTAATTGTTTCTCTAAATTGGTTTAATTTCGAAAATATTAAATAAAAGCAAAATCCACATACCTCCTTTGATTTCTGGCTTTTTTCACCAATTTTGAAGTTAGTATTTAATGTAAGAAGAGAAAGAAAGGGCTATTTTGTAAGATCAGATATAAACCCTAACGAGTGGATATGTAACATTAGAAGCCCAGATCTAAGCTTGATCAGATGTAAACCCTAGCAAGTGGATATGTAACATCAGAAACCCAGATGTTACATATCTAAGCTTGGCCAAGGATGAGATGACTCAGTTGTCAAGATGCGAAGATGTGAATGGATTCCCAAATGCAAAGATACTCTCAGATGCCTCAAATCTTGGTGTTCTGAAGAGAAGACTCAAAGATTGGCCACAGATCGAACTCTCCTTGGGTGCAGAATCGGAAGCCTTCCTCCTTGCGGCAGATCAAAGGCTTAGATTGGAAAAGCTCTAAGATCAGAATCCCACACCAAATATTGGCCGCAGAGTTGCAAATATGCGAAGATTTGAATTGATTCAAGATGCCCAGTTCGAAGACACCTACCAAGACGTGATTTTCTCCCACAGCCTATTGAAGATCTTCATTGCCTAATGATGTGTCACAGGATTAATTGGTTATCTTCATTGCCTTAATTCTCATCCTCAAATTGCTTTTCTTTTTGTTGATTTCAGGTTCACTTGCTAGCCCTTTAGCGAAGCTCCATTCATTTTCAATTTATGAGTATTGTTTCAGGGTATTCATTCTGAGTATGGTTTGAGGGTATTCACTTTGACATTTTTTTATATTCTGTACTCCGGCTCTATAACCAGAGATACCCGGTTTTTCCTCATTGCTATTGGCGCGACCATAAATTTGGCTGTAAACTCATGCATATACCCCATCTGGGAAGGAGAGGACCTTTAGGGAAATCTTACAACTCCATTGAATGTAGCGGACTCCATCGATGATCCTTTAGGGCAATCCTGCAGATATATCTTCATAAATTGATAATAAAAAAATTCAAGAATGTGGCGGACTCCATCCAAGGTACACACTATAATATGCCTTTATAGGGCAATCTTGCAACTGATGACCCCCTTGCATACCTATATTATTACCTGTATAATAATAGCGTTGATGCTGCAGCATAGGGTGTGTGAACGAGTATCTGTATCGACAAGAATTCAAATGCATTTCTTCAGAAATCTTGATGTGGCAAGCTGTTGAAGATCCCATCTACCATGGCTATGGATCGGTACTTGTCTCAGGGACAACGGAGAAAACATTGGTAGGCTTCTTTAATTTGGCCAGAAAATACAATTTGTTAATATTATATGTATTGTGATGGGATTTAGGGGTTGGTATTGTGATTCCATTGGCAATATTGCATATTCAACATTAAGTCAATTATTGGGTTTGCATGTTGACAAAGTATATGCCCAGCTCATGTTCGTGATCAAGGAAATCGACATTGATGGGAAAAGGAAAAATATTTTGTGTATGACTTGAGTGTTGGAAATGGGAAATAAACCCATAAATAGACCATGATAGAGGTGTGAGAAAACGACATCTATGTGCAAAATAACGAAAACCTGTTGTTGGAGATCGCTACAAAGGAAGCTATGCATATTTGTTTGAAAATTCGGGTAATATTGCTTGGAGGGTGCATGAAATGATAAGTGTGTCTACTCACAAATTCATGCAAGTTGAGGTCTAGGAAATAATTTTCAATTCATAGTTCCAGGCATTGATTGATGAAGAGAGAATTCGACCCCCTGGGAATTGAGTTCAGTTATGAAACCATATTATTATATGAATGGAAAGTCTGAAGTGGAATTACTTGTCTTGAAAGTCTGGAATATACCATGAATGTGCCAAATCTAAATTATTGTGGATGGTGGCGATTGTAGAAGTATTGGTGTTGAGATCTGTAATATGGTTTGTTGATGTGCCCAACTATGGAGTTCTAAGGAATTTAAGTTCAGATTTTGATAACGTTGAAGAGAATTCTGGAATTTATGTGTGTTAGGTCCTTGTGAGAGAGAAAATATTTGGGCAAGGTTTGCATCACCTGACTTGTAAAATATCATGTTTGTCCAATGTGCAGGTCACTGGTCGTGTTAAATATGAATTTCCAAATGTTGATGAGACCATTCTAGAGTCTGAAGCTACTACAAAAGAAGAGCAAACCATGTCAAAACTTGAGGGTACAAGACATTTTGAGCCATTTCGCCATGGATATGAGGATGTCAATTACTTAAGAATGGGTGAACCATCTTGATTTACTCGGTATGATAGTTGCAATATGTGAGAACTCCTTTTCAGACTATTTGAAGTTTAGAAGATGTTAAATTCTATCTTGTTCATCATTAAAGGTAATCTAACTGATCCTAGATTCCTACGATCATTTCTTTGGTTCATCTCCAAGGATGAGGTATAGTTATATATTTTGAATCCAAATAACAAGGATAGTAATTTTACTTAGAGTACATACTCTGATACACACATGTTGGAAAATGCAGTTTAATAATTTTATTTTTCTGAGGAAAGATATAATTTCGCATGTGAATACATTTTATCTTAGAAAAGATGTCATTGTCTCTGTCATAGGTGGTGGTTATAGATCCACTTAGTCAACTGAAACTTATTCCCTTTCCTATGCCATTGGCTCTATTACATGCTCTGTTACTAGCTAATTAGTCGTGCTGCAGGGTCTGCTCAATCTCGGTTTGTCCCTAGTGGTCCGTAAACAAGTGCTATTGTGGGAACTTGGTGAATAGCTACAAATCCTGAATAAACAAGGTAAGCTCAGTTTAAATACCTTTCCTGTGTGATTTGTTCCATGTACTCTTGATAATACTAACAGAGTAGCAGTTGGTACGAAAGCTAAACTAAGAATGAGCAGCAGCTTCATATAGGAGCTTGGAAGTTGGAACATACTGGTAATTGCAATCATACGTCAGATACGTGTTGAAGAGGAGGATTGATTTCTTGATGTTTATGCTTCTATGGTTCATACTAACTGTTGACAGTGAACGATAGTTTGAGCAAGTTGAAAGGTGTATCAATTTATGTATACTATAAAATATCTAATTAAAATTGTACCTCTGATTCATCTTTGTATGTTGTTGGTATTTATGCATTGTGTCTTGTTTGTGCAAGAAAAATTTTTGCACTACATTTGTGATATTGAGAGATGTCACTGCAAACCCTTCACATCGCCTTGTCATCCTGCTCACGCCCACTATTATTTAATTTTGTTGCACACATTACAAATTTACAAGGTAATCAATATTTTGTTCAATATTCTTTTTTTCTGGAATAGTCAATGAAGAAAAATGTCAAATCCAGATCTCTGAACCAATAAAAAATCAAGAATTGTTTTCTAAATATATATTTTTCAATTGAACATTACAAAGACTGATTTTAAAAGAAACATTACACAGACAAATGTAACTCCCTCAATTGACTGTTTAAAAAAGCCTCTATGCGATTCCATGCCAATTTAACAACTACAAACACTACCTGCCAAAGTTAAATGAGCTGCCAGATTCTATGGTGACATTGATAAAGACCATGTCATTGTGCCTACTTTCTTTTCTTTCCTCTTCCTAATTGCCCAGACTTAAAATTAGATTCTTGCTCCCGTAAGAAAGCCATTGCTTTCTTATACTTGTCTGCTCTCTCCCCCTCTGCCAAAGCCCTTTCTCTTGCCTTCACTTCCTGCAAAAAGTAGTTATCCTTACGCAGTTCACGAGCAGCACCCTTTTCCTCCTGCTTGAGCTCGCGCTCCAGCTTCTTTCTCTGTGCTCGTTCTCTGTCAGGATCATAATTTTTTCCATGCATAAAGCTGCGACAAAATTGAAAAATAAGTGTTTAATTTCAGAGAACATGCAATAGAAACATAAGGATATGTGGAAATAGTGAATTGCAATAGGATTAAAAGGTAAAAAGGAAAGTATTGACAATTCTAACAGAGGCGGGTCATCTATTCCATCTTGCGAAAGACATGTTTCTTGAGATAAACAAAATTGAGAATGTAGCAGTTGCATAAGCATACAAGCAGACTAGTATCCTATGTAACAATATCTTTATCTATTCCTTTCGATTGACAGTATTCACATGGTTCTTATATTACAATCTTTACATTTTCCTTTCTATTGACTTCCCTCTTAATTGATAGCAACTGCTTCTCTAACTAAAAACACTTATTGCCTTGTTCCTTCATGAGATGATTCACTTCTGGACAGAACCGTCAGAGATACTGTTCCCCACATTTGCTAATTCAAAGCTCATCATCTCTTACTTCTAGCCTCTTGATGACTCCAATCATTAAAGTTGTTATGAGAAATATTCCTATATTAGGTTTGTCAAGCAACGTAAATTTCAGGTCACACACATAGTGAATAGCATGAATTTTCTTATACACACATTTTTTCTCATCCTTGATGTTATAAGAGATAACAATAGAGTGCATCAATGGTTTTGTTCTTCTTTATGTACCTAAAATCCTTCCGTACCCAACCAAACTGCATAGTAAGCATCATTTTCTGATATTTGTATAGACACCGTTAATGCATAGCTTCCCTTAGTGCATTTTAGATTGGACAATCAATATGATTTTCTCATGGATAAAGAATCAAGACAAGTGAAGAGTCTTAAAAAGTTTCTTAGTTGTGATGTTTTTGAGCCAAAATGATTCTTAGTTGTGATGTTTCTGAGCCAAAATGATACTTAGTTGTGATATTTCTGTGCCGGCTATTACCAATTATTGATCTTATTTTTCTTCTGAGCAGGTAATGAGGATGAAGTAGCATTCATTACAAATGGAAGGGACTATGAAAACGACGTGGTAGTCATGTCACTTTGGCATCCAAGTCTGAAGTTACTTCTCATAACTGAGGGAGAAAAAGGTTGCAGATATTATACAAAGGTTGGTACATGTGAATAATTGAGCAATGTTTGATTCATTATTAAATTCATGTTGGCAAATAGCTATATAAAGTTAAATCCTTTTATAGCACCAACTTGAAGGTGTTAAATTAGTCTTACACAAACAAGTTAGAAATTGGTATTGGTCTACAACCTGCTTAAGTCTTTGCATTCTTCTCCCTCTTATCAACATTTTCCCTTCTTATATTACCCTTTATGACTAGGTGTATCTTCGAGAATGGATGAACCTGTAGAGCTCTTTCCTATAAATTGTTGTAAGCACAAACGATTCGTAATAGTCCGAGGAGATAATACTCACTATGATTCAAGACTAAGAAGTCATTCCCATCATGATTATACACAAAACTGGTTGTGTTTTGCTTGATCTAGAGTGCTATATTGTGATTTAATTTTCTTCTGATTCTTTTATTATAGGATTTTTGGGGGAGGGTTAGTAGAATACCAGTCGAGACAGTTGATACAACAGGTGCCATTGATGCATATGTTGGGGCATTTCTTACTGAGCTCGTTAAAGACATGTCATTTCTTCAGGTAATTATACTTTTCATCTTTCCACTATGCGTTCCGTTCTTGTTTTGATAGTGAAGATCACTGTAAATTAAATGTAGTATGTTCTTTGTTGGTTTAAGCAGGTTCATTCCATTTGATGAATATGAATATGTTTTACTTTTTAACTAAAGTACTAGTAATGGTCTTACATGATTTATGGTGTATTTGGCTAGCCAATTTCTCTATTTTCCATTGTGGGCAAACTGACAGTGGTTTCAAATCCTGTAAATCATCAGGCTACCCACTTCCTCCTCTATCCTTCTCTGCCAGAGCTGTTCTCATCCCTGCATTCTGCCTAGATTTCACCTTGTGTGTTTCTCTATACGTAGTTTCCTCCTTGCCTGCGTATTGGAAATTTTTTATCTCTGTGTCAGGCATTTGGATGCGTGACCATTCTGGTATTCTTTGCTACAATCATATCTAAGTATAGGTCATTCCCTTCTAAGCTAATCATGAGGAAATTCCCAAGATGAGAATTCCTAGCGTTTTTCTCAGTTTGTTTTTCTCCAAAATCCCTAATCGACATGAAATCCGTATTGGGTATAGCTGCATGTGACCTACTTTTGAATGCTATATATATGTGTATGTTGGCACTCATTGTTTGAGATTTTGAGGCCAATATCCTTGAGATCATTGTTTCCAGAGTGCTCCTCCTCTATACGATTCCAGTCACCAATATTCAATTTTTCTTCTCCAAATTTGTGTCTAGAATAAGAGTCACCACGTTTTTACTGCGCGGAGTTGAGTGGAGACCTACAAAACCTAGTGTGTGGAGTTTAGTGGTTACACAAACATAGAGACTTGGAGACTGCTCCACTTTCTTGCTTGTGACTAGTAGACTACGTTTTGGTGAAGATTGCATGTTGTTTGGAAAAGACCGTGTGGGAAATATCAAATCTCATGGATTGATATTGTGACTTGTGTACATTGCAGTCGCATATTGTTGGGGTGACTTGGAAAGAAGAACGTCCCTTCTGTCAGAAGTGTCAGACTCTTGCATTCACCAATGGTTATATTATATGAAGACTGAATGCTCGATTTTGTAGCGAATGTAGCTACTGTTATACCTCCAGTGGAATGAATTTTTGCATGCTCGTATCCAAGTATATTGTTAAGGGAGCATGATGTCTATCATATAAAGGATATCCTCAAGTCCATAACCATGGAATAGTTCACAACATTTTGACTAGCTCAAGTCCAAAAACACTTTGAGTGGCACTTGTTTCCAGTAGCCAGTATGTAGACCAGGTGTACCGAGAATGATAACAATTTAATAAAGTGGTGTGTCCCAAGGATGGGTGGAGGATGTCATTTAATAAAGTGGTGTGTCCCAAGGATAAGTGGAGGATGTCATTGCAGAAACACTAAAAAAATAATTAGTGGACACAACTCGACTTAGGCAGGGAATTAATTTTAAAAAAACTTATTTTTTTAATGAATATTAACATAAAATTATTATATAAACTGAAATAATTTATAATAATTTTAAATAAGTATTTAAACCTTTGGGTAATATTTTGGTAAAAGGTGATGTCTAGTTTTCCAAACAAACAATGGTAAGCTATACATTTGACTCAATGGAGTAGTGCGAGACAAGCGAGATTGGGAATTTGACGAGATGGGGAAAATGGAGAATTTGGACACAAAAGAATTTAAGGTGTAAACAAGCTTGGTAAAATTTGTGCATTTTGGTAAAAGATCAAAAATTTTGATGGGGAAGACTTTGGTGCTAATAGTATGCATCCAGTGTTCATATGGTGTGAGATTTATTGTTTGAAAGAGAATACCTATCTTTGAAAGGGAACATGGTGATCAATTTTCTGTTGGAGTTAAAAGCAAAGAAACAACTTCAAAGTTCAGAGCTAGTTCTTGTGTGATTAAAAGAAGGTTTGCTGACATGAAAACTAAGTTCATCTTCATTCACACTTTCTCATTTTGATTATTATATATTTCTTTGCTTGATCATCCTAGAGGGGCTTAACCATCTATTATGGTCATCCTAGAGGGGCTTAACCATCTATTATGGCTTGACTTTAAAAGTGTTGTAATTTGTCAATCAATGCATTGAATTTTTCAAGTTGAGTGTTGTTTAGAGAAATTGTAATTCCAATGTAAAAAAGTATAAGCACCCCTTTTCCATAATTTGACAAGATGGTGTTAACTATTGGTAATTTTATTCTCATATCAATCCATACGGAATTCTATTTAAGGGTGCTAGCTCAATGGTAGAGCACTTGCGTTATAGGCAGGAGGTTGGTGGTTCGATTCCACCGTGCCCTATTTATATTATGAAACCACTAAAAAGAGATAAATGACTAAAAAAATGACCAAAATTTGCATATAAACGACCACCATTACAACATGAGAGATAAGTGACCAAACAAATGACCAAAATATGCATATAAATGACCACTTTTGAGTTGGCGATTGCTGGTAGCAAATTAGCCGTCATTTATCACGTGACCATTAATGACCAAATATATTACCAAATTAATGACCAAATATACTACCAAATATATGACCACAAGATAAGCTATAAATGACCAAGCTAAATGTGACCACATTTTTGGTCGCGTGATATATGGCCACTAATTTGCTACCAAAGGTCACCAACTCAAAAGTGGTCATTTATATGTTGATTTTGGTCATTTTTTTGGTCCCTTATCTCTCATTTTGTACTATTGAGGCAAAGGTTTGTCATTAAAGATAATATGGATGTTCTATATAATGATGAATATAATGATGTTCATTAATTAATGAAATCTGCAGGATTGTCTCTCTTTTATCACATTTTAAAATTCCTTATTCTTTCTCATGTGAGAATGAATCTTTGAGAGTTTATTCATCAACATTCTCCTTAAGAATTAAAGGTCCACTTCAAAGTCTTCATTTACAAACCTTTGTATGTGGCTAAGCTATGAATTGCAATTGTTGTTTACTGTGCAACCTTGATTACTTATATGCCATTCAATTGTGATTTTTGTGAATGTAAACATCAATCAAGAGGTTAAAAATGCATCCTTGAATGTTTTCTCTTGTGCAAAAGTTGGGTGTAAGATTTTACAATCCTTGAGTGTACATTAACGATGTCTTGATTCTTGATATTATAACTCTAAATCTTTTACAGGTTTTCAACTTTTCAATATACTAGATATTGTTCTGATCCATTTACATCATTGCACCATACATTGTAATACTTTCTAAATCTATCTTTTATCACAGTGGTTCCCTTTAGATGGAAGGTATGATATGGTAGCAATCTGTTTACAAGAGCCTCCTGATAAACTTTGAATTATTGTGAATGGTTCTTTGGAAAAAGGTGCCAAGATAATAGTTAGAGGGAAGTTAGTTTTTGGAAGTTCGGGAGATGATGTGGTTGGTCAATTCTACCCACCTATAGTAATACTTAATGTGTATCATTCAATGTGTTTGATGCAATAAGTAATTATTTCCTACATGATATATATGAATATTATTAGGCTTGTTTTCCATAGTGTAGTTTTCATCTTAATCTTTGAATTTGAGCTCCATGGAAAGATTTATTATTGTGTTCATTAGATATTTGGGCCAATAATTACAATCATGAAGTTCAACTCTGATGAGGAGGCCATGATCCTAGCCAATGATACAAACCATGGACCTGTCAACATATTTGATGACATCAATTCCCATATACCAAAATGAATCTGAAGATATGGGTGCACAACTATCAAAAAGAATTAGACCAATAATATGTCTTTACCTATGTTCACTACTTGGGAAAGAAACGTTGGCAAGCTTTCCAAGTGTAGATCCCTAACACACTTGTTTTCTCTCCACCTTGAAATCAGTAAATCCAACCACCATGTCTTTAGAAGACACAAATATCCATAACTCAAGGGAATCAATCTTATGTGACAAACCTCACAATAACTGTATTGTTAGTCAACAAATCTCTTAGTCTCATGGGATCTGCTGGTAGTTTTTGAAGCCATCGTTTCTAACTCCTTTGGCCTAAACTCAACTAGGATAATGGCTATTACTTCTTGATCATCAAACTCAGCCCTTAACTTCAAATTTGTTAGGCAAGAAATTGAAAGTAGATATTTTTTCATAATGGAAACTACAATACTCATACATCTCTTGAACTTCTCTTGTTGGAATTTATAATGTGATAAATCCAAACCTAGTGACTAGGTACTTCCCAAGGAGAACTGGGTACTAGGATACGTTATTCTTCACAACTGGAGTGATCAGATATGTATTAACAATCTGCACTTTGACTATCTATTCCACTGACAAGCATTCAATCCTTGGTCATGGTTTAAGGATTGCATTCTATTTTATATGCTTTTATGTATGTTGCAATGTGGAAGGATCTACATTATGCTCAGTAACACACCAAACTGCAATATTATTTTTACATATACTGCTCACCAATCACTTCACCAAAATGCCTCATCAATTACTGAGAAACACCTATTGTTCAGTCTTTAAAGCTGATATAATTATTCTCATTTTCCTGCTTACACTTCATTGTTGTTAACAATGCCTTGAATCAGTGCCTTCTCTTCTATGACACAACCCTATCATAACAACGATCGGTAGGTCTGAAATTAGTGATGCAGATTACCTCCCTACTGCTGCTTGAAATATATACAGGTAAATTTTATTGAACTCCATCAAGAGTGCACCCTCCTTTCTATATGGATAATTCTAAAGATGGTGGGTAAAATGATGCATTTTTCCTGGCTTGCAGGTTATGATAATGTGCCTTGTTTGTAAGTGCTGAAAATAGGCATGTGATATGCCTTCTCTTGTTGGAATACATGCAAATAATACATAGACATGAATACCTACAGGCTTGCTAAAACATATCTCATCGTATCTGTTTGTATCTACAGGTCATAGAAATCTTCTCCTAAGACTATATCTTCCTGGTACCTTTCACCAAAACTCTTGCAACTAAGACATCAATTGTAACCCTTAGTTTTGAAATTGGTTCCCATTTGAGTGAAACGTGCATAAAACATAAAGGAGCCTCCATAAATGATCTTCAACTTTGAGCTTCAATGCGGATTCTACGTTTTAGTAATTATCTTTGAAAACGTAAATTCCAGAATCAATGCATCACCCTTTTTTATCAACATAACACTATCGTTGTTTCCTACCACTTTGGATGGAAATCTTGGAAAATACGCCTTGGGAAAATTTGACTGTTAACAAAACCCTAGTACTGATTGGAGTGCTTAATTTGGAGAATATAGAGGGAGATTATCTCGTACACTTGTGTGATACAAGAGAAGCTGCCAAGGAGGACTAGCCAGTATGTACCAGGGACCTACCAAAGTGCCATTTCAGGAAAATACATGAAATAAAAGGAAAAAGAAAATATCAAATCCATAAATGGTAAAAGACTATAAGCTCGCATTTTCTTTTATTTTTCATTTTCTATCACTCTACTTAAATTTTTAACATTACCATTTATAGTTCCAATATGTTTGAGAGTGGTTCCAACATCATCCGACTTCATATGAAGAAAGTAGAATTCCATATCCCATTCAAAATTCAGTAGACTTAATAGTTTTTAGGATTTCAACACTTCAAGACTAGCAAGATTGCAATATTTCAGGACTAGATTTGATGATGTATGAGGGTATGGGAATGGCATTTGATCCAATGTTTTAAGACTCACCCAACTCAGAATTAGACTTGATTGAGTTGATGTCCCAAGGTACCAACTCAGCCTTCAAACCGGATCCAGGAGCAGTTTAGTACTGAAGCAACTGCTTCAGTGTACAAATCAGCCAATTCAAACCTCAATACTAAACTTTTCCAACTCAACCAATTCAAACCCCAGTATCCTTAGTTTATGGATCAACGAGTGAATGTTCTCTAACAGCGAGCTGTGTATAAATAATCCTTCCCTTCTATTTTAGTGTTTTCATTCAACAATTGGTTGTCATTATTGATTACTTGTATATTAATCTCATATGTTGTTGGAGCTTGCTTGGGTTTCTATCTCCATCATCATCCTTTCTCTAGGAGGTGCTATAGTTGATGCCCTTTGCTCCTTTTTATTGGTTTGGGCCTTAGTTTTGGGCTTGGAGATTGCATCTTGTGGTGGTACTATGGTTGTAGAGATTTCCTTTCTCCACACTTGTATTGGTCTTTTCCCCATTTCCCACTGCAAAGGAAGGCTCCAGCATCAGTTTGTGGGGTAGGAATATCATCCTTCTACTAAGGGCACAAGAGAATTTTCTACATTTACTCGTATTTAGTGTGGATTTATGCATTGCACATTGCTTGTTTTTTTTTTTTATGTGTGAGTGCCCATGTGTGTGTAGATTAGGTACCTTTCCTATCAATATTTTAGATAACTACTCAACCTATTTCTGCAACTTTTTTCTAACCTCTTGTAGTTATACGACAATAGATTCTCTTTCAATGGATAAGTCATTTAGAACCCGAACCTCCTCTTTCTTTCTCATATTTTCTTTTACTGTACTCAGCTCCACCTCTTTCAAATTTATATCTTCCATTATTTTGGATAATTGATCACTAAGATCAGCTGTTGATGACAATAAAGCAGTACCTTTGGTAGACAACAACATAAATTTTTATTTTTATTTTTTCAGTTTAGATAATTGTTTTCCTTTTGAACATGTTCTTTCTTCTCTTTGTATTCATAAACCTCCTTGTACATTTCCTTCTCTTCCTAGACTACCCAGAGTTATGCAATATACACTTGCTCAGTCCCTGTGACTTTGAGCTTCTTTTTAAGTACATGAATTTTAGTAGCTTTTTCTTTAATCATAGTTTGGATTGGGTTAGTATTGGTTGGGTCTACTCCTAGTTCAACAAATTTATGCTCTAGTTCAGTTATCCTTAGTTTCTTATCCTTATTTTCTACCTTCTCTTGTTTTAATTTCCTTTCAACCTTGGTCACTATACCCTCTAGCTTATTGGTTGTCATAGTGGACCTAAGCATAGCTTTGAAGATGACCTCACCAATCTATCTGTGCCATTCCATCTTATCAATGAGACTTAATGCATCTAGTTCCATTGAAAACTGTGTTTCCTTGTAATGGGCTACAGCTTTAGCCACCCTTGTAACACTAGGTTCCAAAGTTTCCATTTTAAAGATGCCCTCTTTCATGTCTAAGGAAGACAGTAATCTAGACTATTCTCTAGTATATGTATCTGAATTGGGGTACAATTCCCTTTTTCACTTAATAATTTTGAGTCTTGATCCGAGTATAATGGGAAAATAAACAAAATTTAGCCTTTGGGCTTGGCTATGTTGAAGAAGATTCATGTTTTGGGGGCCAATTTGCTATAGGTAATTGTTCAATGGATAGCATTGGCTTTCTAGAAGTAGCTCCTTGACATAGTTGTGCAATTATGGACCCCTATGGTTCAATATTACTCTTATTACTGATGGGATGCTCTTGGCTATGTTATTCAATTTCTACCACTGATCTCTTCACCCTAGCTTCTTGCTTTTGCAAATTTGAAATCACTAGTGACTTCTACTTATTGTCTAGCTGTAGGATCTTCTGATCATCCTCCCATTTTTCCAGATTTGCAATTTTGTCCAACTGGTCAATGGGTTGGTGGACATATTAAGATAAATTCACCTTTTTCCTTTTGTCTGATATGACCTTGTGAGAGTCATATATCCACTTCATTCCCAAGGGGAGGCTAAATCTCTTAAGCATATCTTCAACAAATGTTTGAGTTGTCCTTAATTTTACAATAAATGGTCCAAATTCCTTTAGAAGTTTGATGGTAATAGGGCTCTTATTTCTAGAAAAATGGATATAATCTAAGTCAAATCCCAATCTTATATACTCCAAGGCAGAGAAACTTGTTGTGAGGAAAGCAGGTAATTGATATCGCTATAACTTTGATCCATAGACTCTTATTTTTGTGTGATTTTCATATAAAAATAATTCACTTACCAATGGATTTGGGATTAACTGCAGTAGCTTCTTACATTAAATAAACATTATGTGTAACATACCTAAAGTTAGAATTAGAAACATTGGTAAAGAATTTTAATAAAATTTGATAATATGGAAAGGACTCGAAAGTAAATCAAGTGTGCGCCATCTTTTCAACAATAATAGACGGAAAGTTACAAGAAATTTACTCAGCGAACATAGTCATATAATTGTATCTTTCCTGCAAATGTTATTCCTGGCTTACTTATGCAACGTTAGTCATTTACAACGCTTTATCCAACGTCAATCTACTTCTAATTAAGTAAAATCTATGCATCTTCTTTTATGGTGATTGGAGCAATTACATGTAAGAGGAACATTTCAACTATAAACTATAATTGGGAAGTTACTTCAATCAAAACGAACTATGGATACACAAATCGACCAAATCATCTAGCACACTAATTAATAATCAAATATTCCAACCTCTTCATTACATCCTTGGTCATTTGTGAAAACTATAAATGCCTTAACCCATACCATAGTTACGTCTCACATGGTCATCATTTGGACAATATGTAACTATCAGTGAAATATCATTCATCCCTGCAAGATTTCTGAGACATACACTTGTATAAACACATAAATAATCACAATAATCATAGTCCTCCATATAGACATAAATAATCACAATAATCATAGTCATCCATATGAACGACAACATAAACACAAACATAACATAACATATGAGCGACAACATACACACTAAACAGAACATAAACACACATATGATACGCGGTTCACCCAAAACTTATGGGCTAGGTCCACCAACAGAGTCGTACTATTTATTAAATATCAGAAGTAGGAAAATTACATCTGGCCACCCACTTGTGGCAATATTCAACTTCCACTTCACCAATGCTTCTTGCGTAGAGAGTACTTTCAAGACTTCCAAGTTGACATCAACACAATACCCGAATCTCTAAAATATCTTTCAGTAATACATTCTTACGAATCCAGGGTTCACTTATATTTACAATATAAGCTGGGCTTGTAGGAGCAATGTTTCTTCGTGTTAAAGGATTAACCTGATACCTCAACGGAGAACATAACTAGGAGCTTATAAATAACTGCAATTACTCTTAGAATATAACAAAACGAAATCCAACACTGCATTGTGCAAAGTCTGAATAGTAGTATCTACTCCAAGGCCACATCATAGAGAGCAGTTTTAATACATTCAACACTAACATCGACATAAATGAAGAGGCCTATCTCTCTGTTCTTCATTACATACAATCATTGGCATTACCACTAACCTCAACTTAGGTTACCGAGATCTATCTATATTCTTAATTATAAAATGTGAAAAACGTTGTGATTATGCACCGATCAAAAAAAGAAATGCAACCATTTAGGAGATTGAAATCTCTTTTCTGAAAAACGCAGATAACAAATGAAAACGGCTCTTTGTTCTGAAAAACGCAGAGAACAATTGAAAAACGGCCAGCATAATAATGAAATCAGGGATTAAAAATTAAATGCAGAGATCGCACGCACTCATCTCAGGAAAACCCGGAATGGCCATGCATTCACACAGAAATGATGTCAAAAAAAAAAGCTGTGATTGTGCACCGTATGCATAGATCAAACTACAAGGAGACCACTCCTCTAAAGAAATATGCAAAGGATATAAAACTCATAAACTACACCTACTCTTTTATCAAAATAAGAAGGAAAGGTCATCGACTATAACATACCTGGTTCACGTTTTACCCACATAGGAAAGAATAATACCAAGACCGTGTGGACGAGTCCTCCAGGAATACCCAGGACCCAAATCGTACTCTCTGCTACACGGGTTTCCCTTCTCCTTCCCCTTTTTCCCCCTCTGGCTGCGATCTTCCTCACAATATAACAGCATAGATCCTGTCCCTCCCTCGTCGCGTCCGCCCAGTCTTGGAGAGATCTTAACGCCACATGGAAATCGATATCTCTAAAAAATCGGGGGAATGATGGCAAATGGAGGTTTGTAAGGTTTGTCACTCTTTCTTAGAGACAAAATCGAGATTCTAGTGTCATTATATGCCTGGTGAATCTAACCACTAGCACTTTAAGAGAAACCAAGTGTGAGTTTCTCTAAAGCTTGGTATCTATTGAGGAGACAACCACCCTTAAATTTTCTTAAGTTTTCTCGGCGAGACCGTCGTGTTCTTTCAAAAACTCCAATGCATTCTTAACATTACTGCCTAGTTGTTAACACAATTCCTCTTTCCTTTATATATAACATATATATATAAATAAACGCCTATCTCTAATAATTATTCATTTAGTTGTTATCACAGCTCTTCTTTAATAATTATCGATCTAGTTGTTACCACAATTCTTGCCCCTTTTATCCTCCCCGTATATATATAACATATATATATAATTTCGTACACATGTATATTTCTAGTTGTTGTCACAACTCTTTTACTCATCTATCATATATGTGTATATATGGCAAATACCTAACTTTAATATGCTAAATCATTTACCTTTCTCTAAGGTAAAGTTAGGTGATTTACTCATGTTATTATGTCTATATATATATATATTATAGATATGGGATTCTTTCCTCATCGTGGAATTTCAGTATGTACCTGTAGGACCAGGATAATTTCCTCCTACTTGAGCTTACCACAGTTTATGATAATTATGTGTGAACATAATTTTGAGCTTCTTTTTAAGAGGGTAGTTCCAATAAACTTTCGCGGATGGAAAGAATCATCTCATCGTTTAGTTTATGTTAAACCCTTTTTAGGTGGCTTCTTCAAGAAATTTTAGTGAACGTCACTAGTTCCTTATCCGCAAATGTCTAACAAAACTAGAACTCTCTTGCGACTTCCTAGCCATCTCACCTTTCCCCTTGAAGGATTCAGCTACTTATCATTTTAGTCCCATAATTTACAATAACATTAAAACTTAGAAGAATATCATAATGGTACTTTCCAGGTCCACTGGTGGGGCCTTGGCCTTGAGCTCCTCCCCAAGGCCTCCTATATTACAATATACATTTATTTATTTATTTTTTTAAATCTGATGAGGATAAAAGGAGGGATATTACATCCTCCTCCCCTTAAAAATAACACCGTCCTCGGTGTTCATTCTTTTCATCAGTTTGTCCTCTCTTCTGTAGTCAACCTTTGCTTGTTTTGTCATTTTGTGTTTGTCCTCCTTCGCACTTTCATGACTTTTTCGAGTCCCTCTCGATTACATCTGCATTTTCCACTACACAACCGGACTTCAAAGAACCGTAAAAACTTATCAACAATTCCATAATCAAACTCATAAATATAAACAATAAGCCATTTTATTGTAGCATATCATTTGCAATTCATGGAATATCTTAGTCGTTTTTGTGCTTTTATTATCACAAACACAGTTAAATCCAGTGCTCTAAGAATTGTAGACTGTTTTAATTTAATCAACACATCAACGTTTGATCCAGGAAATTCTTGCCTAACACCCCAGTGCTCACGCAGCAATCCTTTTGGAGATTTCTTGCCTAACACCCCAGTGCTCACACAGCAATACTTTCTCCCATGCATACTAAGCAGCGTCCTGCCTCCCGCATATGCATTTTATTATAGTTTGCCTAGGTCTTTATAGCCTGCTGATTCATTCGAGAATCCTGGTAGCTATCAACTCCCTGATTTCTAGGGAGTGTTTTAGTGCCCTTCACGCACTCTTACATAATTCCCCTCAAGCCTTCTCGCTTGAGTCCCGGAATCTATTTTCCTTCAATCCTCCTCACTTGAGTCTAGGAAAATCTCTTTCAAAATGATCAATTGTTTCATCATATTACTTTTCGTAACCTTACGATTACTCTAACGAATTTAGTTTTAGTTCTTTATTCAACAATAATTATAAAAATTTAAGAATACACAACAGTTGTGATGTGGATCTTAAATCCTCACCTTCTTACCATGCATAATATATTACGCTCTTCCAACAATTCCCACCGATTTTTGACCATCTGCCAAATCCCTTTGTCAGTATAACAATATCCGATTTGTATAATAATCAGAATATTAACTTTTATAAACAATATCTATACATGATCACTTAACCCTTTTTCCGTACATGCTAATACCATGTAAGTAATAACAATTTATAATTGCATACCTTTGTAACCACATACCTTCATGAAGTTGACGACATATATCTTTATTGTATGATGCTCATATGCCGAGGTAGAGGCTCACTTCCATTTAACACATATTAGTATTATACTCAACATCTTGTGAAATCCATAACCAAACTGAAATAGGTAGTCAAGGTAAAGTATACTTTTATCTCATAAATCTAAAATACAAACCTTTATAACACCCACTCAAATATCCCCGCATCCATAGTAGAGATCACTTACTAAGGAGTATATATAATGAGCTCGTGTATCTTCATCACATACATCTTATTAACTAAATAGAATGCATATGTGTACTTTTAAGTAATTTTGACCATCTTCCTTTTGTGGAACTTACTAGCAAGGTTACAAACCAACTCCATTATTACACATTAGTATTGCATCTTTTATCCTATACAATTATATACTAATTGAAATTGATTAGTAAGGAGACTACTAACAATTTTCCTCTTTTTGACAATTTCCTAGTCATAGAAGATTTTTCACTAACTCAAGTCATTATCTTTATTTAAGGGAATCAAGATACCTTAGCCTATCAAGACTATACTTCTTGTGGCCTATTAGATAGCATAAGAAATAAACCTGTAATTCCTAGTTGAATTTTTTTTTCTTAGAGAACAAGATCTTCAATATCAACAATAATTATGCTTCCTTCATGACTAGGAGAATATATATATATATATATATTAGTGACATACTTATTCACACTCGCTCCTCCTGCATCATGCACTATTACATAATTTGCATATTCTTTTACCAATAACAATTGAATATGAATGAGAATTTTAGAGGATTTTTTGGTATCATCAAACTCTAAAAAGAAAGGTCATTGATATGAAAAATTAGCATCCCCTACCCATGTGCTGTGCCGCTGAAAAGACTGCAGAAAAGGGATTTTATTTATTTTTCTTTTCTTTTCAATTGAACCTCATTTGATTCCAAATGAAATGAGACATTTTAAAACCAAGAAACTTTTTCATGAACCTTACCTTGGCACCTGATATTATAGTCTCAACAACCTATTAATCTCGTAACCTTTCTATGAGATTGAGACAAGCTTTACCATTCGAATTTCAAAGTTCTGAGTTGTATTTAAGCAAGGCACAAATTGGCATAACGACTGGTATGTCCCTTAAAATATTCGTAACTCTCATTAACTTTCAATACTTTGAATCAAAATCTAAATATGTGACCATCCATCTATACAAAACAACGTAGACAAACTAGTGTGATGCTTGAACTCTTAAAATTGGTCATTTGCTAGTATTAAATCTTTTGAATAGACTCAATGATAATTTAACCGAATCCTAACATTTCAGGACTGTAGATGACTTTGAAGGAGATAATATTTCACACTATAATTGTATTCAACTTGCAAGCCTCAAATTTCTAGGTAGACGGGCTGAGCATTTATCTATTCAATATTACACTTCAGGTTTAAAGAGTTTGCACAGTCAAACATATCATACTACACTTGTCTACTTCACAGACCATAATATTATTTGCTTAAAAATAAGGGAAACCTTTGCAATATATGCCCAACCTTAAGGCGACAGAATCGACATGGGGATTTCATGCTAATCGAGAATTCTTTTGATAATTAGGACTTGGGAAGTTTAACTCTAATCCTCCATTTAATTACGACATCCCTGAGACCTACAAATTTTTGTATGAACTCTTTTAAAAATGGATCTGAATACTTTCTAATTTCATTTCTTCGATGTAAACATTTGTATTGGTTGTTATTTTCATTTGCATGGTTTTCAACCAGACTGCTATGTCGAGTTCGTACTGAAACAATTTCAACAATAGGTCCTAACAAAAGGAATTTCCACACACGCTTTTGAATTCAAAGTTCAAAATTCTGAGACTTTGAATTGGATCATTGGATGAATATTTAATCCACTTAAACCCTACATATCGAAATGGATATCACCCAATCCAACGAAAACATTGTGAATTAAATATCAAACACGACAGTGAATCTTATCACGCAGAATAATACTGACCACCATTTCGAATTTTAAATAAAATACCAATTACCAGACCATCTATATCTTCATACAAGGAGTAGGGAGAGGGTGAGTGCAAGTAGAAAACCAGACGAGCCAGTAAGACTACTTTACCAGCAAAATATTTGGTATGAGCTTTGCTATCAATCAACATACGTTTTTGATACCTCGACGACCTTTATTTTCTAGCAGTAGAATGGTCACATTCTATAATGCGTACCTCAAGCAATGGAGAGGATAATTTGCAATTCAAGGCGATCTGTGAGTTACCTCCTGCCCAGCTTGAATTGCCCATTTACTTATTTTCAAATGGAGTCCCTCACCTGATTCATCAAACTCATTTCTTCATGTTGAGCCCACTATAGACCCGAGTGCTGTAACATGCGCTCTGATACCATATGTAACATACCTAAAGTTAGAATTAGAAACTTTGGTAAAGAATTTTAATAAAATTTGATAATATGGAAAGGACTCGAAAGTAAATCAAGTGTGCGCCATCTTTTCACCAATAATAGACGGAAAGTTACAAGAAATTTACTCAGCAAGCATAGTCATATAATTGTATCTTTCCTGAAAATCTTATTCCTGGCTTACTTATGCAACGTTAGTCATTTACAACGCTTTATCCAACGTCAATCTACTTCTAATTAAGTAAAATCTATGCATCTTCTTTTATGGTGATTGGAGCAATTACATGTAAGAGGAACATTTCAACTATAAACTATAATTGGGAAGTTACTTCAATCAAAACGAACTATGGATACACAAATCGACCAAATCATCTAGAACACTAATTAATAATCAAATATTCCAACCTCTTCATTACATCGTTGGTCATTTGTGAAAACTATAAATGCCTTAACCCATACCATAGTTACGTCTCACATGGTCATAATTTGGACAATATGTAACTATCAGTGAAATATCATTCATCCCTGCAAGATTTCTGAGACATACACTTGTATAAAGACATAAATAATCACAATAATCATAGTCATCCATATGAACGACAACATAAACAAAAACATAACATAACATATGAGCGACAACATACACACTAAACAGAACATAAACACACATATGATACGTGGTTCACCCAGAACTTATGGGCTACGTCCACCAACAGAGTCGTACTATTTATTAAATATGAGAAGTAGGAAAATTACATCTGGCCACCCACTTGTGGCAATATTCAACTTCCACTTCTCCAATGCTTCTTGTGTAGAGATTACTTTCAAGACTTCCAAGTTGACATCAACACAATACCCGAATCTCTAAAATATCTTTCAGTAATACATTCTTATGAATCCAGGGTTCACTTATATTTACAATATAAGCTGGGCTTGTAGGAGCAATGTTTCTTCGTGTTAAAGGATTAACCTGATACCTCAAGGGAGAACATAACTAGGAGCTTATAAATAACTGCAATTACTCTTAGAATATAACAAAACGAAATCCAACACTGCAATGTGCAAAGTCTGAATAGTAGTATCTACTCCAAGGCCACATCATAGAGAGCATTTTTAATACATTCAACACTAACATCGACATAAATGAAGAGGCGTATCTCTCTATTCTTCATTACATACAATCACTGGCATTACCACTAACCTCAACTTAGGTTACCGAGATCTATCTATATTCTTAATTATAAAATGTGAAAAACGTTGTGATTATGCACCGATCAAAAAAAGAAATGCAACCATTTAGGAGATTGAAATCTCTTTTCTAAAAAACGCAGAGAACAAATGAAAACGGCTCTTTGTTCTGAAAAACGCAGAGAACAATTGAAAAACGGCCAGCATAATAATGAAATCAGGGATTAAAAATTAAATGCAGAGATCGCACACACTCATCTCAGGAAGACCCGGAATGGCCATGCATTCACACAGAAATGATGTGAAAAAAAAAAACGTTGTGATTGTGCACCGTATGCATAGATCAAACTACAAGGAGACCACTCCTCTAAAGAAATATGAAAAGGATATAAAACTCATAAACTACACCTACTCTTTTATCAAAATAAGAAAAAAAGGTCATCGGCTATAACATACCCGGTTCACGTTTTACCCACATAGGAAAGAATAATACCAAGACCGTGTGGACGAGTCCTCCAGGAATCCCCAGGACCCAAATCGTACTCTCTGCTACACGGGTTTCCCTTCTCCTTCCCCTTTTTCCCCCTCTGGCTGCGATCTTCCTCACAATATAACAGCATAGATCCTGTCCCTCCCTCGTCGCGTCCGCCCAGTCTTAGAGAGATCTTAACGCCACATGGAAATCGATATCTCTAAAAAATCGGGGGAATGATGGAAAATGGAGGTTTGTAAGGTTTGTCACTCTTTCTTGGAGACAAACTCGAGATTCTAGTGTCATTATATTCCTGGTGAATCTAACCACTAGCACTTTAAGAGAAACCAAGTGTGAGTTTCTCTAAAGCTTGGTATCTATTGAGGAGACAACCACCCTTAAGTTTTCTTAAGTTTTCTCGGCGAGACCGTCGTGTTCTTTCAAAAACTCCAATGCATTCTTAACATTACTGCCTAGTTGTTAACACAATTCCTCTTTCCTTTATATATAACATATATATATAAATAAACGCCTATCTCTAATAATTATTCATTTAGTTGTTATCACAGCTCTTCTTTAATAATTATCGATCTAGTTGTTACCACAATTCTTGCCCCTTTTATCCTCCCCGTATATATATAACATATATATATAATTTCGTACACATGTATATTTCTAGTTGTTGTCACAACTCTTTTACTCATCTATCATATATGTGTATATATGGCAAATACCTAACTTTAATATGCTAAATCATTTACCTTTCTCTAAGGTAAAGTTAGGTGATTTACTCATGTTATTATGTCTATATATATATATATATATATTATAGATATGGGATTCTTTCCTCATCGTGGACTTTCAGTATGTACCTGTAGGACCAGGATAATTTCCTCCTACTTGAGCTTACCACAGTTTATGATAATTATGTGTGAACATAATTTTGAGCTTCTTTGTAAGAGGGTAGTTCCAATAAACTTTCGCGGATGGAAAGAATCATCTCATCGTTTAGTTTATGTTAAACCCTTTTTAGGTGGCTTCTTCAAGAAATTTTAGTGAACGTCACTAGTTCCTTATCCGCAAATGTCTAACAAAACTAGAACTCTCTTGCGACTTCCTAGCCATCTCACCTTTCCCCTTGAAGGATTCAGCTACTTATCATTTTAGTCCCATAACTTACAATAACATTAAAACTTAGAAGAATATCATGATGGTACTTTCCAGGTCCACTGGTGGGGCCTTGGCCTTGAGCTCCTCCCCAAGGCCTCCTATATTACAATATACATTTATTTATTTATTTATTTTTTTAAATCTGATGAGGATTAAAGGAGGGATATTACATTATGGGAGGTGAATAACCATGGAGTAAAGTATAGACAACCAACATTATTTAATTCACATATTGACTAAAGCCTGCATTGTTTGGTTGAGCCTTTATCAACTGCAAGTCTACATCCTGAAAGGAACTCTGGGTCTACAACCTGAAAGGAATTGGAATGGCGATACATTATCATGTACAATAGGTAAGATTGATACCTAAAGTACTCCATAACATATTAATTGGTTAGTTGATCATGAATCATGTTTGGCAGTCAATTAGCTTTTATGCTTGATATTACTGTCAAGAATGTCAGTTATAAAAGTAGGTGGAACTAGGTCTTTTAGAACAATAAATACACTTGCTAAAACAAGAGCGTTGACTTGGAAAAAATAGGATGTTTTCCCACTAATGAGAATAAGGTGAGTTAGGGTTTTGAGTCCTAACCATCACATATGCCATGACTAAAGTTAGCAAGGATGAAATCTACAACATGTGTTTGGAAGATTTGGTTCACGACAGCATATAGGCTTAAAGTGTATGTGTTTTAGTCACCTGGTTTGTTGGTTCGAGTGATTGTGGATACTGTAGGGTGAGGGTGAGATGGGATGGATGAGCTGGGATTGAGACTCGTCAATTGAGTAGAGAACTGAGGCAACAACACATTGAAAGCTAACTCGGTAGTGGGCACTCTGGGCATACTCGAATTGGAATGCAGGTGTGCTCTTCACTAGAACATGGGAAACAGTGTTCACTAGAAGTGAGTAGTAGTCTTCATTCAAATGTAGGTGGTAGTCAATGAAAGGTAGAGCTGGAACACGGGCTAGGGTTTCAAGTGAATTCCAACAAATCTAAACATGAATTTCAAGTGAACTCCAATGAATTTCAAACTAATTCCAATGAATTTCAAGTGAATTCAATAGACCTGATTTTGAATTCAATTTATTTTTGAAGTTTTCCATGAGATTCAACGAGATTAATCGATTAAATTTATTTCCCCATGAAATTTGGTGAATTTTTAACTTCAACCTTCAAAATAATTGAATCCAGTGACTTAGCCTATAACAGAGGCAGATAAGCTACCTTTTGACAATGCTGCCCATTTTGCCAACCAATTGGTCACTTGGATTACTTATCTTCATACATGGACAAATCTACACATTTTGAAGGTTTTGTAGCTTCCTTAATTTTTAATGTCTATCTATAATATGGTGTTGTCCTTGAATTTAATTTAAAACTAAAAATTCCAACTAACTGCAGTGATATTTTATCAACAATGCCAATTGCAGCCTTCATGGAAATCTTTCTCTCTCAAGTTAAAATTTGTTTATTTACTATATTTCTTAACTGAGATCTTTAATTACATTGCTTGGAGGCATGGTATCTCGATTCTCAATGCAGAGAAGAAGAAATTTTCCAATACACAATATGCTAATAGAAGTTGTCTGGTTTTAGATATGAATGGCTTGGGGTGAGAATGGAATCTGGGATGTGCAGTAGGCAATTTGAACAATTCATGACATTAAATAGTTCAAAAGCCAAAATAGAGAATGGTTGTGTATAAAATATTGAATAAACTATCTCCATTTGGTAGTGTCTCTTTCATACCCAGATTAGGGATTATGAAGATTTATGTAGATAACAAGGTCTCTCTATTTGGCAGTGAATGTATGCAGACAAAATTTGAAGCCAGATGGACTAAAAGCTTGCACCTGCTACCTCCTTCCCAGGATCCGAACCGAACCACTATTGTTGGATGCTATCCCTCCTTTCCCTTCTACATAAACGAGTCAACCAAGATGGTTAGGGGAATATATAAGTGGTTCGACTCCCTTGATGAAAAAAATATTTAAACTCTACCCCCCTATCAGATAAGTTACTGAAAAGATAAGTGAAATGGATCATTGCCTAGAAAAAAAGGAGTTATTGAAATGCCTTATTCTATCCCTGCCAGGCTATAAGAATCCATTTTCATGGCCCAAAGGTCGATATTTCACCTGGTTTTCCAATGTATTACACATGGAACTCGGTGTAGATAAGGCTGTGCAGAATTGGATTCAAGTTGATGGAGATAAATTTCACTTCCCCTATGGTGGAACCATGTTTCCTCATGGAGCAAATGCTTATGTTGAAAATATCAATAAACTGATTCCTTTGACTGATAGATCAATCAGGACTGCCTTTGACACTGGCTGTGGAGTATGTTATGTGCTTTCCCCTTCATTCCTTATGGTTTCAAATTCTTGATAATTTAGTGGCCTTTTGTAATTCATAGATCATGCCATTACTGATTCCTTTGACTGATGGATCAATCAGGACTGCGTTTGACACTGGCTGTGGGGTATGTTATGTGCTTTCCCCTTCATTCCTTATGGTTTCAAATTCTTGGTAATTTAATGGCCTTTTGTAATTCAAAGATCATGCCATTATTTTATGTTTGGGGATTATAATCAGCATTTTGAATTTTGGTTTCTATTTTTTAATTGGTCTACATATTCCAGAAGCACAATAATGACCTAAACATTGTCCATTGATGCACTTGAGCTGAGGGCTGAGTTGAGTTTCTAATTTTGTTTAAAAAATATTGTACGGTAGTCGATGTCCAATTTAGGAATGTGTTTTGTGTTGCATGTTTGTGAGTATTTTCCGATTATTAAAAGATATTGATATTTCCTTTCGAGACAATTCTTGAAGGAAAATTTCATAAATGTTCTTCCCAAGGAAGCCTGTCCACCACCAATGTAAGGGGTATGTCTGTAATTATTAATAAATTTATGAGATCCTACGACTGGTTCCATCGAAGATTTCGTTCCTCATCTGTTCAATCAATCAATAAGTAATACGACCATCCATGCCATGTCGATTGTTCCACAAATTCGAAAAACCTTAGCCTCGTGCCCATCAAGAAAGTGGTATTCATTTTCTAGCTTTTCTATTAGACTTTATAACAATGGTTTCTTAATCCAAAAGGAATCATACTTCACAAAATTATGAGGTTCACAAAAAACGTATTCATTCTACATACCCATCCCCAATCAATTTTAGGAACAAATTTATTCAAGGTATGTATGTTTCCCAGTTGATTATTGTTTGTACCCACAACAGATACAACTCCAGGCCATTCTAAGAATAAAATTTAGTGGTTCCAATAAAAAGTCCTTAACAAAAATTAATTGTAAAATGCAATCAAGTAATTTAGTGATTCCCATCAAAAGTCCTTGATAAAAATTAATTGTAAAATGCAATCAAGTTTGACAATATAATGTTGGGCATATTTTTAAAGCCTAATGTGTAGTCGTCCGGTATTACTTGTATGTTCCATATTTAATGTTAGTATTTGATCATGTATGTAATTTATCTTCTGGTTTCATTTCCTTGTATTTACCAATATATGCTTCTTACTAAATTGGGTAGATAATTTTCATCACAACAGTTTTTTGCCTCTTAGAAAAGTTGGGCTTTCCATTCCACGTTCTTTTTTCCATTCCCTGTACTTGTTTTCACTGCAAGTAAATGATGGACAAACTTGATCCATATTACTAGTCTTAAACTGTAGTGTTGCACTTAACAGAGTATGCTTCTATTTCACAACTCTTTCCTGTATGTACCATAAATGTTTGTGGTAGGACTCTTAAGCATATTATTGCTTAGAATATTTGAAGGTACTCTTTTTCCATATTTTTACATCACTACATGGCTTTTAGGCATTTGAAAAAGCTAGATGATGATGACCTTGTAATCTTCACATTAGTGAATTTCTCTATAAAGGTGTTGAGATAGGATGTTGCACTATATTGTTTATCATAAGATTATTGAGAGTGCTTGGGAAAATACTTCTCAAGAAAATGATTACTGGTTGAGAATTGAATTTTATTCATTCAAGTTCAAGTATCTATACTCCTTTCATGGTTCTATTTTGGAATTATTTTTCAGCTTTCATTTTTTGTTTCAACAAGTTTATTGTTTAATCAAGATTTAGTAGATTTATTGGATTTGTTTAAAACAATTTGCATTGTTGGTTGCGAGTCTCTTTTCTCTCTTCTTTGCAAATACATCATTAGTTAGCTATCCATTTTTGCATGAGTACTTGATATTTCCATTTTTTTGTTGGTAGTAGTCACTTTACTTTATAGAGAAAGTACAAATTTAATTCAAGAAAAGAATATTAGTTTCTAGTATCGAAAATTTCTATCTTTCTCTACACTGCATTTCTGTAATGTCCCCATTCAAATAAGTGCATAGTAAGACAATCCCATCAATCCTACTAGTTTCCTAGGTTGGATGGGCACATGTGGGATGGTAATAAGGAAGATAATAAATGATATTTAGACATTAGAATGGTTCAAGCATTTAATAAATATGATGAATAAATAAATTCAAAGAGAAATTATAGGTGGCAAGTGGTTTTGGAGACATATGGAGGTGGTGGGACCCACACTAGCTTGATTTTTCAATAACACATGGCAGCTCTCTCTTGCCAATTCGAATTCATGGGAAGGTGAACACTCTTGGGTGAATTGGTAAGTCATAACACATGGCATTGAGAATATTACAAGTTTACTCTTATAAATCAAACTATTTATGAAACCTTCCAGAACTCTATCCTAATTATACTGTTTATAGAGTAAGATAAATATAAATATAAATCTTGCACTATAGAAGTTTACTTAAATGTAAAGAAAGTTAGCAATTATGCTGTTAGCATATGTGCATAAATACAATATATTATTCGAATCTATTTACAGTGCATCAATTATAAAATCTATCTTTAATTACTCTTCCTTGTACTAGAGTACGACACTGAAAAAGTGTGGGGAAAAATACAGGGAAGCATTTTCATTCAGTCATTCATTTATTTGACTATAACATCCAATATGCGTCTTAATCTAATAGTTATATTGGCCATTCAGAATAGATAAATTGTAGAACTAAAACATTCATTATCAGTACAGTTTATCTAATAATTAATTGAAAACCCATAACATAATAACATTCAGATCCTTAGTACTAATTTGACAGAAGTAAATAAGATAACACAAGTTGAACCTGGTAATTGTAGAAGAGACAAACAACTAAAGGAGCCCATTCCACCCAACCTTTTCTTGAAGAAAACCAAGGTCACTTGCCTTAGGACCCCCGAGCCTGTTCACTGAACCACCAGGATGAAGATGTTGTGTGTAGAAATGGAATAAATTCCTATGCAACTGAGCAGTAGCACTCTATAATAGTACTTCTTGCCTTTAGAAATATTGGAATCAACAATGTCGCTGCACTAGTTCAGAATACAGTCTTAGTTCACTCAATCACTTCTAACCTTCCCCTCATCGAATCTCTTGTGCTCGGAAATTATCACAAGGTAATATTGAACAGCCCATGCTGAATTCGACGGGTAGATAAGTAACATGCCTAGGTATTTTGTTCAGTTGATTTTAGTAAATGAGCCACCTACTCAGTTCCACTTTCTTGGGGAACATGACCATAAAAGTAGGGAAGTTTCCCCTACAATAGTTAGAAGTGAGTTGAGGATGCTGCCAAGTGTCAGTTTGCTCTCCACCCCAATCCATTCCTCCTAGTGGGTCAGTGAACACTCATTCAATAGCCTCCTTTGGATATTTGTCTCCACTTTTATTTATTAATAATAAAATATTCAAAGTAATTAATTACAGTCATCCTTGACCTCACTTGGTCAATAGTCATAAAAATTTACAATAAAAATAAAACACAATGTTTTCTTCATGACATAAAATGTCTAGAATTTTGGTATGTGATGCTCTCGATATTGCGTTGCGCTCAACTTCACATCTCCTCAAAACTGTCTTTCTTCAAAAGTGCCTTACTCTGAGCTGCGCTGTAACTTAGCAATGTTAGCACCTGATTTGTGCTAAGCAATTGGAAGGGTTTTGGAGAATGAAAGGGTTCCAGATCCATGGACGTGGCCAGCGAAAAGCTCAGTCTTTAACCCTTAGGGCCCAAAAGTTGAATCGATCAAAACTCTATGCAGTGGGCTTGGTTTGAGATCAGAAGCATTTGAGAAAACTAAGGTTTTAATGGTGATCAAGAGGTTAAATACAAAGGAATGCACCCACAGTGTGTAATGGCTCCTATGGATGGCATAGATTGAAATCGGTAAAGATCTACGGTCATACGCATCATTTGCAAAAAGAATTGAAGGTTGTATAAGCACAAATGAGGTGCTAGCCGGCGGGAAGGTCAAAGAGTAATCAATGGAGGGTGGCGTAGATCAATGGTCAATAATTTGTTTGCATATTGGACATGCACAAAAAATGGTAACTTTCAAATTTGTGAACTTTTCTTAAAGCCCCACACTTTCCAATGGCGTAGATCTGATGAAATGGAGATCTACAACCAGGAAAAAGTTCACAGATTTGACTTGCACGTGAAATCTACATGCCCAAAATCTACAAACTCAGTAAAAGGCCATGTCTTTTGACGGCCGAGATCTAAGTGGAGATCAGATTGATGGTTGGAAGCAATCTTCCAGGTCAAAGGTGATATCCAGGTGATATGTAGAAGAGTTGGAAGCCACATAGGATATAGGAAGGTGAAGGTCAAGGAGATCTACGGCTATAAATTAATTGCATGGATGGATGGTTGACGTGGCTCCATTATTGTCATAGTTGTGAGCATGATATCGCAAGGATAATATTATAAAAAGACTCGCCTACACTGAGATCTGCATCCTTTTGTCCAAAGTGCATCGGAAAGCGATAGGAATGAATCATGCAGAACTGACTAGCCAACCAGAATCCCAGAAGCTCCACCATGTTGTCAAACAACCAGTTATGCCATACTCTTCTACCCTAAACTATTTAAATGGCCGGATCTGTGGAGCCTCCAGGCTTTGAACATTCCAAGATAAATGACCTCATAGAAGATAAAGAATGTGATGTTTTCGACACCATGCTGATAAATAGCTCCATAGATGTTGCTAAGGAGAGATTGGAGGTCATGAAGGCCCAAAAGGTGGATGTCCATAAGGTTTATCATTCCTTTTTCCACTTATTTAAAACTAGTCAAACCCCTAGCTTCCTTAAATTTATAGACTTGTGTGCCTGCAGTTATTCTTGAGATCAGAGAGCAATTATGGACACCTCCAACTCAAAAATTATGTGCTATGTACATGCCCTCACTGTTAGAAAATCCCTGGCCATTCCAGAAGAATTCTGTCAGAAATACCAAAGTTATAGAATGGAAAACCTAATACAACACTTCTGACAAGCCCCAACTGACCTCAAGAAGGGATTTTACTATGCTTCCTTACTACCAAATGCCATGTTTCACGGTGCACCTTTTCCTAGTGAAGCCAACCTGTTTAAAGAAGAGTCAAAGTATGTTATTTCCATGTTAGCCCAATTCTTAGGGTTAGAGAGTGACCAACATATAACTGAGCCTCTAATCCCTTTATTGTTTGTTAGAAGCACTTGTCCTATTGAGCCAACAAACCTAAATTTTCCTACTGAGTGTGCATGCCTAAAATTTGATGAAGCCTTGGCAGACAATATCCACTCCCGACTCATAGAATTCCCTAAGACAAGGGCTTTCAGGTTCTAGTCGTACTTGTTGCAGATGTTCCTAGAAGCAAGTGAAGAAAACCTACAAATTCCATAGATCCAACTTACCAAGGAGATGAACTCAAATTACAAAACCTAAATGACCTTATGGCAGATATTTACTCCATTTTCTTCCATAAAAGGCTTCCTACGGTGCTGTCAGAAATGAAAGACTTATTGCAGCCATCGATGTTGAGAAGAGTTGGAGACTGGTTCTTGCTGAATCATGGGACTGTGATCAAGTTCTATGGCTATTCCTATGCACCCTATGTGTTACCTTCCTTCCTAACCCCCAGAGTACTCACCTTAGAATTTATAAGACAAAAATTAAAGCTAGAGTGTGAGCACTTCTTCGATGATAGGAAGTCCTCAGACATTAGTTTTCCATGGATACTGTGTTCTTTCATTGTCAAAAGCAAAGTATCCCTCCCAAGTATTGAGCAAATGATGGGTGACATGGGATTCCCATCAAAGGCAGCAATGAATTATGATCCTCACCATATAATTTTAGAGAGGAGGAGGGAGACTAACAGGAAAGGGTATGAGCATTTCGAGCTTGCAGGCCTGTCTGAGAGGGAAAACTAGTTAGATTATCTTGACAAAGGTTAGATGGATATAGACCCACCAGAATTTTCCCCCTCTTTGGCACAAGGAAGCACATTATCGGTGCCTGGTTCACCTAGTCAAACCCCAGCAGTATCAGCAGCCATATCCCTTATCATTATTCAAGAAAAATCCATCAAGGTGGGGGGTGGTGTCCCTATGGAGGTGGATAGCGATGTAGAGAGATCCTCAAAGAGGCAAAAGGTAGATAATCCTAACCAAGAATTAGTAAAGGTAAAAACAGGGAAGGCCAAGAAAAAGCAGGTCAGATTCCTGATGCCATCTTCTGAGGTTAAGGAGCATGTGTTTAACAAAACACCCACTGGACTTACAACACCAAGAATAAGCAGGGTTGATTTACTGGAGGAATATGGAGAGAGCCCAGAAACAATCTCAGAAGAAGCTAAATTGTATGCTAATGTGAGAAAAATATCCAAGAAGGACGTGGCCTTGGTAGCAAGAAGGAACCTTTCCCAAAACACCTTAAGTCTTGCCTTAGCCACCAAGAATAAGTCCACATAGCTGAAAGTGAATCTGGAGGATATCCTAGCACCAGATCTGATCAACCTGCATAAGGGGACCCAAGAGGTCATTTATAACAAGTTGTTGAAGACTGCCTTGGAGTTATCAAATGTACAGTCCAGCAAAAGCAAAGTGCAAAACCAACTTAGGCTAGAAAAGATGGAGAACAAGTCCTTGAATGCTTAAGTGAAAAAGAATCAGGTGGCATTATTAAACACTGAGACCCAAGAGGACAAAAGGGATAGCATCCAGAAGCTATTAGATGAAAAATATCAGGAAATGCTGTCACTGAAGAAGAAATTGAAGATTCTAGCTGCCCAACTAGTGAATGCACCTGAAATTGCATAGCTAGAAGAGGGAAAAGAAGGGCTGCAAGGTAAGTTGACTGATTGCAAAGCCAAAATATTACAGTTAGAAGAAAGGGAGAAAAAGTGGCAAGTAGATGTGAAATTGATAATGGACAGTGAGGAATACTTAAAGGTTAAGGTCGAGGAGATTGAGAATAAAATAAAGGATAAAGAGAAAGAAGCAGAAGATATCGTCACACCCTCAATATAATCTGTGGATTTTTCCATTGTAGGGAAAATAGACAAGGCTAGTTTGGATGATGTAGAAGTAACAAGACTGAAGAAGTAGAATTCCAACCTAAGGACCCTAAAGGACACTGCAGAAAAGGAAATGGAGGCTTGCGAAACCAAGTACCAAGCGATACAAGATGATTATGATAAGTTGAAGCAACAGGTTATAGGGAAACGTGCATTGTAGAAAGAAAATAGAATCATCTGGGATGATATTGTTGCACAAGGAAGGGAGCTGAGGCCATATTTGGACTTAATTGTAGATAAGGAAGCTGTAATCAAGCTGGCAAGGAAAGCTATCACAGTTTCCAATGAGAATCTAAACAAGAAACCTATGGATTATGCCCAGCAAGTGAGCATTATACAAACAGGGATAGACATCCTGGCTGGCCAGGTGAAATTTTTCAGAGAAGTATTTGATCCCTTATTTAAGAAAGGCCTTCCCATATTTTGGGAAGAAGATGTTGCAATGAGAACAAAGGAGGGGTATCAAGGAAAACTTTGCAGATGCATGTTGGGCCAAGGAAGTTTCGCACACATGGAGCAGCTGCTGACACGCAAGACGATAGTGGACAAATTGACAAAGGAATTCGTGCTAGCTTCGATCTTTAGAGAGGCTCGTACAATCGTCCTATGATATTCATATAAGGAGCACACCAAGATGAAGGTTCTTCTCAAGGAGATTGCCACGTTAGATTTTCCAGCAGCTGAGCAATGGAAGCTCATTGAAAGATATGGAAAGGCCAAACTGAAGTTGAGTGCATGAAGAGTCGAGGATCATGAAGGCTTCCAGCTGGAGGGAGTCATTACCAGAGCATTTTGTTTATCTTGTTAGAGTCTGTTGTCATTGAGTAAAATTCCTAGTAAATTTGTAAAAGACAGTTGAGCCGGTTTTTCCAACTTTGTCATTTTGTTGTGGTGGCGAACGTGTTGCATAGGTGTCACTGGTTTTGTAACCATTTTTAGTTGGGACAAATTCGAGCCTAAGGGCCATGAAGAGTTATAAAAGCAATGTAATAGAATGACAAAGGGTTGAAATTTTTTGGGGAACCTGTGTATTGCTCTGTATTGAGTATTTTTGAGACTGTTTTCAATAAAAATTTGGCAAGGCCTCATAGTCATTTTCTCTCAGGGATTCATTTGTTATCGGTCTTATAGTATGTTTATTCCTTTCCTTATGTGAATGTTTTCCTTCTTTATTTAATCCATATTGTCATGTTTTTCATGCTTGGCTAAGTGTAGTATCAGAATAGAATTCATAGTTATTATGCTCTATTCTTTTCATTCTAAGCATCCATAACCAGGTTCTACTAAAGTTGATATAGAACTCATAACCATATGCTCTATATCAATGGACTGTTCATCTTTTTCTTCTAAATCATCAAAATAAATCATTTTGACTATGAGCTGGTGGCTTCCTTGCCTCTGAGTGGGTTTGTTTGCAAAGCATTATCATGATATTCATTTTCTGTCTGTTTTGACTCCACTGCCCAATGGATACCTATTTCATTTTCAACCAAACAACAATCTAATCTCAGTTTTAATCATTTATCTGGCCCTGTTAAACCTATATGTGAGAGATCCCTCTCTTTAGGATAAGAAGCCTTCTTATTCATCCTCAAGTGGTTCTGTGGTTACCCTAACTTGGCCTCTCTCCAACCTAGAGGTACATTTTAGGTGTTAACAAGCAGCTCAAAAACTATCTTGCATAAAAAATGACTTGCATAAAAATGCCTTACACAAAAATTCCATACTTGGGCCAGGCCCAACAACAGGTCTTAAGTGGCCTCAAAATATAAGAATATTACATATTCAAAAGGGTATGAAACAAACGGGATGCAAAAATATCATAAACAGACCATCACCATACGTCTGAGCTATGATGTGGCCTTGCTGATCGAAGAAATCTTCCACCTTCAGAGAATCAACCACCTGCTCTTTTTCTGCTGAAGGTGTAGGCATCACTACCTCTGCAGGGACAATGACATCTTTGAGAATCTCCATGTTTTTGTGGGTGCCCTGTTCAACCTTCCGGACCTCTCCCTTTTTCTTTCGTGAAGCCTTCTTGTGCACCTGTGGACTTTGTTGCTCCTCGGGCTCGCTAGAGGTGCTTTCCTCTAAGTGGTCGAATTTTACAAGGTATGAGGAGATGTCCTCATCCTCCACATCAGACAATCCCTGCTCCAGTACAAAAATCACTTTGGCTTCTCGATCTTCTTCCATGACTAGATCTCAACTGAAAATATTCGGGCTATTAAGTATGCCACCTCTTCGAACATGGATGCTGACCATAAACCTCAGGAAACTATTTATAACGGTCGTGAAAATGATGGAAGCTAGGAGAAATCATTTTTGAATGATCGTCTAACTGGGATTGCCAAGTGAGGAGGAATGATGACTAAGTTCTGGGCTAATGCCAAACCGGCTTCAACTAGAATTTCACATCACGTGAGGATGCACATGACGACTCTGATGTGGCCTTTTTCCCTTGGACCATCATTCGATAGTAGATGCGCCTCTCAACCGTCGATCTTGACCTTACTCACATCTAGGTCATCCAAAGACATGCCCCCTACCGCGCTTCACAAATTTTGGGTTGTTGATCGCTTGTGTTAGTTCAATCCGCAAACAAAACCTCAACTACAAATCGTAACTCCATTGGAGCTGGGTCATCCAAACTTGCGCCTGCTACCAAAAGTTCACGTATTTGAAAAGTCCCTCTCCTGACACACTTTTAAATCGTGAACCTAATGGTGACCGTAGATCTATTTTGTCAGTCGTCGATCTGACCTCCAACCTGCTCACAAGCTAAGTGCTCTGCCTCCACTTAAAACACTCCCACTTCCTTCGCAAGATTACTTCTCAGCCGTGGATCTCCATCGCCACGAATCTCTTCCTTCCATTTATGTCATCTTTTAACTAGGGTGGGTTTTTGAATTTTTAACCCTTTTAGAGATGTTCAAAACTTAGGGTCTCAAATTATTTCATTTTCTAGCTACAACTACACACCCATAGTTCTCGTTTGGTATCCCCTAGGTCTTATGACTTAAAAACTGAGGCCATTTATCACTATCCACAGGGGTCTAACCCTCCTAGTTACCCAAGACAAAATTGGTGTCAACAACTGGCTCCAATTGGGGATGCTATCCTCCCTGTGAGGTAGCAAAGAACTCGCAGACCCGGTACCTGCTCCATTGGGCCGTTCCCATTGCAAGAGTGCAACCTGCCACTCTTCGTCTGAGATTGACGCTTAAAACTGAAAACTGAAATGCCTGAAACCAAGATGGAACTGAACTGCACATGGTAAAAAACAAACTGAAAATGGTATCACACTACTGAACTGAAAATGCTGAAAAAGGTGCTCTCCATAATGAGCTTATTTATGCACATACTACCCTACCCTATATTACTGAAATGACTGCAGCATCAAATGATACAAAACTGCCAATGTAACCAATCCGGGTACTGACCCCATAAACAAACTTCCTTATCATGCTTGACTAATACCATAAAATAAGAACACAATGACAAAAAACAATGATCATAGGTGTAATCGTCTTGGAAAAAGAAAAACCAATTAATCCAATTGATGAGTTTCTCCATGTAATCAGCTACTGGGTCATAAAAGGCATGATATCCTCCAAATTTCTCTATCGTTTCTTTGACATGACAAGGTTTCCACACAGCAACTTATCTGACACCCTCTCAATCTATGGTATTACTTGTGGACCAGGAGACTTACCTTCAAGGGAACTATAACTAGTATGCCCATCTCTTTTGTCATTCAGGCTAAGTATAGGCATTGAATGTTCATGAAAAGTTTCAAATAGGACCCGAAAATCCTGTATGCTTCATCCCATAAGAAACCCAATAGGACTAAAACAATCAGCTTCATGCATACCTTTCTGCTGTAACTGTAGTTTTGTAACATGATAGGTTTCCTCAACACATGGGCTATCAATAGCATCACCCTCTTGGTTGTTTAGAAATCCTGGATTAAAAACATGATTTTGCTCCGGTGTTTTGAAAGAAATACCATCTTGATTCTCAAATGGAGCAAGAAGAAGAAGTTATTCTTGATACGAGGACTTTGAGCTCGAACAACATGAATAAAAGATATATTGACTATCCTAGTTCTCCTCTAGATTACTCATCATCTCACCAGCATGCTGAATTTCTTCATTAAATTCAAGAGAAACAACAAGAAATTTTTTATCGATATCACCATCTACTTCATCTTCTATTAAGGAAAAAACCTCTCTCTGTTGGAAGCCCTCATGAATACATTGATGATTAGCCCCTTCTCTCTTTTTCTGCCGATGGAAAAGTTTCACACGCAAGTCCTTTAAGCTTTCTTTATTACTGACTTTAAAACCTTTCCACTGTGTCAAATAGTTTAGAGCAAAGAGGCAGGGTATTACCTTCATCAAGCTCACTATCTCCAAGGTTTGCAATGATGAAATCTCGTGCTTGAAGGGCCTTGGATTTAGCATATCTTTACCACCATTTCACCTTATTTATAATACCTTTTACCTATCCATATTCATGCATTAATCCTTTCTTACGCTCATATCTGAGTTTTTATGGTCAAGTAATTTTTCCATTACATGTCTTAGTATTTCATTTGATTTTTGACTAACATTGAGGGAATTAGTGTACTATGTATTTGCTTTGAATATTGAATCCATTGTTGGAAGCATCTACAACATATTTGAGGGAGTTCTGTAGCAGTGCAAAACCTTTGTTGTGGAACTATAGAAATTCTACACACATCTGCAGCATTATGGAAACTCTATCTGCAACATTACAGAAACTCTATCTACAGCATTACAAAAAGTCTATAGGTATCTGCAGCATTACGGAAACTCTATCTGCAGTATTACAGAAACTCTATCTGCAGCATTATGGAAACTCTACAGGTATGTGCAGCATTACGGAAACTCTACAGGTATCTGCAGCATTACGGAAACTCTATCTGCATCATTACAGAAAGTCAATAATTCATATTTTACCTTCAACCACCAACTTTGGAGAAAGATATTCATTAGGAGTAATGGATTTTTATAAATCCATTATTTCTATTATTCTTGTATGTCTCAAATCATGATGTTAAATTAAAGTTGATAACTGGAGGTGGAAATGAGTACATATTTGGCTTATTCACAAAGATTTGAAGATCTCTATCAAATATATGATGGACCTAAGAAGTCAAAAGTTGTTAAGAGACATTTGGGATGAGTTTTGACTATTTTATTATAGCCTATATCCCTAAATTCGGATTTGACTACAAAGGTATTCTAAATAGCATGTAGTTAGTAAGGATCTTGGATTAGTTTTGAATTAGTTTTGAGATCCAAACTTTTAGGAATTTGTTGAGGATATTTTGGATCCTCATTTATTATTTGTTATGGAGAAATCATGTATAAATAAGAGTTCATTTTCCATTCTATGGGGGGACTCTTAGAGCAATAGTCCAATTAATGATGGAATAAAGCTATACTCTCATTTTGATTCAATAAGATCTTAGTTTTATAATTTCTTTTGCAATATGTTTTTATTTATTTTATGTTGATGTAGTTGTACTTCATTGCTTAGTTGTGATTTCTTATGAAGTGTGAATTTTATTTATGCAATTTGATTTCAATGCATAGATAGAGATTTAATCGTTTATTTTACAATCATTGAGCTTAATGCAATAATGTTATTTACTCCATTGGATCATAGATAGTAACTTGTATTTGGCAAGGATAGCTTTTACATTTTATTTCTTCAAATTACCTTTCTGTGAAAAGTGTGTTGTGAACTTAGATTTGGAATTTAATTTCTTGGACAGTGTGAACGTAGTATTACGATTTACTTTTCCCACAAAGTGTGATGTAGTTCTAGGATTTACTTTTCTGTAGAGTGTGCATGTAGTTTTAGAATTTACTTTCAAGTGTGAATTTAATTTTAGCATTCGCTTTCATGTCGTGTGTTTTACTTTCATGTCATGTGATTTACTTTCATTGCAATTTAGTTTTAATAGTTGTTTAGATGGCTAGTTCCTTGCAAAGACAATGTAACTGCTCATACCATTGTTCGTAAGTAAGGTTATTGAACTACAACTTCAAGTAGATAAACCATTGTAAGAGGAGATTGTGGTTTTCACATACGGTGCACGGTAACTCGCAAGTTCTCAATGAACCCCGGGTTGACAATTAAAGTACACTTCTTAGTTGTTTTCTACGTAAGTAGAGTGCAATTAAAAAACTCGTCAAGGCTACCATATGATTTCTCTCCATGACTGGTTTTTCTAGATAGCAGGACTGAATATATGCTTGCTTATTCTTTTCATTTACTTCTAGAAGGTTTATGATGCCTTCTATTACTTCGAATTTCTATTTTTTATTAGGAATTTTATTCCCCTTCTTTAGCAATTCAAAAGACGGATAACATAAAGGAAAACAGTCATTTTCAGCCCACTCACTATCCACCCTACTATTAGACCTTTGATCACGAATTGCAATCAGATTTTCTTCACCATCTGCCCCACAATTTGCAACATTTTTTGTTGTTTGTTTATGTGCCTCATCCTAGTATTCATCTTCATATTTATGTTAAATTTTCAGAATTTACTTCAATCTGATCTAGGATCTTAACTAAGAGAACAACATGTACATCATATCTACAGCATATCAATCATGGAGACAATAATGCAAGCACACAAGAGACACAAAGATTTACTTGGGGAAAACCATAAAGGTGAAAAACCCCAATAACTTCCTCAAAGATAGATAGAGCAATGATACAACCAACCAAGAGAGATAGCCATAACCTAGCAGTAGATCCTCCTCCTCCATAAGTGCGCCACTCCTCCTTGAGTTCATGTGTGAGAAGTGAGTGAGCAAATAGAGTGCCTCCCGCACTCTATTTATACTTGACTTGACTTGCCTTTTTACCTAACTCATGTAGGCTCGAACTTAACCACATAACATAATGCTGAATGGGCCGACCCCCAATAGGGTGGTCTAATAACCCTTTGACCCACATGGCCGACCCCCAATAGGGTGGTCTAATAACCCTTTGACCCACATGACTTATATAGGGCCGACCCCAAACAAGGTGGTCTAATAACCCATCAAGTATAAGTTACGACACTTACAATATCAATAACGACACTTTCGTATAGAGGAATAATACCATCTCTATAGGAATACAATATACATATATGTGAAACACATTCCAAAGTTACATATACATCAACACTCCCTCTTAACTAGGAAGGTATTTCTCAGCACAGTTCTTCTAGCACAAGTCATCTTCTCTGGATCATCGTCACTGGATAATCATCATCGAGTCATCATCATCGTCACTGCTGCTACTATCTCAATCAATCTCTGAATCTACTCGTCATAGGAAGTTCTACAGAGCCAGTCCTTTTTCATACTGGATGTAGGCCCACCACCTGTAGGTCTTCATCATCATTGGCCATACTGTGGAATCCTTAGGACTTATTACGTGCGTCACAAAACCTGGCTGCAGCATCCCAGGCTATTACGAGCACACAGCTCTACCTGTAGGATCTCCCAGGAGCACATTGCATGTGACCCATCACAAAACCTGGCTGAAGCATCCCAGGCTATTACGAGCACACGGCTCTACCTGTCAGATCTCCCAGGAGCACATTACATGTGATCTCACCACAAAACCTGGCTGAAGCATCTGAGGCCTTTTTCATCCTATCCAGATCTCCCAGGAGCAAATTACATGTGGTCATGGCAAAACCTGGCTGAAGCATCTGAGGCCTTTTTCATCCTGTCCAGATCTCCCAGGAGCAAATTACATGCCATAGGACAAAACCTCACAAGAGCATCTGCCAGATATCCCAGGGCACCGAATTACATGCCATAGGCAAAACCTCGAAAGACTATCTGCAGATCTCCCAGGGCACAAATTACATGTCCTCCCAAGCAAAACCTCGCAAGAGCATTTGCCAGATCTCCCAGGGGACCGAATTACATGCCATAGGCAAAACCTCGAAAGACCATCTGCAAATATCCCAGGGCACAAATTACATGCTTACCTGCACAACCTGATCCATGGCCACAAAGTATCATCTGATACTCATCAAACATCATCTTGATGTACACATGATCCATCCGATCATATCCAGCATCCAACATGATGCATACATACATACATATAATGATCCAACTAATCATATCCAACATCCAACATGATGCATACATACATACATATAATGATCCAACTAATCATATCCAAGCAGAAACCAGAACATCATCCTGATGCTCATCATCCAGCGCTTACATCCATAGCCATGTGAAGGATCCCCCTTCCAACATGCTTGGAATGGCTTCAGCAAATGTGTCCATCACTTCTTCCTCAAAGTGTCCTCGATCTGAAGCATGCCAAGCCTCTCTCTGAAGTACTCGAACTTCACCTTGGCTAGTGGCTTCGTCAGCACATCTGCAATCTGCTTGTCCGTCGCAACATATAGGAGCTTCATAGCTCCTCTCTGCACCATATCCCTGATATAGTGATATTTGATCTCTATGTGTTTTGAACTGTCATGAAACACTGGGTTCTTGGACAACTTCACACAACTCTGGTTATCATAGAAGATACCAGTAGCATCCAACGGGAGATCAAATAACTCAGACAGTAGCTTCTGTAGCCATACTTCCTCACAACTAGCTGAACATGCTGCAACATACTTAGCCTCAGCTGTACTTAGTGCTACGCAGGACTGCTTCCTGCTAAACCAAGAGATCACACCTGATCCCATACTGAAGCAACACCCAGATGTGCTCTTCCTATCTGCAGCACTGCCAGCCCAATCTGAATCAACATAACCCTGTAGGTTAAACTTTTGATTCGCTTCATACTTGAGCCCATAATCCACTGTACCCTTTAGGTACCTCAAAACATGCTTTACAGCAACCAGGTGAACACTCCTCGGATCCGTCAGGAACTGGCTCAATGTGTTCACAGCAAAGAAAATGTATGGTCTCGTGTTCGTCAGGTACATCAAGGACCCAATCATCTGACGATACATGGAGACATCAACTGGCTCAGATGAAGCATCACATAGAAGCTTTAGATTCGATGCCATAGGTGTGGCCATGGCCTTGCAATCCATCATCCTGAACCTCTTCAGGATCTCTTACTGCATACTTCCCTTGTCCAAGGAAGATTCCATCTACACTCTGCCACACCTCCATGCCAAAAAAAAATAGTGCATCATCCCCAACTTCCTCATCTCGAACTCGGTAGTAAGCTTCCGCTGCGTGTCGGCAATCAATCTATCTTCACCATACCAAGTTCTGCACATATATGATTTCCTATCATGTGTCTCAGAACCAAGTGGCTGCTCCACATACACTTCTTCCTCAACTACACCATTCAAGAAAGCTGTCTTGAATCCATCTGGTGTATCTTATGTTTCGTCACTTTTATATTTCTCTATGCTGCCATCTGCAACATGCTTGATCTGATAGTTCCATATGGAAGTCATAGAAAACTTCCCTTCAGGTCTTGGGATTACATCCCAAACATCATTCTTCATGATCGACGGAACATGGCATTCCATTTCTTCATCCCAGATCCTGGGAACTTCAATATCTTCAATATCTTCAATAGATATCTTTGTTGTTGGAACAAATGTTGTAGTCCTTTTGTAGGTGAAGATATACGGTCTTTCCTACAAAACAGGTTAAATTGCATGATTAGAAACATCTCATAATTTTCAGAACAAATTCTTACACATAAAGAAATATGTCATACAATCATGCAATTATCTTAGCCAATGCTTCAATACAACATTTATCCATATTCCGTAACTTTCTAGATGCCTTCCAATCTCTACCAGAACATTGTCAAGAGTGTGCACAACTCCCAACATTTTAGCAAAGAGGTTTCATTCTAGATAAGTAGCAATGGAATGTTGTACAGTGCCATAGGCCACTTACCCATGTATATTAGTAGTATACTGTTCATCAATGCAACTATTCTAATATGCACAATACATATCCTAAGTCTAGGAACATGAGCATATACATCATTGAACAATTTTATTTAAACAAACACATATGCAAGAAATGATAATTAAAATACTTATCTTTGTTTGTTCGTTGGGTGGACTCCCTCTGAGTCTTCGCTTGTTTGCAGGAGTTGCTGGACTCCTAATCTGCAGTAGCTTCTTCTACAACTTTCTGTTGTGGAATGTAGAGAGATGGTAAACTCCCTCTGAATATATGCATCCTTTCATAAACCACTGGAGTGTACTCCCTCTTGATCTTCGCTTCTTGGATTACCTGTTCTTCAACTCGTATTCATCCTTGGTCCCTATGCATGCTTATTAGTATCATGATTGAGTTATCCTTGTGATCTCATATAAAATCATACATTCATTAGTATACTATTAAAACACAATAATCTCAAGCATGTATAGTCATGATCATTTCAAACAGAAATAATAAGCATTATTATTCAAGGTTTATGTAGGATTCTTATGGTTAGTCAAATCATAAGAAGCATAACATGTCTAAACCTATAATTACTCAAACCTATGAATCTTTAGTTGAATCATCAATCAAGATAAGAGATATAATATGCATAAAACCTGTGATTATTCAAAGCTATACCTTCATGATTCTTTTGGTTAGTCATATCATCAATTATGGTAAGAAACATAATATGCATACAACCATGATTATTCAAACCTATGACTCTTCAGGAATAATCATTATCAAAAACAATATAAGATCCTAACACAAGGTAGGATTCTAGCTTGATATAGGAAAAACATACTTGGACTAGCATGCTAGCTAGTTATGTCTAACATACTCACATGATGTCTTCTTGTTCTTCTTCAATGACTTGTGCTAGTAACCTGTATATCTCATAGTTTAGTCATTATAAAACCAAGTTATACATACCTCGTAAATGGATCTTCTATGAGATCCATGACAATGGATGAATCTTTGTCCTCATGTTATCATGATCATATGTTCTTGGACCAGAACATGATTTGTCTTTCTTGGTGTACCTTTCATGTTAGTAGACAACATAAACCTCATACAACACCATAATGCATTAGCACAATCATAAGTGTCAACACCCTAATCAATGAATATTTTCTATCATGCATTCATAATTTTGTTAAGGTGATATGACAAATCTAAAATCAAAATTGTACTAACCGTAATAACATGAAGACAAACATACCATAAACTTAATCATGGACAAATATCGAAACATACCTCGATGAGTCATACCTGTCAAGATCACTTGTAATCTTCTTATGTAAGGCTTTAGCCTCATTTCCCTCTGAAACAAGAACTTCTTCACTTATGCAGGTGACCAATCCATCTTCTTCTAGGATTAACCCAATCCACTTGATTTGCAAGAACTGGACCTAGAGCTGGATATGGGTTTGTCAGAGAAACCCAAAAATTCAAACTTTGAATTTCAAACTTTCGAAGGGATAGAAATATGCGCTTTGATGAGATGATCAAACTGGTATATTCAGAATTTGAAAACTGTAAAGTTTCACTCCTCAAGTTTGCCTTTGAAACTTCTGGATTCACTGGTTGTGACCCTGAACTAGGGTTTGATGAAGCCCACTCTTCTGCCCAATCAAAAGGTTTGACCCAAAGCTCTAAGCTTCTATTTTTCTGAGGATCTTCCAGCCATGGTCTCAGATTTCAAAAATTCCCATTTTTATAGAAGCCCTAATTTTCCACTTTTCTGATCAAAGTCCTGAACTAGGGTTTGATCAAGCCCGGCCTTCTGCCCAACCAAAAATTTTGATTTTTGTATCTAAATTTTTATTTTGATGAGTAGCATTCAGCCGTGGTCTCCGATTACAAAAATTTCAACTTTCTCCAAAGCCCTAAATTTCGGAAGCCATGAATGAAGGTACCAAAAAATAATTCTGTTTTGATAGAAATATGTACCTGATTGTTTCTGGTGTAACTCCGAAATTTTTCATCCACGGGGTCTGAAACAGTTTCCTGAGATATCCTGACCTGTAATCTTTCCATCCTGATAGGTCTGACCTCAATTGGATTTTCTGAGAGAGAGTTATACCAAATGTCGCAACGTGACCTGTTTATGGGATAATACAGGAGAGCGAACTTGTACGGCATGCCACGTGTCACTGTTTCAACTTCGGCCTCTGAAAACGTTTTCTGAGATAGTACAGTCTGTGTACTACCTGTCACTTTTCACGAAATATCATTTGGAGCTTCCTAGCCCAAGTTATGACCTTTTTCCCAAGGTCACCTGATTTTGACTCAGATATGGAAGAGGCAGAAACCCTATATTGTACAGATCATAAATCACAAAGTACAACGAATTAGAGGTTTTCCTTTGGAAACAAGGTGCATGGGGATCTTAGCTTCGGCCTGTAACAATTTCAGATCCGAAAAATTCGCCAAAACGGATTTATAGCGAAAGTTCTACGATGACTGTTTTTTCTATATCAAGCCCTAGCATCGTAAGTGCAACAAGTGTCATACATGCCATATCATGATTTCTTTCAGGCTAGCTCTGATACCATGTTAAATTTTCAGAATTTACTTCAATCTGATCTAGGATCTTAACTGAGAGAACAACATGTACATCATATCTATAGCATATCAATCATGGAGACAATAATGCAAGCACACAAGAGACACAAAGATTTACTTGGGGAAAACCATAAAGGTGAAAAACCCCAATAACTTCCTCAGAGATAGATAGAGCAATGATACAACCAACCAAGAGAGATAGCCATAACCTAGCAGTAGATCCTCCTCCTCCATAAGTGCGCCACTCCTCCTTGAGTGCATGTGTGAGAAGTGAGTGAGCAAATAGAGTGCCTCCCGCACTCTATTTATACTTGACTTGACTTGCCTTTTTACCTAACTCATGTAGGCTCTAACTTAACCACATAACATAATGCTGACTGGGACGACCCCCAATAGGGTGGTCTAATAACCCTTTGACCCACATGGCCGACCCCCAATAGGGTGGTCTAATAACCCATCAAGTATAAGTTACAACACTTACAATATAAATAACGACACTTCCGTATAGAGGAATAATACCATCTCTATAGGAATACAATATACATATATGTGAAATACATTCCGAAGTTACATATACATCAACAATTTATCATATACAGGGGGACTGAAATCTTCTTTAAAACCTTCCATAACAGAATTTTTAACATGCTGACTGCAATCTACATAAAACAAATTAGTGTCACCCTCTTCTTGTGCATCACTGGGCTGATTATCTTTATGTTCACCATGAAAAGGATGGGAAAGCAAAACAAATTCTTCATGTCCATATCTCTCTTCAAACAATAATTTATTTTCCATTTCATCCTTGCTGTCTTGTTCTGAGATTTTCCTAGACATCCTGAGATTGTCTTCAACCTCCAATGAATCAACAAACATATGTTGCAAGGTCAGAGACCTTCTCTCCAAAAGAAGAAAAGACAATTCAGGAGGGAGGACAGATGCATAATACAATTTAGCAGCATTCTCAAGAGGTTGAATTTCCTTTGGCATGCTATAATAAAAGCTTGCAAATGTCCCATTAAAACTAGACATGGTTTCACCTTCTTGACTGTTTATGGAATAAAACTCTGAAAGAACTTGGTCCAATGACCTTCTCTTCCCACAAAAATCCAAGAAAACACCAGAAAAATCCTCCCATGTATAAATGGATTCAGGCTGCAAGTGCTTAAACAATTTTTTAACATCTCCTTGCAAAGATTGATCCAAATCCCTCATACAAACATCATCATGCTCTATTTCAAAAAGGTCTAGAAAATGCTCAAAACCTTTAATATGTTTCTCAGTTGTAAGAATTCCATCCTCTCCATCAAAAATAGGGAGGTATTTATGGTACTTTGGAGGATATTCGTCAAGAACAGGGGGTATCTTCAAAGGACTATATCTCTGCTGAGATCTAGAAGGAAAAAAGGTATGTATAGGGGGGATGTCATTAGCCTCAACCTCATGGGGTTTGCAAGGCTGATTATGGATCTCACAAGGTTCAAAAGAAGGAATCGGATCAGATCTAGGATTGAAAGAAGAACGTACATCTACAACATATAACGAAGGATATATAAAGGAAGCTCTCTCATGACTTAGGGATTTTCGGTGAAACGGAAATTCCTTGATACATACACATAGAGATAAAAGGAAGTCTATGCAAAAGAACAAGATCTCCTTGAAGAAATTAATACTTTGGTACCGGAATCTTAATTCTCCCATGTCTTTGTCAGCTGGGCTCGTTCTCTATTGGAGCCTACAAATTGGATTGAATCATGAGTGGAGTCGCCAGGTGAATGATACACAACCCTCTTGATGTCTGATTACCATCCACCATTAGTAATCAGATCTGAAAACCTTGTCGTTCTACCTAGGTATAATATGACTTTTGTCTGCGGAAATGGCGCCAATATGTTAGCACCCAAAATGACCCTTGAGGTTGTGAGAAAGGAACACTTCGGGGTAACCACATTACCACTTCAGGAAAGATAAGCTGGCTTCTATCTCTCTAGAGAAGGATTTCTCAAAGTTTGTTAAACAGGGCCAGATGTATGATTAAAACTGAGATAGAATTATTGTTTGGCTGAAAGCAGTGTAGACCTTCCTTGGGAAATGGAGTCGAAACATGAAAAATGATTAAAGTGACAGCGCTTTGCAAAGAAATCCACACAGAGGCAGGATAGTTACCCATTTATAACCAAAGAACTTTTGTTTGGTGACAAAGAAGAAGATATGAACAAACCGCATCAACACATAGTACCTTAAGATGAATTCTATATCGACTTTAGCAGAAAATGTTTGTGGATTCTTAGAATGAAAAAGACAAAACATAACATTTATGATTTCAGTCCCAATACGCACTTATCCAAGCATGAAAATAATAATAATACGGATTAGACAACAAAGGAAACATTCACATCGGAAAAGAGTATACGGACTGTAAGACAGACAACAAATGAATCTCTGGTAAAATTACTTGCTCGGCTCTGCCATAATTTCATTAAATGTGTCTCAAAAATTCTTAACACACGAGCCTCTCAGGTCTTAGAAGTTCCAACCCTTTGCTATCTCTGTTACATGGAAATATATAGGCCTTTTGGCCCAAATTATCTAGCAAAAAATAGTTATATCCTTATTGACACCTATCTGTCCCAGTCCATCATCCTTAAGAACTAACTACAATAGAACTGAACGTTGGTAGACAAACCTGACTAATTTTATCTGTGTCTTTTGACAATTTGCTAGCTGCAACAGCTCGTATGCAGATGGCGGGTCTTAAGTGGCCTCAAAATATAAGCATATTACATATTCAAAAGGGTCTGAAACATACGGGATGCAAAAATATCATAAACAGACCATCACCTTACATTTGAGCTATGACGTGGCTTTGTTGATTGAAGAAATATTCCACCTTTAGGGAATAAATCACCTGCTCTTTTTCTATTGAAGGAGGGGGCGTCACTACCTCAGTGGGGACAACGAAATCTTTGAGAATCTCCTTGTTTTGGTGGGTGCCCTGTTCAAGCTTCCGGACCTCTCCCTTTTTCTTTCGTCGGGGCTTCTTGCGCACCTATCACCTTTGCTACTCCTCGGGCTCGCTGGAGATGCTTTCCTCTAAGTGGTCAAATTTTACAAGGGACGAGGGGACGTGTTTATCCTACACATCGGACCATGTCTGCTCCGATACAAAAATCACTTTGGATTCTCGATCTTCTTCCATGACCAAATCTCAACTTAAAATATCCGTGCTATTAAGTATGCCACCTCTTCGAACATGGATGCTAACTGTAAACCTTGGGAAACTATTTATAACGGCTGTGGAAATGATGGTAGCTAGGAGCAATCATTTTTGCATGATCATTTGACTGGGCTCTCCAAGTGAGGAGGAATGATGACTGAGGTTTGGGATGATGCCAAACAGGCTTCAACCGGACTTTGGCGTCACGTGAGGAGGCACATGATGGCTCTGATGTGGTTTGTCTCCCTTGGAGCATCATTCGAAAGCAAATGCGCCTCTCAACTATCAATCTTAACCTTACTCACATCTAGGCTGTCCAAAGACATGCCCCATACCACGCTTCGCAAATTTTGGGTTGTTGATCGCCCGTGTTAGTTCAATCGGTGAACAGAACCTCACCTGCATATCTGAACTCCGTCGGATCTGGGCTGTCCAAACTTGCACCTCCTACAGAAAGTTCATGGATTTGAAAAGTCCCTCTCCCAGCACACTTTTAAATTGCAAACCTAATGGAGACCGCATATCTGTTTTGTCAATTGTCAATCTAACCTCCAACCTACTTGCGGGCTAAGCACTCCACCTCCTCTTAAAAAACTCCCACTTCCTTTGCAAGATTACTTTTCGGCCGTGGATCTCCATCGCCACATATCTCTGCCTTCCATTTATGTCATCTTTTAACTGGGGCGGGTTTTTGCATTTTTAACCCTTTTAGAGACGTTCAAAACTTAGGGTCTCAAATTATTTCATTTTCTAGCTACAACTACACACCCATAGCTCTCGTTTGGTATCCCTTGGGTCTTATGACTTGAAAACTGAGGCCATGTATCACTATCCGCAGGGTCTAACCCTCCGAGTCACCCAAGGCAAAATTGGTGTCAACACCTATTTCTTCTATTTTTTTTCCATTTCCATTACCAAGGCTTTCTTCACAACCTAATGGTGAAATAATCGCATATTGATATCCCAAATACACTGACATGCTTCTCCAATATCTCCTCCTATCTCAAATTCCTCTAATAGCTTGTTGATTTTATCTCCTGTATCTTCAACCTCCCAACTAGTTCCACTCATAAAATTATGTTGTATTTACGTACATTATTGAAAGGATTACTACATCATAGATGAGAGTTTCTACCCAAAAAAATGTTAATAGAAGTCATCTACTAGCAGCACAGTTCCATATTAACTTTGGCTCTATCAAGCACCAAGAGGGATCAAATCCCTTAAGGTGCAAACCCCTTTTAGAGTGTTAAAATTAAGGATATGTTTTCCCGTTAAGGGATTTGATCCCTCTCGGTTCCTGATAGAGAGAGAGTTAATATGGATCTATGTTGGTTCCAATCGCAGTGACTGCATCAAAAAAATATTTAAAAAAATTAAAATTACCACACTAAAATCATCTCATCCACAATTTGTATGAAAATTTTGACGTGCAATAACTTGTTGTTCATAGTTTATTGTTGTAGTTTGAAGTTCTTTCGCCTTCTTTGTCATTTGATGTTATTTTTCATTTGATGTGGTAGTATGAAGTTCTTCGTTTAAAACCATATTTATTCTATTACAATGGATGAAACCTATATATATCTTCCATACTTCTTTTTCTATGATTATTTTGTTATGTCAGTTTTATTTCAAAGTTATGTTTTCTTTGGCATTCATTTTCTCATGGAGTTATATGTTGCGAATGATTTTCCCTTTGCAATCTGTGATTCATGATATTTTCTTTTCCATTCTTGGATTTGTTGAAGTGATTAATTCTCTCTATCTTTTATAACTCATTGTTGCAATGACCTTCTTAGTCCTTCAACCTCTTCATAATTAGTACTATCATTACAAGGAGACGTGATTATACTAAATACCCTATATCATAGAAGTAAACATTGAAATCAATGCACCATAGGAAGTTATTTAAAAATCAAGTTCTTAAAAGAATGCATCTTGAAGATACTAAAGAAGAACAATCCCATAATCAAGGCAATGCAAGAATGATGCGACACAAAATGCAATATCACTTAAAAGAATTCCTATTAACAATACTAAAGAAGAACAATCCTATAATCAAAGCAATGCAAAATAATGTTAGACAAAATGCATTACCACTAAAATCAATGCATCTAAAAAATTCTAAAGAACAATCCTAGAATAATAGTAATACGAAAATAACGTCATACAAACTGCAATATCATTGAAATCCATGGATCTTGAAAATACTAAAAAAGAACAATCCCATAATCAAAGCAATGCAAGAATGACGTGACACCAAATGCAATATCATTGTTACCAATGTATCTTAACAATACTAAAGAAGAACGATCCTAAAATCAAATCAATGCAAAAATAATGACATACAAAATGCATTATCATTGAAATCAATGCATCTTAACATTACTCTTAGATCATAGTGCATTTACAATGCATAGAATTCAAATTACATGGATTTTAGATTATAACACAAATCTCCATCTAAAAACATAAATCAATAAAATCATAAATACTCTTATAAATCTCCATCTAATTTATAAATTTAAAATAAATTAATTATTATTTATATTTAAATAACATATATAGAATATATATTATGAATTTAACATACATGTTGCATTCATAATATATATTCCTATTATAAGAACAAATTTATAGGTCATAAGGCACGATAAGATTTTAATAAGAATTTAAAATATAAGTTGCATTCATATTATAAATATTCATATAAAAGAGATGTATAAAAGCAATGCAAGAATCATATCACACAAAATGCAATATTATTTAAATTAATGCATTTTAATAATACTAAAAAAAGAACAATCCTAAAATCAAAGCAATGAAAAATGATGGCATGCAAAATGCATTATTACTGAAATGAGTGCATCTTTGAGTGCATCTTAACAATACTATTAGATGGTATTGTATTTTCCAATGCATAGATTTTAAATTAGATGGACATTGAATCATAACACAAATCTTCATCTACAAACATAAATCAATAGCTCATAAATGTTTTTGAAATGTAAACAATATCTATATCTTTCATTTACCTAATTATGTCTAGCTTATAGATTTTCAAAAATCTATATTAACATATAATATATAAATTCTAAATAAATTAGTTATTATTTATATGAATAACATATATATTGTAAATTTAATATACATGTTAGGTTCATAATATACATTCCTATATAAAACATTTGTAAGTATGCAAACTAATTTACAAGCTATATGCTAAAATATTAATAAAAGATTAAAATCTAAGTTATATTCATGTATAAATATTCATACAAAAGAGATGTATATTAATAATATATTGATATATAAAATAAATTTGAAATATATTAATTTGATAATATTAATATATTTGAAATATATTAAATTTATAATATTAATATATGTGAGTATAGTTTTGAATATTAGATTTTTAAGGTGTAGTTAAGTTTTACTAATTTGGGTGTTTTATAGATTTTTGATGGTGTTGAATATATTTTTATCATCAAAATCATCATTAAAACATATTAAATAAAAAAACACTCAATTCCCATGAAGCTATGATGCAATGAAGCTAAGGCTATCTATAGACTTGTCACACTATCTAATCTGCATTTTTTGAATAGCTGTAGCGTGGGAAGAAGTGATGAGGCTAATGTAAAGTTAGCCGCCCTTCCTACTAACACATTTCTCTTCTTTATAATTAAAGGTAAAGGTGGTGCGGACATTGATAATAGTAAATTGGAAATACAGTTTTATGAAAGAAGTTTGATTAAAAAACAATGACCTATATAAATATAATTATTATATAGATCACAAACATTATAAGTTATAATAGTTGGAACTAATTATTAGTCCCTTCCTGTCAAGCAACATGGACTATAGGAATAGGCTTTCCTTGATCAGTATTAATCTTTACAAAAATCAATGTAATTTAACCTAAGTTTTTTTTATCTATATTTGCTTCCTACCAATCATCATTTCGAGAGCTTTGTTTGACCTTTTCCCGGGGTAATCGTAAGGTTGCATTGCAATAAACTTTGGTTATTTTACCTAAATCTTTAATCACACTCTCATCTAAATTAGAGTTAAAAGGATATCGGATTTTCATTTAAATTAATGGTATCTGCAATATAGCATTAATTTATAAACATTAAATGTTAGTCGCATTCAACTTCAAAAAATGTTAGGCTCATTTTTCTTTGTCGTAGCTAGCTTCGTTGCTGCGTGTGAATTCGAGCATGTTCGCCATGTGTTAATGACAGTGGAGGATCTCTATACGTACTCATGTCTTCGCAACGCTAGAGGAAGACACTCTGGTAACAAGAGTTTGGCGGTGTTCCAGGCCATGTGAAGACAAATGCAATTTCTGTGAGCATCATCCTACAATCTTCCATGCTCTTATCCACCTAACTCATACAAAACGCTTCTACAAATAAGAACTATCTCGTTGGCTCCATTGATGGCTTCTTATACGGTCTTGGTTAGTGTTGGCCCAAACGTAATTTGGAGTTATGTTTTATAGTATCTCAGATGGAATTACTCACTTGTCTTACCCAACATGAAGGATGAAGTCTTGAGGCGGGCTGTTTAATGAGTTACTCACCTTATTCGTTTTTCTCAGATAATCAGAATTCTTGTAAGAGTTTTCTTGGTTTCCCCCATTTTTATCTATTAGGAGATCTGTAGTATACGAAGAATTCTATTAAAGAAAAATAGTTTCCTTTCAAAGATGTCAAATATTTTGCATCTTTTAACATTTTTGTTATGCAAATTCAACAAACAATGTGATTTATATAACAAGTTTTTTCCGTTTTGATCGTAGTATCGACGTATCAGACACCGTCAATTTCGATTGGGAGCCTCGGGGGAACAACTGTAATTGTAATGCTGTGTTTAGTGTTATGTAGACGTTTTGTACACTTCCGAAGCAATGCTCGAACATGTGATTATGTATTAAATGTTGTATTTTACTATGGCTTTGGTCTTTGGATTTGATTTCGGTTTATTCCATTAAATTGGATTAAGTGAATTTTAATAGGGTAAAGAAAACTTGTTTGATGATGCTCTAGACATATGAGTGTAGTTGCAATTAGGGACGATTTTGAGGATGGGAATATTCCTACAAGGGGGAATTTCGAGCAATCTGTTTTTGAATATGAGGTTGAGAGATTCAACTAGCAACTTTGAAAGAAACAACATGCTTGGAAGAGGGTTTGGGGAAGTTCTTAAGGTATAATATCAAACCTGGACTTGATGGGTTTATCCAATTATATATTGCATTGTTTGCGGGTCATTTATAATGAATTTGATGAGCAGGGAAGGCTCCGAGATGGGGTGGAAGTTGATGTTAAGAAGCTAATTGAAAGGAAGATTACTCAAGCTGTAGAAGAGTTTCTTAGAGAAGTGAAGATCCTAACCAGTGTCCTATTGGATAAATGTAATTAAGAGTTGATAGTGTATCTAGTCTGCTCTAGCTCTATCAGTAATTCAGTCAGTCTGTAGTGTCAGGCATTCAGTCAGTTTGCAGCCAATCCGGCGCACGTCAAGTTAGTATTTATGTAACCGCATTAGTATTCTGCATATCAAGAATTCTTAGGTAGAAATTTATTGCAGTCTTAAATGTATCAAAGTAGCTTCAAGTTGAAGTGATCTTAAGTCGGTGGTTATGCAATTCCTATATATAGAAGAATTTAATTGAGGATCAGAGAGAGATGTGTGAGGGAAGAAGAGAAGAAGTGAAGACCCGTGAAGTGTATAAAGAGCCCAAGCTCCGTGGAAGGTGAAACATCATCTCTATGTAATTCCGTCAAGTTGTTATGGTTTACTGCGGTAATATATAAGTCCATAGTTTTAGGTATTCATTCTCAAGAATGTTGAATATTGCATGTCGCACATCTTCTCCTGATTTACTTAAGTGAATGTTGTTTACATTTACTCTGTGTAAAAGAAATCAAGATTTCCAAATAGTTCACTGTAGTGAAAGTTCTATTTTAACAAGGAGTAACTTCGCATAAGATTCATAGGAAATGTCTTGGTTCTTATGTCCTAACAAGAAATATTTCAATATAAATTTTGTTAAAGAGATCTGCGAAGTTAAGTGTGATGCAGTAAAAAGGATTTGCGAAGTAATTGAGAAGTCTGCGAAGTCAAGTTCGCGAAGCTAAAGAACTGCGCATTTAAGCTAAGTTCAACTGCGCAGTAAAAGTTGAAATGCACAGCTAATCCGTGAAGAAAAGTGTTCGGAGAAATTAGAAGTTTAGTTTGCAAATTATATGCTAGGAGAAGCGAAGTCCTAAAGCATAAAAAAAGAAAATATTCATCTACTGGGCAGTTCATCTTTTTAACTACGTAGTGTGCTTTTCCCTTGATTTGGTATTAGAGATTGGTTTACGGAAAGTAGGAATTCTATTTATAAGGGAAAAGTGATTAAGAATGGCTTCCACTTCGGGTAATTTGCAAACTTCAATATTTTCTATTAAAAAATATGAATATTGGTCTCTAACTATGAAATCCTTGTTTATAGGCCAAGATGTATGGGAAATAGTGCAAAATGGCTATGTAGAACCAACAGATCTGACAACATAGAATAACCTCACACAAGCTGAGAAGGATGTCTTGAGGGAACAAAGGAAGACATATTGAAAGGCATTGTTCCACATACATCAAGCGACACATGAATCCATACTCCCAAGAGTAGCAGCAGCGACGTCGGCTAAGGAAGTGGGGGAGACACTAGAAACTTCCTATCAAGGGTTAAACAAGGTAAAGACTGCAAAACTACAAATTCTTAGAAGAGATTTTGAATCTCTATCAATAAAAGATACAGAGTCAATAGACTCATTCTATACTCGTGTTATTGGTTTGATTAATCAAATAAAGTCTCATGGAGAAAATCTAGGTGACCAAAGGGTTATTGAAAAGTTCTTAGAGTTCTTCCAAAGAAATTTGAATCTTTAGTTGTGACCCTAGAGGAAAACAAAGCTCTATCCCAATTTACTATTGATGAGTTGCAAGACTCATTACTCAATCATGAACATAGAATCAGCAGTTCAGATACATCACTGGAAGGTCCATTCACAGCACAGTCATCCATAAGTCGTGGAAGAGGCAGGGGAAGATCAAACTCTAGAGGTAGAGGAAGAAGTTCTTTCCGAGGAGGTCGCAACAACAATCCTGCACATGTCGCTAGTAGAGGTCAGAATTAGATCCCCAGTAAGCCAAGTGGACAAAGATATCATAAATAAAAAATTCAATGTCATTACTGTAAGAATTTTGGACACTTCGCATATGAATGCAGGAAGAAGCAGTATGACCAAGGAAAGCAAGTCCAAACACAGTCAAGCAACAACAACACTATGAACAACTCATTGTTCTTAGCATGTGCATATGCACTTGAATGTAATGTTGTCCAAGAAAGTCCAAATGACATATGGTATTTAGACTCGGGCTGTAGCAATCACATGACTGGTAATTTAAATCTATTTTCTAGTCTAGATAAATCAGTTCAAACTAATGTCACACTTGGAAATAATATTCAAGTCACCGTTTTGGGTAAGGGTACCGTTGATATTCTAACCAAACTGGGGGAGCAAAAATTTATGCCTGATTTTTATTATGTTCAAGGTTTGAAGCATAATTTGATGAGCATTGGACAACTGACGGAAAAAGGTTACAGAGTTCATATGATAGCAAAGTGTTGTCTAATCAAGCACATATATCCAAGCAATCAATTAATATCCGAAGTGCAGATGACAAGCAATCGATTGTTTCCTTTGAGGATAAGGCAAAACATAAAAGGAAAAACAAATCAAGTTGTTCATGAAAGACATAATGAAAATTCTGGAGCTACATTCAAAGCAGAAAGTAAAGAAGCAAACATTCACTGCGACAAGAAAGAAAAAGACAGTGAGAGGCAAGTAGCATTTCAATCAGAAATAAAGGATGAATCCTGGTTGTGGAACTTCATATTTGGACATATGAATTTTGGTCGAATAAAGCTACTACACATGAAGGACATGGTGAAAGGATTTTCACTGATCCAAAATCCAGAGAGAATTTGTGAAGGTTGTATTTTTGGAAAACAACATAGAGAGACCTTTCGAGTTGGAAAGTCATACAGAGCTCGCACACCACTTGAAATTGTGCACTCTTATATTTGTGGACTAATGCAAACACCGTCCATGGGAGGATGCACTTATATTTTAACATTTATTGATGATTTCACAAGAAAAAACTAGGGATATTTTCTAAAACACAAATCTAATGCGTTTGGTTGTTTTTAGTAGTTCAAGGCACTTGTGCAGAAGCAGAGTGGTTATAACATCAAGATATTAAGAATAGATAGAGGTGGTGAGTATGTTTCAAATGATTTCTTAAATTTTTGTAAAAATCATGGCATACAGAAGCAATTCACTCCGCGGTATACACCACAACACAATGGTATCTTATGCAAGGGCATCTAATCCCAAGAGAAATAGTCGGGCATGACCGACAGAAGATGCCCAGAGGACCATCGACAACCTCTAGGACAAAGGTCGATAGTCGACAGTGTAGTGAGTTGTGGGATTTACGACCACTGGTGTAGATGGTCGACACCTTAGACAGAGTGATGGAATGGTCAAAGGTGATACCGACCAAGGTGACGAAAGCAGTCGGGAGTTGATACTGGTGAAGACGGTTGGAATACTGGGAGGGCAGTCGATAGCAGGTGGTCAACAAGGATTGGTCGTGTCAGAGGCCAAGGAGAGTGACCACATGAGTCACATAAAGAGGTTGATTTCCTTCTTTTGAAGAAAGGGACAATTAGTCGAGATGGTCAGGAAATGAAAAAGAGTAGACTTCGGTCGGAGGTCCAACTCGCAATAAAGTTAAGGCTAGTTAGAGGACTAAACGAGGTGGTGGTGACACCGAAGTGGAGGATACCGACAATATCCGAAGTGGTCGAAGGATGAAGATGAAGAAGACCAAGGGGGATCAGAGGATCAATGATTAAGTCGCCAAGATGATTCGAAGCAGAAGTGAAACTGTCAAAAGAAGCCGCATCGACCAGAGTCAGGATGGTGAGTCGAAGTGCGAAAACTATTTCCGCGAAAGGAAAAAAAAAAGAGTAAAAGTAAAGTTTAGAATTGAGTAGAAGTAAAAAGTAAAAGTAAGAAGTGAAACCGCACATGGTTTTAAGGTGCACGTGGTTTTGTGAGAAGTGGGTTTGGTTTTATTCCCTAACAACAAACCAAAAGTGAGATTTGAACCTAGGTGGGGAAGGTAACAATCATTCCTCCCAACCACCCAATCCACACCATTTTTATTATCCTTCAACTCCAAAAACAATTATTATATTATTATTATCATTAATAATAATTATTATATTATATTTATTAATAATATTATAATTATTATCTTTTAATAATAATTATTATTATTTGGAAAAAAAATGGAGTCTCAGTGTTACAAAAGGGAAAGATTCTAGAAGACGCACTCAAAGGTAGTTGTTGACATACTAAAACTTGAAGTGATTATTCAAAGAAAGCCTATTATCATCGCTATTTGCCCAACCATCGAGCGAAATCATATTAACGTCAGCTTGGCAAATCAATTATCTTCCCCAGAACTAAGTATAATCGAAAAGAAAGATAAATGGGGTGAGAAGAAATATGCAATTAGGGACTTACAACTGGAAATTGATGAATATAAGTTCACATCCCAATTCAATGTTACAACTATTTATCTAAATAAAGTTGACATCATTCTTGGCTTATCTTGGATGGAAACATTGGAGACAATTATCTTAAATATGAAGAAAAAGTTTTTAACATTTTTGTATAAGAAGAAGCAAGTCACACTGCAGGATGTTGGAATGAAGTTAGATTCAAAAGTAGTGGCATCTAAAGACTTCAAGGATATTTCCATGGTCATTTCGCAAGAAAATCAAAAGATGCAGTCAGAATTCGACAAAATCGTCACAGATAAAGGAGAAGAGATCTCTCGTTTAAGAGATCATAATCAGAAACTGCTTCTTCAAATAAAAAAGATGAAGGATAAAGCACAACGGAATCAAAATCTATAAGAGGAGAATCGAGATCTTCAGAAGAAACTATTAGAAAACATTGACGAGAATGGTCACCTCAAGATGCACAAACAAGATCTAATGGATCAAATTCAGAAGCTTAAAGATGATCAGAAAGCACAAGAAGAAATGACCCGAAATCTTAAAAAAGAAAAAGACTCGTTAGACAATAAGTTGGAGCAAATTCAAAAGAGGACATCAAAGCCCTTGGACTCAAAAATCTACGTTGAGAAAAAAGAAGCAAATACAAATTCAGTCCTCGTCACAGTTCAGAAAGAAGACAATCTTGTAAAAAAACAAACAACAATAACTCCCTATCGACACCCCAACCATATAAACCAGTATCCTAAAAAGTGGGAATTGTCGAAAGATAACGGTACTAATGTTCTCAAAGCTCCTGACAACAGATCAATAGAGAATCCCAACAGTCGGCAACAAATCAATGTTGGCTGGATTGATCCGTCAACATATTGGAAGTTATGTTCTACACTTAGAAGTTCGTACTGACACGTTTCGTTAGCTACGACGTCACAAGGAACGGTGCGACAACGTTATAAGGCTTTGAGGACAAAGCCTTTCTAAGAGAGAGGCAATGTTATGAATAAAATAATAATAATAATAAACATCAACATATATGTATATATATAATAATAATAAATAATAATAATAATAATAATGATAATTAATAATGTCTTTCCGAAAAGACATGACTTTTAGTCAAAGGGTATTTCTGCCAAAGTATAAATAACAGACCCTCAATTGTAATTCATCATCTCATATCTTATCATTTTACATTTAATATAAAATTCCTATATGAATTTCTCATCTATGTCGTATTTACAGTGGATATTTTCTTAGAGCGAACTTTGTTCGTCTCAGAAGATTGGCTGTCAAATTCAATGAGTCAAATAGGAAATTATCCAAGTGTCTCGACAGGAAGAGCACCAACCTGGGGGCGAAACAACTTATAGTTTAGTTTAGTCGAAGGGAATACTGACAACTGAAAGGAGTTGAGGCCAGGACTGAGGATTGCTGCAAGTTGCACTGAGTTCAGTCTGATCGACGAGGATTCTGAGGGATGCGCGAAGTGTAATGAGCACTCTAGTTGAAGAGGATGCCGACAGAGGTGGTTGTGAAGAAGCTATGAAGACTGGTCAGTTGAAACCAGGTGCGTAGGTAGAAGATGTCGATAGGAGGTCGATAGGGTAGAGGTCGAGTGTCGACAGGGTAGAAGTTGAGTGTCGACATATTGTCTAACAATGACATCAACAGGTTTGCAGTGGAAGCCAAGCGTGGAGGAAGGGGAGAACTTGCGAACCGTGGAAGGAACAGAGAAGTGAAGCTGACGGGTAAGTCAAAGCTAAAAGAAGGAAGTATGGTCAAGATGTGACCGGTCACTGTAGCAGAGTCATAAAAGGTGCAGGAGTCAAGCAAAGTACTTAGCATTCGATCGTGGTTGTTGAGGAAATTGAAGCAGTGATGAAGGTGGTTGAAGACATTCCATATGTCGCCACAAGGGAAGGTTGTGTAGCATGGCTTGAGGGCGCTAACAGCCGTAGAGTTGCAGGTCTGCGTTATCAGAGAAGATCGGAAGATTGAGAGATGAAGAGTGTCTTGGGTGTTGGAGTGGACATCGGGATGCGTAGCAGTAGGGTAGAAAAGTAGTGCGAAGGCACAGAGGAGGGGATCGCTCATAGCTCATAGCTCATTCGTTCATGAGTTCTGTAGAAGCCCAAGAGGAGGAGAGGATCACACGCAGTGAGAAGAAACATGCTGAAGACATACCTTTTTGTATATTGTAAAAGGCTAAGGATGACTTGTTTCATAGTTTACTTTGTATTTGCACATTGTAATATTCATTCAGTTTAATAGAAGTAGCCGACTTCACTTAGTAGAACCTCATCGAGGCGACTTGCGTCAGTATCGCAAAGAGGAACAACAGAACCATTATAGAGATGGCGCGTAGTATGTTGGTAACCATGCATCTGTCAAATGAATACTGGGATGAAGCAGTGGAAACTACTGTTTATATCATGATCGATGTCCGACGAAGAGTGTGAAGAAAAAAGTTCCACAAGAAGCATCAACAGGTAGGAAACATAGTGTTTCGCATTCAAAATTTGTTGGTTGTGTAGCATACACACATGTTCCAGATGAGCTAAGAAGGAAATTAGATAATAAAGAACATAAATGCATTTTTATTGGGTATTCTGAAGACACAAAAGCATACATGTTTTATGATCTTGTCACCAGAAAAGTTATTATTAGTCGAGATGTCCAGTTTGTAGAAAATGAAGCATGGGATGGAACCATAGAGAAGAATGTTAAAATCGTGTCACATGTTGAACATGATGACATCGGAGAGGATGTTGTTGAGACTTTGCATGTGAATTCGAATGTCGCAACTCCATCTACTCCTAGGACTACGCAGCATGTTTCAGAACAAGGAAATATGACACAAGTCGCAGTTCAAGCAACTCCAACAAGCACACCAAGAGCACAACAAACTCCATCAAGCAGTTCGCGCAGTTCGATACCAGTAACTACGACAACGACAAGAACTTTGCGTGAGATATATGATATTGGTACACCTAATTCATTCTCATTTTTTGCATTATTTTCTCAAATTAATGATCCTCTAACATTTGAAGAAGCTGCCAAAGATAAATTTTTGGCACAAGACATGGATGAAGAAATAGAATGCATTGAGAAGAATCAAACATGGGAATTAGTTGATGTTCCTAAGGAAAAGGATGTGATAAGCGTGAAATGGATTTATAATACCAAGGAAGATACTTATGGAAATGTGTAGAAGCACAAGGAAAGATTGGTAGAAAGAGGACTCACACAGCAGCCTGGCATAGAATTCAATGAAACTTTTGCACCTGTAGTACGAATGGACACTATCATAATAGTTTTTACCATCGCAGCTCATAGGACATGGCTTGTTTATCAACTTGATGTTAAGTCTACATTTTTAAATGGTTATTTGGAGGAAGAAGTATATGTGGAGCAACCACAAGGATATGAAGCTCCAGGACAAGGACACAAAGTATACAAGCTGAAAAAGGCACTGTATGGTTTGAAGCAAGCTCCTAGAGCTTGGTACAATCGCATTGACTCTTACCTCATTCAGAATGGACTTGACAGAAGTGAATGTCAGCCAACACTGTACAAAAAAATCAACAAGCAAGGTAATAAGCTAATTGTCTTCCTATATGTAGATGATTTAATATTTACTGGTGATTTGGGGATAGAAGAATTTAGATCAGTCATGGAAAGTGAATTTGAAATGACTAATTTGGGGATTATGAAGTATTTTCTGGGCATTGAAGTCCAACAGACTGAAAAGGGTATATTTATATCTTAGTCAAAGTATGCAAGTGATGTCTTGAATAGATTTAAGATGTTAAATTGTAAGACAGCTCCAACACCAGTGATAACAGGTTTGAAATTGAGCAAGGATGATGATGGACCCAATGTAGATCCTACGCTGTTTAAAAGGCTTGTTGGAAGCCTTATGTATCTTACAACAACAAGGTGAGATATCATGTATGGAGTCAGTTTAATCTCAAGATTCATGGAGTCACCAAAAGAATCTCATTGGAAAGCAGGTAAAAAAATTTTGAGGTATGTAAGTGGAACAAAAGACTTTGATATTTTGTATTCAACCTCAGAAAATTTCAAACTCATTGGATACACTGACAGTGAAAATGGAGGCAACATAGACGATAGAAAAAAGCACATCTGGGAATACATTTCATTTAGGAATAGGTGTTGTATCATGGGCTTCAAAGAAACAACCCATAGTAACTCTTTCTTCAGCAGAAGGAGAGTATGTTGAAGCTACAAGCGCTACATGTCAATCCGTTTGGATGCAAGGGATGTTAAGTGATCTATCGCAAAACCAACAAGAACCCACAGTCATTTACTGTGAAAACAACTCAGCTATCACACTTTCAAAGAATCATGTGTTCCACAAGAGAACCAAGCACATCGACACAAGGTATCATTTTATCAGAGAATTTGTAAACAACAAAGAAATATGTTTAGAATTTTGCAGGTCTGAAGATCAAGTAGCAGACATATTTACCAAACCATTGGAAAAGGACCCATTTCAATATCTGCGAAGTTGTTTGGGAGTGACAAGTTCTGCGCAGTGAACTTCGTTATACACAGAGCATGTTTCAGCTCTGAAATTTTTGCTCAATGATCCCCATCCGCTCATAATTAAGGAGGGGTGTTGGAGAAATGTAAATAAGAGTTGATAGTGTATCTAGTCTGCGCCGGCTCTGTAAATAAGTCAGTCAATCTGTAGTGTCAGTCTGCAGGGTCACACACTCAGTCTGTTTGAAGTCAATTCAGTACACGTCAAGTTAGTATTTATGTAACTGCGTTAGTATTCTGGATATCAAGAATTCTTAGGTAGAAATTTATTACAGTCTTAAATGTATCAGAGTAGCGTCAAGTTGAAGCGATCTTAAGTTCGTGGTTATGCAATTCCTATATATAGAAGACGTTAATTGAGTATCAGAGAGAGATGTGTGAGGTAAGAAGAGAAGAAGTGAAGACCGGTGAAGTGTATGAAGAGCCCAATCTCTATGGAAGGTAAAATATCATCTATGTGTAATTCTGTCAAGTTGTTATGGTTTACTACCGTAATATATAAGTCCATAGTTTTAGATATTCATTCTTAAGAATGTTGAATATTGCATGTCACACATCTTCTCTAGATTTACCGTGAATGGCGTTTACATTTATTGTGTGTAAAATAAATCAAGATTTCCAAATAGTTCACCGTGGTGAAAGTTCTATTTTAACAAGGAGTAACTGTGCATAAGTTTCATAGTAAATGTTTTGGTTCTTATGTCCTAACAATAAATATTTCAATATAAATTTTGTTTAAGAGATCCGCAAAGTTAAGTGTAACGCCCAGTAAAAAGGATTTGCGAAGTAATTGAGAAGTCTGCGAAGTCAAGTTCACAAAGTTAAAGAAATGCGCATTTAAGCTAAATTCAACTGCGCAGTAAAACTTGAAATGCCCAGTTAATCTCCGCACAGTTAATCCATGAAGAAAAGTGTTCGGAAAAATTAGAAGTTTACTTTGCAAAGTATATGCTAGGAGAAGCTAAGTCCTAAAGCATAGAAAAAGAAAAAAATCATCTATTGGGCAGTTCATCTTTTTAACTGTGCGGTGTGCTTTTCCCTTGATGTCCGTCATCGCATTTTTGTTTGTTTACTTGGATGTTGCCCGCTAGGGAACCAATGCTGGCTGGTTTAAGAATTTGTGTCAAATAAAAACCTTCACAGGTATTTGTTTGGTCTATTGCTGGTTGTTGTTGTAGTATTATAGTAAGCATGAAAATCTAAAATAGAGGGAAAAAATATCATATGCATATTCAACAAACAAGAAGTAACGTAGAGAATCTAACCTTGTCTTCCTTGTCATTTATTCGTTCTCCTTTTATCTTTGGTGCTGGTATTTTATCCTCGACTGAAAAAAAGACTATATGTTTGTTTGTCCTTCAACTGAATTTAAGAAGCTCAGCTCCTTCCATGTGGCTTCACATATTCTTCCAATAATCCTCCGTGCAAACTTTTCCTTTTTTTCTGATGTAACCAACCTCCCTGCAAACTTCTGCAACTCCACCATGAACCAAAGGTAATTCATTTGCATGGTGTTATCGTATTTGAGTCTTATTTTTTATGATTATGAATAGACGTATTAACACAACCATATTTATGATATAGGTGTATTTGAGTCATTTTCCACCTTTTAATAATGGTAATATTTGTTTAAATAAATTTTGCGAGTATATTTATTTTGCATAGAATGTAATCTAGATTGTTGTGAGATCTTTCTCTTTCTGTAGAATGTAATATAGTTGGTTCCAAGATATTCCTAGTTTCTCCCATTAATGGCTAACGTCGATTGCAATGGGTAATGTGTGGTGCATACAGGATTCAATGTTGAAATCTAAACGAAGGCTAGATGTTTCAGGTACCTACCTAATATTGATTTGGTAAAACATACAAACATTTTATATGGTCAACAAATTTCTGGTAAATGTAATTGTCAAACATTTTAATTCATTAAGTAGCCATAGGTATCAATTACAAACACATGTTAACAAATATGAGGCCAAATCAATTTCATTTCCACTCTTTACTAATTTCTGGTAAATGTAATTAGTTAGTGACGATATAATTGATAAAGTTTGCAATACACAGAACATAAAGAGCATAAACACAAAGGGCATATAGATTGCCTTCCCATTATTAAACACACATATATATAGTTTCACATAACTCCAAAACCACTGGCTAATACTATGGGCCAGTGTATACCATGGGCCGACTAATGGCCTAGTCAACAACTAACTCAACTAACTTAGGACCATTGACTCAACTAACTAACCAACTGAGGACCATTGAGATTACAACTCTTAACACACCCCCTTAATCTCAAGTGGGATGGTGTGGTCAGCACTATCAATGTCTAAGTGTTGTTCCTGTTGGTCTATCTCTCAGATAGGCATACATTTCATTCAAACAAACTTAATCTTTACTTTCTTCCTTGATGTGTACTTGGACTCCTTCTTCTTTTTCTTCTTGAACTTGATGCTAAGTAGGTGTTCTTCAACATCTTCTTTGTATTTTGCACAATAAACAATGTTATTGCTTTTCATTTGTCCTAGAACATAGTGCAAGTCTTCTTGTTCTTCTGTTTCAACATATTGTATGTTGTTTCCATTTTATCTGCACACTCAAAATTTCTGTCAGAAAAAAGATGAATATATTTCAACTCTTCTTGGAGAGAAATCGCATCTTTCTCTTCTCTTGTTTCAATGATTTTCAACTCTTCTTCATCTTCCTCTTTTGGTGTTTCAATGGCAGCTACATCATCATTCTCATTATTTGTAGTAGCTTGTACCCAATGTGCATCCTTCACTACTTCCTCAAAATCTGTGGGTTGACAAGAAAACAGAGCATACTCACACTGCTCATCAATAATGGGAGTTTTCTCATATAGCTCCCTCAAACTTATGGCTTGTTGGTTCTTTGATGAACTATCTGCTAGTGCAACTTCTATGCTACTATCAACTGTCTCTTTTTCTGAGAGACTATCACTACTGCTATCAACTGCCTCTTTCTGTGAGAGACTATCACTCATGTCTCTAGAGAATTCTACATTGACAAGTTTGTTCTCACTGTCATCAGCAAATAGAGCTAGATCAACAAGTTTTGCTGATCTTACTTGATCATTGGATGCATCATAAACATAATCTTCTTGGTTGTCTTCCACTTCACTATGGGATTCCTAGTGCTTTGCATCGCTTGCAAAGTCAACTGGTTCCTCTTCACTGAACTCTGCTTCATCCTCTTCAGGTTCCTCTTCAAACAACTCTACTTCATCTTCTTCTACATCAGGTTCCCCTTCACTGAACTGTGCTTCATCTTCTTCTATTTTAGGTTTCTCTTCAGTAAACTCCGCTTTCAATATATCCCAAGCTTCTTTGGGAGTAGAAGCATCTGAAATGTTTTGAAAGATGGAATAATCTATACCATTTTGTATGATACTTAAAGAAACAACTTGATTCTTTCCTTTTGATACTCTATCAAATTATCAAATGCTTCTAGATCACTAGGATCCACTTCAGCTACAAGATGCCATAGATCTTGTGACCTTAACTGATCCCTAATTTTTAATGCCCATAAATCATAATTTTCGTCGTCAAAGGTTTTCCAAGAAACTATTGAAATTAACAGATTTCTTACCTCTTCGATTTCTTTTGGTATCTCTTCTAGCACCATCTTTGATCTTCTTGGTTTTCTCCAATATCAGTGGTCCTTCAGACTTCAGATCTTCTCGGAAACTCAAGATCTTCTCCGCCCTTTTCTACATAGGCTTTTCTTGGATTTACCTCTATAAGACTCGATCTTCTGCCATCAATGCTGGAACGTTGTCCAATATTTTGGCTCAGCGTCAGCCATACTTTCGCTCAAAACTGGATCTGAACAATGCTCGTCTTGCCATTCAGCATTGGACCTGAGATAAGATTCATGTTTAGGCTTTTCATGGATTATGACAACTGTTAAAATCACCGTCGCAGGATTCTAACTGACACAGGGTGCTAATAGAGTGCACAGGACAAAATTTATCTAAGTAAAAGCAAATCGTCGCACTTTTCCTTCTAGCAAGGTGAGACAGTGTCGCAGTTTGTCTTCAGGAAAGGTGAGACACTACCGCAGCCTGTCTTCAATCAAGGTGTGACACCATTACAGTTTTGCTTTAGGCAGGGTGAGACATTGCAGTTTTCCTTCAGGAAGGGTGCGACAGCCTCTTTTCAGGGATTTTTTTGAGATACCCATCCCCGAAAAAAAATAAAAAAATTCGTCAATTTTTTTTTTAAATTTGTCATGGCCCGAGTGTTCTGTCTCCATCCCGTGCTGCAACTTCCAGCCGTGTGTGTGTGCTCTCCAGCTTCTGAAAAGGCTTACCCAAAAACAAGATCTAAAAATCAGGCCGTTAGCTCTGATACCATGATAAAATTTGCAATACACATAAAGAGCAGAAACACAAAGGGCATATAGATTTCCTTCTCATTATTAAACACACATATATATAGTTTCACATAACACCAAAAAGACTAGCTAATACTATGGGCGAGTATACAGCATCGGTCGAATAATGACCTAGTCAACAACTAACTCAACTAACTTAGGACCATTGACTCAACTAACTAACCAACTTAGCACCATTGAGATTACAACTCTTAACAATAATACACATTTTTTTTAAAAGTTGAATAGATCAATCAAATGTACAATAATATAGCAAACCTGTGGTCTAAGGAATTAAAATGCTGTGTGATTGCACTCGTATCCAGAGCAGCTCATTCCTCCATGAAAGATTATTTAATGTGGATCATGAGTCCAAGAAGCTGCATAATATTGCTTTCACTTTAAGCATTCAACCTTTAAGTGGACCCACAACAAACTTATGCAAACTCCACATTCCATTTTTGGAAGCCAAAGGCCAAAGAGTCTCACCATTTTTTAAATCCCTTTGTGATAAGATTTCTTCATGACTGTCCACAATGGAGAATGAAGAGGAGGACACTACACCATCTAATTCTATCATTTCTACTGGAAACTCCGACATCCAGACCATAAATGAGTCTATATGAAAGGGAAGATCAGTGTTGGTTGTGGGGCATTATTGTTAAAATATGCAGAGACACAGAATAGAGCAGAAACATAAACGGGCATATTGATTGCCTTGGCATATTGATTTCCTTTTGATTATTAAGCACACATATATATAGTTTAACATAAGACCAAAACCACTGGATAATATTATGGGCCAGTGTAAACCATAGGTCAACAAATGACCTAACTCAACTAACTTGGTACCATTGACTCAACTAACTAACCAACTTAGGACCATTGAGATTACAACTCTTAACACACCCCCTTAATCTCAAGTGGGATGGTGTGGTTAGCACTATCAATGACTAAGTGTTGTGCCTGCTGGTCTATGTCTCAGCTAGGCATACATTGAATTCAAATAAACTTAAGCTTTACTTTCTTCCTTGATGTGTACTTGGACTGCTTCTTCTTTGTCTTCTTGAACTTGATGCTAAGTAGGTTTTCTTCAACATTTTTTTTGTCTTCTGCACAATAAACAATGTTATTGCTTTTCGTTGGTCCTAGAACATAGTGCAAGTCTTCTTCTTCTTATGTTTCAACATACTGTATGTTGTTGTCCATTTTACCTGCACACTTAAAAATTTTGTCAGAAAAAGGATACATATATTTCAGCTCTTCTTGGATAGCATTCACATCTTCTTCTTCTTCTGTTTCAACAGTAGCTACATCATCATTCTCAATGCTTGTTGCATATTTTGCACAATGTGCATCCTTCACTGCTTCTTCAAAAACTATGGGCTGACAAGGAAACAGAACATACTCATACTGCTCATCAATAATGGGAGTCTTCTCATATAGCTCCCTCAAACTTCTAGTTTTCTGGTTCTGTGATGAACTGGCTGCTGCAACTTCTATGATGCTATCAACTGTCTCTTTATCTGAGAGACTATCATTGCTGCTATCAACTGTCTCTTTCTCTAAGAGACTTTCACTCACGTCACTGGGGACGACTGCATTGACAGGTTTGATTTCACTGTCATCAGTAAATAGAGCTAGATCAATAATCTTTGTTAAACTTACTTGATCATTGACTGCATCATAAACACAGTCTTCTTGGTTGTCTTCCACTTCACTATGGGATTCTGGGTGCTTTGCATGGCTTGCAAAGTCAACTGGTTCTTCTCCACTGAACTCTGCTTCATCTTCTTTTGGTTCCTCTTCACTGAACTTTGCTTCATCTTATTCTATTTTAGGTTCTTCTTCACTGAACTCTGTTGCATCTTCTTCTACATCAGGTTCTTCTTCACTGAACTCTACTTTCAATATATCCCAAGCTTCTTTAGGAGTAGAAGCATCTAAAATGTTATGAAATATGGAATAATCTTACCATTTTGTATGATACTTAAGGCAACAACTTGCCTTCTTTCCTTTTGATACTATGTCAAATTCTAAAATGCAGCTAGATCTATAGGATCATTCTCAGCTACAAAATGCCACAGATCTTGTGACCTTAACAGATCCCTAATTTTTAATGACCATAAATCATAATTGTCTCCATCAAAGGTTTTCCATGAAACTATTGAGGTTAACAGATTTCTTACCTCTTCGATTTCTTCTGGTAGCTCTTCTACCACCATCTTTGATCTTCCTTGTTTTCTTCAAGATCAATGTTCCTTCAGTCTTCAGATCTGCTCTACCCTTTTTCTAACAAAGGGTCTTCTTGGATCGTTCTCTGCAAGACTCGATCTTCTACAATCAAAGTTGGAACGTTGTCGAATATTTTGGCTCAACGTCAGCAATACCTTCTCTTTAAAAACTAGATCTGCTCCGAGATCTGGCCGTTCAGCATTGGATCTGAGATCGGCTTCATGTTGAAGCTTGCCATGGAGTATGACAGCTGTTAAACTGATCGTCGCACTTTACTAACTGACACAGTGCATTGAGGGGTGCGACAGAAAAAATCCTACAAGTCCAAGGCTGATCATCGCACTTTTCCACTGAGCAAGCTTGCGACGATCGTCGCACTTTTCCTTCAGCCAAGGTGCGACACCATCGCACTTTTCCTTCAGGTAGGGTGAGACGTCGCACTTTTCCTTCGGGCAGGGTATGACAGCCTCCCTCAGGGCCAATTTTTTTTTTTTTTTTCGTGGGAAAAAAAAAATGTTACCTTGTCATGGCCCGAGTGTTTCTCTTTGTCCGTGCTTCAACTTTTAGTTATGCGTGTGTGCTCTCCAGCTTCTGAAAAGGCTTACCCAAAAACAAGATCGTGTGTGCTTTCCACTATGTGAAAAGGCTTACCCAACAGCAACAATTATGGATCACGCCATACGCTCTAATACCATGTTAAAATATGCAGAGACACATAATAGAGGAGAAACATAAACGGGCATATTGATTGCCTGGGCATATTGATTGCCTTCTGATTATTAAGCACACATATATATAGTTTAACATAAGACCAAAACCACTGGCTAATACTATGAGCCAGTGTAAACCATGGGTCAACAAATGACCTAACTCAACTAACTTAGGACCATTGACTCAACTAACTAACCAACTTAGGACCATTTAGATTACAACTCTTAACAATTATATCAACTATTTCAGGCATGCCTTTGAGTGATAGAATTCAGAAAATGTGGGAATGGTAGGCGATTTTCAAATGGATCAATAACTGAAAAGGAAATAGATAGCATGGATTAACGTCATGATAAATGAAAAGATTCAGTTTTCTTAATAATCATTAATAAGTTAATTTTTAAAATCTAAATCCTCCATTTATAAACACTTCCAATGTGGTCCATATTTTTTCAATCATGTCCATAAATAATAGATAAATAATAAATATGTATTAAAATTTATAAACAATTCTAATCATGTCCATATTCTTTCAATCATGTCCATAAATAATAGATATATATAAAACAATTGGAAGAATGTGGCCCTCGCTCTATTCTCTGCGTAGCCAAATTTACTTCATCATATCTCAAACTCACAAGATCCTCGAAATCATCCAAGCTTCCCATGCAGCTGGCTTGTGTAATATTCCGCCATATCCATTGTATTTTAAGTTCTTATAGGATAAACATGGGTAAAATTAGTGACATTTGAATAGGAATGATTATCGCTCCATGCTGTTATTATAGAGGAAGCTGTGAACAATGAATATTTGATCAGATTGTATTTTCATTTTCATTAAAATCATGATCTCTGAGTGACAGTGTTTTAAATTTTACCTTTCAATGAGTGGCACGTATCAACAAAATTGGGGATGGTGGTAATACATCCAAAAGAGTGTTAATGGAAAAGCTCGGCGCTTCATGACCAGGTAATGCAATCCACTAGTCTATTAATAAGTGATCACATCTTCACGGTTTTGTGGTATTATAAGTTTGATCTTGGACCTACAGACTCGGTGATGTAAAAGCTATTGGCAGTCGTTAATTCCTTCACTGCCACATTCTCGAAAAAAAAACCACCGCCCTGTTGAGTGACCGCCGGAATGCAAGGAAAACCACTGCCACACCCTTTTGATTATGTCTTGCTGTCACGGTTTCATATGGGCAGCACACCACAGTGATTTCTGAAGAAGCATAGAGTCGTTTTTTACTAGTCATTCACTGATCTATTTTAGTTGGTCAGATGTTAAAGGAGCAGCGTGGGACATCACCGTTGCAACACAGACATTGACTTGCTCTGCTGCAGCTTGTCAAAGATCGAAGGGGCATCCAACATTCCTATTGCAGCACATGAAAGGGCAAAGAACTAATAAAATTCTGAACAGTAAATTTTGGTGCAGCGAAAGGTCAAGTTGAATTAAATGACCGACTATATTTTCTGTTGTATAAATAACGATGTAGTATTGGTTTTGTAATAGAGTGAAATAGAGAGAAATGGAAAAAATAGAGTGGAATACAATGTTTAGTTAAACCCATAATTTTTCTATGTGTTTCTATTACACTCTGTTGTTTGAGTTTGAAAACTCATATTTATTTCTGAATTTGTTTTTTGTTGTAGCATGGTAATTATCTCAGCTAGAATGTTTAGTTTTGCTTAGCAAGTTAGATTTTAGAATTTGCAGAAACAGAGTATAGAGATGTTAAATCTGTTTGATTGTTGAAACAGAGTATGCTGAAACAGTCAAGTGTTATGAATGCAGGGGTTATCTAAACATAGCCGAAACAGTCTTGTAGTTTACTGTTAGCTGAAACAGTCCTGTAGAATACAGTCAGCTCTTAATGTTTGTTGTGACTTTGCTGAATATTGCAGTCAGCGGTTACAGTCAAGAGACAGTGCTGTAAGTGAAAATTTGTGAGCTTAGTGATCTGTGTGTGTTGTTGAAAATAAGAGCAATGCCTCCCTTCCTTCCCTCAAAAGCCTGATAGGAGCTATGATTTATGTGAGTAGAAGTAATCCTGAGCAGAGAATATGAAATTAGTTTGTTTTATTAGGGTTTATATCAGTAGTAAATAGCTTATTTTTCTTCTTGTTCATACTTTCGTTGGAGTTAATGCTTGATTTTCATAATATCAAGTGTGTGAATATGTGTTTCTACTTCATTCCTTACGATTCGGAAGAGATTGAATAACATAAATTCCCATCATGGTATGAGAGGTGATTGTATAACCTATGCTTGATTGGCTGCCACCAAAAAGGGAAGAGCCCCATGGGTTATAACTGCCAGAGACTTCTCTAGCGGGCGGGTCTCCTTTGAGGCATCTGTAGCTCTCACTGTCGATCTGTATGAAGTCGTCGCTATGTTGTAAACCAAATTGAAGTGAACAGACTCCAATCAAATGGAAATGAAGACCTTCTTTTGTTGTTGTTACCTTGCATCTCTGTCATGTCATTTGTTGATGTGCTCCATCAAGCTCAAGTCGAACAACTGATTAAAGACCTGTGCCGATTTCAGAGAGTGTAAATCCATGTTTCAATTTCAGAGGAGCATACCCTTTCTAGGAAGGTGCAAAATCATTATTAGAAGAGAATCACAACACCAGTCTTATAAGTTTATTTATTTGTTTTGTTTCGTTAGTGAAGAGTTTAGATACATAATTCTAATTGAACATGGATTTCACACATATAGATAAATTTAACGGGTTCAATTTTCATTCTTAGGGATAATAATTTTCATACTTCAAAAAATACAAATGCAGTTGATGAATAACAATTTATGGGTCATAGTGAAAGGTAAGGAAGTAACGCCTACAAATGCTATGTAGAGATGACAAATCCAAGTTGATTATTGGTGTTGCTTTGTTAAACTCACAACTACATCAAGTTTACCATGCAAATTCATTTAAAGAAATATGGAAAGTGTTAAATAAGTTGTTTAGTGCAAAGGATCTGACTGCAAAATTTTCATTGGAATTGCAACTATTTGGCCTTAAAATATATTATGAGACTACTATGCTTAATGACATAAATAATTTGAATTCAGGACAATTAATAAAGATTGGTGTTACCAAATCAAAAGCAGTTTTGTTAGATAGTCCACCATAAAGTTATAACGATGAGATGATATCATTCCTTTTGACTTAAGAAAAGAGGTTAAATACAGAAGATATAGAAGGTGATACACAACATGGGGCTACATGTTATGAAATGAATAATTGTAGCCGATAATGTAGAGACAAAAGGGAGGGAGAAAGAAGATGGGTCATACAACCTGGTACAGATTTCAAGCTAATGATGTTTTCAAAGAAAACCACATAGAGGGAATATAGCCATCCATGAACATGAGCATCCACCAGATTCTAACAATGGTGGTGGTTTTAATGAAGAATTGGAATCTTTCACTCTATAAGAGGCCTACACTTTGAAGATAGAAAATGATTTAAGGGAGTTGAAGCTGAGCAAGCCAATGAAGCTAATATAAGGCACACGTTTCCCTTGAAGGACCTGCAAGTCCCATAAAAGAGCTTGTTACTATATCCGATCTTGCACACTCAAAAGTTTATACTTCTACCATATCTTAGGGACCTCTAAGCATTGTGAGTTTTGGAGATGGTGGCAGGATTTGGCTCTCCATTTCATGCAGTTTGCTCTTTCTTCTTCACTTTTAGGATGTCTTAAGGCCTATGGCCTTAGAGAACAACGAATTAGTAGCTGTGAAATGTAAGCTGGGGGTAAGTTTATTTCCCCTTTGAGTGATAGGAAAAAACTTTGCATTTGAATCCTTAAAGCCTCGAGTTTCTTTAATTTGTTTGAAGCATAAAACAAATTTTCCTTAAGGTAGTTTCATTCATAGGTTGAAAGGAATAATGAGAGGAGATTGAGATAACTTCCATCTTTATCTATATTTTTAATGCCAATGTTAAGTTATCTTGACATCCTATTCTAGCATTTAAATGACAAATTATTCACAAATCAGAATCTATATTTTTAATGCCAATGTTAAGTTATCTGGACCTCCTATTCTAGCATTTAAATGACAGCTTATTCTTTTTAGGTAGGAACATGAAAACCAAACCAAATAGAACACGTTACAAAGAAACATGAAAACCAAACCAAATAGATCACTCTACAAATGCAATGTGAGAAACGAACAAATGGTGACTTATGGTTTGATTAAATGATAAGCCTAAGTTCTGAAAAGTAGTGTACAAAAGAGCTGACATAATCTACTTAATTCTCTCCCAAAGTAGGTCAATGGAAATAAAAAATACTATGTGCAGTCAAGTATATCAAGGTGGCCTTGTATGATATTACACATCTCAAGCATCCACTGAATGTATTATAGGTAGAAACTTGGCAACTGCATCCATTGAAAGTATGATAGGAAGAAAGTGGGCAACTTGCCATCTTTTCGCAATTTTTATTTCTCAATTGTAAATAGAAAATTATAGAATGAGTAGATCATTATTCTTCTCTTAAATTGGCATGAGTTTAATACAAAAAATAGTTGTCTCTTAAATTGGCATGAGTTCAATACAAAAAATATCATATACAATGTATATTTAGCATCCTACACAATTCATGATTGGAGATACTATTATTTCCGGTCCAAAAGCTTTTATTTCATTTGGAATACCTTAAAGCTGCAAATTTCTCATTTTTGAACTGCGAGCCAATCTTCCATTCAAGTTTACAATTGGAGAATATATATTTTAAGCACTTTTTAAAACTTCATACCATTGTAAAAACAAGCTAGTAAATCAAATTAGCTAAATACAGATTCTTATATAAAGATACGAACTAAATCCTTATTATAAATACCTACCCAATTTTGTCCAATTTTTCAAAACAATCTGAATAGGTTTTGTATAATAACATTGTATTATATGGATTAAGGTTGTATCTTTTGACTTCAATCTAATTCCAAAAAACCTTAATAATACAAAAATATTTAAAAACTCTAAAAATAAAGAGCTCCAAGATGAATTATCAAAATAACAAACCTTGATCTAAGAGTTTGGAAAAAATAAGTATATCAAAATAAAACTTTACCTTGTTTTTAAATAATTTCACTAAATGTTAACTCCAATTTTTCCCAAACCAACCATAAATCCATCGCTTCTTTTTAATCATAAAATCTAAATTTGCGTTATGGCATTGTCTATTTGTGGGAGAACCATGAGAACCATTCAATGAGCACGTTGTAAATAATGTGAGAGACGTGTTGGGTAAGGGAAGAGCTAAACATTAGTTGGTTGGATGTTTTCCATGTAATCACCATGCAGACCAAGACTTATTTACTCCATTAGAATTTCCAACCCAATAAAAAAAGTGAAATCATTCAATAGCTTTTTCCAAAAATATAATAAATATTTTTCCAAAATATTGGTTAAAATTTAGCTTTTTCCAAAAATAAAATAAATATTTTTCCAAAACATTGGTTAAAATTTTACGGAGTCAACCTTATTAAAATAAAATCAAAATCTAACGGTTAAAATATTATTTCTTCTTAATAAGGACCAGTAAATAATATTGACTTATTTATATGTTTTCTTTGAAATGAGAAGCTCTTCTCTTAAAACATAAAAGACTATTGGAATATCAAAATTAAGGTTTTGTAGGTGACTCTTAACCACAAAAATGTGTCACCTTTCACGCAGCCTTTATAATCACTAAATGCCATTGGTATTTATAATCACTAAATGATGGTGGCTAACTTGATGATGATGCTTATTTTTCAAAATAACAATGCACATGTCTCTTGAAATCCGTTATACTTTATTGAAAAGTTTATAATGTTTGAATTTTTTTAAAGATGTTGGAGAAGAGGTTAATGTTTAACTATATTCTTAAATTTTTATGATTTTTATAACTTGGTATAAATTTGAAGCTTTGTTTCAATTTTCCTTCTTGTTTTATAATTCGTAAATATATGTATATACATAATACATAATTAATTTTTTTTATGATCTATAAATATATCTATGTACATAATGATTGTGAAATATTTGTATAAACAATACTCATAAATAAATTTTATATAAGACTTTTTGAAAGATAGATTTGCGATATAACCTATTGGTTCCAATATTAGCTTTGTTGCGTAGATCCAAGGTGAGAGGCTGGATGAGTGAATCTGAAATGTCTAAATTTACTGAAGCTTTGAATTTACTTAATTTATATATAAATATGATATATAATGGTAATATGCTATTTAATAATTTTTAGAGAATGATAATATGCTATTTAATTTTAATTTTCTTTCTTATATATAATGATAATATGCCACTCAATGATTTGATTTCTAGACAATGATAATATAATGATATAATGTTATTTAATTTTAAATTTCTTTATGATCATCTACGAATTTAGAATGTGTCATATATGTGTTATATGTAATATTGGACTTGCTGTATAACTAATTGTGAATATTAGCTCTTGAAATTATACACTTATATGAATTCTAAACTTGCACATGCCTATATATTCAATTATTTTGGATTATGAAATTATATATTGAATCCAAATATTTAATTATTTAAAAATTGTTGGTTTAAATAGACAAATAGGTTGAGTTTAAAAATGCTCATATAGTTTTCATTGTGAAGATCCCGTTGATTATTTTTTTGAGAAAATGAAGAACAAGATTGTTCAGTTACTCCCAGATTCTTCATATTGACACAGGAGCATTAGGGCCATCCGATCAAGTATCGGGATGAATTTTAATTGTTAGATCAAAGTCAAGAAAACCGTAGTGCTAAGCCCAATGGATCGGGGCATCGATAATGCGTGAATGACAAGCAAAGGGTGACATCTGGGAGCATCGTAGAGAATATATCGATGTTCGGAGTTGCAAAAGTGCACACTTCGGGAAGGCTGACGAGCAAAAGGTTGATCGCCACGAGAGCATCAACTGTTGTCCATCGGAAATATATAACTTTCGACTGACTCACTTATTTTGAAAACTGAAAATGATTTGCACAAGTATACTGAAAGACCTAATCATTAAAAAGAAATTAAAATTGATTTTGCTAAGATTATGATAGTGGGGTCTAAAGCTAGATCTTGTCTTCTTAGGGTTTTCCTCACTTCCTTAATTTAAAAAAAATATATAAAATTAGCTTGGAAAATTTTGGAAAATAGCTTTGCACTAGGTCAGAGTGTTATCTACAACCCTACATATTTTTTTTTACAAATTTAGACAGTTTACATACCAAACAGAAGGCCTAAATAAATTACATACCAATCTTAAAAGAATGTCATTTTTGGTAGTTATACCTATTTTCCATAAATAAAAGTTATATATTATGGAAGGTGATCCTATTCTCTAAGTTTCATGTGTAAGTGCCTCTAAAAATTCATTTTAATGGCTGATTTCTATTTTCTAGGAATTCCATTACAACTAAAGCCATCATGAGTGGGTATCATTACCTTGCACCAACCTATAAGTAAAAGATCAAACTAAATGTTCTAGATTTTCTATTTTTGTTTTGTTTTATCTCCTTGATTTTGGTCTTCTTAGATAAAACTCTTTCTATGTTATAACATCATAAACATACTATAATAGTGACACACGCATAATGAAACAATAATGCAAAATGCATGTGAAATAATTCATTAATATCACAAATATAAAATATGAACAACGATTATGTCATTAATATCCAATTATTAAGAAGTTATAATTGTTCTAACCAATTTTCCTCCTTTGTATATGTACAAATTATATTGCTACCATGAAAAAATGGACTTTGAAGTCAAACCATAGCCTTCAAAAATGTTGTTATCAAATTTGATGCTCTTCATGTTACCCATAAGCTTTAACAACTTGTGTTATCTAAATTTTAAACACAAATTTGGTTTTCTTAATGTTAGCCATCAGTTTTAACAACTGATTTAAATATTTATGAAAGTGTAATTTAGAAACAATTGTGGAAGGATATGGAATTATATTTCTAGAAATAATAGATGATAAATCTTCTAAGTATTAACAATAAAAGTAAGCAATGAAAATTAAAAAAATTATATATAATTTAGTAAAAATATTCTTTATTTTTATTTATTATTGGACTGTCAAGGAGTGTAGCATAATGGTTTAGTTACAAAATCTAACCTATCAGATATAACCCGTATACCATACTTTGAATAAAAGAGGAATGCCAAATTATATTGTACAACAAACAGTGCAGTATAATGGTTTAATTACAAGATCTAACCTCTCAGATATAATTCCTATACCATACTTTGAATAAAATTGGAATGCCAAATTATATTTGACAATAAACAACTGTAAGTTTAATTCTCATAATGGAGAAAGAGCTGTAAATTCAAACAATCTTAATGAATGCCATACAATAAATTTTGGAATACGTACACTAGTGCCAATTCATTTTTAATTAGATGTTCAACTGCGCTCACACGAGATACTTTACTACCGGACCTGCATAGTGGAATCACTACCAAAAAAAGCAAATACCATATAATAAAATCACTCCCTTCTTTAAGTGCTTTCTTGAAAACAAATACCAGATACTAAAATCACTCACTTCTTTAAGTATTTGCTAAGAGAGTACTACGATTTTAATCATTTTTAATCATTCTGGCTTGATACAACTCTGCACTCACATTTTTCACATTTCAAGAAACGACAATGATAAAGGAAATGCAGGTAAAAACTTTCACAACATTAGTATTATATATCAAAAACTTGTTTAACATTATTATTATTTATTAATATAGAAAGAAAAAGATGTAAATAATTAAGCAGCACAGGTGACAGAAGTGACTGTAAGTGGGTAACTGAAGCTGTTGGCATAGCCGAAGGAGACAATTTTTCCAGCGGCCAACTTTTGGCCGTCATTGACCAAGCAATCTCCTATTGCCAATCTTCTGAATAATTTAGGGTTTACTGCTATTGCTGATGCGAAATTGCCACAGTTGACGTGGATGTTTGATATTGCACAGCCAGATCTACATTGGTTGAGAATTTCCACGTTAAAAACAGGGATACCGGTTGACAATCCAGTGTTCTTCTGGTTTATTGAAATGTCTCCCTTGGAGCATGTCTGAATGGTCAATTCTCCTCCTGCTTTCACAGCATCAACTTCTTGAAGCGAGAGAAAAGTAAAGAATACGCAGACAGCAAACAACAGCGAATGCAAATGAAACCCTCCGTGATTACGACTGCTGAAGGCGGCCATTGTTTCACAAACTGATTCAAAGAGACACAAGTATCTGTCTGATTAATAAATCAAGAGAATTGCTCACAGTACAAACTCTACAGTATTTGTACTCTTTATATATACACATAGTTTTAACTACTTACTAAATAAGTTTAACATCCTAACGGCTGTCTAGAGCTTAAGAACTTTTTTATAATATCATTACAGTTAGGGTTAGGGTTAATCTCCTTAGGACTTTCCAAAACTTTAGATTTTTTTATAATGCTTTATTATAATACCATTACAGTTAGGCTTAACCTCCTTACGGTTTTCTAGAGCTTTAGAGCTTTATTATAATAGCATTACAAACCTTTTATCACTTTAGACAACTATTCAATCCAAGAATATCCGCTCTTTAGAGCTTTATGGCTTTATTAATTTTTTCAATATTATCCACTTATGAAAAAGTGATTAAGTACTAAATGTGCGAATTCATTTCAATTTTGGCTTCTGCAACTTTGGAGGTTTAGAATTATACGCTTTATTGAAACCATTTTAGATTTTAAAATAAAATATAATTGTAAACTGGTGTGTTTTATGCATGTTTTATCAACTAGAAGGTAGTTTCTGAAAGATTGGAAATTATCCAGTAACTCTTTCTTTTATATAAAACTGAAAATAAAAGAACAATTTAAATATTAATTTTTATGTTAATCACTAGACTTTAAAAATAGTAAGGAATTAGTTGGTTTTCTTTATTATTTTATTTTTTTGTTTGAAAAGCTTTAACATAAGTATTTAAAGATTATTATAGTTAGTTGTGATATCTTAAAAATATAAGAAGGTGAATATTGTACCAAATATTTTGAAATTGCATTCTAATGTTTGTGTACTTAGGACATTTTGCTTGGAACTTGTGAATTTATAGAGACCAATTTACATAATAGAGAAACAAGATTCAATCTCATAGGAGACACAACGATTTATTCAAGGAAGCATCAATCTCATAGGAGACACAACGATTTAGTCAAGACAGCATCAAGGAGACATACAAGTAGTGTTGGGGCTACAACAAATATATAACCCAACTTCCACATTTACATGAAACAAATTCATTAATTGCTACAACCTATTTGTACAAACTTTTTTAACAAAATTCAACAATAGATAGTTTTTAAAACAACCGTATCAATGATGAAAAATTACCTTAAACTAAATTGGTTAATTGGATGTCACATTGCAACAATCTCCACCTTTAGAACAATTTACAAGAGCCACGTGATGGCAATGTCCCCGACATTGCCATCTCCACTACCACGTGCGAGAACACAGTTGAAATCTAAATACATGCTCATGTTTATGAAATTGTTGACGAAATCCATGAGCACGGTTACTTGACATCCAAACATCAAGAAAGATAAATCTCGAAATTTCCATAAAAAGTAGCATCATAACGGATCAAAATTCAAGCTTCTATGTTGTTCACCTCTTATTTTCTTATTATTGGTATTGAGATTGCACAAGGGACTACACATCTTAAAATGTGTTCCCATGCATTTGAACAAGATAAGAATATTATAAATACACATACGAAGCACTCATCCTTATTTCTCCTTGGGAACTGAAAGAGTCAAGAAAATCCTAAGGTTTAATGCATGCCGCCTTACTTTGCCTTGGGAATTGAAGAAAATCCTAAGGTTTGATGCTTATATATAAAGGTGCATTAAAGTTAGGATCAACAAGATTTGAATCTTCACATGACTTCTATTATATCATCGTAAAGAAAGTACTCTGGGTATTGGGGTATTGACATAGATACTGCCATCTCGTTGAGGAACCTAGTATTATCATGTTCTGCAAGTCCATTTAGTTAATTGGGGAGGGACCTATAGAACATTTGCCAACATTTTTACTTGATATGAATAAATAAAAATCATTCATTTTCATTTTCAAGCTGAATTAGATCCTAAAAATGAATATGAAAAATGAAATAAAAGAATGCATTTCCCGCTCCTTAAAAACTAACATTATCATATTTTACAGATCCATTTAGTTGACTTGGAATGGACTTGCAGAACATTTTCCAGCATTTTCATTGATAATGGTTGGCGAAGGATATCCATTTTCAATTAATTATATTATATGAAAATTTAAAACTGCAATTCCTTCTCTCATCAGAGATTTTGATGGCGAGACATGTTTCAAATTGAAATTTGTTAGAGGTTTGATGAAGATAAAAATAAAAAGGCACTGTAACAACATGCCTGAACGACATAGTCCATGCTTATCCACTCCACCCACAGGATGATAAATGTACATGATACAAAAGAAACAATGAATTAGGGAAAGTAGGAAGGGTACATCATTTAGATGGAAAGATTACCATGCCTCGCAACACCTTTTTCAACCAACAAAACCACCCATTTCTGTTAAGTTTTAGCACCTCGGGCTATGGAGAAATAAACTAAATTTAACACAGCTACATAATTAGCCCTGTACCCTACTACATTCTTCGTCTCAATTTTTTTTACAGAGGCATACAACTCAACTTTGTGAGGTTAAAGGAGAGAACAAATTGATGTATGTGTTTGTGAAGGAAATATCTGAACCAAAATGAAAAGATATGTCCCTGAGATTATGAATACATATCCCCATTTCACTATGTTGGACAAGAAATAGTGCCAAAGGTGAAAGATGATACGAGCCATCCATTCGCTTTGGTCTCCTAAACATAACTTGCAAACTTTTCCCTAGCACTGGTAATATATAAGGCAAGGTCATCAAGACTATCAACAACCTTTATGAAACCTTTCATCATTTGATTTATCGTAATCAAACCTTCACTTGAACATTATTGGAGCAAATTCAACAGCATATCATTTTTTTCTCCATTTCCATTACCAAGGCTTTCTTCACAACCTCATGGTGAAAGAATGGCATATTAAGATCCCAAATACATTGACATGCTTCTCCAATATCTCCTCTTATCTAAAATTCCTCTAACAGCTTGTTGATTTTATCTCCTATATCTTCAACTGCCCAACTAGTGCCACTGGTCAAATTATGGTCTATTTACGTACAATATTGAAAGGATTACTACATCATAGATGAGATTTTATACCCAAAAAATGTTCATAGAATTCATCTACTACCAACATAGATCCATATTAACTTTGGCTCTATCAAGCACCAAGAGGGATCAAATCCCTTGAGGTGCAAGCGCCTTTTAGAGTGCTAAAATTAAGGAAATGTTTGCCCCTTAAGGGATTTGATCCTTCTCGGTGCTTGATAGAGAGACAGTTAATATGGATCTATGTTGGTTCCAATTACACTAGCTGCATCAAAAGCATATTTTTTAAAATTAAAATTACCACCTTAAAATCATCTGATCCACAATTTGTATGAAAATTTTGATGTGCAATAACTTGTTCTTCATAGTTTATTGTTGTAGTTTGAAGTTCTTTCTCCTTCTTTTTCATTTGATGTGGTAGTATGAAGTTATTCGTTTAAAACCATATTCTTCTATTATAATGGGCAAAACCTATATATATCTTCCATACTTCTTTTTCAATGATTATTTTACTATGTCAATATTATTTCAAAGTTATGTTTTATTTGGTATTCCTTTTCTCATGGAGTTATATGTTAGGAATGATTTTTCGTTTGCAATCTGTGATTCATGATATTTTCTTTTCCATTCTTTGATTTGTTGAAGTGATAAATTGACGCAAGGCTGGTCGGTCGGACCTTCTTGCTTAATAATACACACAACACAAATGATGCTCACACAGACTTGGTGTAAATAAGATGCCAGAAACTTGCTTCTCTTGCTTCATCAAATTATGGTTACAATGCGAAATGCAAGGAAATGTAAACAACAAACTGGTTGGGCTTAGCCTTTACAATATTCAGAAGCACATGTGTGTTCTCTTTGTGTGCGATATTCTCCCTCTCATGGCCTCTGTTGAATGCAAGCTCTCACTGAGCTATGGATGAACGATCTCTGCTCTCTTCCATCCTCTGATGATTGAACTAAACTCCCAAATCTGTTCCTGCACACTGGTTTTCTACCCAGCTGCTGCTTATCTCAAGGACCACTCTTCCTCTATCCGTTGAATCCTCCTGATCCTGCATACCTGTAGTTATCAGCGACCTCTGTCCGTTATGCACAACCTCTACCCATGTTAACATCCATCCTGATCCCAACCACCTTCTTAACTACTCATAACTTCCTTAGCAACCCCGAACAGCTACCAAGTACTTGGCCTTGACTTTTGAGCTTCTCTAACTCCACTATAGTAGTCAGTCCCATTACTAACCTCGACCATAATTTATTTTGTCATCCCTCGACTTATCCTTTGGCTTCCTTTCACGTCTATGACTTTTCCATCCCGCCATAAACCTGTCGGTGTCGCTGTTCTACAACCTATCGACACTCGACCTCTCCTTCTGTCGACGCAATTCGACAAATCCTACTCGACTTATTGACTTCGATAACCAATATCGCTTTCAAACCAGTGGTCGTCGTAAATCCCCTTGGTCGAATTCTCATGTTGATCAACTTCGAATGATATTCCTAGGCCCCGATGCTCCTGCATCAGACTTTCGAGGTGAAAAAGAACTCGATTGCTCCGTCAGTCTCATGAAATATTCTTCAAAAATCCATGTCGCCTCTTGCAACTCATACTCTTTCCATCGCACTAAGCATTCCTTCTTTCGTGAACTGTGTGTACACCCGACTTCCCATTCCTCTATTACTTCGATGATTTCTTCTTTCTGTCGATCAAGAATATGCATTGTCCCATCGATGTTCGACACTTATGCACCTCCACTAGTTGAACCTTCTTCAAACTTGTACAGATCTGAGACATTGACCGTTGGTTAAAGGCTCAAGTCTTTCGGAAACTCTAACACATAAGCATTGTTCGAAATTTTCTTCATAATCTTACATGGTCCAATCTTCTTCAGCTTCAGCTTGTTATAGGTTATTAATAAAATTCAAAACAACAAAAATTAATATATATTATACTACTTATTAATATATATATATTTTAACTAATATATATTATAATTTTTTAATTAATATATATATAATTTAATTAATATATATTATAATTTATTCAATATATATTATAATTTTTTAAACAACAAAAAAAACATAACTGAAAGATACTTGTCGCATGAGCTTGGCCAAAACGCTTTGTTGCTCTATTGGGTTCGATGGCACCCCCCTGCATTCAATCGGCTCTTGGGTCGTGTCCTCCTTGACTTTGCATGTTCCACCGGGATTTTGGTGGCACCTGATCCGGCAGTGTCCTCACTACACTCTGCTACGAGTCTGGAATGTGCATGTTACACCTGGTTTTTAGTTGCACCTGCTCCGGCCTTGTCCTCATTTCAATTTTCTACGAGCGCTATTGAAGTTGGTTTTTTTGTGGCACCCACTCCGGCTGTGTCTGCATATCCCCACAGACCCTCAATGGCAACCGTACGTTGAAACCCTCCTCTATTGAGTTGAATCTATGCATTTTTGGGTGTGAATTAGGTGGTTTTGATTTTATTTAGAATCTCTAGATATTCATATTGTTTTCTAAATTACTCAAGGCCAACTTGTCCAAGTCAAATTCATCATTTTAAATATTGTTTTATTTCCACAAATTCATCATTTTAAGCATTCTTGGAGCGGAGCTGCTCTCCTGAGGTACGAGGGGGATGGTTTTAGTAATGAAAATATTATTTTAGAATGTCTGAGAAATTATCATCAGCACAGGGACAAATGGCATGAGGGCCCCGGTAAACATGGAATGTTTTACAGTCTTTGGTTAGGCCTTATGTGGTTGACACCATCGGTGGGAAGCACCCTAATTCCTTTCATTTGAAAATATGGATGGAGAGCTACAGGATTTTCCTATAAGTGGTAGGCATATAAATCACTTTATTGCTTAAGAACGAAGATGTTTAAAGAAGAAACCTACCATGCACTATAGTAGATTAGGTTCCAAGCCTTTTCTAGTTTTTTCCCTTTTCTGGTATTTCTCCCAGTTTTTAGCTCCGTCGAGTTGTTTGAAGAAGTCCATAGTTGGGTAGGCATTTTTAATCCATTGCCTAATGGACATAGTAATAGTCTTTGTTCTGGGTATTTCGGTGCAACAAAGGTGTACCAAAAAAATATCCTACTTCATGTTTGCGTGAATTAAGCAATAGATAATATATTAAGGGAAAGAACTCACATAAAACCCTCCCTAACTATTGACTACTCATAAACCCTGCATGAAAATAAACCAAGTCGAAGCATAAAGAAGTTAATGATCAATACATAAGATGATGAATAAAATAATTATTTTATTAATGCCAACTGAAAATACAAATGAAGAAACAATACCTGGTGAGTGGCCTTTACGTAGCTAGGTGGGCTACAAAGCCGCCCCTCTTTTGGAGAATCCTTTTCCTCCTTGTGTGCTCCAACTCCAACCTTGGTGGAGACAAATGGAAAGAAACTCTTGTGGGAGACAATAAGAAAGTGCTCTCAAGTCTATCAGTATTAGCGCAGCATAAATAGACCATCAATTATGTATGTAGAATGTGACCTCAAGGGTTGTATTTAGAGGTATAACGATTTAACCCCCTTGGATCTAGCTTCTTTGTGAACAAGCCCCTATTAATGAGATAATGTGGTAATAGTGGGTAATAGTGGTAATAATGATGTTCATTGTCTTCGTGTTTGGCATCATCATCTCTTATTTGAATGTTTTCATCAATCACATGTGGTGTATAAGGGTTGTTTGAGGGTCTTACATAACATTCCCCACACATTTGATTGCAACTAACACATTGCTCCCGAATGTTTTATTTAATTATTTATCCTAATGGTGTCAATGAACTCTACGATTTTGACTATCAGGTGTTGAGGTGTCATCCTTCAGTTGTTTGCTTCCTTAGGAGACTAGAGTGCTCCCCTTATTCGGCATATTTTGTAGTTATTTGGAGGCATAGAAACCTTTTTAACAATCTATTAGAAAGTTCGTTGATACCATTAGAGGTCCCCTTCTTAGGGGCAGTAGTAGCATTCCTAGTACCATTCATACATTGGCGATGTCTTCACATGGGACATTAATTTAGTATTTCAGGTGGATTCTCATTCACTAGATTTGTAGTAATGGAACTCAAAGTTGTCTCAAAAACAATGTTGGAGATAAATCTAGTATTGGTAGACCCTAAATCGTTGCTTTTGTTTGCAGTATCAATAGAAGAATTCTCGACAATAACAACATATCCATCTTTTCTAGACATTATTTCATCTTTTATGTTTGATATGTCAACAATTATTGTAGGTTGATTTCCTTGGACCAGAGTCTCCCCACTAGTCTATATGTAATCATAATCCCCAACATCAACCAGATGAACATCTATGAAAGCACTCTTCTCAACATCAACATCTACAGATGCTAATTCTTCATTTCTAATAGTAGGTTCAACACCCGTATGAATACTGTAAGATACCATAGCCCTAGTTTCAAGAGGAAACTCATTATTAGCATGCAATTCCAACTCAGAAGATGGAATTAATTCATGAACTTCATCAGGTGTACATTATGTCTGCAAAAGCAAACTATTGACATTCTTAGCATCTACAACACTCTTGTCTCCATCAACATCTACAAATTCTCTCTTCTTACTTCTAGTAGTAATTTTAGCACCGGGAGGAAGACTATAAACTGAAGTGGGTCCCGTATCATCTGGCAAGCCATTATTAGATGAAAACTCTAAATTAGAACATGTAACTTTGTGAACTTTGTCAGTTGTGGAGCTGGATATTCCAGTCTCATAGAGATGATGATTCAGCTGTGTCTGTACCCCAGGTTTGGTTATGATCCCTGGTTTTGGGTATCCCATAGTATTTTCCCATTGTATTTCCCTTATAAAAGAAAGTCATTGTAATACGCTAGGTATGATGTATTAATTTTTATGCATTGTAAAGATCTCTAAGATCGAAAGAGAGAGACTGTGAGACAGTGAAGAGGAAGTGTAGCGCTTGTGTTGTAGGTTGTATCCCTTCAATTTGCTGGACATAATAATAATAAGGACTCGCAACTTCAGTGTTGACGTAGCCCAATTTGGGGTGAACCATGATATATTTGTGTCTCTCTTGTAATGTGTGTGTGATTATATTTTCATTTCTATTTATTTTTATTTCTCTACGATCCTATATTTCTAACATTTGGTATCAGAGCCAAAGGTCTATTTGGTAGATAAACCCATAGGAAGCTAGGGTTTCTGGTTCGAGTGGGAGCAATGGTGGAAGAAGGAAAGTTTGAGTTCGAGAAGTTTAATGGCCAAAAATTCCAGTTATGGAAGATGCAGATGGAGGACTATCTGTACCAGAAGGATCTATTCCTACCGTTCGAAGGAAGAGCAAAGTAGCCGACGGCCATGAAGGACGAAGAATGGGAGGTTCTTGACAGAAAGGCTCTGGGAACAATACGACTGAGCCTGGATTCATCAGTGGCTTTCAATATCTCAAAAGAAACAACAATGGAGGGTTTGATGAGTGCACTGGGTAAGCTGTATGAAAAACCCTCGGCCTCCGACAAGGTATTTCTAATGAGGAATTTATTTAATATGAAGATGTCTGAAGGTGGATCTGTTACTGATCATTTAAATGAGTTGAATACGGTTACAAATCAGCTAAGTTCTATAAGTGTGAAATTTGATGATGAGGTTAGGGCTCTTCTAATCTTCTGTTCATTGCCAGAAAGCTGGAATAGCTTGGTAATGGCTGTAAGTAACTCTGTCTCTGGTTCAAACACCTTGAAATTTGATGATGTTATTGGTGTTATTCTTAGTGAGGAAATGCAAAGAAAAAGCACAGATGAGACATCAGGTTATGCGTTAACCATGGAGAGCAGGGGAAGACAAAAGGAGAGAGGAAAGAGCCAAGGTAATTGTGGTAACTCTAAAACGGGAAAATCCAAGTCCAGAATGGGAAAAATAGAGTGCTGGAACTGTGGAAAGAAAGGACATCTGAATAAATACTGCAGATCTCTAAAGAAGAAAGGAGATGCACAGAAGGAAACTACCCAGGAAGAAAATGTAGCAGGTGATGTGTTACAAGATGCTTTGATTCTTGCATTAGATAATACTAGTGATTATTGTGTAGTAGATTCAGGAGCTTCATGTCATGCTACACCCCATAGGAAATACTTTCATGAGTATGTTCCTGGCGATTTTGGACATGTTTTATTGGGTGATGATGAGCCATGTAAAATTGTTGGAATGGGTAAGGTATGGATAAAAGTTAAGAATGGAACTGACTGGTTGTTAAAAGATGTTAGGCATATTCCTTCTATGAAAAGAAATATGATCTCAACAAGATAGTTGGGAGATGGCGGCTGTCTATCTACATTTGGAGAAAAGTGGTGGAAGATTGTAAAGGATCAATGGTGATAGCAAAAGGAGACAAAATAGGTACGTTGTATTTATGTCCTCATAATACTGACCATTCTATCTCTTTAGCTTCCACAGGAATAGATACAACATTGTGGCATCATAGGCTTGGCCACATGAGTGAGAAGGGGATGCAGATTCTCCACTCAAGGAAGTTGCTGCCATATTTGAAGCAGGTAAGTTTGGAATTCTATGAAAACTGTGTTTATCGAAAACAGAAGAGAGTCATATTTATCAGGGTTGGGAAACAGAAGAAGAATGAAAAGTTAGAGCTAGTGCATATAGATATATGGGGACTGGGTCAGGTATAATATCTTGGTGGCTCTCATTATTATGTTACATTTATTGATGATGCAACTAGAAAAACTTGGGTTTATTGCATTAGACAGAAATCTGATGTGTTTGCTACTTTTAAGAAGTGGAAAGCTTTGGTTGAGAATGAGACAGGGAAAAGGTTGAAGTCTCTCAGATATGATAATGGAGGTGAGTACTGCGGCAAGGAGTTTGATAGTTATTGTTCATACCATGGGATTCGTAGAGAGAAGACAGTCCCAGGAACACCACAAGAAAATGGTTTGTCAGAAAGGATGAACAAAATTATCATGGAGCGTGCAAGGTGTATGAGACTACATGCAGGGTTTCCCTTACAGTTTTGGGTGGATGCTGTAAATACTGTTGTTTATTTAATAAACAGAGGACCTTCAAGTGCTTTGGATGGTGGTATTCCAGAGGAGGCATGGATAGATAAAAATGTAAACTACTCATTTCTGAGAATGTTTGGTTGTGAAGCATTTGTCCATATTGATAAACAAAATAGAACAAAGCTTGAAGCTAAATCCAAGAAATGTACCTTTATTGGATATGGGGTTGATGATTTTTGTTATCATTTATGGGATTATGGAAATCACAAAATCATTAGAAGTAGAGATGTCATATTCAATGAAAAGGTCATGTATAAAGATCAGTTGCAGGGAAAGAAATAGGAAAAGGAAAACACAGAGTACACAGTACTTGATGAAATTACAGAAAATAAAGTTCCAAAGGTGCCAGAAAATCAAGAACAACAACAAGTGCTTGAAACTCGTGCAACTGTAAGAAGATCTACCAGGTTAAGTAGACTCCCTGAATGATACTCTCCTTCAATGTATTATTTGTTGATAACTGATGCTGGTGAACCAGAATGTTATGAAGAAGCAATGCAGGTAGAAACTAGAAAGAAGTGGGAGCAAGGCATGAATGAGGAGATGGACTCATCTGTAGGAAACTAGACTTGGGATTTGGTTCAGTTTCCTGCTAGTAAAAGAGCATTGCAGAAAAAATGGATTTACAGGTTGAAGGAAGAAGAAGGAGGCAATAAGCAGTACAAGGCCAGACTTGTTGTAAAGGGGTTTGCACATAAGAAAGGTATAGCTTTTGATGAAATATTTTCTCCTGTTGTTAAGATGACTTCAATTACAACTATCTTAAGTCTAGTGGCGGTAGAATATTTACATATTGAACAGTTAGATGTAAAAACAACCTTTCTCCATGGGGATTGGAGGAAGAGATATATATGCAGCAGCCGCAAGGGTATGAGGTCAAAGGTAAGGAGAATTTGGTGTGCAAGTTGAAAAAGAGCTTGTATGGTCTGAAGCAAGCTCCAAGGTAGTAGTATTTAAAATTTGACAGGCTTATGACAGAACAAGGTTATAGTAGATGTCATTTTGACCACTGTGTTTATTTCAAGAAGCTAGACAATGAAAGATATATTATCTTGTTATTGTATGTTGATGACATGCTTGTTGCAGGGTCTAACATGCAGGATATAAATGTACTCAAAAGGAAGCTAGCTAATTCATTTGTGATGAAGGATTTGGGTGCTGCAAAGCAAATCCTTGGTATGAGAATAACAAGAGACAGGAAAAATCGCAAATTGACATTGTCTCAGAGTGAGTACATACAAAAGGTGTTGGAGAGGTTCAGAATGCAGAATGCAAAACCAGTAAGTACACCTTTGGCCAGCCATTTCAGTCTAAGTAAGGAAATGTGTCCCAAGACATAGGAAGAGACAGATTACATGTCCAATATTCCCTATCAATCAGCAGTTGGCAGCTTGATGTATTCCATGGTGTGCATAAGACCATATATTGCACAAGCAGTGGGAGTTGTGATTAGATATATGAACAATCCAGGTAAAGAACATTGGAAGGCAGTACAATGGATTCTCAGGTATTTGAGAGGTACCACCACTCAGGCATTATGTTTTGGAGGTTTAGACACTGTTCTACAAGGATATGTTGATGCAGATATGGTAGTTGATAAGGATAGTAGGAGGAGCACCATAGGGTATGTGTTTACTGTAGGTGGAACAGCAGTAAGTTGGATTTCGAGACTGCAGAAGGTTGCTACACTTTCAACAATAGAACCAGAGTATGTTGTTGTTACAGAGGCTAGTAAAGAGATGATTTGGTTGTAGAGGTTTATGGAGGAAGTGGGTAAGAAGTAGATGGATAGCAGGTTGTATAGTGACAGTCAGAGTGCCATTCATCTTGCAAAGAACTTAGCATTCCATTCTAGGACTAAACATATACAGCTCAAGTACCATTTCATATGCTCTGTTCTGGAAGATGAACTGTTGAAGCTGGAAAAGATACATTCTATCCAAAATCCTACAGACATGTTCACAAAGGTAGTGATCAAAGAGAAACTGAGTTCCTACTTGGTTTCGGTTGGCCTTCTAACATGAAGGTGAAGAGGGGAAAGTTGCCAAGTCCAATTCCAGCAAGTACAGCACCGGTGGAGTTGTTGTGATCAGTCTCCAAGTGGAAGATTGTTGTTTGTGGAGCCAGATCTTCCAATATCATAGATGATGATTAATCCGTGTCCGTACCTTAGGTTTGGTTATGATCCCAGCCCGACGCTCAGGGGATCCAGGGGTAGCCCCCGAGAAAAAAAATTGGGGTTGTTTTCGGGACCATGGTTTTGGGTATCCCGTGGTATTTTCCCATTACATTTCCCTTATAAAATAAAGTCATTGTAATATGGCTAGGTATGATGTACTAGGTTTTTATGCATTGTAAAGATCTCTGAGATCGAAAGAGAGAGACTGTGAGACATTGAAGAGGAAGTGCAGCGACTATGCTGTAGGTTATATCCCTTCAATTTGTTGGACGGAATAATAATAAGGACTGGAAACTTCAGTGTGGACATAGCCCAAGTTGGGGTGAACCACGATATATCTGTGTCTCTCTTGTAGTGTGTGTGTGATTATATTTGTATTTCTGTTTATTGTTATTGCTCTACGATCCTGTTTTTCTAACAAACTTCAAGTGCAAGATCACTCATGTCACCATCAATATACATAGATGCTCTCTTTTCACTATCAACATCTACAGACACACTCTTTTCACTTCTAGTAGTTAAGGCACCCAAAGTCAGATTGTAAGCAGAAGTAGGTCCAGTATCAGTAGGAAATTCATTGGTAGAATGCAATTTCAAGCAATAATATGTAACTTCATGATCTTCAATAGGTGTACATTCTGTCTACAAAAGTAAGCTTTCATTTACAACCTTCTCACTACTAATGTCATCCTTTCTAGTGACATTACTTCCTATAGGTTGGTATGGATAACATTTTCTCATACAAGGCATACCTTCTAGACTAGTCTCAGGTTCACCATTTGCATCATTGAATTTTGTGTCCAATCATCAAAGAATAAAATTAAGAGAGATAGCTTGTCCATTGCTCAGACATTGCCTTCATTTGAGAGGGAAGAAAAGGTCATCTCCCCTCCCAAGAATTCAAATTACCTTCTTTGATCTAAAAAAGGCTCACGAGTTGAGTCTGTGGAAGTAGTTGGCATTTTACATTTGGATAAAGGTGAAGCAATGATTATATGCAGGAAATTACATGTTTCTTTAGTAAAATCATAAGCGAAAAAGGGACTAAGAGAAGGTGAATAGAGCACCATCAACCGGGTCCTTAGAGTGGGGAAATTCAAGACATTGGTTTCAAAATGATTGTGCTCTCTCTAAATGTTTGCAAGTTAGGGGGTGCCCAAAAAAAATTATCCCTCAAAAGATGCTCCAAGAAAATATGTTCCTACGACACAAAGTTGTTGATTTTTCAATTCTTGTATTAAAAGACTAGAGCTCATGTTATTTAGATGTTGATGGATTATCCAATGGCCTAGTAATTGGTTGGAACCACAAATTTGATACTATTTATTCTTCTCTAATGAATTCAAGTATCATGGTTGAATTGTTTGCAAAGGATATAAGGAGAGAGATAAAATTACTCAATGTTTACAAGCCTCAACTAAGGTTATCTCCATCATGGAGAAAGCTGAGGCTGGAAACATTAATTTCAAATCCCTTTTCAAAGACATATTAGAGGCAAATATTAGGGAGATATGAAAATTAGTCGATTGGCATGTCTTCTCCAATGTTGTCATCATCCTTCAAGCCATGTCATCATTTCCAACCTTGTCTCCGATCCATCCATGTCATTCTTGCAAGTTTTGTCAAGACCTTTGTCTAGGGTATTAGGGCCATCTAGAATGTATTTGTCCATTTACATCATCTTCAAATTTCCAATTTCCATGTCATTGTGCCAATCAATGCTTGCTTAGTCACTTCTTGCCACTTTCCATGATCTTTGTCATTAATGTTGTCATCAATGACAATCCTATTCATCATGAGACTATGAACATGGACTTCATTTCTTCTTTGTATGGATGGTGTTTTCAAATTTTCAAAATTGTATTATTGCACATTTGATTTTCAACTATCATTGTAGTCATGGTTTGGTTGTTTCCAACACTTATATCTCTTGTTGATTTCACTTAAGTCAAGGCTTAAAAAGGTCATTGATACCATTTGGATAAATAATTAAATAACAACATGCCGGAGCAATCATCCTTGGTACACTCACTCATTCACTCACTCATGTCATGCACTCATTGCTTAGCTTTGCAAGGTGATGAGTGATGACTGATGACTACGAGGTACTAGCCACTGGGATTTGACTCTGAATCCTGATTCACTTTGAGCTTAGATCTAAGGTGTTTTAATGTGCCAATGACTATGGTTGTGACAATAGAGAACCACTACAAGGCCCAAAACAAGGCCAACTAGAACCACAAACCAAGAAGAGGTTGATTTATGCACTGGCATATAGAGGTGGCACTAGGCACACAATATGGAGAAACAATGAGTTAGGAAAAACATTTGGACCAAAGTACCACAACGGTTACTAATAAGAGAATATTTGACACAGAAGTATGCTGTTAATTTTTAACAAGTGAGCCTAAAACAAGCAAGCCTAGAAGGTCAAAGTGGAATCTAGTGAGCCCATAACCCACAAGTAAACATGGAAATCTCTGCTTGGACGGGAGGAAAACATCATATCTATACTATTAATGATAATATGAGTTGGTTGGATTATATGCAAGACTGGAAACCTAGGTAGGAGTTGAGACATACTAAAGTATTAGATGCTAACTTATAGGGATATGATGCTTTTATTAGACTAGTCCCAGAACTCAGAAGAATGCCTATGGGACCCAGTATTGTACCAGAGATGATTTACAACAACTCCCTGAGAAAAGCAGCTGATGCAAGCAATTGGTTAACACACCTCTACCATGATATTAACTTAATATCGACAAAGGTCTCTACACATAACCCCGGGCTGCAACTATACCAACAATACTAATGTATTAACTAGATACGTTCTTTGAAAGCATGGCCACATCAAGATGCTAGTCTTCAGTTTCCAAGTACTACACACACTTATTACAAATATAAAAAAATATGGTGGAAATTCTTGAAAAAATAAAATACAGATAGAACATATTATACCATACTAAAGTTTGCAATTCAAAATACACATATTGTAATGACCCTTTTTCAAAATTCTATTAAAATGCCAATTTTTCTACTTTTTCCCCAATTTCGACCTTTGACTAGTTTAACTATTTTGACCTCCAAATCAACCCAAATGCTCCCAAATCTTCTGTAGGAGTGTATGAATGGTATTTAGACTTGAATATCAGGTTCATGGATGTTTTATGGCCCTCCAAATACTGCTGCAAACTTGATTTGTATTCTAATCAATATAGGTAATTTTGACTAGTAATTTGTGCATCAAATCCCCCCCGCGTAACACTGAAAATGGCCTTCCAAATTCCTCCAAACTCCCACAAATTTATGAACAGAGGTATATAATGTGTTAAGTATGTGATTAAGGTCTCATATGCACCATTAATTGATTTTAATACTGTTCTAAATCTCTCACATTCAACAGCAAAAACCCCCAATTCGACCCTTGGGGAAATGGCACTATTTCACCTCCCAATACAACTAAACTGAGTAAAAATAATTCAAATGCTCAAGTACAGTACATTAAACTTGTAGAATACATCCATGGCAGTATATTTATCACAAATTTATCATAGAATCATCCATCCATTCGAAATAATCAACATTATAGTGTCATACATCAATGCATTGGGGAAATGGACATTGTTTGCTCATTAATCAATAGTTTTGCATACAACCAGTGGGTATTTCGACCTAATACTTTCTGAATATTAATAACAGAGGATAAGAATCTATTACAATCATAAATATATAATGAGAAGCTCTCTCAAGAAGCACAAGTGCTCACCAAAAACGCCCTCCCTCAAGGAGCATGAATATGCCTTCAAAACTGGAAATGGTGGAGAGAAAGTGCTGCACTAAACCAAACCATGAAACTTCCTATAGCTGCTACCTGAAAATAAAAACTCCATTAAAGAACCATGAAAGACCTGAGTGGCCTCTCCAAACACCAACTTGGATGGGAATCTTTCACCCTCAAAATTGGCTAAGGCAAGAAACTAGTCATCCACTAGCTCTCTCTTCACAAATGAAATTTTTCTCAAATCATCAAAAGTCATTCTCATTCTTCATTTCTACATTTTATAACCAACATTAGCCTTCTAAGGGTCTAAATCCTCTCAATAGATTCAATAGATTTCCATTTAGGAAATATTCCACATTTGCCACTTGTCTCCTAGTTCCAACCTTCCATCTTCTCCCAAATTCGATTTTGAGTCTCTTTGGCTTCTCCAACTCCCAAATTCGCCTTCCTTGAGCCTATTTTTGGTGCTGACATGTCATAGTGGTCAGATGTCAGAGGTCAGTTCTGCAATTTGTCATAGTTGTCATAGATGCTCCATCATTGGTGTCATAGGGGCTAGGGAATCTAGCCCAAGTGTCCACAAACTTCTACTTTGACTCTTTATCTTCCATGGAGGTTACCAATCCTTCCCAATTCGACCTAAGATGCTCAATGACATGTGTTATGACTTACCAACTCACCCAAGAGTTTTCACATTCCCATTAATTCGAATTTGCAAAAGAGAGATACCATGTATTATGAAAAATCAAGCTAGTGTGGGTCCCACCACCTCCATATGTCTCCAAAACCACTTGCCACTTAGAATTTATGTTGAATTTATTTATTCACTATATTTATTAAATGCTTGAACCCCTCTAATGTCTAAATATCATTTATTATCTTCCTTATTACCATCCCATATGTGCCCATCCAACCTAGGAAACTAGTAGGATTGATGGGATTGTCTTACTATGCACTTATTTGAATGGGGACATTACAGTCCTCCCCACCCAAGATTGCTTGTCCTCAAGCAATTTCAGATTTGGATGCTGCAAAATATTCTCCTCTTCCCATTTGGCATCTTCATTTGGTAAGTCCTTCCATTGCACTAAATATTCTTTGATGATTCTACTCCTCAACCTTCTTTCCCGTGTCTTCAAAATCTTTTCCAGAACAAGTGTGAGCTGACCTTCATCATCCAAAGGAGGAATTATTTCTGAAGTGATGATTTGCTGACCAAGAGCTTTCTTGAGACAAGAGACATGAAATACATTGTGGATTTTACTCCCTTCCGGAAGTTCTAGTTCATATGCTACTTCTCCAACCTTCCGCACTACCTTGTATGGCCCATAGTACCTTGGTTTTAATTTTTCTGCTCCATTCTTTTTTAGAGATGTTTGTTTATAAGGATGCAACCTTAAATATACTAAATCATTGACTTGAAAGGTTCTTTCTTCTCTATGCCTATCAGCATATTGTTTTTGCTGATTTTGAGCAACCTGCAAATTGTCTTTCAAGAGCTTTAAAATTTCTTGGCTCTCTTCCACCCAATCTTTAGCCTTTGGGGCTCTACTACCACCAAATATAATGTCAGCAAATGTAAGTGCATCATAACCATATAATGCTTTGAAAGGAGACATTCCTATTGGCATATGATAAGTGGTGTTGTAGCAAAACTCACCCAAGTGTAGCCATTTTGCCCATGCTTTTTGTTGCCCTCCCACATAGTTTCTTAGGTATCCTTCCAACCATTGGTTTACCCTCTCTGTTTGTCCATCAGTTTGTGGATGATAGATGGTACTTGGAGTCAATTGAGTGCCTACCAATCTAAAAATTTCTTGCCAAAAAGCACCCATGAATCTACTATCTCTATCATTGACAATGCTCTTGGGGAGCCCATGCAATTTGAAGATTTATTTGAAAAAAATATCAGCCACTTGTGCAGCACTAAAAGATGATGTAACAACAAAGAAATGAGAGAATTTTTTCAACCTATCAACTACCACATAGATGCAATCCTTACCCAAGGATTTAGGCAATCCGGTGATGAAATCCATGGAAATACTGTCCCATTTTTGCTCCGGAATGGGCAATGGTTGTAATAGGCCGGCTGGACATGTAAGTTCTGATTTGTTTTGTTGACATGCTTTACATTCATTCAAATACTTCTGAACATCTTCCTTCAACCCCTTCCAAAAAAATCTTTGCCTCAACTGTCTATAAGTTTTGAAGATCCCCGGATGGCCCGCTAGTGGGGAATCATGTGCTTCTTGCAAAATTCGGTACTTGAGCTTGGAGTTATGAACTAAATAAATTCTTCCCTTATAATATATCATCCCATTCAAAATCCTATAATTATCACCCCCTTTGATTCCATCCAACACATCATAAGCAAATTTGTCTTTGGCATATTCAACTAGTAGCATGTTTTTCCAATCCTTAGCAATATCCATGAGAGAAAAAGAAGGCCTTCTTGACAAAGCATCTGCTACTATATTATTCTTTCCTTTGACATATTCAATATCAAAATCATAAGCTTGAATCTTTCTTACCCACTTTTGTTTCCTTTAATTTAGATCTTTTTGGGTGAGAAAGTGTCTTAGACTATTGTGGTCAGTTTTCACCACAAACTTGCTGCCCACCAAGTATTGTCTGAATTTTGCCAATGCATGCATAATGGCCAGCATTTCTTTATCATAGATGGAGTAAAGTTTTTCATGAGGCTGCAACTTTCTGCTCTCAAAGGCTATGGGGTGTTGGCCTTGCTTTAGGACAACCCTTATTCCTCCACCTGAAGCATCACATTCCACAACAAAAGGTTTAGTAAAATCAAGAAGTGCAAGTATGAGACAACTACTCATTACCTCTTTCATTTTTTGGAAGGCCTTTTCAGCCTCTTCATCCCACTTGAAAGCATCCTTCGTAGTCAAATCAGTGAGTGGATAAGTCAACTTGGAGAACCCTTTCACAAATATTTTGTAGTAGGTGCATATGCCAATAAAGCCTCTCAATTCGGTAATATTTTTTGGTGATGGCCATTCCAAGATATCCCTGATTTTTTCCATGTGTACCTTCACTCCTTCTTGCCCAATAATGTGCCCAAGATACAGTATTTCTTTCATCCCAAACTCACATTTTGATAATTTAGCAAATAAGGACTCTTCTTGCAAGATTTTCAACACAATCTCTAACTGTTGCAAATGCTCTTCCCATGTTTTATTGTAAATGAGAATATCATCAAAGAAACCCAAAACAAACCTTCTTAGTTGCTTGCAAAATATCCTATTCATACATTCTTGAAAGGTGGCTAGAGCATTAGTTAACCCAAAAGGCATGACAAGAAATTCAAAGTGGCCAAAATGACATCGAAAAGCGGTCTTTTGCACATCTTCATCTTTCATTCGAATTTGGTGATACCCTGATCTAAGGTCAATTTTTGAGAAGTATTTGGCCCCATGTAGCTCATCCATGAGCTCATCAATCCTATGAATAGGATACCTATTCTTGATAGTCTTTTTGTTCAAGGCTCTAAAATCTATGCACATTCTCAATGTTCCATCTTTTTTCTTCACTAGCACTACTGAAGAAGCATAAGGGCTAGAGCTTGGTCTAATGAGTCCCAACTCTAGGAGTTCTTGGATAGCTTTTTCAATCTCATCTCTGAAATTTTTAGGATGTCTATAAGGTGGTATCTGAATGGGTGAAGTACCCTCCTCCAAAACAATATTGTGCTCAACCCCCCTATCCGGTGGCCTACCATGTGGAAGGTCTCTAAAAACCTTTTCATATTTTTGCAAAAGTCTCTCTATCTCCTTTGGGTGTTTGACAATATTTATAGTTGGCTTGGGAGATGTAATATGACATTCAATAGCCCATTCTATATCCCCATGCCTCAATATAGATCTCATGCTATTGCAAGTCACTACTTGATTTGGATAAGTATGTTGCCCTCTCACAACTCTTTGTACTCCTTTTGAATCTTGGAATTTCATTTCGGGAATTTGATAATTTACTGTATGCTCTCCTATTGAATACAACCATTGCACTCCCAAAACCACATTATTATCAGCAACATCAACCACATAAAAACTATCAACAAAAATATAGTTACCTACGGTGACTTGCAGCTTTGGAACCCATGTTTTGCATTGCATTGTGTTGTGACCAGGAATGACAACTGTGAAGCCATCAAATGGTTCAATAGGTATCTTTCTTTTCTCTACCATCTCTGCATCAATGAATTTATGAGTGGCTCCTCCATCTACCAAAACTGAAGTTCTTTGTCCTTGTACCACACCTTTGCATCGGATAGTATGATAGCGAGGTACTGCTGAAAGCACTGCCATTCTTGCTTTGTCCGGTGAAGGATGATTTTCTTCTTGTCTTTCCTCTTCTACTGCTGTCTCATTTGCCTCTTCTTGATCTAAAATATGTCCATCTTCATCCATTCCCCCATAATACCCCTCATTCTCAGAAAATACTTCTATGTATTGAGCCTTTCCTTTGGTACATTTGTGCCCCCGTGTCCATGGTTAGAAGCATGTGAAGCATAGTTTCTTTTTTCTAAGTTCATCCCTGTTTAGTCCCTCTTTTTTATTCCTCTCAAATGAATCTCTTTGCCAAGGTTTCTTATCATATCCATCCCTTTTCCAAGGTTTCTTTTCAAATTTATAGCTAGGCTTAGGAGGAAATCTCGTTCTAGGAAGCACATTTTGGAGATCCCTAGTCAAGCTCATTGCATCTTTTAATGTAGTTGGCTTGTGGGATTTGACGAAACCTCTTAAGGGTTCAGCCAAACCTTCAGTGAACAGGAATACTAATCTTCCCATAGATACATTAGCCACCTTGACTGATAATTTTTGAAAGTCCATCATATATTCAGTAGGGGGCCCAGTTTGCTTCAATTGAGCTAGTTCTTTGAAAGGCAATTCTGGATCTTTTTGTTCAAATATTTCTAGTACCCTGTCAACAAATTCTCCATATGTTTTAACCTGATTATGACCCAAGGTTTTCAGCCCATGAAACCACCATTCATTGGCATCTCCTTCCAAATGCAAAATGGCCATTTTTAATGCATCATCTTCCAACATAGGATTCAGCTGAAAATATACATCCAATTTTTGCACCCAAGTGTTAGCAGAATTTTGAGAAGAACCATCAAAAGTAGGAAGTGACATTTTTCCAATAGCACTATTTAATTCTTTGTTTTGGAATGGACTCCTATTTTCTCTCTTCCTATTAATCTTTTTCATAGCATCAATGTAATCACTAAGTGGTACACCTCTTTTACACTCTTCATTCAAATCATTCCAATCATTTACTAGTTTCTTGTAATCCAATTCAAGATTGGGCTCTTCTTTGGGTGTGATAAATTTAGGTGCAGTAGGCCTTTGTGTGCTTTGAAATTCATCAGGTCTATTATGAGGTCCTGTATTTGAGAAAATATGCTCATTCCCTTTCATCTTTTCCCCTGAGTGTGAACCACTATTATCTCCTATTATCCCTTTGCTTTGAAGCTGGCTAATCAACAATTCGAATCCTTGCAACAATTTATCACCTATCCTATCCATGTTTTCTGAAAGTTTAGAGAAACATGGATCTAAGGTTGCAATAAGTTCCCCCTTATGTTTTAATTTGTCATCCTCCTCTCTACCCATGGTTTCAGTGAAAGACTCCTCTTCTTCTACTACCTCTTCTTCAACAAAAACCTCTTCAACTACTGGTTCAAAGGGTGGTGGATTATTCTTTTTACTTCTTGTTAATACCATCAAGTGCCAAGAACATGCTCTGATACCACTTGTAATAACCCTTTTTCAAAATTCTATTAAAATGCCAATTTTTCTACTTTTCCCCAATTTCGACCTTTGACTAGTTTAACTGTTTTGACCTCCAAATCAACCCAAATGCTCCCAAATATTCTGTAGGAGTGTATGAATGGTATTTAGACTTGAATATCAGTTTCAGGGATGTTTTATGGCCCTCCAAATACTGCTGCAAACTTGATTTATATTCTGATCAATATAGATAATTTTGACTAGTAATTTGTGCATCAAATCCCCCCCGGGTAACACTGAAAATGGCCTTCCAAATGCCTCCAAACTCCCAAAAATTTATGAACAGAGGTATATAATGTGTTAATTATGTGATTAAGGTCTCATATGCACCATTAATTTATTTTTACTACTGTTCTAACTCTCTCACATTCAACAACAAAAACCCCCAATTCGACCCTTGGGGAAATGGCACTATTTCACCTCCCAATACAACTAAACTGAGTAAAAATGCTTCAAATGCTCAAGTAAATTACATGAAACTTATAGAAGACATCCATGGAAGTATATTGATCACAAATATATCAGATAATCATCCATCCATTAGAAATAATCAACATTATAGTGTCATACATCAATGCATTGGGGAAATGGACATTGTTTGCTCATTAATCAATACTTTTGCATACAACCAGTGGGTATTTCGACCTGAGACTTTTTGAATATTAATAAAAGAGGATATGAAGCTATTAAAATCATAAATATATAATTAGAAACTCTCTCAAGAAGCACAAGTGCTCACCAAAAATGCCCTCCCTCAAGGAGCATGAATATGCCTTCAAAACTGGAAACGGTTCAGAGAAAGTGCTGCACTAAACCAAACCATGAAACTTCCTATAGCTGCTACCTGCAAATAAAAAATCCATTAAAGCACCATGAAAGACCTGAGTGGCCTCTCCAAACACCAACTTGGATGGGAATCTTTCACCCTCGAAATTGGCTAAGGCAAGAAACTAGTCATCCACTAGCTCTCTCTTCACAAATGCAATTTTTCTCAAATCATCAAAATCCATTCTCATTCTTCATTTCTACATTTTATAACCAACATTATCCTTCTAAGGGTCGAAATCCTCTCAATATATTCAATAGATTTCCATTTAGAAAATATTCCACATTTGCCACTTGTCTCCTAGTTCCAACCTTCCATCTTCTCCCAAATTTGATTTTGAGTCTCTTTGGCTTCTCCAACTCCCAAATTCACCTTCCTTGAGCCTATTTTTTGTGCTGACATGTCATAGTGGTCAGATGTCAGAGGTCAGGTCTGCAATTTGTCATAGTTGTCATAGATGCTCCATCATTGGTGTCATAGGGGCTAGGGAATCTAGCCCAAGTGTCCACAAACTTCTACTTTGACTCTTTATCTTCCATGGAGGTTACCAATCCTTCCCAATTCGCCCTAAGATGCTCAATGAAATGTGTTATGACTTACCAACTCACCCAAGAGTGTTCACATTCCCATTAATTCGAATTTGCAAAAGAGAGATACCATGTATTATGAAAAATCAAGCTAGTGTGGGTCCCACCACCTCCATATGTCTCCAAAACCACTTGCCACTTAGAATTTATATTGAATTTATTTATTCACCATATTTATTAAATGCTTGAACCCCTCTAATGTCTAAATATCATTTATTAGCTTCCTTATTACCATCCCACATGTGCCCATCCAACCTAGGAAACTAGTAGGATTGATGGGATTGTCTTACTATGCACTTATTTGAATGGGGACATTACACATATCCATGAGGATCCTGCATCCTACATCCCTAATTGGATGAGAGACTGGTGGTAGTCATTTGGCATCAACCTGATAGCATTAGAACCAGTTGTTATTTATAATCTAAAAAGGGAAGTTGGAGAATCTCTCGAACAGGTCAAAGATATTTTGCAGACAAAGATTATTGAGGATCAAATCCTTGGGTACTACATTAAATACAAAGAACAATGGCTTGTCAAAACCCGCATAGACGTCCACATGCATCATAATATACACATGGTTCAGAGGTCTATTTATTCAAAAGCATGGTTCACTGAATCCAATCTCTTTCGAGAAATATATGGTCCCCCATACTCTAATGATTTGTAAATGTCTAAAAATTATTTGTCTATGAGTGGGGCCTGTCCATTCAGATTGTCATAAAGATTGAAAATAAAGTCATAAAAACTTTTAGATCTTACTTTTGAAAGTCATAAAAACTTTTAGATGTTTTCCATAATGGCTAGTTACTTTTATGTTTTCATCAATGACAATATTATTCATCATGATACTATGAACATGAACTTCATTTTTTCTTTGTATGCATGGTGTTTTCGAATTTTCAAAATTGTCTTATTGCACATTTGATTTTCAGCTATAATTGTAGTCATGGTTTGGTTGTTTCCAACACTTATATCTCTTGTTGATTTCACTTAAGTTAAGGATTAAATTGTCAAGGATTTTAATGTTTGCATCAAGCACATGTGGTGTATAAGGGTTGTTTGAGGGTCTTACATAACATTCCCCACACATTTAATTGCAACTAGCACATTGGTTCTGAATGTTGTTATTTAATTATTTATCCTAATGGTATCAATGACCTCTATGATTTTGACTATCAAGTGTTGAGGTGGCATCCTTCGGTTGTTGCTTGCTTGAGAGACTAGAGTGCTTTCCTTATTTGGCATATTTTGTAGTTATTTGGATGCATAGAAACCTTAATAATAATTTATTAAAAATGTTGTTGATACCATTAGGATAAATAATTAAATAACAACATTCGGGAGCAAATCAGCCTTGGTACACTCAATTCAAAGTCCTCAATAGCTGATGTTATCCAGTTCTATAGCATGAAACAGTTCCAAAACCCCAAATTCAGCCCACTAGTCATATAGAAAGAGATGATGCCCACGTAGTTGTATGGTACCACATGATCACATCATCCGTGTGAACCTTACCATATACAATGATGATGTACTTTCAGTTAGTTAATGGAACATTTGTACATTTGAGAGAGATAACTGGTAGTGTTGAAGTTTCTTCAACACAGTGACTGACTTGGGAGTTCTAAAGATGAAAAGTTGAAAGATATGAAAAATGTGTTTAATTTCTGTCTTGCTATTTATTTTCAGTACTTGCTTATTAAATGAAATGTGGCATTAAATTATATTGATGTGTACACCTGTCCAAATTGAATTATTGAGATATTGTGGAGAGTTAATAAATGTCATTCTCCCTTAACTGAGTCATTGTTGTTAATTTCCCTTGTTAATATAAATTCATTTATGGTTGTTCACCATACTACTTTGAGGTTGACATATTTCTTGTTTGGTACTCCTTCTTGGTTGATGGATATGCTCTTTCTTGATTGAAATTTATTATTATTATTTATTTTTTAAAATCAATATAGTCGGAAAATCAATATACACATAATGTTTAAAAATCTGTCCTACAAGTTGCTTGCTAAAGCTTGATACAAAAAAGATCCTCATAATATTGAAAGTCTTTGAAAATCAAATTTCTCATGGCCATTTGAGTGCCACTTTGCATGATTTTGAAATTTGCAACATGTCTAAGGTGTAATATCTCACCTATGTTAGCTAATGTATTTTGCATTCTCTGTTGCAATATTTTACTAATCTTTTGGTTCAGATGTATTGACAAACAATTACGAACACTGTTGCAATGTACTCCTGAGTGGGCCCTGTTATGGTTTGTTGGGATGATATATTCAATTAATGTTTCTTAGTTGAGTGATTTTTCCAAACAGTTCACTAACAAATAGTTTTGATATGCATTATCATAAAATATCAGCATGTAAATTTTAAAAATGAAGGGTAGGCTACCAATAATATGCCATTCAAAGAAAGAGGGTAGACTGCCAATAATATGCCCAACAATGTTAGAAGGACCAAAAATTGGTGATATACTAGTTAACTTCCTTAATTTGTTGTCCCCGGTGGTTTTGCTCTGCCCACTAGAAGAAAAGACCCCCAAATATGCAAACTCAGTCCACAAAAGAGCTCAATGCCTATAGTGATGAGTGTGGTATCCTATGGACAGCTTGTTATGGCATTGTAACTTGTTCTCTTCCTTCCACAAATCGTCCTCCCAATACCAAACACTTCAACTAAGATTTGTAACACTACATCCACTAGGGTTTGCATGTCCCTCCTAAGCCTCAGATTTGAGGGAAGTAAATGTGTTTAACTAAGAATATTTGCATTTGTGGATGTGTACTTTCAAAGAAGAAAGAAAGCACTGTCTTGTTTATTCTTGTTTTATCGAGTGTAGGTACCACCAAATATGTATCTGTCAGATCTATCTTCCTCAAGTGATGATGAAGATATACTCGGAGAGGTTGAAAGTGAGATGAGTTGTACTAGATCTACTAGTTTTATATCAACTAGATTTGAAAAGATAAGGAAAAGATTTCATAGACGCATGAAATATTTTATTGCCAATGGTGGGTGGTGTAATTGTGATGCTGAGAGCATAGGAGACATTGATTTTCCATTGAGTTATAAACATCTAGTGCAACGATGGGTACCTAATATGCTACCTCAAGTGGACACACATTTCATCATCAATGGGAGGATGTATTGCATCGCTCCTTCGTCCTTACATGGATTGGGGCTATTTTCCATGGATGGAATAAAGGTCCGCTATGGAACTATACTGAATTAATGGAGTATGTAGGACCACTATACAGATACAATAATTGGTTGATCTTGGTCCACTATACTCGAAGTATGCGGAGATACGGAGTTGCCGTGAATTATATTCAACTAGCAGAAAAAAAAAGGAAGGGGGCAACTATGTATATTGATGCGTGACTGAAAGAGTCTGAAAACGTTGCTGGATTTATAAATAGTACACGACCAGTGACAACAAATAAGCAACCAAATTGCGAGTTCGATGGACACAAACAACATCGTATATTTGTATGTGCAATAAAAACAATAATTGCAGGTGAAGAGTTGTTGATCGATTACAACTTAAATCGAATAGATGTGGCTTCCGCGGTCCAGGGTAACCATGGACCGTCAAAAACTATGCCTCATCAGGTAAATGCTAAATGTAGTAACTAAACATGACTACAATAACTAAATGTTTCGTTTTTTCTATTATGAATATTTCCATGTGATTACATGGTGATTACACTGCTATGAATATCTCATTTTTGTTTATGATGCAATTATTGACTCAACGTTTGTTTAGGGTGGCGGCAGTGGAAAGGCACATGCTGCTTCCACGATCTAGGGTGACCGTGGAAGGTCATAATCTATGCCTCGTCAAGTAAATGTTAAATATAGAAAATAAATATGACTACAATAACAAGATGTTCCGATTTTCACTATTAGCATTCCCTTTTTCCGTGTTTATTGTTAATATTTTCATATGATAACATGCTTATTAAACTGTGGTAGGAGTTTGCACATCGACATGCAACAGAACATGTATCTTCTACTTTTGAGGTAAAAATAAATATTAATGCAATATCTCATTTTTGTTTATGTTACAATTATTTAGTATGAGGTAAACGTTTATTTATTGATTTATTATGTCATGGTGGAGACATTGGAAAGGCACCTGCTACTTCCATGTTCGAGGGAGACCATGGAAGGTCACACTCTGTTGCCCATCAGGTAAGTGTTACGTACAATAACTAAATGTTTCGATTTTGTATGTTAACATTCAATGTCCACTATTGACATTCACATTTTTCTGAGCTTATGATGGATTACTGGTTCATTTTTTTTACATTATGGTGGATTAGTGGTTCATTCAGGACCGTGGAAAGGCACATGCTGCTTCCACGGTGCCGGTTGATCGTGGACACTCACTGACCATAACATCGCGTCAGTTAAGTGTTAGTGCATAATACTAACTTAATTTTCATTACAATATCAATATTTGAATGATGTTAAAATTATATTGCTTAATTTAATTTATTGTTTGATGAATTTAGTCACGTGCACTCGATCTGGGTGATGAGGGGTTTGAGGAAGACATCTTCTATTCCACTGACCCACTACACACTTTTAGAATAGCCTTGAAAAAGGCAAACATAGAAATGATTTCCTTGGATCGCAAAAGGCCCTTGACACAGGAGAACAGGGCAATGATTCAAGAGCTGCAAGATCAAATACAATCTTATGGGGTAAGTGGCATCTTCACAAATGTTTCTAAGCTATGACATGATTTCATATGTGATATTTTTTTTTCCAAGTGATCTGATAAAGTAAAGTTAATTGTTTCTAGGATTTTTTTAAACCTGTGACTAGAGAACCTACCGAGACAGGTATAGGTAGTAGTGATTGTCCAATGCAACGAAATTGAATCAATGTACCAATGAGGATTTTTGGCACTCTTGTGGTTGGCCTCGAATCCATTGATGATGGCACTGATGAGACGGGGCATGATCCCATGCCGGAGCATGATTCCATGTTAGAGCATGATGAGATAGAGCTTAGGACTCCACATGACTCTGGATATGAACGTACTGTAGATGACCAGGAAATTTTTCCTGGAGTAGCACGAGTTAAAAGCACCGGATCACTAGATCTCACCTTTCTGGTGGATGACTCTTGTGTTCCTATCAAGATTCAGAAGATTTCATTTATTTATTAATTAATTTATTGATATTAATCATGAAATTTAAATAGACATGCGTTGAAATTATTATAAATTAATGGATTACATGTTTTTGCATGAAACAATGCCTTCTATAGGCATTTGAATGACAAATCCTTGGAGTTGTTTGGCCCCACCATTCGCACACAGTGGAATAGCCAAGATAGAAATAAGAGAGATGAATTGATGGACCACATGGTCAACTTGTTCGGCAATACTTTCAACAGGAAAGTTGTTGCAAAGTTAGCCAGTGACAATTTGAAATATAACAGGGCCCAATATAAGGAAAGATTGCAAGATGACCTCAAGCATGAGTTCCCTCCCATGGTTCCGGAGAAAGAGTGGAAGGAAGCCATAGATGATGCAAAGAAGAACTTGCTAAAAAAAAAAAAAAAACAACCATGGCATGGTAAAGCAAGGTACAATATATATCATCCTTTTACTAAAATAAGCTCAATTATTTTTTTTCTTTTTTGTTTTAAGTAAGATTTTTTATATCTAAGTTTTTTCAAAATTTTCATATATAGGCTACCTGACACCTCCAAAGCAACCAAGTATAGAATGGAAAAGCATGGGAAACATAGACTGGGCCAAGGCGGCTATAGAAAACTAAGAGCAAAAATCGTAAGTATTAAATGATTAATTGTTGGGAATATTTATTTAACAGTACCGAACAAATATCTGATTTTGATACTAGAAATTTTAAAATGTGTTATCATGCATTGCAGGGAAATACGTTCCAAGCTTCTCCCACCAAGGAAGACCTAAAGCTTGGTTTCAAGTTTGGTCTTAAAATTGTGGTTGAATATCGGAAAAGCTTGGGGCAGAATCGAATCTCCCCAATGACGCAAATGGAGGTATATCACCAATTGTAGTATACTATTAAAGTCTATTCAGTTTTGATTATATCACCCATAACTAAAAATTTATGTTTTTTTTTAAGCAACAATGCAACCGTAGCAATGAATCTAGCGATACTCAGCAAGTTCCAGTTGATGTTGGGGTGCACATGTCCCATGATAGTGTGGAGCATAGTGTCCATTCTGGTATGTATGCTTTGGAATTATAAATATCTACTGTGATTAGATATATATATATTACCTAACGTATACTTATAAATTTTCTTCTTTCAATGGAATACCATGCAGCTCAGGAGCCTGAACTGCAAGAGGAAGCAACTAGACCTCCAATTAACACCTCAGCTTTCACATCTACACAGACAGGTAAAGAGAAATATTGTAATTTTAATCAAAATAATGAAATATTTATTTCAATAATATTTCAATGTGATATATATATGCTCATTTCTGTTGTTGCAGTTCACACCCCTTTAGAATTGCCTCCACGCCCTGCTCAGCGATGTACAAGAAGTGGCATACATGAGGGTATGGAAACACAAACAATAATAGGAGATATCGTAGTAAATACTACGCCAATTGATGATTGTGATACTGTACTCGCAAGTTTTTTCAATGCAAAAAAATAGAAATCAACGAAAAAGTAGATGCAACATAAATTCATGACTTGTATTTTGATGTATATTGATGTTGTTAGTATGAAACATGGATTCTCTTAATATTAGCTATTAGTAATATAATCGAGTTCTTAAAATACAATCAGTTTTCCCATTTATATGAAAGGTAACATAGATAACTTTTATTTGGTATAGTTACGGGGTACTTATCTTTTATGTGATGCTCTTAGGAATTTTCCCATTTATATCTTCTATTTTCTTAGAATTTGAATTTTAAATTTAAATTTCATCACAAGTCATTCTATGCTTGTTTATAATTATTTTGTTGTTTAATATTCAAATTTTGTGTTTTCTCACACATAATCACTCCTGTATGTGCTGCATGCAGATATATTAGTCTGAAACATTGATTCTCTTTATATTAGATATATTAGATATATTAGATATGTTCATCATGACTTCGATCATCATCACTCTTTATAATTTGATTACTACCCATTACATATAAAGGACAAACTTCAGCACAGGGACCACAAAGGAGTGATGAAGTTGATAGAGATCAAATTTATGTTATAAAATCTTTTACTGTTGCTTTAACACTAGTCAGAAATTTGGATGGTAATTGTGAGGAAATTTTTCTTTTGTAGACCATATTCCTAAATTGAAAGGTAACACAGGTGGCTTTTATTTTCTATAGTACAAGGTACTTATCTGTTATGGGATGCTATCAGGATTGCATAGAGAGAAATGAGGGATATTTTTATTTAGCATCCCACCACCCTTCCTTATCCTGTGATGATGAAATTTCAGGTTATATGGAACGTCTGTACATTTGAGATAGATATGACTAGTTGTACCTTCCCCACCTTGATTGAGTTATGATTGGTCTTGTGGTACCTTATCTTTCACTTGTTTTTAATGGGGTCATTTACCCTCCTTGAGTAACTTTTTTAAAACCACCTTGTTGAATTTTGGGTCTTATAGAGTACTTGACTTTGATCAACTATGATTAGTTGTGGTGTGATCACCTTGATGAGTGCAGAGGTTGAAAGAGATGAAAATTATATTATAAAATGTTTTACTGTTGCTTTAACACTATTCAGAAATAGTATTGTTTTATCATGCAGCTGGAGAATTGTTATGTTACTATACCTTTCTTTCATCTGTGTGGTTAATTGTTGTAGTATGTGGACTGTCTTAACCTATTTGAGGTCTGTACTTAACTTTTCCTCTCTCTCAAGGTACTTTCATGTTCCCTTGGTGACTTGTCCCTTGAAAGGCTAAGATCTAAACCAAAATGTTGTCTGAGTACAAGGACGCCTAATCAATTTTTATTCGCTTTTTTCATTGCTTATTTACTGTTGCTGCATATGTTATAATTTGATTACTTCCCATTACATCTCAAGGACCAACTTTAGCAGAGGGACCACAAAGGAGTGCTAAAGTTGATAGAGATCAAAATTATGTTATAAAATATTTTACTGTTTCTTTAGCACTAGTCATAAATTTGGATGGTAATTTGTTGACCAAATCGCGACCTCACAGTCGACAGGGGTTCACCAACTATCGACACATACCGCAGTCTCCCTGGGCACCGGCCCGGGAAGGTTTGAGCCCACCCAGCAACACCCACAGAGCGGATGAGGTCTCACCCAAGGCGTCCAAGAAGAGCAGACGGAACCAAGTTTCCACCGAGGGAGGAGGCGAGTTGCGGCAGTATGATACCAACAGCAATTCTAAATATTCATCATGAAGTTATAGCACATCACTTTAATCACAGCATTTAACATTACAGTAAATAGATATCTATAACATTTTATTGCAGCATTCACATCATAGCGACAGAAACGGATAATTGCATTAAGACAAGACAATAACATAAGTATCGAGAAACATTACACACAGATTGCACCAAATCATCATCCTTATATTACTGTGGCAACCAAAAGTAGTACATAAATATCTGCGCAACTCCCTACATTATCTTTCTGTCAATCTCCGCATACAGTTCTATTTCTATCTTCTATCCATCGACTCTTATCTTAACACTTGCAACCCCCGATTCGCTATCAGGTACATCGAGAACTCATCCTCCAATCGCATGGAATAGTGCAGACTAAAAAGAAAAGAGGACGAACAGTACCAAGGAGTAAGAACGGCGGACAACTCTGGCACATCTGTTTCGCACCAGCACCCATCTTCTACTGAAGTTAGGGAGCTACCGCTCCAACCAGCGTTCTGATAAAAAATAGCACAACCCTTCGAACAACTACTGCATACTGAATCATGCGAGACCAGCCAGGGGTCCATCTCACTATCGACGCATACCGCAGTCGCCCTGGCACTAGCCCGAGCATACATAGGGGAAGTGCACCGACCATATCAAGGAACTCAAGGACACTCGTCGTGTGAGCTCGCAGGGCCCCTGGGGTGCTACCACGGGAAACAAAGTGAAGCATTTCCACAGCCTCCTTGGAATTCCTCACAACTTAACTCCCAAATTGATTAACCAACATAACCACTCTATGTCAGAACAACTTCTGTATGGTGAAATACCAATTTCCTTGGTTACTTATAGCCGGACCCTCCCAGGTCACGACGGGGGGAATGATGCCCCAGTACCGCTCATTTGTGTGTATGAGCCGACCGACTATCATAATGGAGGGGGGGCACAATGCTACCAACAAAGCTCCCACATGCCACCATGTGACCAACCCCGCTGCTCGTCCCGGCCGAGCATGCCATGTGCAAAACATGTCGTCGTCATGTGTAAACCCAACCGAATCAGTCAGGTGCAATCATGTGTAGAAATGGTGTCCAGTAATCACACCATTTCGCCGTACTCTCCCAAGTCCACCATACATAACCCATCATCGAGCCTGAGCGCAACACTGCCATGAGTCTCTAATTTTTGTAATCGGGCGACACCAGCCTCTTCCGCTTGCGCATACCTTCTTCCGTTGGTGTGCCATCTACCATGAAGCAACCTGCAACAATCATCGTCATTTTTTTTAATTTTGTTTTTTACCAATGCGACTTAGACATCGCACTGTTCCAGGCCCGCATGATAGGGCTTCAACCTGTGACCATTTACCAGCTTGGGGAGCATACCCCCATCCAATCGCTGCAATTGAACTGCTCCTCCTGAATTAATGGTATTTATGTGGTAGGGACCCAGCCAATGCATCTACAACTTGCCTGGATGTTTCATAAACTTACTGTCGTATAGTAACACTAAGTCGCCTTGCTGGAACTGCTTGTTTTTAATGTGGTGATCATGCCATGATTTCTGGTGGTCCTTCTCTACCCCTTGGTGAAAGCCAGTGATAAATCGATCCTCTTCAAGTTCCACCAATTGTGCTAGACATTCGTCTAATGCTGCAACATCATCCATGCTCATAACAGCCGCAATTCGTAGACTTGGAACAATGTACTCCATAGGCATAATTGCTTCCTTCCCATATACCATCTTGAAAGGTGTCTGACCAGTCAACCATTTACAGGTGGTGCGATAGGCCCACAATACCGCTGGAACTTTCAAATCCCAGTCGTCTCGGTTCGCATTGCACACCTTTGTCAATGCATGCTCCAGTACCTTGTTAAATGCTTCTACCATCCCATTCGCCTATGGGTGATAGGGTGTACTCTTCTTATGCTATATTTGCAATTATTCTGTCAGTGAGTTAATAGTATGGTTGAGAAAATTCCTGCCTTGATAACTCAGCAATATCTTGGGGCAGCCAAAACGAGTGATAATGTGGTCAAACAAAAATCGAGCAGCTGTTGCAGCAGAGCAGTCAACTACAGGTGTTGCCTCAGCCCATCAGGTCAAGTATTATGTTGCTGTGATAATGTACCGCGCACCTGTGCATTTCCCTGGTGGATGGATCGGTCCTACAAAATACACAGCCCATTTTTCGAACGGTTGTAATGTTACTTGCGGTAGCAGTGCCATCTCATCACGTCTGGATGGCTTTCCAGTTCATTGACAAACATCACAAGACCGCGCATAGTCTGTCGCATCATTATGTAATGTGGGCCACCAAAGCTCTGCACGCAGTACTTTTCGTTCAGTTGCCCGACCACCATAATATCCTCCTGTGACTCCACCATGTGCCTCAGCCAATATCTATGCTTGCTCATGTGGCAAAACACATCTGTGCAATATCTCATTGGCACCCAATTTATACAACTCTCCCGCGATTAGTTGAAAGTCAGCAGCGTTGACGACCAATTACTTCTTCTGAGTAGTGGTAAAGTCATCGGGCACGGTGCCAGTCACCAAAAATTGAAGGATGTCATCAAAATACTGATCTGCAGCGGCAACATGAAACAACTGGGCATCCGGCAACCCATCTTTGATATTAGTCAGTTCCTGCCCTGTATCAATCCGTGACAAATGATCTGGTCGAGCATTGAACCGCTCCGGTTTCACAAAGACTTCGAAATCAAACTCCTGAAATAAAAGTAGCCATCGACAGATCTTCCCCCCCAACACAGGCTTATTGACCAAGTATTTCAATGCAGAATGATTAGTGAACATTTTAAACTGGCCACCCAACAAATAATGCCTGAATTTCTGCAACGCATAAACCATGGCCAGTCCTTTGCGTTTTGTGGTAGTGTAATAGCGTTCTGCAGAAGAAAGCTTCCGACCGAAAAAAGCAATGTGATGATCAATGTCACCCTCTCCTGGTTGAGCCAATACAATCCCTAGTGCAACCGATGAAGCATCGACATGGACATCGAATTCCTTACTCCGGTCCTGAAATACCAAGATTGGGGCCGACGCCATCTTTGCTTTGAGCGTTTCAAAACTATACTGACATTTCGGGTTCCACTGGAATGTCGCATCCTTCTTCAACAACTTTTCCATAGGGGCAGTAACCGCAACATACCCCCTAATGAACTTGCGATAATATCCCATGTGACCCAAGGTCGTGCGCAACTGCTTAATAGTGGTCAGCGGTTTCAACCCCAAAATAAGCACAATTTTTGCTGGATCAACTAGCAAACCCTACTTACACACAATATGACCCAGCAATATCCCAAACGGTGCGCAGAAAATACATTTCTTCAAGTTCAGCGATATCTGATGCTATCGGCATCATTCAAGCATTAAGCGCAGATTGGCCAAATGATCGTGAATCAACCCATAAACGGTCCAATCATCCATATATACCTGCAGAAACTTCTGAATAAAATCTTTGAATGCGGCAACGATGACCCAAGAGAATATTGCGGGTGCATTCTCCAAACCAAACGGCATGACCGTGTACTGAAAGCAACCCCATTCAGTAACAAAGTTGTCTTATGGAGATCCTCCTTGGCAATGCAAATCTGATGGTAGCCAAAGAATCCATCGGTGAAAGAGTACATCTCCTGGCCACCCACTCCTTCAATTACTTCATTAGTAAATGGGGTCGGAAAAGGGTCATGCAAGCAGGCATCGTTCAACTTCCGCAAGTCTACACAAATGCGCACTTCGCCTATTTTCTTATCCTGCACCACCATATGACTGATCCATTCTAACTCTTCCACAGGTTCGATAATACCGGCATCCAACATCCGATCAAGTTCCTCCTTGACCTTTTCTTTATGTCACGGATTTAGCCAACAAGGTCGTTGTCAGACTGGCTTAGCATCTAGTTTCAATGGAATCTTCATCTCTCCTAAATCACCCAGGATTCCCTTCATTTTGGAAAACTTCGTGGGAAATACGTCCTGAAACTCATGCAGTAACTCGGTAACCTTTCTCATCATCTCATTATCCCAATAATCCCCAACATTAGAAAACTTGGGAGTAGCTTCAGTGCCAATATTCATCTTGCAAAGCTGCAATGGTTGACTGAACGGATTACTTGGCGCAGCAGGTGGGACCACATCGCGACTTCCTTCAGATTCGGGAATGTTAACATTCCAGGGATCATCATCATCCTCTGGGCCACCACCGATGTTGAAGCACTCCATGAGAGACTGCATTTGACAGTGGGTGTGCGGGTCAAAAGGGTAGGCCACGGGAACGATATGAAATATTACATCGCGGATGAGATGCAAGGCGTTATGCACATCAAGGTTGGCATCCGCAAACGTAAACGTATGAGTGAAACAGATCGTTAACTCTCCTCATGTTGTAATGTCTCAGCGTAACTCAGCTGCAGTGTACCATGAGTGCGGTATCTCCTCCAAAGTATGGACAAAAGCATGAACCCACTCATCTCTGGGTCTCGCTACCCACAATCATTGGCACTCCATCACATAGTCACAGGGATCAGTCCGACCATCATACTTGCTAGTGTGATAAACCTCAGTATCGCTAAAATGAACCATCATCAACCTTCGACACTGTGACCAATATTTAATGAATTTCTTATGTGTCGCCCACCAGCATGCTGGAGCAGCCTTCAGTGCTTCCTCCAAGGCCAATAATCGCTGTGGTTTTGGAACGCGGTCTTCAAATTCTGCTACAAAGGTGTGTAGGCCAGGAAACCCCTCATAGATAGGAAATGTGATCATTTCAGTCGCAACACGACATAAAGATTGCGTAACTAACCCACATTTCCGGACTTATACTTCATGCATTCGATTCTGCCAATGTTCTAATGCATCATCAGAGTCAGAAGACGCAGAGCTCTCACTGTGCCATTCCAACTCACCATAGGCAGTAGGATGAATGTAATCTTAAGAAATGTTGAATGCTTGGTCCCATCTAGTGGGATCGTCCTCTTTTACAGGCTCTACGTAGTGGCATCCTTCAGCCGGATCCAAAGGGGCAATAAATCTGAAATCGTGGTTCTCAAAGGTCATCATGCGCTTCTTAAAGTTGATTACAGCTCCACTGTCGCTAGCCCATCTGATCCCCAAGAGTGCGGGATAAGAGATTCCTCCCTCAACCACTTCAATAACATCAAAATTGGCATAAGTCTTCATGCCCTCAATATCAATCATGAGCCGCGTGACTCACCCAATGGGTGTTACCTTCACATGGTTAGCTAACCGGAGCTGTACAGGAGACCAGCTCAATGGGGGACTCCCCATCTTCTGCCATGCCTGCTTGGTTAAGATGTTAACATCCGAACCAAGGTCAATAATCATAGAGTCAACATCATAGTCACCAATCTGAATATTCATTCACATTTCCTTTCTAGTCGTCTGTCGTTGTAAGGAGTTGACTGTCGACTCTTGCCATCCTTTCGGAAATCGCTGCAACCATCCCTCAATCTCATCCAGGGTAGCTGGGTCTTGTGTCAATGACAGAAAGTGTTCAAGGAACTTCTGCAATGTCCCTAGTGGTGGTCGGTTGGCGTCTAATCTGGCATCAAAGATAAGTGGCATATCGCAAACAACAGCCTTACCATGGTCTTTCTCCAAGGTGCAACGTGCTTCCAGGAATGTCTCTCGATCCGTATCGATGTTGAAGGGTACTGTCTTTTGACCAGCTAACCGAATCATTGGTCGTGCACCATCTTCCCCAGTCATCTTTCCTCCACGAGTGACAACAGCCATCGAAGCATCTTGTGGTCGTGGTTCTGTAGAAATAGTCACAATATATGTCCCCTGCATCTGATTCTACTCCAAATTCCCTGGTTGATTTACATTCGGATTAGCATTCGGCGGTGGTCACAGGGGATGATTCTGTACTGGTTGTTGTGGTTGGGCTTGATTATGTATCTATGGAACGTTCCCAGCCTGCCATCGTGCAATCAACTATGGACAATTCTTAACGATATGATCATTACCAGAACAAAACATACACTGATTCTGTAGCAGTGGGAATTCGTGCTGATAATTCCCCCATACCGCACAGTGTTAACATTGAACAGGTCCAAAACCACCTCAGCCTCCTCCTCCATGACCAAATCCGCCGCCGCGTCCACCCCTGTAGCCTCCCCAGTAGCTGCCCTGCTAGTATTGCTGCTGCATTGGTGCTACTGGAATCCCTCGCCCTTGTGGTGCATAATGCGGTTGTTGTACATATTGTGGCTATGGGGGAGCCATCTGCATCGGGGTGTATTGCGGCATGAACTGTTACAGTTATTGTTTCTATGGTGCAAACTACATCTGTGGCTGCGGTAGCGGCTGGGATACCTACGGTTGCATCTATGGTTGTTGCACCGCACGCTGATCGTGCTTGACGTAGAATGCATCGCACATCCTATCTTGTAGCAACCCATATGCATGGCAATCCTTTTCATCGTGACCCACAGACTTGCAGAATGTGTAGTAAAGATTTCGCAAGGTTGTGACCATTTTCTGCATATATGGGCAATTATCGTGACCATGTCCAAACATTTGACAAATGCGACACCATGACATACTGCCTCCACTCAACGGGTTTGGCACTCCTGACACCAAGTAATTATGGAAATCTGGACAATTATCCTTCGTATGCCCCTCTCTTCGGCATCGTGTACACCATACTTCATCATGCTATTCCTTGTTCTTCTTCAAATCTTGTAACTGTATAGTCAGGTTGGAAAGTTGTGTCTATATCTGCGACATCCCGGCTGCATTATCTTCGATCGGTGACGCCTCCAATCGCATTGCAATCTCTAGAGCTTCACTAGGAATTGATATGTTTTGCTGCATCAGCGGTAGCCGAATATGGGGTAGCAGTGTCGTGATGAACCATTCTTTATGTTGGACAGCGCTCATATCAAAACTAACCTTGGCCATTAGCGTCTTGAATCATTGGTCGAAATCCCATACCATCTCGTTGGGATCCTGCTTAATTTCCTTCAATTCAGTAATATATTGAGCCTCCGACTTAGGCCGTCTAAATTCAGCAATCATCCCATCCTGAATCTCATCCAACGACTTCTATGGGGCTCCCATAGGGACTAAAACAAACTTCATGAACCAATCTAATGCACGACCTCGCAGGGTCGTGGCTAGCTGTCCTTTCTTAGTATTGTCATCGGTGATCTGTTCCACAGTCCAGACTGCTTCACACAAAAACCAGTACTATTCTAGGTTGTCTATCGCACTTCCATGGAAAAAAGGTATCTTAGCATCATCGCCCGCCATCTTGGGATTCCCTCCTCCTGTCACTGTTCTACTACAACCAATTAACTTCTGCGGTGTCAATGAACTCGATGGAGTCGAAGTAGTGTTTCTTGCTAGCTAAGAGTTAGTGAGCGGAGGTGTGGGTACGTTGGTGCTGGGGTTTGGTCCTGCCTCTATCCTGGGTGTAGCCTGGTCATTCCTATCAGGACTATGAGGTCGCTTCGTCCCGTGTGGTCTTCCTTGGCGGTTTTGCGGTTCGATCGCAGCAGGACCTTCTCCCGTCCTCTGCCTCTTTTGCTGTCGAAACCTCGCTCCTCCTCTCGTAAGACCAATTTATTCCTCGGCTTCACTCACAGTCTCCTCATGGTCTGCACCCATCTACCCCTTTACCATTCCATGTACTATTCCCCAGCAGTCTTGGTACCCACGGCCTCCTCCCACCAGGCTGTCTACTGATCAAGGTGCATCTTTATATACCCTTTTCACAGATTACCATCTTAATCAATAGTTGGAGCGACAGAAAAAACCTTTCCCTCAGTCCTTGGAAGAAGTATCTTTCAGATTCGCTATAGGATTTCTTCGTATCGACTGCAAATTCAGTGATATATCCTTCCAAGATGCTATCAAGCCAAACTTTGATAGCCTGCGATGCCTTATTATCAACTTCCTGCAATTCCTGAATCAATTCTAGGGTCCAAGTCGCTGACTCACCACCCTGGAAGTTCCTCTTCTGGAAGGTCAGCTTTGACAACCATTCATACAAAATGACTGGGAATTGACAGAAAAACCATTCATGCAGACCGTCGTGAATATATCTTCCCACCCAGTGATCTACTGTTAGTCGCGTATTCCGACTTTCTTCTTCAGCAAATTCCTACAACTTCTGATCGAACCATTTTTGTATCTCCGGCTTCATCGGGTTCCACAACATGACCTCCTTCTACTCTGCACACGGTCCCTGCATGTTAAATTTTGAGCGTTAATTCACAATACTCTAGGATCTTCACTGAGAGAATAACATATACAGTATATCAATGCATAACAATCACAATAAGCATGACAAGCATCACAAGAATCAAAAGCATGAGAGACAAGAGACATAGAATTTCCGTGGGGAGAACCCTAAGGTGAAAAAACCCACAACTTCCTCAGAGATAGAGAGAGCAATGGCTCAACCAAAGTACAACCAAAATACACTAAGATAATATCCTAGTAGCATATGATCCTCCTCCTCACTAGTGCGCCACTTTCTGAGTGAGAGAAGTGTGAGTTTCTAAGTGATCAAAATAAAGATCTCCCGATCTCTATTTATACTAACATGTTTTCCCAGTTACACTATGGGGCCAACTTGTCTAGCTAGGTACATCAACCATATAATATATATTTCAGGTCCGACCCCACACATGGTGGTCTAATAACCCATCGGCAAGTACACACACTTGTGACACTTGTCAATACACATGACGACACTTCCTTATAGAGGAATAACAAATCTCTTATAAGGGTACAATAAATATATATGAAATACATAGATGAAATACATTCCAAAGTTACATATACATCAACACTCCCTCTTAACTAGGAAGGTATTTCTCGACACAATTCTGCTAGACAAGTCTTCTTTTCGGGATCATCGTCGTCGATGCATCGTCATCATCATCGTCACTGCTACTCCTATCTCAACCAATGTCTGACTCTACTCGTCATAGTAAGTTCTACAGAGCCAGTCCTTTTTCATACTAGATGTAGGCCCACGACCTGCAGGTCTTCATCATCACTGGCCATACTGTGGAATCCTCAGGACTAATTACATGAGTCAACAAAACCTCGAAAGGGCATCTCAAGACTGATTACAAGCACACAGCTCAACCTATCGGATCTCCCAGGATCTTTTACATGTTACTACACAACCTATCCATGGCCACAGAGTATCACGAAGCACAACCCAGATGCACACACACAGCACTTACACTCAACGGCATGGGAGGACCAACCTACCACCATCCATGAAGGGCTCACAGCACTTACATCAATGACCATGGGAGAACACATCTGCCACCATGTCGAAAAGGCCCTGCACTTACATCAACGCACATGGGAGAATGCATCTACCACCATGTCGGAAAGGCTCTGCACTTACATCAATGCACATGGGAGAACACATCTACCACCATGTCGGAAAGGCACTGCACTTACATCAACACACATGGGAGAACGCATTTACCACCATGTCGGAAAGGCTCTGCACTTACATCAACGCACATGGGAGAACGCATCTACCACCTTGTCAGAAAGGATCTGCACTTACATCAACGCACATGGGAGAACGCATCTACCACCATGTCGGAAAGGCTCTGCACTTACATCAACGCACATGGGAGAACGCACCTACCACCATGTCGGAAAGGCTCTGCACTTACATCAATGCACATGGGAGAACGCATCTACCACCATGTCAGAAAGGCACTGCACTTACATCAACGCACATGGGAGAACGCATCTACCACCATGTCGGAAGGGCACTATGCATCTATGTCTTCAGAACTCATCACACATAATCCAACTGATTATGTATTGTATCCACCTGATACATATGATCATCCTAATCATCATCACTGTACCGTCCTGGTACATATCATCTGGAGCAACATCCTGAAGCTCATCATCATGATCATCCTAATCATACAATGCATCTACCTGATGCATACCACGTATCTACCTGATACATATCATCATACATGATCCACCTGATCATATAGTGTATCCACCTGATACAAATACAAATACATGATACATATCAACATACATGATCCACCTAATCATACAATGTATCCACCTGATACATATACAGATACATGGTCCAAGCATCCAACATGATGCATATACAAAATACATACAAATGATCCAACTGATCATATCCAACATCCAACATGATGCATACATACATATATAAATGATCCAACTGATCATACAAAGAAGAAACTAGAACATCATCCTGATGCTCATGATCCAACGCTTACATCCACAGTCATGTGAAGGATCCTCCTTCCAACATGCTTGGAATGGCTTCAGGAAATGTGTCCATCACTTCTTCCTCGAAGTGTCCTCGATCTGAAGAACACCTGAAGTACTCGAACTGCACCCTGGCTAGTGGCTTTGTCAGCACATCTGCAATCTGCTCGTCCATCGCAACATACAGGAGCTTCACAGCTCCTCTCTGCACCATATCCCTGATATAGTGATATTTGATCTCTATGTGTTTCGACCTGTCATGAACCACTGGGTTCTCAAACAGCTTCACACAACTCTAGTTATCGCAGAAGATACCAGTAGCATCCAATGGGAGATCAAATAACTCAGACAATAGCTTCCATAGACATACTGCCTCACAACTAGCTAAACAGGTTTCAACATACTCTGCCTCAGCTGTACTCAGTACTACGCAGGACTGCTTCCTGCTAAACCAAGAGATCACACCTGATCCCATACTGAAGCAGCACCCAGATGTGCTCTTCCTATCTACAGCACTGCCTGCCCAATCTGAATCAACATAACCCTGTAGGTTAAACTTTTGATTCGCTTCATACTTGAGCTCATAATCCACTGTACCATTCAGGTACCTCAGAACATGCTTTACAGTAACCAGGTGAACACTCCTTGGATCTGCCAGGAACTGACTCAATGTGTTCACAACAAAGCAAATATCTGGTCTTGTGTTCGTCAAGTACATCAAGGACCCAATCATCTGACGATACATAGAGATATCAACTGGCTCAGATGAAGTATCACAAAGAAGCTTCAGGTTCAATGCCATGGGTGTGGCCACAGCCTTGCAATCCATCATCCCAAATCTCTTCAGGATATCTATTGTGTACTTCCCTTGACCAAGGAAGATCCCACCTGCATTCTGCCACACCTCCATACCTAGGAAATAATGCATCATTCGTAAATCTTTCATATCGAACTCAACATCAAGCTTCCTCTTAGTATCTGCAATTAATCTGTCATTTCCTGTTACAAATAAGTCATCCATGTATAGAAGTAGAATCACAGGATTTCCTTCCTCAACCTTGTAGTAAAGGTTGGAATCCACTTTACTCTTGATAAAGCCCAAACTAGATAGGAAACTTTCCATCCTATCATACCAAGTTCTAGGAGCTTTCTTCAATCCATACAAGGCTTTCTTCAATCTGCACACATATGAATCCCTGTCATGTATTTCAAAACCGAGTGGCTGCTCCACATATGCTTCTTCTTCAACTACACCACTCAAGAGAGTTGTCTTGAAATCCATCTAGTGTATCTTCCATTTCATCACTTTTATACTTCTCTATGCTGCCATCTACAGCATGCTTGATCCTGTAGATCCTCTTCGAAGTCACTACAGACTTCCCTTTAGGTCTTGGGACTGCATCCCAAACATCATTCTTCATGATCTACGGATCATGGCATTCTTCCCATATCCTGGGAACTTCAATATCTTCAATAGATAATTTTGTTGCTTGAACAAATGTTGTAGTCCTTCTTTTGTAGGTGAAGGTATACAATCTTTCCTACAAAACAAGTTAAATTGCATGTTTAGAAACATCTCATAATTTTCAGAACAAGTTCTTTCACATAAAAGAATATGTCATACAGTCATGCAATCATTTAAGCCAATGCTTCAATACAACATTTATCCATATCCCGTAACTTTCTAGATGCCTTCCAATCTCTACCAGAACATTGTTAAGAGTGTGCACAACTCCCAACATGTTAGCAAAGAGGTTTCATTCTAGATAAGTAGCAATGGAATGTTGTACAGTGCCATAGGCCACTTACCCATCATATGCATATTAGTAGTATCCTGTTCATTAATGCAAATATGCAAAATACACAACCTAAGTCAAGGAACATATTATTAAACAATCAAATATATAAGAAATGACAATTCAAATACTTATCTTTATTTGTTTGTTGGGTGGACTCCATCTGAGTCTTTGCTTCATTGCAGGAGCTGCTGGAGTCCTAATCTGAAGTAGCTTCTTCTTACACCTTTCTGTTGTGGAATGTAGAGAGATGGTCAACTCCCTCTGAATATCTGCATCCTTGCAGAAACCACTGGAGTGTGCTCCCTCTTAATCTTTGCTTTCTGGATTACCTGTTCTTGAACTTATATTCATTCTCGATCCCTATACATGCTTGTTAGTATCATCATTGTGTTATCCTTGTGATCTCATACAAAATCATACATTCATTAGTATATTCTCAATACTATCAAAACAAAATAATCTCAAGCATGTATAGTCATGATCATTTCAAACAGAAATAATAAGCATTAGCATTCAAGGTTTATATAGGACTCTTATCGTTAGTCATAACATGTCTAAACCTGTGATTACTCAAACCTATGACTCTTCTGGTTAGTCATAACATTAAATAAGGTAAGAAACATAATATGCATAAGTCCTAGATTACTCAAACTTTTAACTTCAAGAGTAATCATTATCAATCATACAAAAGTATACGATATATATATAACAAAACATACATGGTCATCTCATTTGCTAGTTATGTCTAGCAATGTGTTCTTGTTCTCTTCAATGACCTGCATAACTCATTAGTTAACTTTTGCAAAAACAAATTATACATACCTCTATGTGATCCATGACTATGGATGAATCTTTGTCTTCATAGCATGTTCAGGTTGTCCCTTTAATTTGTACAATCCTCCCTCTTGCTCTCCAATCACCACAGCATCATCTATGGTCTTTCCCTTTGTCCACATTAGGACTTGGCCATCCACAAATGCAACCCTCATACCTTTTGCATCCAATGCAGAGATGGAGAGTAAGTTCTTCTTGAGCCCAGGTACATAAAGGACTTCTTTCATCTTCAAAGATTTTCCAGAATCTAGGTTGTAGGAGGCTTCACCACTTCCTTTGATTGGGTATTGATAATTATCCCCAAGTTCCACCTTATGGGGTGATTCATGTTCAGATAGGTTCACAAAAGATTCCTTAAACCCAGTCATGTGTTTGGAAGCCCCACTGTTAATTAACCAATCATTACAACCATGGGAGATAGTACCTATGAGAGCAGAGATTAGAACATACTCTTCACTTAATGAGTCATCATCAATATCATCACTTTCTGCCCTAGCCTTCTTCTTGGGTGGTTCATCATCTTCAGCAGCATGAGGATGATATCTTTTCCTACTGACCTTCTTCTTCTTGATGTTGTTGTTCCTTTTGTTCTTGGGACATTCTGAAGCAAAATGACCTTTCTCATTACATGAGAAGCATCTGATATATTTCTTATCTTTATGTTGATGATAGTGTGAATATTTCTTGGCATGATATGTAATGTCCCCTCCCATCATACCAGCATGATAGAGAGAACATGATGCTAAAGCTGGGCATCTAGCCCCATGAACTTAAAAAAAAAAAAACATTCACATAATATAAAAGGACATATGGAAATGTATAATTATAAGAAAACACAACGGAAGTAATTTCAATTACACAACCATCATACATTCAAGATATTCATCAATAAATAATTGCAAAGTTAACACAAGAGAATACTTATCTTTAACGAAGTAGTCCCAAGCAACTGGCTATGCAACTGCAACGTTCCACCCAACCATAGGCCAGTTGTGATCATCAATATCTCCACACACTGCCACCCCCTAGCTTGGCATGATCTATACAAGGAATCAGGGAACAACAAACTCACACATAGCCCAAAGATACACCAAATCAGCCAAGCCAAGCTACAGTTGGGTTTATTAGGCTGTTAGGCAATGGAAGGAAGGATTTCTAAGCTAGTGGGATCATCCATAGAGATATGGGCACCCTCTGCAAGATCTATCTAGCTTGGTCCCCACAATACCTACACACCTGGCACAAGGAAGTATTCCCTTCACTAATACACAGTCCCTCAGGTCATACCTTCCATTCTAGTGTTCTTCAAGGTGTGCATAGAAGAGCGACCAGCCCTTTTGATACTCTTGAGAGGTTACCTCCTCACTAGATTTATCAAGCCAATTCTGGTCCACTTCCACTCCTAATTCTTGCTCATAATTTTCAACCAACACAGGGATGCACCCTACAACAAAACACAAGTGCTGAAAAACGTGAGCAACCCAAAACGAACTCGTAGATGGGAAATAAACTTTGGGAGGGAAACTTCGTTTTCAAAAAACGTTTTTCTGCATTTCAGGGGCAAAAACGATCTCTATAAACCCCCAAAACGTGACTCCCTTTCTCCCAGCCACTGTGCAACACAAAAACGAGCTCCCAGCTATGGAAAAATGCAGGAAATTAGTAAAAACGTGATGGGGAAAGCCCAGCTAGCTTAGGCTGCATGAGAGGGCAAGGCCATGGGTGAAAGATGGCTTTGGGCACCATTTTGTGGGTGTTTTCTTGCCTAAGAAGCAAAAATACGAATTCCCAGGTTGATGGCTTGCCCATGCACGAAATTGGCTGCCATACCTCTTCATTCCGAAGGCATTAACTGCCTCAACCAATTTCTGGAAGAATTAAATGATTGGGTCCATAACCCAAAATGGGTAGTTGGTGGTTTATGGGTTTTCTCATTGACACATGGATTAACACCATTGGCTGAAGGGTTTGAATAATTTCCCTCCCTATTCCTTGTAGAATCATGCCCCCATCTCTTTGTTGCATTGCATAGCTAGTTGTGGGTTTTTCATTAAAATTCGTATTTACATGATGTCTTAATTTACATTGTGCCTATCTAGCACAAGAACCATAGGCACCTATTTTTAATTGCCGATACATAAAATGCTAAATCAATGGTGGGGCCTTGGCCTTGAGCTCCTCACCATGATTAAATAACAATATTTACATCATTTACAATTTAATGTAAAAGAGGTTCAAAATGGGGACATTACATGATAGTGCTCTCTCTTTGACCTTCCTTTCTTGGTGTGTACTGTGAGAGCTTGATCTTCACTTCCCATCTTTTCTTCTCGGGCCACAAGCCTTGCTTCTTCTTGGGAACATTCTTCCCGCAATCTATTGAAGGAGATCAACTTCTTCCTTGCACAAATTCCTTGAATAAAGGAATCCCATGACCTAGGTAGGCCATTTAGAGTGGTCATGACAACTTCACCATTCTCCACCATTTCATCTACCGCTTCTAGTTGTTCCTTAATCTGGGAGACCCTAGAAAAATAAGATTGAATGGTTTCTCCATTCTGAAACTTTACTCCTTTCAATTGGTTCCGCAGGGTCATCTTCCGATTTATGTTCTTCCCTTCAAATAGCTTGGTCGAAGAGTCAAACATCTCCTTGGGTGTCTTTAGAGAAGACACATGGGGTATGAGATGGTCTTTGATAGAATCTGCAATGATTCTCTTTGCTTTGACCAAGTTCTTCTTATGCAATACTTTAGCCTCTTCGTCCTCTGGGATAGAGATGTCTTCCTTTATATATGAGTCCAACTCATTCTCTTCCAGGCTTAACCCAATCCTATACTTCCAAGCTTGGAAGGTATCAGCCCCTTCAAGCTTATCCTCAAGCTTGGTGTGGTGAGACATCTTAAAGAGCACTTCAAATGGAAATAGAAAATATTTAGGTCTTACCACTTGAAATGCTAAAAACTGGATCTGGTCCCGGATTAGGGTTTGTCGAAAAAACCCCAAAAATTCAAAATGTGAATTTCAACTTTCTGAAAGGATAAAAAGATGTGCCTTGATGAGTTGATCATCCTGGTGTATTCAGAAATTGAGATTAGCAAAGCTTTACTCTTCAGATTTGCCTTTTTGTCCTCCCAGGTTCACTAAGGAGAGCCCTAAATTAGGGTTTGTGTTTCCCGGAGATCTACCAAGCCAAAAATATCGATCCAAAGCTCTAAACTTCGATTTTTGCAAGTAGCTTCGAGCTATGTCTTCAGATTTCAGAAATTCCTATTTTTGTGGAAACCCTACTTTTTAGGGACAAATCTGAAAATGCTCAGAATTGAATTCTAATTGGATAGATAGATTATCCTTGATGAGTAGAGTCAATCTAATATACTACTTTTCCAAAAACTGTGGAGAGAAACCCAATAAACAAGAAACTTAAGTTTTCGTCACTGCAAAATGTCTTCTTCTCAGGTTAGCTCTAATACCATGTTAAATTTTGAGCATTAATTCACAATACTCTAGGATCTTCGCTGAGAGAATAACATATACAGTATATCAATGCATAACAATCACAATAAGCATGACAAGCATCACAAGAATCAAAAGCATGAGAGACAAGAGACATAGAGTTTCCATGGGGAAAACCCTAAGGTGAGAAACCCCACAACTTCCTCAGAGATAGAGAGAGCAATGGCTCAACCAAAGTATAACCAAAATACACTGAGATAGTCTCCTAGTAGCAGATGATCCTCCTCCTCACTAGTGTGCCACTTTCTGAGTCAGAGAAGTGTGAGTTTCTGAGTGATCAAAATAGAGATCCCCCGATCTCTATTTATACTAACCTATTTTCCCAGTTACACTATGGGGCTGACTTTTCTAGCTAGGTACATCAACCATATAATATATATTTCAAGGATGACCCCACACATGGTGGTATAATAACCCATCGACAAGTACACACACTTGTGACACTTGTCAATACACATGACGACACTTCCTTATAGAGGAATAACACATCTCTTATAAGGGTACAATAAATATATATGAAATACATAGATGAAACACATTCCGAAGTTACATATACATCAACATGTCAATAGAACCATTTGTTGACCAAATCGCGACCTCACAGTCGATAGGGGTTCACCAACTGTCGACACATACCGCAGTCTCCCTGGGCACCAGCCCGGGCAGGTTTGAGCCCACCCAGCAACACCCGCAGAGCGGATGAGGTCTCACCCGAGGCGTCCAGGAAGAGAAGACTGAATCATGTTTCCATCGAGGGAGGAGGCGAGTTGCGAAAGTATGATACCAACAACAATTCTAAATATTCATCAGGAAGTTATAGCACATCACTTTAATCGCAGCATTTAACATTACAGTAAACAAATATCTATAACATTTTATTGTGGCATTCACATCATAGCAACCGAAATAGATAATTGCATCAAGAAAAGACAATAACATAAGTATCGAGCAACATTACACACAGATTGCACCAAATCATCATCCTTATATTACCGTGGCAACCAAAAGTAGTACATAAATCTCTGCGCAACTCCCCGTATTATCTTTCTGTCAATCTCCACATATAGCTCTATTTCTATCTTCTATCCATCTACTCTTATCTTAACACTTCAAATTCTCATCTATTTATAGGATTCCACCAATTACAATACTTGTCCACTTTCCTAACCGACACTATGGACAATCGACTAACTGACTTGGTCTAATGACCCAAAAACCTGCATACCGAGGTACAATTGACTCGATATTACAAAATACATGACCCAAAACCCGCCAACTGCAGTATACTTGACTCAATATTACAAAATACATGGTCCAAGTGACCCGAAACCCACCAACTGCGGTATCCTTTGGTACAAAATACTCCTTTCGCGCCTTCATCCAAAGTGTCACGGCGTCGGCAGTACCGCAATCTTTCCTCATCAAATCGCCTGCCAACATAATTGTGATGAAATTTTGCTTTTGTAGACCATATTCCTAAATTGAAAGGTAACACGACTGGATTTTATTTTCTATAGTACAATGTACTTATCTATTATGTGATGCTATCACGATTGCATCGAGAGAAATGAGGGATATTTTTATTTTGCATCCCACCACCCTTCCTTATACTGTGATGATGAACTTCCAGGTTATATGGAACGCTTGTACATTTGAGAGAGATATGAATGGTTGTACCTTCCCCACCTTGATTGAGTTATGATTGGTCTTGTCGTACCTTATCTTTCACTTGTGTTTAATGGGGTCTTTTAAACTCATTGAGCAATTTTTTTTAAACCACCGTGTTGAAGTTTTGGTCTTATTGAGTACTATGGTTGTTTGGCCACATTTGGAGCATACCCTTGGTTCTAAGGGTGATGGGTCTTGTACTACCCACACCTATGTTATGACCATTGTTTATATTTTCTTATTTTATGACCATTGTTTATATTTGTACCCACACTTCATATGTGATTTTTGGTTTAATGTTGACGTGGAGATCTTCAACTATACCTCTCTTATTGTTATATGATCAATTATATGTTTATTTTATTACCTGTTACTGATTGAGTTATTAAATACTTGTTGTACCTTCCCCAACTTGATTGAGTTTCTATTGGACTTGTGGTACCTTGTCTTTGACTTGTGGTTAATGTGGTCATTTATCCTCCTCCATTTTCTTTATACTGCCTTGTTGAATTTTTGGTCTTATAGAGTACTTGACTTTGATCACCTATGATAAATTGTGGTGTGCTGATAATCACTTCTCTTGTGCTAAGACTTGGCTGAAGTTTATAATTTTTGTGACTAATTTAACTATGTTGAGTTATGTATTGTGCTTGAATGTCATTGACCTAATCAATTCAAATCATTTCTTTCTCTCTAGTTTGTACACACCCTCTTGTAGGGTCAGCTGGTTCCTAGAGTAGATAGGCCTCTCCGAGGCACAATCAGTCTTTTCTGAAAGTAACACTTTTGAGTATTTTTACAAGAAGGGTTTCACACCCAGGTTGGTATCTTCAACTATATCTCTCTTTTTTTATATGATCTATATGTTTATTTTATTACATGTTACTGAAGATTAGTAAACAGCAGTTCAACGATGTGAATATGTAAAGACAGATGGGCGTGGATGGGGTCTTATCGCAAATCAAGATGTCAAGGTAAAATAAGTATACAAAATGGTGCAACTATGGTTTAACTTGATTGATCGTATGGTATGGTAATGTGTTTATAACCAAAATTATTGTTCCATATGAAATTATACTACAAGTTTGGAAATATGGTAATAAATTTAATTCCAAAATGGAAATTAATTCTTTCATTTGAATTTTCCTTTCACCATTAATCAATAAAACTATTTATGTGCATGGTAATATTTCAAGCTAGTTGCCTTATATAATTTATTTTTGTTAGAGATTCTTCCAATTTTTAATTTGCTTGTCAGTGTAACTGATTATAATATGTTGGTATTGATCACTGTTGAACAACATTGAAATCGAAGGCTCTCTCCCTTACTGGTTTATTTTTAATAGGATAATATGGATTGTGGGAAAATCAAGCTTGTGTACAATGTTTTCTTAATTTTTTCCATTTGTTGAATGGTTCCCCAAGTTAAATGGTTTGTATGGCATATGGATGTGATGGCATCAAATTATAGCTTTCATGGAAGGTCCCTTTTCACATTTTGCATCTTTGCAAAATAAAACAAACCCTTGTTTTCTACTATGAATTATGATCAAACATTAATAGGATTTTTTTTTGTTAGAACACATTATAAAATATCCGCAGGGATGATACTTGCTGTAAGTGTATAAAATGGTTTCTCAAATTCCATTTTTTATTGAATTGGTTGAAGTTTGAATGTAGGCACAATAAGCAGAAAGAGGAGGACATTATTACATGTATGAAACTATGTACCTAATTACCCAGAGAATGTGTGTGGGAGAAAGGTGCCTAAATTTATTGACAAGTACGGAGTGCACTCTTGATTATTTCCCTTGCAGAGATTGCTGCAAAAACTAGGGCAGTCATAATATATTTTAATAAGTAGGTTATGTGGTTGGCAATATTTCTTGTTGGTATAACAAAAAATGCTACTCACAACGAGCAACCTGGATGCTATTTCATCACTTCATTGTATAAATTTAAAACTTTATTGCATCATAAGTGGATGTTTACTCTAGTGCAACCAATTATGGAAGGTTTTGGTAGGCATCATAGATATTGGCTGCTTGTTGTCAGATTTCAGTTATTCGAAGGCACGTAATTTTTTCCTATTGGAATCAGTATTTAAATAAAAAAGTTCAGAGGGTATGATGTATTAAAACTTAAAACATTCTAGCTATTAGGAACTAGGAAGACACTCTTTGGACTCTTTTGTTGTGCTACTCATTTGATGCTTTGGCCTGTGCAATATAAATTCACTGAGTTTGGTGATGAATCTGAGGAATCGGTTTGAATTTTCTTGTGTAGTTGATTATGATTGATATCTTATCTAATCCTAATATTTCCAATTATGAATGTCCTTTTTATATAGCAATTCAACGATTTGAATATGTAAAGACAGATGGGCATGGATGGGGTCTTATCCCAAATCAAGATGTCCAGGTAAAATAAGTATACAAAATGGCGCAACTCTGTTTTATCTTGATTGATCCTATGGTATGGTAATGTGTTTGTAACCAAAAATACTGTTCCATATGAAATTATACTACAACTTTGGAAATTATAGCCAATGATTTTATTTTCCAAGTGATATAGAAGGTGAGAAGGAAACATTTAGATTAGCATTTGTGTTCAAATACAAGGTGGATTATGGATTCAAGCCAAACACTTACATAACCATGGTTTCTCCATATAGGTATAGTAATTTTCTAGGAAAAGGTTATGGTTTCACTAATTTTTTTCTTCAAACAAAGCAAGTGTTTCATGTACATAAGAGAAGGTGGATGCTTGCATGTCCAACACTCTCTACTTCAATCCCAAGATAGTTTAAATAGGACAATAGACATGGTGGTTATCCATGGCATTGTTACCATAGTCATAATGGATTTATGGAAATGTCCATGGGCCTCATGTTTTCCTTTACTTGGTTCTGGGAAAGTAACCTTTAAATTAAATTCATATGTCACATATAGTCATCTTGAAGACTTGAAATTTAAGGGTGTTATTGATCTTGTTTCATACGGATCACAAAGCCTAGATGATGGTGAAAATGTCTCAATTGTTTGATCAAAATAAAAGGTTGAGTAAGGCTTCTAAGAAGTGATCCATGCAAAGACTAAGGAAGAAAAATGCAATCCTGGAACGTTTGGTTAATGGGGAATTAGTTCAAAATTCAATAGAATTTAGAGAAATTTAATGGCATGTTTTATCTTGATGATGAATTTGTGGAAGCTACAATGCATGATGGCCTCCCTCATATTTTTATCGATACTTTTAGAGAATCCTTACACCCGAGAAGTGGGACAAAAGAAACTATAAGATGTCATTGCATTTGTGCCTTGGTGGAAAACCATTGAGTATTTTTTGGTAGTGTGGTAGTTTGGCATGTGCATTGAGGCTCAAGGTTCTTGAATACTTGATAGTTTGAGGAAGAGATGGTGATATTTTTCTCGGTTCAGTAGAGTTGCATGATAAAGTTAATGGAAGACTAAATATCAACTTACTGGTTTTTTTTTTTAACACCTCCAGGTATCGTCTCTATATCGACGAACATTACTTCCACACAGATGCTAAACCTACCACAGAATTTCATCGCAATACACACGCACCTCTTCGTGGAGCTATAGAATATGGTTCGACACAGATGCTATACCTGCCACGAATGTTCGTCGATATCGCAACGCACCTCTTATATAAGTTCGTCATTATAGAAATGAACTTGCGTGGCAAGTTTAGCATATACGTGGAAACATAAAGAAGAGGTGCGTTGCTATATCGACAAACTATCGTGATAGGTATAGCATCTGCGTCGAAAGCTATAGAATATATGCGTCGACATAGTGATGAATATTCGTGGCAGGTTACAAATTCTGTAGATCTGAGAACTGTTTTAAAGGTGACACGTGGCCTCTATGAAGCATGGCTATTTCCACAACGGGGAATCTTCGTCTCTATATCCACAAACATTTTTCCACAAAAAATGAAACCCGTATCGTGGAAATAGGGACAATAAATCGTGGTAATTACAACGAAAAAAAGTGGAAAATTTGACCATATGTACTAGTGCAACTATATATTATAAACCATATGATAAGCCAAATGGTGTAACCCTATCCATTACATTAATGTGGATCGATACCATAAATTTAAACCTTAAGCGGTGGAATTATATCAATGTGTATCCAAGTTATACCATAGCGCGTGGACCATATCACAAGATAACCATAATATATTGAAACCATGATACAATACCACATTTCAACCGTATATCAAACTTGTTATATATTATATGTTCCACCATTCAAAAGAGAAAGCAAAGAGGAGAGGCCCAGGGGTTTGACCCCGGGACCTCTCCCCTCACAGCGTTGTGCCTTACCACTGGGGCATCGCCCCACCGTTGAGTGGTAAGTGGCACAAATATCTTTTAAGGTTGTTGTGCCCAACACTATAAAAGATCCATGATTTCAAGCCACGAATTTTAGAGTTCAGATTTTTACACATCGCAGAGGTTTCATAGAGTGCGAGGAAGGGTACAGACACAGATCCCAAGGCGCACAGGCCATATATGGGAATGGATCTTGAGGAGGAATCTGTACAGATTGTACTCTTTTCTCTTATTTGCAAGTAGTTTGTCTCATTTTGCATGAGAGAGGAGGCCTCAAGCACATATGGTCAAATTTATACTCATTTTTCTCAGAATTTCGATAGTAACGCAGTGGTGCAGTCTGTTTCTGAGTTTGATAGTTAGAACTCAGAAGTGTTTCCAGAACACTCAATTTGTAACCTTTGAAGAATTAATAAGATCATCCTTCTCATTGGAAGTGACCCAGAGACATATCCCAAGAAGGGTGAACTCCGTTATGAGTTCTTGTCTTCATTTTCTGGTTTGCATCTCTCTTTTATTTTCTTATATGTTGTTTTAAAAGCATTTAACATTTATATTTTAAGCCATTTTTATGAATGTTACATACAAGTGTTTGGTTAAAAGGATCCTGAAAATTTTAGATCAAGTTTGGTATCAGAGAAGCTTAACCATTGCATTGTGATTTTTTTTATGTTAACAAGAGCAAGGCTTCAAAGAGGTGAAGGAGAGATTGAACAATTTGATCCTGAGATTGGATCAAGAAGAAGGATAATGGCTTCAGAAAAAAGGAGATGATGGGCCTTCTTCAATTCCTTCTGAAGGGGATTTTCTTAAAGCTTTCATGAAGATGCAAAGTATGGTGGAAGAACTTTATTATGATTGGAAGAAGGGAGAACAAGGTGGTTCTTCTCATGAAAAAGGTAAAGAAGAAGGAGGCGGTGAGGAACCTCCTAGACCTCCTCCATCATCACCATCTTTTATTCATAGTTCTTTAAATGCGTCACCTAAAAAAAAAAATGATCTCAATATGCCTCAATTAAAGTTGGATATTAAGTTTGATTTACCTGTTTATAATGGAGAACTTAATGCTGAAAATTTAGATAATTGGATCCATCAGATAGAAGTCTATTGTAGGATTCAAAAGTTTACTGAAGATAACTTGAAAATTCAGTTAGCTTCTCTTCAACTTGGAGGAACCGCTCTCATATGGTGGGAGAGTAGAAATCAAAAGGATTTGGCCTCAAAAGGAAATGTTATATCCTCTTGGCATGAGTTCAAATCAGCATTAAAGAAGTAGTTCTATCCATTGGGTTATGTACAGAAAGCAATAATGTATTGGAAAAATCTGAGGCAGGGTAAGGGTCAAAGTGTGCAAGATTACACACAAGAATTTCAGAAGAGAGATTTAATACTTGGTATACCTCTCTACACTCAATAAATTATTCTCAAGTACATAGGTGGATTACATAGTTATTTACGTCATATGATACTTATGTTTAATCCAACTAACCATGATGAGGTATGTGGTCAAGCAACTCATATGGAGTCAAAGGGGAAGAATACAAATGAAACTTTTTCCAAGAAACCTTACAGACCTAAGGGAAACAAGTTTAAAGGTAAGGGGAAAGGTAAGCATACAACTACAATGAATAAAGAAGGAGACAAAACTACATGCTCACATTGCCAGAAAAAGGGTCATGATGCATCCAAATGTTGGAAGCTTCATCCGGAGCTCAAGCTTGAGAAGTTTCAGAATAAGGAGGACAAGAAGACCACTGCTACAACTATCCAACATGATTTGGGATCTGATTCAGGGGATGAGAATAAGATTGTTTCTATGGGCATACAAGGTAAAAATCCTTCCACTTCCAATTGAAAGCATGAATCTGTTGTTGATGAAAGAAAGATAAGTGAGTTGTTTCACATAAGAGGAATTTCTAAGCATGCAAAGATAGATACTCTTTTTTATAGTGGATCACAAGCCAATATAATTTCAGAATAGATAGCTAAAAAACTTAATTTGGAAAGTAAGTTACACCCAAAACCATATCCTCTTGGATGGGTATGTGATAATGCACAATTACAAGTGACAAAATAGTGTAGACTTATATTTGCTATCACTTCTAGATTTATTGATGAAGTAGATCTGGATGTAGTTCCATTAGATATATGTGGTATTGTTTTCAGAAGTCCTTAGCTTTATGATAGGAAGGATATATTTATAGGGAAGACAACATATATCAGCTCACTAAAGATGTTATTGAATATGTTGTTCGTGCACATCACATGAAAACTAATCTTTCATTAGTTTATGCAAGTCAAATGAAGAGGCTAGTAAATTCTAGTAAGAATTTTGTTCTTATGATTGTTAAAGAAAAGGATGTCGGTCAAAGTGAATCTTTTAAGGGATGTGATCCAAGCCTTAAGAAATATTTAACTAAAGTTGTAATTGATTATGATGTCTTGTTTCAAGAACCTAAAGGATTTCCTCCAAAAAGAGAAATTCAACATGAGATTCTCTTACAGCAAGATGCACCACTTCCTAACATTGGCATGTATAGGTCTTCAGTAATTGAAAATGCAGGTGTAAAGAAATAGGTTCAGGAATTGCTTCAAAGAGGGGACATTCAACCAAGTTCCTCTCCATGTGGTTCACCAATTTTTTTGGTGCCAAAGAAGGATGGCACATGGAATATGTGTGTTTATTACAGGGCACTAAATAGAATCACAATTAAGAACATGTATCCTCTTCCTCAGATTGATGATATTTTGGATCAGCTTAAGAATGCAATTTATTTCGCTAAGTTAGACTTAAGAAGTGGCTATCATCAAATTAGAATTCATGACAATGATATTTGGAAGACTGCTTTCAAAACTAAACAAGGATTGTATAAATGTATGGTAATGCCCTTTGGGATTTGTAATGCACCTAAAACATTTATGAGGGTGATCAATGATGTGTTTAGGCCCTTCATTGATGACTTTGTCATAGTCTACTTAGATGATATTCTGATTTTCAGTTGTACTTGGGAGGTACATGTCAAGCATGTTAAGCAGGTTTTTGATGTACTTGTAAGAGAACAATTGTATTTAGAGATGTCTAAATGTGAATTTGGGAAGACATATTTAGTCTATCTAGGTTACATTGTAGAGGGTGATGAATTGAGGATTGATCCCTATAAAGTTGAGGTCATTGTGAATTGGCCCAATCCAAATAATGTAGCGAAGGTAAGAAGATTTTGGGGAGCATCCCAATACTGGAGGAAGTTTATTGCTAACTTATCCTTCATAGATTCTCCATTGCATGCTTTGATAGGTATGAATAGAGTCTTTCAGTGGGAAGGCAAAGCATAGAAGGAATTTGACACTCTGAAAGAAAAAATCAGTACAACTCCAATACTGGCACTATTGGATCTACAACAACCATTTGAGATAGAGACTGATGCTAGTGTTTATGCCATGGGGGCAGTCTTAATGCAACTTTAAAAACCAATATGATATCATTCTGAAACCTTCTCTAAAGTTATAATCAACTATCCAACCTATGATAAAGAATTGTATGCATTAGTACAAAGTGTATAGAAGTGGAAACATTATCTAATGGATAAAGAAACAATCATACACACTGATCATCAACCACTTCAATATCTAAAATCTCAAACTAAGCCACAAAAATCAAGGCATTTTAGGTGGATGGGTTTTCTACAACAATTTCATTTGATCATTAAGTATAAGAAAGGTATTTAGAACAAATTTGTAGATATGTTATCAAGACCTCCAACATATGCTTTTATAGTAATTCAACAAAGTCCTTTGGTACATTGAAGTTATGTTGAACAATATACTAAGGATGAAGATTACAAAGAAGTATATGAATCACTAAAATATGGCTCTCATAATGAAGAAATGAACTATCATATTCATGACAAGTCATTGTATCATCTAGGAAATATTTTTATTCCACAAAGTGAAAGAGTACATGTAATAAGGGAAGCACACACTTCTCTCATTTCAGGGAACTTTGGTGTAGGGAAAACTGTAGCACAATTACAAAAGTTTTGCTATTGGCCTCGAATGAATGAAACTGTGTCCAAGTATATAAAATGATGTGTTATGTGTGTAACAAGAAAGCCAAGTAATATAAATCTAGGCTTGTACACTCCACTTCATGTTCCTTCCCATCCATGGGAAAGTGTTTCCATGGACTTTGTAGGAGGGTTACCTATGTCTAGAAAAGGACATGACTACTTATATGTTGTTGTGGATAGATTTAGTAAAATGTGCACTCTAATGCCTTGTAAAAATAAAATCATAGCTAAGATGACTGCTCATTTGTTTTTCCAGCATGTATGGGTTCATTTTGGACTTCCAACTTCTATCTTTTCTGATCGAGATTCCCACTTTCTTGGGAAATTTTGGTCATCTTTATGGGAACTCATGGATACAAAGTTAAAGAAAAGCACAACATTTCATCCACAAACGGATGGGAAAACAGAAGTGGTCAATCGGACAATAGTGCATCTTCTTCTAGGGTATTGTGCCAAGCATTCCAAGTTGTGGGATGAACAGTTGCATTATGTTCAACATGCCTATAACAGAGCCATGCACTCTTCAACACAAAAGTCTCCTTTTGAGACATATTTTGGTTATTTTCCAAAGTCTCCCTTAGACTTTGTTTATGGGAAATATCCAATGGGATAATGGTCAAGTTGATGCGGATAAAGCGTTGACATTTTTTTGATGCCCCGAAGATCGCAGCATCAAGCAGAAAGGGATTCTCCCCGGTAAACTATCCCAATTAGATTGTCCACCATTTGGTATGGGGAATCTGTCCGGTTAGCGATTCCGGCTACCGTTAGATTTAAATATTTGTTTTCTTCTACACCGGTTATGGCCCGATCCACCATTCTTTTTTTATTTTATTGTTAAGATGATATGCAAGTGCCTAAGTTAATTTAATCTAAATGCAGAACTTGAAACAAATCTGTATCTAAAACTGAAACAAATATAATCTATCCCTGCAATGAGCAAATTGAAAATATGAGGAATGTACTAAAGGAAACCTCTAAAGATTACATGGGTATCCATTTTAATTCATAAAGAAACATCTTCAGCAGAAGGTTAAAAAATATAATGATAGCTTTATATTCACATTAATACATTCAATTGCTCATGTTAGGAGAAACATCATTACACAGAGAATAGTAAGATCATTCTTTCCACGAAAATAAATTTAGAACAGCAAAGAAAGATCTCATAGCAGTGTTTGAATGTCACAAGAATAATCCAGCATGCATCCAATCCACATTTCAAGGCAAAAACGTCCTCTCCAGGCTCTTATTAGGAAAAATTGCTTTCTTGGAGCAAGTTACAAAATAGTTCGTAGAAGCTAAGAAAATTATTTTCCCTACAAAATGTCCCTCTACCCCTCTTCTTAACTTCTATTTATAACTTTACAAAAAGCTCCATGAGTTGACAGGTGTACCCTAATTCTAGAAGCTTCTAATTTGGATTTTGGTGTGTAATCATCTATTTCCTAGATTCGTAGAACACCTTTCATATGAGACAAACTGATAGCCAGCTCTCCCTTTAAAGCATTTATACAAAAAGTAGAATTTTAGCTTCTCCTTTTATTCACAACAAAGTAAGAATGGTCTATCTATTCTGCTGGGGCTTCTACTTGTTGACTTGAAGACTCGCCTCCACCAACCGGCTCGCTTGTAATTATCGGGCCATCTATACCTTGAATGTATGTGGTCCATTGGATGATATCCTTTACGATAATATTGCTACAGGAAGATACTGTTGCCTGGGATGCTATTTCATGTTTGCGTAGGTCTGATTTGATCAGCACTTTTCCATCTGTGGCCTCTTTAGCCATTGCTTCTAGGAAGTGAATATGTACTGCAGGCTGGAAAATGAACTGTTGAAATCCATCCTGAGTCAATACTTCTATATTCTTGATGGAAGCCAAGTCTTCATCCAACTTGTTCTGCAGCTCGACAATCGATCTTCTTCCTTTGGGAAATCATAAATGGAGGCAAGAAGAATCAAATGACACTTGCTATGTGATTCCCTGAGTGTAAAGTAGAACGAACAACACTTGCGGATCGTCTTCCTGATTTCCAAACTTAGCTTGGTACCGCAATCCTTGGCGAATTCAAGGATCCCTATATCCATGTCCAATTCATCCCTTGTAGCGGCGCGTAAGTGTGAAGGGAGTTGATATTTTCCCTTTTTCCACTCAGATTGTCGTTTCAGCTCCTCTGCATGATTTGCAAACTTCTCTCGAGTTTTTAGGACTTTAGTTTCAATTATTGTCATTTTCTTAATCATATCTTTCACGCTCCAAATCTCTTCCAAGATTACTACTAGCAGCTGATGGATTTTAATTCGCATATCACATGCTTGTTTGCGAAATGTGGAAAAATTTTGCTAATCTTCAGCTGCCTCTTTGAGTTGTTTTCCCAATTGTTCCTTTTCTTGAATCAACCTTTCATACTCATGCTGGTGGAGCTGAACTTGTTGAGCCCTGCTTGCTTCAAGTTCCTCCAATTCTCTTATTCGAGCTTTCAGATTCTTCAGTTCATCTTCAGAGATAGCCAACTGCATTTCTAAGGATTTCTTCTCATTCTCAAGCTAGAGAACTCACAAATTTAGCACCAGATGCTCTCCTAACAACTCATTGTATTTCTCTTTCAATTTGTTTGCTTCCAACACCTCCCTCTTTCTATCATCTCTGATCTTAAAGCATTGTTCCCTGTAATGCTTTAACTCACCTTTCAAAAAATCAATATTGGCTTTAGTTTCCTTAGCTAATGCTACAGTGCATTGGGCTTGGAACGTGGGGTCGGGATCAGTTCCTTGGACCAACGTTTTCTCTGTTATCCATAATTCATATTCATCCTCCTCGGTTTCCATATTCTCTGTTCTACCTTCCATTTTCTTTACCCTCCTATCAATGATGGCCCTTTTTCGCTCATTGAAATATATAGTATCCAGGTCTGCTACTTTTCGCTGCTTCCTGGGGTTATATGGGGTCAGCGCTAAACTCCCTGAATAGGAACCTTCTTCGTGAGTTCCCCCTGGAGTGTATATCAATGGTGGGTCCACCTCCATATCTTTCAGAGTAGATGGCTCTGGATCAGGAGACTTCTCTGTCTGCTCTTTCTCCTTCTCTCCTGCTAACTCTTCTTGTTGTTTCTATAACCTAGCTGCCTCTTCATTCAGGGACCTTTCTTCTTCCTCATGTTGCTTCTTCGTAGCTTGCTCTTGGGATACCCGATCTTCTTCTTCCTTCTGGATCCTGGCAGCCTCTTCCTGCTGTTTCAACTGGATCCTGGTATTATTCCTCTATATGGAAGTGTTTGTATTCCTATAGAGATGTTATTATTCCTCTATACGGAAGTGTCGTCATTTATATTGTAAGTGTCATAACTTATACTTGATGGGTTATTAGACCACCTTGTTGGGGTCAGCCCTATATAAGTCATGTGGGTCGAAGGGTTATTAGACCACCCTATTGGGGGTTTTCCATGTGGGTCAAAGGGTTATTAGACCACCCTATTGGGTGTCGGCCCAATCATCATTATGTTATGTGGTTAAGTTAAGGCCGACCTAGTAAAGGTTATTAGGCAAGTCAAGTCTAGTATAAATAGAAATCGGGAGATCTCTATTTAATCATTTTATTCTCTCTCACACTCTTGGGAAAGTGGCGCACTTGTGGAGGAGGAGAAGTTTCTGCTAGGAGATGTCTATCTCTTATGCTTGGGTTGTATCATTGCTCTATCTATCTCTGAGGAAGTTATTGGGGTTTTTCACCTTTATGGTTTTCCCCAAGTAAACTCTGTGTCTCTTGTGTGCTTGCATTATTGTGTCCATGATTGATATGCTGTAGATATGTTGTACATGTTGTTCTCTCAGTTAAGATCCTAGATAAGATTGAAGTAAATTCTGAAAAATTAACATGGTATCAGAGCTAGCCTGAAAGAAGGCATGGTATGGCATGTATGACACTTGTTGCACTTACGATGCTAGGGCTTGATATAGAAAAAACCAGTCATAGTAGCACTTTCACTATAAATATATTTCAATGAGGTTTCAAGGTCTGAAAATCATATAGAGAGACGCTAAGATCCCCATGTACCTTGTGTCCAAAGGAAAAACTCTAATTCGTTGTACTTTATGATTTATGATCTGTACAATATAGGGTTTCTGCCTCTTCCAGATCTCAGTAAAAAACAAGTGACCTTGGAAAAAAGGTCATAACTTGGGCTAGGAAGCTCCAAATGAAATTTCGTAAAATGTGATAGTTAGTACACAGACTTTACTTTCTCAGGTAACTTTTTCAGAGGCCGAAACGGAACCAAAGACACGCGGAATGTCATACAAGTTCACTCTCCTGTTTTATCCCATAAAGAGGTCACGTTGCGATACTTGGCATAAATCTCTCTCAGAGAATCCATTTGAGGTTAGACTTATGGGGTTGGAAATATGACAGGTCCGGATATCACATGAAAATTTTTCAAACCTTGTGGATCGAAAAGTTTGGAGTTACACCAGAAACAATTAGGTACATATTCCTATCAAAACATAATTATTTTTTAGCACCTTCATTCATGGCTTCTGGAATTTAGGGTTTCGGAGAAAGTTGGAATTTTTGTAATCGGAGACTACAGCTGAATGCTACTCATCAAAATAGAAATTTGGAGACCAAGATCAGAATTTTTGGTTGGGTAGAAGGCTGGGCTTGATCAGACCCTACTTCGGGACTTTGATCGGAAAAGTGGAAAATTAGGGCTTCTCCAAAAATGGGAATTTTTGAAATCTGTGACCACGGCTAGAAGCTCCTCAGAAAAATAGAATCTTAGAGCTTTGGATCGAACCTTTTGATTGGGAAAAAAGGTGGGATTTATCAAACCCTAGTTCAGGGTCATGTCCAATGAATCCGGAAGTTTCAAATCCAGAAGTTTCAAAGGCAAATTTGAGGGGTGAAATTATGAGTATACCAACTTGATCATCTCATCAAGGCGCATATTTCTAAACTTTCGGAAGTTTGAAATTCAAATTTTGAATTTTTAGGGTTTCTATGACAAACCCTAATCCAACTCCAGATCCAGTTCTTGCAAATCAAGTGGATCCGGTTAATCCTAGAAGAGAATGGATTGGTCACCTGCATAAGTGAAGAAGTTCCTATTTCAGAGGGAGATGAGGCTAAGGCCTTACATAAGAATATTACAAGCAATCTCTATAGGTATGACTCATCCAGGTATGTTTCAAGATTTGTTCATGATTAAGTTTATGGTGTGTTTGTCTTCATGTTATTACGGTTAGTACAATCTTGATTAAATTTAGACTTGTCGTATCACCTTAATAAAATTATGAATGCATGATAGAAGATATTCATTGATTAGGGTGTTGACACTTATGATTGTACTAATGAATTATGGTGTTGTATGAGGTTTATTTTGTTCGCTATCATGAAAAGTACACCAAGAAAGACAAATCATGTTCTACTTCAAGAACATACGATCATGGTGACACGAAGACAAAGATTCATCCATTGTCATGGATCACATAGAAGATCTACTTACGAGGTATGTATAACTTGGTTCTAAAATGGTTAACTTATGAGACATGCAGGTTACTAGCACAAGTCATTGAAGAGAACCAGAAGACATCATGCGGGTATGTTAGACATAACTAGCTAACATAGTAATCCAGGTATGTTTTTCCTATATCAAGTTAGAATACTACCTTGTGTTAGGATCCCTTATATAAGTATACTTGGTATGATTGGTTATGTTTATTCATAAAGTTAAAAATGTAAGTAATCAAGGGTTTATGCATTTTATGTCTCTTATCTTGATTGATGATTTAACTAACCAGAAAAGTCCTATGATCAAATAAGAATATGCATGAGTAAAAGAAGACTTCCCTGAAACCTTGAATACTAATGTTTATTGTCTGTGTTTGAAATGATCATGACCATACATGTTTAAGATTATTGTGTTTTGATAGTATTAAGATTATACTAATGAATGTGTGATTATGTGTGAGTCCTCGAGGATGACACAATGATGATACTAATAAGCATGTATAGTGATGGATATAAGTTCAAGGACAAGTAATCTAGGAAGCAAAGATCAAGAGGGAGCACATTCCAGTTGTTCCTGCAAGGAAGCAAAGATCAAGAGGGAGCACACTCTAGTTGTTCCTGCAAGGAAGCAAAGACCAAGAAGGAGTACACTTTAGTAGTTTCTGCAAGGATGCATATATTCAGAGGGAGTTGAGCACTTCTCACAATCCACATCAGAATGGAGTTACAAAAAAGAAGCAAAGACTGAGAGGGAGTCAACCCAACAAACAAACAAAGATAAGTATTTGAATTATCACTCCTTGCATATTTTATTGTTTAAATAATAATGTTCAATAATGTATATACTCATGTTCCTAGAATTAGGTTGTGTATTATGCATATTAGAATAGTTGCATTGATGAACAGTATACTACTAATATACATGGGTAAGTGGCCTATGGCACTGTACAACATTCCATTGCTACTTCTCTAGAATGAAACCTCTTTGCTGACATGTTGGGAGTTGTGCACACTCTTAACAATGTTCTGGTAGAGATTGGAAGGCATCTAGAAAGTTACGGGATATGGATAAATGTTGTATTGAAGCATTGGCTAAGATAATTGCATGACTGTATGACATATTTCTTTATGTGTAAGAATTTGTTCTGAAAACAATGAGATGTTTTCTAATCACGCAATTTAAATTGTTGTGTAGGAAAGATTGTATACCATCACCTACAAAAGAAGGACTACAACATTTGTTCAGCAACAAAGTTATCTATTGAAAATATTGAAGATATTGAAGTTTCTAGGATCTGGGAAGAATGCCATGATCGAGGAGTACCAATCGATCATTAAGATGTTTGGGATGCAGTCCCAAGACCTAAAGGGGAGTATGTAGTGACTTCCAAGAGGATCTACAAGATCAAGCATGCTGCAGGTGGTAGCATAGAGACTTTTGCTCCTGTAGCCAGATTCACTTCCATTAGATCCATACTTGCTCTGGCTGCAGTGATGAAAGGGAAAATACACCAGATGGATTTCAAGACAGATTTCTTGAATGGTGTAGTTGAAGAGGAAGTGTATGTGGAGTAGCTACTTGGTTCTGAGACACATGACAGGGAGTCATATACCTGCAGAACTTGGTATGGTAGGATAGACAACTTTCTATCTAGTTTGGGCTTTACCAAGAGTAAAGCGGATTCCAACCTTTACTACAAGGTTGAGGAAGGCAATCCAGTGATACTACTTTTGGATATGGATGACCTGTTTATTACAGGTGAAGATAGATTGATTATCGACATGCAGCAGAAGCTTGCTGCCGAGTTTGAGATGAAGAACTTGTGGATGATGCACTATTCTAGGTATGGAGGTGTGGCAGAATGCAGATGGAATCTTCCTTGGACAAGGGAAGTATGTAGTAGATATCCTGAAGAGGTTTGGGATAATGGACTGTAAGGCCATGGCCACACCTATGGCATCAAACCTGAGGCTTCTATGTGATGCTTCATCTGAGCCAGTTGATATCACTATGTATCGTCAGATGATTGGGTCCTTGATGTACCTGATGAACACGAGACCAAATATTTGCTTTGCAGTGAACACATTGAGCCAGTTACTGACGGATCCGAGGAGTGTTCACCTGGTTACTGTAAAGCATATTCTGAGGTACCTGAATGGTACAGTTGATTATGAGCTCAAGTATGAAGTGAATCAAAATTTTAACCTACAGGGTTATGTTGATTCAGATTGGGCAGGTAGTGATGCAGATAAGAAGAGCACATCTCGGTGCTGCTTCAGTATGGGATCAAGTGTGATCTCTTTGTTTAGCAGGAAGTAGTCCTGCGTAGCACTGAGTACAGCCGAGGTAGAGTATGTTGCAGCCTGTTCGGCTAGTTGTGAGGTAGTATGGCTACGGAAGCTACTGTCAGAGTTATTTGATCTCCCGTTGGATGCTACTAGTATATTTTGTGATAACCAGAGTTGTGTGAAGCTGTCTGAGAACCTCGTGTTTCACGACAAGTCAAAACACATAGAGATAATGTAACGCCCCATATTTTGATTAGGCATATTTATTAGTTAGACACACCATACTTTATTTTCTTATATATTCTGTTGAACTCAGCTCGACTGAGTAAACTATATTACGATATGATGGACCTCAGTATATGATGTTACTTTGTTTTATGATTTCACTATGATTATGAAGTTACTATGTCATGTGGTTATGATGTCATGATTATCATATGATTTCTTTATTTTACGATTACAGTATATGTTTATATGTTTTCATTAATAAGATGTGAAATATATGATTCCGTACGTGGATACCATCTTCTTATGTAAATTATTGAAGTGTTATATGTCATACGCATCTATGATGAGATAAAAAGGTTGCATGAAATAAAATGATTTTTGATAGCATGGATCAATTGGCGATCAATGGGAAATGTTTTCTATAAATTTGTATTTTGCAAAATACTAACCTACAGGACACAAGGGCTATGGGATAGCCAGTTACTTGATCTGATATAAATTGGAAAGGAAAAACATGTTCATACAGTAAACCTTAGCAGCCAAAATGATGATACGATAACACAAACTGATAATCCCGATAGCAGCAAAGTATGAGTTGATAAGGGCGTAGGCCCAGTATGTTGAGAGGGATGGATGTGTTTCCCACCCTATGTTTCCATGAGACCCGAGGTCGTGGGAGGGCCGTGCTGAGACACGCTCCCCATGTTGTTGTGATGACGATGGTCGGATGCCTGCTAGGGGAGGATAGGTCCGCTGTTCAGCCGACGCTATCGCTCTCAAGTTCTATGTGGTCAGATCGGTGAGTCCGACATCCACTTTTGTACTAGCAGAGGAAGGATAGGGAGGATGCTGGACGTAGGTTATGATGGGAGGATGTGTTAGTTAGTACTGTTGAGGGTTTAGTATTCCTTGATTCCGAGTTAGTGGTAGTAGGTACCCTTCCTTGTACATGATTGATTAAACTAATGTAAAGATAAAGATAATGATGTGAAATCGTAAAGAACTAATTGTTAAATAACTGAGAATGTTGAAGTAATTGTACTATATATATATATTGTGTTTTTTCTTCTACATGGGGGTAAATACTACTATTAGTTAGCAGGTATGCATAGGCGGGATGGGGTTTGTCTATAGTACATTTATGATCTGTGCATACGCTGGCCACGCATGCACACCTTGCACATGTACACTAGTATCGATATACAAACACTTAACATATTGAATAAATGTATAAGTTGTCATAAGTAATTAGGTTAATCATGCATTGACCGAATTCAGATAATGAATATAAAGTTATTTAAGATGTGTAAAACAAGTCAATTAAGCTATGTATTACTCGTTGGTAAACATCGTGATATACAATGGAGACAAGTGTCACCAGTTAACATTGTCGTCTGAGAATTGTTGTAAATAAGGTAATGGCACTGTCTAATTAATTAGTAAGATTGTTTAAGCACTTAAGGGTGCTTTGTTTAGAAGAACGACGATACTATGTAGATGTTAGGGTACTCATGTGATAAACAAATGATGTAAAAGACATCTTTAGTAAATTCACCATTATTATTACCTTATGGGGATTTAATTAATATTATTACTTAAAATTTATTTTAAATATTACTACCCATGTCATAACAATTGCAAAATAGATAAAATGTAAATATTGATTAATGAATGATTAGAATGTGATTATTTTACATTTCTAAAATTAGACATAATAGGATAACAATTTTTGGAATGAACGTGATGTGATGGAAAATGGGTTATTACTATTTAATTATTCAATATGAATCGTAGAATTTAAATCTCAAGATAAGTGATCTCGACGGATAAGGTAGACCCTTAAGACAAGCCATGTCCAAGTTGAAAGAGGTCAACTATTTATATAATATTTTATTAATTACCTTAATAACAATAAATACAAGGTTTGGTGAATAGACTTGTAATTAATAAACCTTGTCCCGAATGGATAACCTTTGGGTGATAATTCCCACCGTAATAAATACTTACGACCGTCAATCCAAAACCAAATAAATTTTCCATGAGAGTAATTAATTATACATTTTTATAAAGAACCGTGTATGAATGAACTGGTGATAGGAGTAAATGTTGAGGGGCTCGAGAGGGGGATTTTGGGGCGGTGGAGTAAGCCCAAGATCTTCTCGAGGAAGGGAAAGTATATAGAGGGGGAGAGCTTGGAGTAAAGGGGGAGGTTTTTTTGGGGGAAGAAAAGAAGTTTGGAGAATAGAAAGTTTGGAGAACAGAAAGGTTTTGAGAACCGAAGAAAACACTGCTCTCGGGATTATCAGATTGTGGGCTCGGGGGCTTGGAAATCCTTTGATTTCCAAGGGCCAGCAAGATAATAGCTGGTCGGTAGGGTGGACACTTAATTTTGGCTATCTAAGAGGTTATACAACCTGCTACAACCTACGGTTAGCATCAGCATCAGGTAATTTCCTTGTTATTTACGTTATTTGATTATTATGCTAAAACTTACTGTAAACATGCATAACTTGCTATTTACTGATTTACTAAGTTGTGAAACATATTCTTATGCTGGAACATGATTGTTGAAAAGAAAATATTGATATGTTGTTTATTTTAAATTACGAATGTAAGGTTGAAAAAAAAAACACGACAGTACACTAAATATCATTTAGACGCATAGAAATTGTTAGAAATTTACTCCCAAACACTTGATTAAAGTTTAATACATAGAAAATTAACTGAGAAATTTTACTTAGTGCTCTGCTGTAAAAACCAGAGCACTACAGATAAAATATCACTATATCAGGGATATGGTGCAGAGAGGAGCAGTGAAGCTCTTGTATGTTGCGACAGACGAGCAGATTGCAGATGTGGTGATGAAACCACTAACCAGAGTGAAATTCGAGTACTTCAGAGAGAGGCTTAGTGTTCTTCAGATTGATGACACTTCGAGGAAGAAGTGATGGATACATTTGCAGAATCCATTCCAAGCATGTTGGAAAGAGGATCCTTCACATGGCTATGGATGTAAGTGCTGGATGATGAGCATTAGGACGATGCTCCAATTACTGCTCTGTATATGCATCAGGATGATGTTGGATATGATCAGTTCGATCATTTATATGTATATGTATGCATCATGTTGGATCCTGAATATGATCAGTTAGATCATTTATATGTATATGTATGTACACATCATGTTGGATGCTTGGACCATGTATATGTATATGTATCAGGTGGATACTGTGTATGATCAAGTAGATCATGTATGTTGATATATATCAGGTGGATACATTGTATGATCAGGTAGATCATGTATGGTGATATGTATCAGGAAGATACTTGGTATGCATCAGGTAGATGCATTGTATGTTCAGGATGATCATGGATGATGAGCTTCAAGATGTTGCTCCAGATGACATGCAGCAGGATGTTGCAGTGATGATGATTAGGATGATCGTGTGTACATCAAGATGATGTATGGTGAGTATCAGGTTGATACTCTATGGCCGTAGAACAGGTTGTGCAGATAATCATATAGTGTTTCGAGGTTTTGCCTATGGCATGTAATCTAGCCCTGGGATATCTGGCAAATGCTCTTTCAAGGTTTTGCTTTGGGAGGAAATATAATTTGGCCCTGGGAGATCTGGAGATAGTCTTTCGAGGTTTTTCCTATGGCATATAATTTGTGTTAAGATTTAATATGCTAAAACAGAAAATAGCAGCATTGCATTCCATTTCACAATAATAGCATATACAGGATCACTGAAGAAACAACAAGCACAGCATAAACACAAGAGACACAGATTTATCTTGGGAAACCCTCATGGGGTAGAAAACCCAGCAAAGCTTCCTCAATATAGATGACCAGCAATATACAAAGATGAAAACCAAAGACATGATCTCCTCCTCCACCATAGCAGACCTCTCCTCCACAAGTGCTCTACTCTCACGTGAGTGAGTGTGTGTGTTAAATGAGGAATACACCTCCTCTATTTATACACTACTCTGACTTGTCTTTTACACAAATCATGTAGGCTCGTATTTAACCATTGGGTTAAATACCCCATTACAATTGACTGGGCCGACCCCTCTAGGGTGGTATAATAACCCTTTGACCCACATAACACATATAGGGCCGACCCCCACTAGGGAAGTCTAATAACCCAAGTTACCACATTCCGATGGAGGAATAAACATCTCTGGATATACAATAAGATCTTCACGGAGGAATGAATCATCTCCGGAATAATAAAGTACAAATATAATATTCTTTGAAGTTACAATATCTCAACACTCCCCCTTAACGAGAAGGATATTATAACAGCATCTGCACGATCAAGGAGTCATCAACATCATACATGATACATCTATAAATCATTGGAAGCTTTCTCAACATCATCAGTAACTCAAGCAGTTACTGGAACATCTTCAATACTGGAACATCAACATCTTCAGTACTGAGTCTTTATCTTCTACAACACTCGAACAACTACAACAACATCAACATCTGGATCCTCATGATCATCAGCATCATCATCATACGATCATCACGATCAGTAGCATCGTCATCACACGATCATCAGCATTGTCATCATCTAGACCATTACGATCAGCAGCATCGTCATCACACGATCATCATCATCTAGACCATCACGATCAGCAGCATAGTCATCTAGACTATCATGATCAGCAGCATAGTCATCTAGACCATCACGATCAGCAGCATCGTCATCTAGACCATCACGATCAGTAGCATCCTCATCTAGATCATCACGATCAGCAGCATCGTCATCTAGACCATTAGTACAAGTATCCACACCAATACAAGTATACATCATCAATACAAGTATAAACATCATCAATACAAGTATCCTCATCAATAAAAGTATACATATCATCAATACAAATATCCTCATCAATACAAGTGTACATATCATCAATACAAGTATCCTCATCAATACAAGTATACACAATAGCAGCATACCCTGCAACACACATGATCCAATTACGGGATGATCAATCCCTCTCACTTTAGGACATAGGTCCAAGGATGATACAATCCTGATCCGCTTACGGGATGATCAGTCCCTCTCAGTTTAAGACATCTCTCATGTCTATGGATGATGCAATCCAGATCAACTTACAGGATGATCAATCCTTATCACTTTAAGACACCTCACCATGTCTAGGGACGATGCAATCCTGAATCAACTTACAGGATGATTAGTCCTTATCACTTTAAGACACCTCACCATGTCTAGGGACGATGCAATCCCAAATCAACTTATAGGATGATTAGTCCTTATCACTTTAAGACACCTCACCATGTCTAGGGACGATGCAATCCCAATCTACTTACAGGATGATTAATCGTTATCACTTTAGGACATAAGTCCAAGGACGATGCAATCCTGATCCACTTACGGGATGATCAATCCCTATCACTTTAGGACATAAGTCCAAGGACGATGCAATCCTGATCCACTTACGGGATGATCAATCCCTATCACTTTAGGACATAAGTCCAAGGACGATGCAATCCTGATCCACTTACGGGATGATCAATCCCTATCACTTTAGGACATAAGTCCAAGGATGATGCAATCCTATCACGTACATTTTGAACCCAGTTCATGGATGATGTAGTCCTCACACGTACCTTTAAGACAAGTCTCATGTCTAGGGATGATGCAATCCCATCATGTACATTTTGAACCCAGTTCATGGATGATGCAGTCCTCACACGTACATTTTGAACCCAGTTCATGGACGATGCAGTCCTCTCACGTACATTTTGAACCGAGGTCCAGGGACGATGCAGTCCTATCTTCAATTCTCAGAGACATCAGTCTACGGATCAATTCTGGGACCTAAGTCCAGGGAAGATACAATCCCCTACCTGTTCATTCAGGACTTCATTATCGGAGACCCAGTCTACGGCTCAATTCTGGGACCAAAGTCCAAGGAAGATACAATCCCCCACCTGTTCATTCAGGACTTCATTCTCGGAGACATCTTGTCTACGGCTCTCTTTAGGACTGAAGTCCAGGGATGATCCAATCCTCACATGTCCACCAAGGACTTCATTCTCGAAGCCATACGTCTACGGCTCTCTTTAGGACTGAAGTCCAGGGATGATCCAATCCCCTCATGTCCACCAAGGACTTCATTCTTGAAGACATACGTCTACGGCTCTCTTTAGGACTGAAGTACAGGGATGATCAAATCCCCTCATCTCCACCAAGGACTTCATTCTCGAAGACATACGTCTACGGATCTCTTTAGGACTGAAGTCCAGGGATGATCCAATCCCCTCATGTCCACCAAGGACTTCATTCTCGAAGACATACGTCTACAACTCTCTTTAGGACTGAATTCCAGGGATGATCCAATCCCCTCATGTCCACCAAGGACCTCATTCTTGAAGACATATGTCTACGGCTCTCTTTAGGACTGAATTCCAGGGATGATCCAATCCCCCCTTCTTTCTCGGAGACACCTGTCTACGGTTCCTTTTAGAACATGTGTTCAAGGATGATGCAATCCCCTTGTCACCTTAGACCCTGTCTAAGGACCATCCACCAACCTCTCTGTCGGCATCATCAATATAGGTATTCACATCATCGACGTCACTGTCGATGCGGGTAATCTCATCATAAGTGATCACATCGCTCCCCCTTTCGAGGGGGGTCCTTCTGAACTATTTTAAGTTTGTCTCGGAAAAATTTACTTGAGGTAGAGGTTTGGTTAGTACATCGGATCGGTAGAGGTTTGGTTAGTACATTGGTAACTTGTTACAAATTCGAACTTTAATTCTTTTCTGCACCATATCTTGTATATAGAAATGTCAGATCTCTATGTGCTTTGACTTATCATGGAACACTGGATTCTCTGCCATTTTGGTACAACTCTGTTTGTCACATAGGATAACAGTTGGGTCCATTTTTATGTCAAACAATTCTGAATCCATACCGCTTCATGACTAGCAGAGCAAGCAGCCATATATTCCTCTTGTGCTAAGAACAACACTAGATTTCTTCCTGCTAACCCACGAGATCATCGCTAATCCCAGACAATAACATCCTCTCGATGTGCTCTTCCTGTCTGATACAATTTCTTCCCAATCAACATCTGTGTAGCCATCTGAAGTCATGATCTCTAAGATAACATAGATCCAAGTCTATCGTATCCTTTAGGTACCTCATCACATGATTTGAAACTAACAGGTGAACACGTCTAGTTTCCACTAGATACTAACTCAAGGTGTTCGCAGCAAAGCATATATCTGACGTACTATAATGACTCAATAATTTGTCTGTACAGAGTTATATCCACTAACTCTGATGAGTCATCTACAAACAACTTCAAGTTGGAATCCATGAGAGTGGCCATTCCAACACATCAAGTCCTTTTAATATTTCTCAGCATACTTTCCCTGGTTGAGAAAGATTCCTTCTGAGCCTTGCCATACTTCCAAACCTAGGAAGTAATGCATCAATCTGAGATCTTTCATTTTCATTTCTGCAGCCATCTTCTTCTTTCTTTTCATGATCTGTTTTTCATTCCTTGTCAGAAAGAGATCATCGTCATACAATAATGGTATGATAGGTTCATCATCCACAACCTTAAGGTAAAGGTTAGGATCAGCTTTACTTCTAGTAAAGCCCAAGCTTTGTCAAGAAGCTGTCAATTGTCCATCATTCACACTCTGCATTGAGTGATCTTCTGCATATCTATCTGTGCCATCTCTCATCAGATGGGTCTACTGATATGAGCCTCAAAATCATTCGAACTCTGTGGTGAGTTCCTTCTTGCATCCATGTCATATGTGTATAGAAGACATATTCAACCTTGTAGCAAAGGTTGAGATCCACATCACCCATGATGATCATTAAGCTCATCAATTGACTACCAATCCTGGGTACCCATACAGAACCTGATTCACACTTCTTCTTTAATTACACCATTAAGAGAATGGTCTTATCTATCCACTTGGAGCAAACATCTTGTCATGATTCTCTTCCTCTTTCTAAGAGAATCTTCTAGCAATGAACCTTCTATATTTTGTTTGATTTGTAAATCTTCTTGTTGAACATCCATCACTTGTTCAGTGTTCATCATTCTTCATGATCTTTCCTACATATCAAAATTAAGTACATGATTAGTAATACCTCATAATCATGAAATCATGTTGACATGATAACCTATTATGCATACAGATATCATTTACATAGTTATGCAACTATCTTGACCAATACTTTGGCACAACACTTTTCCATATACTGTATGCATACAGTGGCTATCTAGATGCCTTCCATCTCTACCAGAACATACTATCGAGAGTGTGCACAGCTCTCAGCATGTCAGCAAAGAGGTTTCATTCTAGACAAGCAACAATGGAATGTTTGTCCAACTTACCAATCATATGCATATTAGTAGTATATTGTTCAATGCTCTATGAATGTTTACATTCAGCATGATATATATTCTAGGAATACAAATATGCATACAAGCAATATCATTTACTATTTGAAATAACAACTCAAATACTTATCTTTTATGTTTGTGTGGTTGCCTCCCGCTTGATCTTCTATATGTCTTTTGAACTTCTATTCATTCTGTACCACTGTGCATGCTCAAGTGTGCACTAGTGTCATCCTCATGATCTCATACACAAACATACATTCATTAGTATATTCTCAATATTATCAAAAACATTATAATTCTTAAATAATCTTGAATGTGTATAGTCATGATCATTAGTATTCAGGGTTTCACGGAAGTCTTCTTTTACTCATGCATATTCTTGTTTGATCATGGGACTCTTCTGGTTAGTTAAATCATCAATCAAGATAAGAGACATAATGTGCATAAACCCTTGATTAACTTTATGAATAAGCATGACCAATCATACCAAGTATACTTATATAAGGGATCCTAACACAAGGTAAGATTCTAACATGACATAGGAAAACATACCTGGATTAGTATACTTGCTTAGTTATGTCTAAAATACCTAATCAATATCTTCTTTGTTCTCTTCAATGATTTAGAGATCCTATGCTGGAACCTGCATATCTCATAAGTTAAGCATAATAGAACAAAGTCATACATACCTTGTAAGTAGAACTTCTATGTGATCAAAGATTATGTTGTCATGGTCATGGAGCTTGATTTGTCTTTCATGATGTACATGTATCTTGTTAGCAGACAACATCAACCTCATACAACACCATAATGCATTAGTACAATCATATAGCCTTAATCAATGAATGTCTTCGATCATTCACATGCATTCATACTGTTACTAAGTTGATAAGGCAGTTCTAACATTAATCAAGATTGTACTAATAAATAATATGAAGACAAACACATTATGAACTTAATCAGGAATCAGATTTCAAGACATACCTGAACCTCCTTAAGTCATACCTGTCGAGACTTCTTGTAGTCTTCATATGTAAGGCCTTAGCCTCAACTCCCCCATGAAACTTGATCTGGAGCTTGATTAGGGTTTGCTAGAAAAACCCTAAAAATTCAATTTTTGACTTTCACACTTCTGAATGGATGGAAGGATGTGTCTTGCTGAGCTGATCAAACTAGCATACTTCAATTTTGAAATCTCCAAAATTTGACCCCTCAAAATTGCCTTCGAAACTTCTGGATCTTCTAGATAGGATCCCGAACTAGGGTTTGATGAATCCCACCCTTCTTCCCAATCAAAAGGTTTGATCCAAGGCTCTAAACTCTTATTTTCCTGAGGAGCTTCCATCCATGGTTACAGACTTCAAAAATTCCAACTTTTGTTGAAGCCCTAATTTTCCATCTTTCCAATAAAAATCCCGAACTGGGGTTTAATCAAGCCCGGTCTTCTACACAACCAAAAAATTCGATCTTGGAATCTAAATTTTGATTTTCCTGATTAGCATTTAGCCGTGGATTATGATTCCAAAAATTCTAACTTTCTCTGAAACCCTAAATTCCGGAAGCCATGAATGAAGGTGCTCCAAAAATAATTTTGTTTTGACAGAAATATGTACCTGATTGTTTCTACTGTAACTACGAACTTTTAGCTCCACAGGGTCTGAAAACGTTTTCTGTGGTATCCTAACCTGTCATCTTTCCATCCCGACAGGTCTGAGCTTCATTGGATTTTCTGAGAGAGAGTTATGCCAAGTGTCGCAACGTGACTTGTTTATGGGATAAAACAGGAGAGTGAACTTGTACGGCGTTCCAGGTGTCACTGGTTCATCTTCGGCCTCTGAAAACGTTTCCTGAGATAGTACAGTCTATGTAATACCTGTCACTTTTTACGCAATTTCATTTGGATCTTCCTAGCCCAATTTATGACCTTTTTTCCCAGGTCACCTGATTTTGACTGAGATCTGGAAGAGGTAGAAACCCTAACTTGTACTGATCATAAATCACAAAGTAAAATGAATCTGAGGGTGACCTTTGGACACAAGGTAGCTGGGGATATTATCTACGACCTGTAAACTTTTCAGATCCTGAACATTCGTATAAATGGATTTATAGCGAAAGTTCCACGATGACTAGTTTTTGCTATGTAAAACCCAAACCTTCAAATTGTCGCAAGTGAAGCAAGTGTCGTAAGTGCCATACATTTCCTTCCTTCAAGTTAGCTCTAATACCATGTTAAGATTTAATATGCTAAGATATAAAATAGCATCATTGCATTCCATTTCACAATAATAGCATATACAGGATCACTGAAGAAACAACAAGCACAGCATAAACATAAGAGACACATATTTATCCTGGGAAACCCTCATGGGGTAAAAAACCTAGCAAAGCTTCCTCAATATAGATGACCAGCAATATACAAATATGCAAACCAAAGACATGATCTCCTCCTCCACCATAGCAGACCTCTCCTCCACAAGTGCACTACTCTCAAGTGCGTGAGTGTGTGTGTTAAATGAGGAATACACCTCCTGTATTTATACACTACTCCGACTTGTCTTTTACACAAATTATGTAGGCTCGTATTTAACCATTGGGTTAAATACCCCATTACAACTGACTGGGCCAACCCCTCTAGGGTGGTCTAATAACCCTTTGACCCACATAACACATACAGGACCGACCCCCACTAGGGAAGTCTAATAACCCAAGTTACCACATTCTGACGGAGAAATAAACATCTCCGGATATACAATAAGATTTTCACGGAGGAATGAATCATCTCCGGAATAATAAAGTACAAATATAATATTCTTTGAAGTTACAATATCTCAACAATTTGGCCCTGAGATATCTGGCAAATGCTCTTTCGAGGTTTTGCCCTATGGCATATAATATGTCCTTGGGAGATCCAATAGGTTGGGTTGTGTGCCCGTAATAAGTTTTGGGATGCTCTTGCGAGGTTTTGCCATGACCACATGTAATTTGGCCTTGGGAGATCCTATAGGTAGAGATGTGTGCTCATAACATCCTAGGATGATCTTGTGAGGTTTTGTGGTGACCACATGTAATATGTCCCTGGGAGATCCTATAGGTAGAGCTGTGTGCTCGTAACAGCCTCGGATGCTCTTGCGAGGTTTTGTGGTGAGGTCACATATAATATGGCCCTGGGAGATCCTACAGGTAGATCCGTGTGCTCGTAATAGCCGGGGATGCTCTTGCGAGGTTTTGTGACGCATGTAATAAATCCTGAGGATTCCACAGTATGGCCAGTGATGAATATTTACAGGTGGTGGGCCTACATCCAGTATGAAAAAGGACTGGCTCTGTAGAGCTTCCTATGATGAGCATATTCAGAGATTGGTTGAGTTAGCAGCAGTAGTGACGATGACGATGACTCGATGACGATTATCCAGTGACGATGATCCAGAGAAGAAGACTTGTGCTGGAAGACTTGTGTCGAGAAATACCTTCCTAGTTAAGAGGGAGTGTTGATGTATATGTAACTTCAGAATGTATTTCACCCATGTATTTCATATATGTATATTGTACTCCTATAGAGATGGTATTATTCCTCTATACATAAGTGTTTGTATTCCTATAGAGATGTTATTATTCCTCTATACGGAAGTGTCATCATTTATATTGTAAGTGACGTAACTTATACTTGATGGGTTATTAGAGCGCCTTATTAGGGTCGGCCCTGTATAAGTCATGTGGGTCAAAGGGTTATTAGACCACCCTATTGGGGGTCAGCCATGTGGGTCAAAGGGTTATTAGACCACCCTATTGGGTGTCGGCCCAATCAGCATTATGTTATGTGGTTAAGTTAAGGCCGACCTAGTAAAGGTTATTAGGCAAGTCAAGTCTAGTATAAATAGACATCGGGAGATCTCTATTTAATCATTATATTCTCTCTCACACTCTTGGGAGAGTGGTGCACTTGTGGAGGAGGAGAAGTTGCTGCTAGGATATGTCTATTTCTTATGCTTGGGTTGTATCATTGCTCTATCTATCTCTGAGGAAGTTATTGGGGTTTTTCACCTTTATGGTTTTCCCCAAGTAAACTTTGTATCTCTTGTGTGCTTGCATTATTGTGTCCATGATTGATATGTTGTAGATATGCTGTACATGTTGTTCTCTCAGTTAAGATCCTAGATCAGATTGAATGAAACTCTGAAAAATTAACAAAACATGTTATATATTATATGCACCACCGTTCAAAGAGCCAGCAAGGAGGAGAGGCCCCACAGGTTTGACCCCACGACCTCTCCCCTCATAGGGCTGCGCCCTACCACCGGGTCACCACCCCACTGTTGAGTGGTAAGTGGTGCACATATCTTTAAGGTTGTTGTTCCCAACACTATAAAAGAGCCACGATTTCCAGACATGAAGTTCAGAGTTTAGAGTTTTACACAACACAAAGGTTGCACAGAGTACGAGGAAGGGTACAGGCACATATCCCGAGGTGCTCAGGCCATTAATGGGAATGGATCTTGGGGAGGAATCCATACAGATTGTACTCTTTTTTCTTATTTGTAGGTATTTTGTCTCGTTTTGCATGCCAAAGGAGGCCTTAAGAACATATGGTCAACTTTATACTCATTTTTCTCATAATTTCGAGAGGAACACAATGGTACAGTCTGTTTCTAAGTTTGATAGGCATAAATTAGAAGTGTTTCCAAAACACTGAATTTGTAAGCCTTGAAGACTTAATAAGATCGACCTTCTCATTGGAAGCGGCCCGAAGATGTATCCCAAGAAGGGTGAACTCCCTATGAGTTCTTATCTTCATTTTCTAGCTTAAATCTCTCTTTTATTTGCTTATATGGTGTTTTAAAAGCATTTAAAAATTACCTTTTAATCCATTTTTATGAATGTTACATGCAAATTTCACATGCAAGGTTTTGGTTAAAAAGATCCTGAAAATTCAAATCATCGCAACTACATGAAAAGTTTGAAAATATGCTTATGGTAGCTCAATTTACCTTTTCATCACTACCCTAGTTAAATTCCTTTGGAAAAGACAAAATCTAATTAAATAATCCATCAAAGACTTGGATAAACGCTATAGATGAAAAGTCATCACATGGTTATCTATGTCTTCCCTAGGTTTACCTTCAAAGTTAGTAATGTCTGAAGGAATTTTAGTGGGTAATGGTGGCCATCTTGGGTCATGTAACACTAGATGATTAGTCAAATTTGAAATATCAGACAAATTTAAGGTGGCCAAAAATGGAAACTTTGTTTGAGCCATTATGTTCTAGGTTTCGGGAGCATTATCTTCCCATTGGTTGCTATTGGTATAAAGTTGTCCTAGATATATGGATTTCCAGGATTAGTGAAATGTGGATTAGGTTGTCCAAATTTCTTACTATAGTGGTTTTGATAATAAGAAAAATCCATTCCAAAATTCCCTCTCATCGCTCCTAATGGTTGATTTCAATGTAAAAAACTTGTCATAACATTGTTAGCCTTATTGAAACCTCCTATGCTAGAAGATGGGATATTTATTTGAGTGACATTTTTCCCCGATGAAAATCTAATGCTAGTTCCCCCTAGTGTAAATGAATTTCCTTGCAAACCATTTAATCCAAAGGGGTTACCTGAACTCATACCTCCAACGGATTTGAATGGTAAGCTTAATTGGGGTAGGGTGGAGTTAGGAATAAATCTAATGAAAGGTGGGTTAAGCATGGAATTTTTTCCACTGAAGGGTGGGAAATTATGGAATGGGACAGATGGGACACTACTTGAATCACTTGTCAAATTTGAATTAGGAGGAATAGGAACAGGTATAAGTTGAAACCCTGAAACAGGAAATGAAAAAGAGAAAGATTTCAAACTCAGATGAGTATACGAACTAGTACCAATAAGTATCACTGAGGATGGGGGATACCATCCTAATCCTATTATGGATGTCATATTAAAACTAATTCCTCCTATGGGAGAAGTACTAACTGGATTAGTTACCTCCCCTGAAGCAAACACTTGTTCTATTTTTTCCATATTAAACTGCCTAGACATGGGATTAGGAACATTAATACCAGATGTTTGTGAAGAAGTAGGAATTTACGGTGAGTTCAAAAGTACAGGCGGATACGAGAGATCCTCAATTGAAATCAAGCCTAAATTCTCATCAGGTCGAGGAGAATGGAATCTAGGAGAGTTATGTAATTTCTCCTCGGTATCTCAAAAATGTCCTTCATCAGAAGAACTCTCAGACTCACTCGACCTAGAATTGTTTTCTGCTATAGGTTGTTATGTTTGATCTTCCCAGTTTTCCTCTTCTGCTTCTTCAGGAGGTAGATCAGTATAATCCAGTGTTCTCCTCAGTGCAGGGACTTCTCTCTATTTAGGGGAGTGTCCTTGAATTCTTTGGGACCTACGTAGAGTTTTATCGGCTACGGTGGCTCACATAATACATTAAGAAGAAAATATATAAAAATAAAAATCAAATAGCACACACTAAAAGTCCCTGAAATATTTCAAAAAATCAAACAACCCTTACAACGAAAAGTACTTGGCTGCAAGTACATTTCGATGCAGATCCAAAGATACAGCCTCCCAAAGATTATCCCGGGATGATTAGGGACAAGTCTAACCAGTGAAGATCAAAGAGAAACTACCAAGGACAGGCGTGTTTCCCTTCTTAGCGCAAGTGTTTTTCTAGATGGATCTGGAAAACACTCTATAAGGGTATTAATGCTCCAATCACAAGGTCTACCCAAGGTGGTCACGAAAAATCCTCTGCTAGCACCTATGTCTGACCCTAAAGACAGAATTCTATGGCTACCAATATGTAATCCACATCCAATGGAATAGTCATAGGTCAGGATAGTGCATATGGGTGGGGTAACTTAGCCTGAAACTCTACAACAATAGTACTATGTACAGTCGAAAGTCCCCGTACATGCAAAATCCCTTATTGATGCTTGATTAAGTATTAGAGGTATCTATCTTCAAATTAACCTCACATGACCTCATTCTTAACTCATCTGGTAGAGGAGCTTCCTGGCCACACTTATTACAAGACTGGATTTCCTCCCTTGTGGAATACGCCTATGTTTCAAAAGTTTGAGTGATCTTGGAGGATTTACCCTCAACTCCCTAGCTCCAAAATCCTAACTTAACTATTAGGTGTGTTTCTATCTAGAATAAAACCTAGACCTCTATCTCGATTACTGATTGTTTGCTTAAAATTCAATTTCAAAACTTTTCAAAAGAAGTAAAACAAGTGCACGTAAAAATAGTATGTTCTTTAAGTAATATATTAAGCACTCAACTACCACAAACATACACTTTTCATTTTCAATTTATTTTCAATGCAAGTTCTAAAGATGTGATTCAGAATGCAAATGCAAGTTTTCAATATACAATGCAATGTTTTGTCTTTTCTATGCAAAATGAAACTTTAATATGAATGCTTATAACTAAATGAAAGACATGCAAAGTTGAAATGAAACTTGATCTAGAAAAAAAACAAATTATGCAAAATATTGTTTTGTTTTCAATATAAAGCGATTCCAAATATTGTGCAAATATTTCAAAACACTTGCAATGTATTGGACCAATGCTAACTCAAAATTGAACCAAATTTTTATTATGTTTCCCAAAATGGGAAAAAAATCCAAACTCAAACTAGCACACAACCAAATCAATGCAAACTTTTCCGATCCCTTTATCATAGAGTAAAAGAAGCCATAAACACTAGATTTCTCATTCTTAAAAACACACCAAGTTGAGAAATGTATAAATAAAGACTTTTAGACTCAACAAAATCAAGAGACGTACTAAGAAAAAGGTTTGGTAAATCCAGGTCTACATACAACAAACACAATCAAGGTTCTAAACAACTAAAAAAAACCCTGATCTTCCACTTCAAAGGAGTAGTTAAAAGCATTGAAAGTCCAAGAGAAAAATAAATCTACCAAAAGAGGGCTTTTCACTCAAAAATATACAAAATTGACCCAGACAGACTCAATTAGTTCCAAATCAACTCTAACAGGTCCAAATTGATTCAAACATATCCAAATTACGTGAAAATTTTCCAAAATGGTCCAAACATATCCAACTTGGGTCAAAAAGCTACAAATTGATCCAAACAAGTCCAAATTGGCTCAGAACGATCCCAAAAACCAGCTCAAGAGAAATAAAAAAGCTAAGATCACACTTCCAAGAGATCCTACCTTGACCAAGGACTAGAAAAGACTCCCAAAAATCCAACCAAAACCTCTTAGGTAGAGCCAAAATTGAAAACACTACCTATAGGAGGCACACACTGGTGAAGTAGTGACACAATAGAGTGTAACACACTGTTGAGAAGACCATCACTTACAAGTTTCTAGCAGACATGCAACTATCATAAGGGTCACCTGCATGTGGGTACTAAAAGTCTCCAAAAACAAGTCCAACTCAAAAACTTGACAATGGAAGTGTCTATTAAATCCATAAGATCATTCCTAACTTGAAAAAAGACTCAGAACTTCAAGCAAACTAGAGAAATAAACTGGGAAACCCCAAAGTAGACAATATTTTGTCCCCAGTGGAGTCACGAATTCTATTGTGAGGAAAAACTATCCTATTACTGGGGCTGAGGTCACCAACATACTACGGTTGAAAAAGCAGACATCTAGGGTTCTACAACAAGAAAAATAATCAAAGAGTTTGAAAGTTATAAGGGCATGTACCCTATTTATGGAGTTTGATCCTAGCTTTCCCCGAATCCTTAAGCTTTTCTCCTGATATTTAGTCAAAAAACCTGGATAACTAACTCCAAAACCTTGATCAAACACATTTGGATACAAATAAATTATTGAAATTCAAATAGAGCATAAAAATATAATCCAATGAACATCAACAATTAACCAAATTTGATACAAGCATAAACACAACTGTTATGAAAGGGAAAGATTTATATTTTTTCATTAATAATTGAAGCAAGTACAAAGTTACCTTCCTTCTATTCAAGCATTGTTGGAACCCCAACAACTCACCTTGATTTGTGCAAAATAATGTGACCCCCCATTAGAATTTTGTAAATATTTTGCTTTTAGTTTTCTTTCATCTTATCTGCCTTACTTTGGTAGGTGGTCTCTTGGATTTGTTTCTTTGATCCCTCGCTTTCTGCAGCACTTGTTCTTTGGCTTGGATTTCATTGTATAAGGATTAGGTGATTTGGATATCTTTGTCATTGGCGTGTTTTGGCCCTCTAGTTGATGAACAACACGTAGTTAGTCTTAATTGAGCTTATTTGAGATGATCATATCCTTCGGTTTGGCTTGGTTGGATTTATATGATGCTTCGACAGTTTTAACAAAATTTTGTTTGTTGGTGCATTTGCAAATTGGTTACCATTTTGGTAGATCATAATTAATTAAATAAAGGCTCAATTTCAATAATTATGATTTATGTCTTGAAAGAGTTTATATCAAATAATGGGATCAATCTCTCACTCTTGGGTTTGGTTCATTTATCAAAATTCATGAGCCTTGAATCTTTAGTAAAAGTTTTTCCCTTTTTAAACAATTTCTTAATTTTAAGTAAAATTGAATAATTTAATCCAGGTCATCCATGTCCAATCTAATTGTGTCTTAGAAGAACTCGCACCCAAGTTTGTTCCCAAGGAGACGATTTTTCATTTAAGCTAATCTGATTACATTACAAACCTTTAATTTTCAATCATATAATAATAATAAAAATTATGATCATACCATGTATGATATTAAATTAATGTAATCCAATTCAATGTGATCTAATCGTGTGCTATTTTTACATTAACAAACTTACATTTTAATCTTTCCATATTTGAGCTTTACAATAATGATAACACCACTAAATTGTTTTTAAAATTCATTTATAAAAATCTTTCTTTATTATGAAATTTGTTACCTATCTAAGTGTCTTTGAAAAACGTAGCTTTAGTACATATGAATATTATTCATACGAAAAAAACTTTTTATTTGATGGAAATAATTTATTTATGTTTCAAAATAAATAAAATAATAAAAAAATCAATTTTTTAATATGAGTTATGGAGACTAAGACAACAACATTTATGCTTTCTTTTGAATGGAAATAAAAAGGTCAAAAGTTTAAAAATAAAAGTTTGAGGGCACGTATTAAAATTTTCTAGACGTGTGTGAGTTTTCTTTAAATGAAGGAATTTTCTTCAAAGTTGGTATAAGTGAATTTAAAGGTATTTACTCCAATATTTTACCTTTTTCTTCATTTGATTGACTAAGCTAAACTTCCATTATCCTCTATTCATTTATAACTTGTTACATGCCTTATCATAAATCAAACAATTGTTTTTAACATGTTATGAGTTTGCTAACGGAGATCATTGAATGTACTTGTCCATTGATACATAAAACAAAACCTGGCAGCCATGCCATTGCACGTAAGGCTGCCATGATTTGAAAACGAAGATACCAGATCATTACTTTATTGTTAGTCTTTGACAATCTACCAAATTATAGGGATTGTGCATGAAGTTGTGTAGATTTACTAAAAGAAGAATGCGTAGAAAAGAAGCCACAAGACCGTCGTTGATTCCACTTTAATTTCACTTGCAAAAACTTCGATCATTACCACATTGCCATGTTCATCCCGAATTCTGATGAAAAAGAGTATCAGTTTGCTAAGGATTTTATTACTGCATTAACTTAGTTCATTAGATACGGGATTCGCTAATTACATTTCTTGGCACTGTTGTTGAAGTGTTGTAAAGTGTTAGATAACCCACAATTGCATTTGAATAAATCTGTTATACAACTGTTGATCGAGATAAAAAGAGGTATTTCCAATATCCACAAGTTTTGAAGATATTAAACCAGCTTACCTTGAACATTCCACGTAGACAGTCCTACCATCGCACCAACTTGCCACCGAGCAGGGTTACGTGTTCTCTTGTGCACCAAAACCGCAGAATTATATGACTATCAGCGCACTGTGCTAAACGAACTCTGATCTTTCATCACTTCGACTCAATTTGCAGGGAAAATTCTAATTCTATTTCAGCTACGATTTTAACTTTCATTATAATTCTATTTCTCTATTCTTCATTGATTACTGATTTTATTATTTTTTCTCTTGACAAGTATTCATTCGCATTATTCTTATCTAATATATGTTTTAATATGTTCAATGATTGATACGAGGAGGATTGAAATTAATTGAATTACGCATCAAGTTTGAGAAACGGATCGCGCACCAATAGGGGGAGATGTATTCGGGTGGACGATTGCAGGATAACTAAGAAGTATCTGGCCAAACCGTCGAAAACCCACTTCCCAAATGGACTCATTTATGGCCAATGGAGGCTGATTTTGGAAATATCTCAACACTTTTGGAGAAATTTGTGCCTGAACAGAGGTGAATTTTCCAGAAATTGGTTGCGACTGGTTTGGCATCCAGTTGAATGAACCAGAGGTATGGGGATTTGATCTTATCCTTCCCACTGTTTTTCACTGGTATAAATTCTAAATTCTACCTCAGGGGTCTGAGATGGTTGGGGAGAGCTCTACATTTCCAAAGGAGTGTTACCTGAGAGCTGTAGATATTTTTCTGTAATTTGTATATTCCAGAAGAAGAATCAAGTAATCTTCTCTGCTAGTGTTTCTGGATATCGATGTAAACCCTGCATTATTTCTACTCAGGCATAATTTGAGACCAGAGATCATTGAGATTGAAATTATCATTGTACTCTATTGGAATTTGTAAGATTTTCTTTTTACAGTTGAATAGAAGTATGTTAAGAGATTTTATGCTATTTTATAGATCATTATTCTTTATTCAATCGATTATGCTAGATGACTGCAAACTCGATGTGTAAACAATATGTATAAGGTTATTCTTTAATCTTGTGATATTGATGTGCTTAAAATGTTTAATTCTTTATTTTAAACTTTGTTTTAAATAAAACGGTAAACTGAAACTATCCTTTTACACGTCAAAACCTTCGAATCATGCTCCTGCGCAGGATAGATTATGAATTAGATTACATAGAATTAGTTTTTTTTTTATTTTTTTCAAATTAGATTTTCAATTTTATTTCATAGCAAGAAACCTACAGATTTTTAACAGTTGTTAAATCTGTTTTCAGTTGAACAAGCTACTAAACTGTTTGTTTCATGTCTTTGAAATTTGCATCTTAGTTAAATTTAATTTTCATTTTAGAATAGTTTATTATTTAGGAAGTTATTAAGATGGGATTGTGAGACTCTCTATTCTAGAGAGCAAGCTTACAAAGGCAGTGGGGCCTTTGTTCCCACGATATTTAGCTAATTTAAACACACTCGAGGCTATGTTAAGCACCTTGTATGGGTTATTTCTCCTTGTTGGTCTCAGGACAGAATATCTAACCAACAAATGGCTCTAGAAGGGGAGCCATGAGGTAAATAGGTGGTGTTATTTTAATTTTTTATTATTTCAGTAACTATTTATCCTCCATCTCTAGTATTTCAGTTTTATTATTTTATTCTTTTAGTCGTCACATATATGCTTAAGGGCTAGTTAGATGACTAGCTAGCCATTTTAAGAGTTAATTTATCTTAATTGTTTATCATTCATGGATCATGCCCAAATTCTTGTTTGGGAATCAGTTTTTAGTTTTACATTAGCCAACATTCCCAATGAGACAGTCAACCTCTTGTCAAAACTTGAATTTGATGGTGAAGGCCATATATCTGCAAGAAAAAACCTCAAGAAGTTTTTGTGTAAATGTAAAAAACATAGGATTATTGATCTTAGTGTTACATGCAAGTTATTTTCCCTTACTCTCAAAGGACGAATCAAATGTTGGTTGGAAACATTTCCACCTAATTTCTTTTTTACATGGTTTCAATTTGCACATGAATTTTTAGATACTTTCAAGGATTATTATACTAATAAATTATGCAATGAATTGCAAGCTCTTCGAAGGAAGAAAGGTGAGCCTCCACAAGAATTTTCAGTCAGAGTTTCTCATACTCTTGGCAAATTTCATATCGCCGATTTACCTTCGGAATTTGACATTTTAAGTTATGTTTTGAACTCTCATGCTCCTCTTATTCAAAAAACTCAAGACGCTTGTCAAAGGGATATTTCAATAAATCATTTACCAACCCTCCAAGAAACTTCCTCCCATATCATTGATTCAAATATTTCTATAAGTTCTACCCAACCCCAAATTCAGAGCATTCAAGTAGAAGGGGTGTCTTCTCCTTATTATTCTCCATCATTACCTCTCAGAGGAGAGAGACATACTTCTTTTATTCAAAATATTGAACCTATATATATTAAGGAATCGAATGGGGAAAAACTTGTTAAGGATGAATTTATTTATACAGATAGGGAAGTTGATTATCTTAACGAACAACAATATTGTGATGCTATTATTACGAAGATATACCAATATGAATTAATTATAAAGCAAACTATATGTTCATCATTTTCTGATTTTTGTACTAATTCTTCTTTCGATTCAATTATCAATGAACCCAAATATGTTAATAATAATTTTATGTGTTCTGGTACTTCAATAGAACAAGTTGAAGAAGATGACATGAATCTTAATCAATCGACTAGATGTTGTTCAGGAAAAGAGATTGATATTTTTCAAGAGCATGTTAATAAAAGTTTTGATTTACATGAAGGATTATCGATTTATCTTGATCTCAAAACATCACCAAATTATATTGAAAATGATCAAGTAATAAAAGAGAAATCGTTTGGAAATTTAAATATTAATGATATTTCTAAGTTGAGACACTCTTTTAATTTCCTCATTTCTAATTCTTACTTTTATATTTATCCTGAATTATTTTTTGATTTTTATATTCACAAGATTCCACCCAATTTACCTAACTATTTGCCTTCAAAATCACATTTTTATGAGATATCTAACATTGCTGATTCACTTATTAAGCATGAAGTTGAGGGATTAGGACATATTTCATTATTAATTTGACATTATTAATTCTGATTTCCATGACAGGATTGCAGAATGGCTCGGTGGATTCTTATCTTAAAATAATTTTTGAACTTGGTGAATTTGTCTTATCGTTACATGTAAATAGAATTTCAAATGGTAAGAATGATATATTTCTTTTTAGTTTTCTCTTATTGACATATCATTTTTGGTTTCTAATTCAAAATCTTGTCATTTTTGCAGGATTACAAATGTTTCTATGGTTCCAATGGATATTTCATTTTACTTGATTGTGTTGTATATTTGATTTCATTGTACATATGTATAGATTTAGTTTTAGAGGTAAATTTAGATTTGACTTAATTAGTTCATTTGGCACAAGTAGGTTGCTTTCTATTCAATAATGTGCAGTTAATAAGCGATGTGTAAATTTTGGGTTGAGGAAAAGAGGACAAACTATTGTTTGGAGAAGTACATGTGACCGTACTCCTCTTTCAATTGTTTTATTATCTTGCTTATTCTTTTATATGTTAGTCATATCATTTTTAGTCTTATTTTCCATTAAGACTGAGTGAAAAAATGCTTACATATGATTATTTGAACCTAGAAGATTTGAAAAGGGTAAATTGTAAAGAATGTGTTCATCATTTTTAATCTCTTTTGACGTAAAGAACTTTATCAACATAACTCACTCATGTTGTTATTGTCACCATAAACTGCACACTCTAGCATTTGTCTTTTTTATTTTGGTTTTCTTGTTGTAATTAAGATTCAATAAAATGATCTATTTTATCCAAATATATCTTCCATTGATTTGACAAATGTTATCATGATCTTAATAAAAGATGGACTTTTATATCAACAATTAAACGATTTTACCGAAACCTGATGATAACTCATTTTATCATACTGACATGCATATTATATTTGCATCTCTTGTTTCTATTTGTGTTTATATTTGATCCTTTTGATGAAATTACTAAAAGCTTAATCCTTTGTATTACCATATCCTGGTCAAAATAAATATTGGGGGATTTGTCATGATTCGTTATGTATGTCATGATTTTGTGATTTATACATTATTTTGTATAGCTCGTCTTATGTATAAATATGACCGTATATCGATTTTTAAACTTTGATTTCATTTACCTTCTTCGACGGTCAGTTTAATTTTCCGAAAGGTACCAATCTTTTCGCTTGTCATTCAAGATTTAACATCTTTGTGGATACTTAATTCTTCTTTTATTTTGATTTGTGATACATACGTTTTAGTTGAAATTTTGATTTGATCAGGCCCTATCCTGTATATAAGTTTTAGTGCTTTGGTTAAATTGGTTATTTTTAGTTTTGCATTTTTAATTGCAAGTTTGTTTGGTTGATTGGTTTTCATTAGTAAATTTGATACTTTGAGCTTTCTGATTTTCAACTTTGTTTTTAGTAAGAGGGTATTGTAGATAAATAATACTGTGGTGGCACATTGCGTGGCATTAATATGTTTCTTTACTAATAAACCCGATATCTTTAAAGGGGACCATTGTAAGGAGTTTCTTTCCTTATAAAATTTTCTTACTGTGACTAAATCACTCCTAGTCTTGAAACATTTCTTATGAACTTAGCAAACCAATCAATTGAATCCCTGGTTATTATTCTTGGATTTTATCTTGAGAATGATATTATTAGCTAGGCAAGTTTACTTGTCGAGAATTTTTCTCTCGGAATCTTTTTCAATCAGTTGCATTAGCTATATTCAATCCTTCCATGATTTTCAAGGAATGTTATCTTGGTTATTCTTCCCATCCATTAGACAAGTTTTCCGTTTTAATTTAAGGCCTTGGTTAGAGAATAGGAGGTCTAGTATGAACCGAACTATCATGATCATAATCCCTATCAGAATGACATCACCACATCTAGTCACCAAACCAGGGTGATGGCTCTTAGTTGTATGATCAGGAGAAAGGAGGTCTCATCACGAGCCTACCTTTTCACGAGCCGACCTTTTCATCTCTGATAGTTCTCATGAATGATGCTATCAATAACTAGTCACCAAGCTAGGAAAGTAGACTTCAACTAATGTCTCATCAATAGCAAATTTTCATTATAAATAAACATCAATAATTCAAAGGGGTTAACTGAGGAACATGAGGTCTCATCAAGAGCCAACCTGCTCATGATCATGGGTTATATTAGACTGGCACTAGCAATAGCTGGTTACCAAGCCAGGGTAGTGGACCTCGGTTGAAAAATCGAGGGACAGGGGGTCTCATCACGAGTCAGCCTGCTCATTTATAGTAGGATCTATGAATGACACTTTCATCATCTAGTTACCACGCTAGGGAAGTGGTCCTTAGTTAATTTACTCATTTAAAAAACATGTATAAGAAAAATGATGATGAGAAAATGATTTTTTTTTATTATTATTATCTTTAGTTATCTGTATATGATGGATGGGGAATTTAATATTGATATCTCCCTAGGATGTGGAGGTCATATCTTTATGTTTATGTTTATCTGATTATCCATTAGCTATTGAGAAATCATTGTTGATGAGGTTTATTTTTTGTACATATATTTAAAAGTTATTCATGTTTATGAACTCTCTGAATAATAGTTGGGATAATTCATTTGATTGTGAAAGACTTGAAGTTCAAATTTTACTATATAGGATAGTGACGTGAGGATGTCACGTGGTGTGAAATTTGACGTTTCGAGAATCCTTTCATTGTTTTTTCCAATAATCTTCAGGTAAATATACAGAGATAACTGGTTCACCAAGTATGTCGCCATTTGTTGGCACCCCAACAACTCCCTTTGATTTGTGCAAAATAAAAGGGACCCCCCATTAGAATTTTGTAAATATTTTTCTTTTATTTTCTTTCATTTTATCTTCCTTGCTTTGGTAGGTGGTCTCTTGGCTTTCTTTCTTTGATCCCTCGCTTTTTGCGGTGCTTTTCCTTTGGCTTGGCTTTCATTGTATAAGGATTAGGTGATTTTGATATTTTTGTCGTTGACGTCTTTTGGCCCTCTAGTTGATGAACAACACCTACTTAGTCTTACTTGAGCTTATTTGAGCTACTCATATCCTTCGGTTTGGCTTGGTTGGATTTATATGATGCTTCGACAATTTTAACAAAATTTGGTTTGTTTGTGCATTTGCGAATTGACAACCATTTTGGTAGATCATAATTAATTAACTAAAAGCTCAATTTTAATAATTATGATTTACGTCTTGAAAAAATTTATATCAAATAATGGGATCGAGCTCTTAGTCTCGGGTTTGTTTCATTTATCAAAATTTGTGAGCCTTAAATCTTTAGTAATTTTTTTTCCCTTTTTAAATAATTTCTTAATTTTCAGCAAATTTGAATAATTTAATCAAAGTCATCCATGTCCAATCTAATTGTGTCTTAGCAAAACTCACACCCAAGTTTGTTTGCAAGGAGACTATTTTTCATTTAAGTTAATTTGATTACATTACAGACCTTTAATTTTCAATAATATAATAATAATTATTATTATTATCGTACCATGTATCATATTAAATTAATGTAATCCAATCCAATGTGATCTAATCGTGTGCTATTTTTACATTAACAAACTTACATTTTAATATTTTCATATTTTGAAGTTTACAATAATGATAACACCAGTAAATTATTTTTAAAATTAATTTATAAAAATCTTTCTTTATTATGAAATTATATTGTGATTAATTACCTACACTTTGGAAGACACTCTAAATCTAAGAGAATCTATTCTTAGATTTGTTACCTATCTAAGTGTCTTTGAAAAACGTAGCTTTAGTCCATATGAATATTATTATAGGAAAAATAACTTTTTATTTGATGGAAATAATTTATTGATGTTTAAAAATAAATAAAATAATTAAAAAAAAATAATAATATGAATTATGGAGACTAAGGCAACAACCTTTATGCTTTCCTTTGCATGAAAATAAAAAGGTCAAAAGTTTAAAACAAAAAGTTTATGAGGGAGCGTATTAAAATTTTCTAGACATGTGTGAGTTTTCTTTAAATGAAGGAATTTTCTTCAAAGTTGGTATAAGTGAATTTAAAGGTATTTACCCTTTCTTAATTGATTGACTTAGATAAACTTGCATTATCCTCTATTCATTTATAACATGTTACTTGACTTAACATAACTCGAACGATTGTTTTTAACATGTTATGAGTTTGCTAACGGAGATCATTGAATGTACTTGTCCATTGATACATAAAACATAACCTAGCACACATGCCATTGCACGTAAGGCTGCCATGATTTGCAAACGAAGATACCAGATCATTACTTTATTGTTAGTCTTTGATAAATCTGACAAATTATAGGGATTTCGTAGGAAGTTGTGGATATTTACTAAAAGAGGAATGCGTAGAAAAGAAGCCACAAGACCCTCGTTGATGCCACATGAAGAAGATAAGGTCGTTGCAGAATCTTTAATTTCACTTGCCAAAACATAGCCAGAGTTTGTTAGCATGCTGCCGAGTTCACTTCGATCATCACCACATTGCCATGTTCATCCAGGATTCTGATGAAAAAGAGTATGAGTTTTCTAATGATTGTATTACTGCATTAACTCAGTTTATTAGATACGGGATTCGCTAATTACATTTGTTGGCAGTGTTGTTGAAGTGTTGTAAAGTGTTAGATAACCCACAATTGCATTTGAATAAATCTGTTATACCATTGTTGATCAAGATAAAAAGAGGTATTTCCAGTATCCACAAGTTTTGAATAGATTACACCAGCTTACCATGAATTTTCATGTAGACAGTTCTACAAGATCGCACTCAATTATCTCACTATCAACGCAATGTGCTAAACGAACTCTGATCTATCATCACTTCGACTCAATTTTCAGGGAAAATTCTAATTCTATTTCACCTACCATTTTACCTTTCGTTATAACTCTATTTCTCTATTCTTCATTGATTACTGATTTTATTATTTGTTCTCTTGTCAAGTATTCATTCACATTATGAGGATTGAAATTAATTGAATTACCTTATGTAACTGAGGAATTCATTTGCCAGATCATCTAATCAAAGTTAGATACAGAAAGGCAACGCATCAAATTTGAGAAACGGATCGCGCACCAGTAGGGGGAGACAGTTTTTTGTGGAGGATTGCGGGCTAACTAAGAATAATCTGGGCAAACCATCGCAAACCCACTTCCCAAATGGACTCTACACCCCTACTCACAGATAGCTCAACTGTTTTGGATAAATTTGTGCCCAAACAGAGGTGAATTTTCCAGAAATTGGTTGCGACCGGTTTGGCATCGAGTTGAACGGGAGGCCTGGGGATTTGATCTTATCCTTCCCACTATTTTTCAGTGTTATAAATTCTACCTCAGAGGTATGAGATGGTGGGGGTGAGATCTACAGTTCAAAAGGACTGCTACCTGAATGCTGTATCACTGTTATAAATTCTACCTCAGAGGTCTGAGATGGTGGGGCAGACATCTACAGTTCAAAAGGACTGCTACCTGAGAGCTGTAGATATTCATTTTTCTGTAATTTTTATCAACCAGAAGAAGAATAAAGTAATATTCTCATTTAGTGTTTCTGGGTATTGATGGAAGCCCTACATTATTTCTACTCAGTCATAATTTGAGACCAAAGATCATTGAGATTGCAATCATTTTTGTACTCGATTGGAATTTGTATGATTTTCTTTTTACATTTGAATAGAAGTCTGCTAAGATATTTTATTTGATTTTATAGATCAATATTCTTTATTCAAACCATTATGCTACATGACTCCAAACTTGATTTGTAAACAATATGTATAAGGTTATTTTTTAATCTTGTGATATTGATGTGCTTCAAATGTCAAATTGTTTATTTTAAACGTTGTTTTAAATAAACCGGTAAACTGAAACTATCTGTTTACACATCAAAACCTTTGAATCATGCTCATGCGCAGGATAGATTAGGAATTAGATTACATAGAATTTTTTTTTTTCAAATTAGATTTATAATTTTATTTCATAGCAAGAAACCTACATATTTTTAAGAGCTGTTAAATCTGTTTTCAGTTTAACAAGCTAAGCACCTTGTATGGAATTTTTCTCCTTTTGGCATGAGGACAAAATATATGGCCAAGAAGCACCTAACAAAACCTTGATTCATGATCTTCTACTTCTCTTCTCCAAGAATCCCAACCACATTTCATATGCATTAGGGTTTAATAGCAACTAGGGAATAAATGCCAAGGGAAAGAGGGTGATAATTTCTCCAACATAACAATACTTGGACTAAGAGTCCCTCTAATGGCCAATCTCCCTTTCTTTTATAGTGGAAGGATATGGTTGGAACGGGGAGGGAGCAGTTGTAACTGAGGAGGAGGTTTCCAAAACCACCAAAATTTCCACAAATTCAAGAATTTTTTATATTTTTTTTGCATTTTTAAATGCAAACGCAGGTGATACAAGGGCAAGGTGTGTACCAAATGTAGGTGATCCAACTGCAACATGCGTGTGGGTGAAAACATAAGCTAAAAATTCCATTTTGAGGGCCTTTCAGGGGGTGTTTTAGTCTGTAAATATAGTTAGAAGCTCCCCAACTACTGGATAATCAATGAATAAGTTAAGGCCACACTATTGAGCACCAAATTATGGATATTCCATCCATAGTGTACTTTTTTGTGAACAACAGTAGCTTCATGAAGTGTCATCATGAAGTGTCGTCATGAGAGAATCAACATGCAACTGCCATCACGGATAGAGAAGTTCCAATTTTGGTTATAAAAGGTTTGCATGGAGAAGTGGATAAAGGAAAGTGCACCCACAAATACTGGAAAGGGTAGTGGTTGATTGAGTCAACCAAGAAATTAGTTCAGTTAAGAAGTTAGTTAGATTTTGGGTCCACTTAGTTGGCCACAAGGCTATGTCAAAGAGTATAAATATGTAATGTCTTGGGTACAATAGGTTGTTGATAAATGAAGAAAAGGTGTGATGAAGAAGTAGATGATCCCATGCATTGCTTGTATGACTGAAGATTTTTTTGTAAAAGAGATATGGATCTGTAGGCTATGTGCACAAATCTATAAGGACATGTTATTCTTTCTATAATGGGATATATGAATAAAATAATCATTTCCATATTTTTCTACCATTTGGGTATCCACGTTAAAATATATGGTGTCCTATGTATGCAAATGTTTATGAATGTGCTTGATTGTGTTGATCATGAAATGTTGATTACTAAGAAATGTTTATTGTAATGGAATGTGAATGTTATCTGTTATGGTATATTGCACAGTTGATTCGTGCATGATAATGGTTTTGTGGATTAATAGATATGTGTTGAATTATGGTTAATGTATATTGTGTTCAAACAAAGCATTATCCCCTTCACTATTGCAGAAGCTTGGTACTTGCAACTCCCATAGGTGCTTTGGGTGAGACGTTGCTTGCTCCCAGGAAATGCGGAAAGGGCCAGTATCTTGGGGTTTGTTGGTTTGTGTCATAGTGAATTTGGCTATGTTTATAAGTGAGCCAACATATGATATGCCTCCATCCTATGACCACTCAATTGTAGAAAGTCCCCTTGAGAAGACAAGTACTTTTAAAATTGTCTTAAATAGTTGTTTATAAATAATAAAGGATGAAACTACATTAAACGTGCTATGTGGCATGATCAACCAATGTGCAAATGATAAAGGATCACTTGTTACACAGCGAGCAATTAAATAGGTTCAACACAAGAAAATGGAGGAATAGGGAATTCAGACTTAATGTGTTGCTAGTAAACTATGATATGGATTATATCATCTTGGATATGGATCTGATGTGAGTTTCCTTCCAAATAAGAAATGGGAGATGATGGGAAAACCAAATTTGATCTAGTAACCCATTCAATTGAGGCTAGCAAATCAGCACAAGTTTTTTCCGATGGGAATATTGATAGGGGTAAATGTTGATATCGATGGAGTGAATTTGCATAGTAGATTTTGAAGTGGTCGAGATAGTGGATGATAGTAAGCTTTCTCCAATGTTCCTTGGACTTGATTGGGATTTCAATAACCAAGATATTATTGATATGAAAAAGAGATAAATGATGTTTGAATTAGAAGAATTGATAGTTACTAATCCATTGGATCCCGTAGAAGGAAGATAACATATGGAACCAATAAAGAATAAAGAACTTGATAACCTTTAGAATGTGACTGCATTGATGGATCTATGTTAATCCTACTACTGAGGCTGTACTCGGTTGGTGAAGTATCAGCTCTTGCATGTTGTATTTAGAAGAAGCCTTGGAACATTGGAAGTAGAGGTTACATGAAGTATCTACAAGAAGGTGTGCTCATATTACCCACACATTGCAATGGATTGGAGCTTAGATACTTGATCCCCCAAAGTATGATTGAATAACAAATATAAACTCTTTTGTAAAATAATTTGAATTACAGATACAAAAACGATAGAGAATGCTAGCATTAGATGTCGCGTTGAAAGTGACTCTTGCAAGGTGGTGGGATGCACATAAGGATAGAATAGATGATTGGAAACAATGCAGAAGGTTGTTACACCTCAGGTTAAAAAATGAATATAGTACATAGAATTATACTGGGTTGAGTTTTCCTTTAGATCATCTTACACAGTGCACCACGACATGGATTTCAGTACCTAAGCACTAGCAGGAATGGATGCACTTGTTTGTAACTACTCTGGGCAGGATCCCGAAGAATTGGTATATAGAACTGGATGTATGCAAAGGAACATCATAATGGGAATATTTTACTTACAACTTAAACGTAACTTTCGATTTTGAAGATGAGTTACACTTAGTGGACAATGTTTTCCATATTATCAAGAACAAGATATTTAAATTAAAAGACTCGACAGGACCAGTAACCCTATGCAGTGGGATCAAATGTCTACGATTGTTCAAGAGGTTTTGGAATGCTATAACATTTCTAGAGAAGACTAGGAGGATCAAGACCTGATAAATTTGCAAGTACTAGAAACAAAAGGACAGCATGCCATATAGGGGCCTAAACTTGGATCTACCGACTATGCAAGGCCATTGAAAATACGCAAGGTGAATATTGGTACAAAGGATAATCCAAAGTTCACAAATATGGGAGATTAATAGAATGAATAAACTGTCGATAATATTTCCAATTTACTACGCAAATAGTAGTACCTTGTTGCAATAGGGAACAAATTACATCTATCCAAAATTAAGTGTAGAGTTTCAATATGGTCCTTCAACAAACTGAACACTGTTCAATCATTCAAATATACTTTTAGGAATTTATGAATAAATTCCTTAAAGTTGCGGAAACTATGAGAAACATTGGGTCATACTGGGTACTACATGAAGTTTATTAGGGTATACATACAAATGATAGCCCCGCTGGAAAAATTGCTGAGAAAGGGGGTCAAGTTTAAATAGAACGAGGAATGTTCACAATATTTGGATACCTTGAAGAAGAAACTAGTTACTGTGCAAAATTTGGATGGAAACCTACCATATGCACACTTTTTCATATTACATATGGTCAATGATTACTTTGTATATATTACCCAATTATTGAGCATGGGAGTATCCCTTCCCAAATTTACAATTTCACAGAAGAAACAACTAGTAGAAAAGGAAACAAATTATCATCCTATAGTGGGGAATTTGTATAAGTTAGGTGTAAATGGTATTATGTTGTGATGCATATTAGAGCACGAGAGGCCTATGATACTATCAGAGGGACATAAAGGTGTTGTGGGAGGCCACTATGCAGGGAAAGCCACTACTCAAAAGATTTTGCATGCAAGACTTTGGTGGCCCACCCTTCATAAGGATGCGGAGGATTTTTTCCATATCGGTGATGTCTATTAATGAGTGGCGAAGCTGTCCATAATATATGATATTCCTTCGATACCACAAGTTACATTACAGAGAGAAAATGAGATTTTCACCCAAGAATCAATCTCAACAGAGAAGATCACAAATGTGAAGGAAACATTTCAGAATTTTAATGCGACATGGAAAGAAGCGCAATGCAAGGATTGAGTGGCTCAGGAAGAGCCACAAGTGAGCATTGGGGGCTTGTTGGGAAAATATTCTGGGGACAAGTTTTGGGAATTTTGCAAGACAAAACAACATAGTGTGTGCAAAAGAAGGATAGAAAGTTGGTGCACTTTCGCATGTAAGGACTGGTGTGTGAAAAATAAGAAAGACCATTAGAATCCATTAGGAATTTTTGGTCCATTTTTTATGGCATAAGCCCCATTGTGATTGTATAAATATGTCAAGGTTTTGGGATGGAGGGTATGTTTTTTTTCAGAAAATGCATGTATGTGTGTAGGGAAGAGATCAATAGAAGAAAGAGTTTTGATACATGTAATTCCGAGGCATAATATCTTAGCACAATGCACATGTTTTATAAGGACTGTTCTAAATGATAATAAGAAGTTGGATAGTTATTGAATAATGACTCTGTGTTATTATATGTGTAATGTTTTATTTGTTGCACACATATGCTATGTTCTATTATATGTTTGTTGCTATGAATATGTTATATTTTTTTGTGTGCATGTTATAAAGATCAAGTATAATCTTTAGAGTAACTTTCTCCCATACCTTCATCACTGCTGAAAATTTGTTCCTTCATCCCACATAGATACCTCGAGTGAGACTTCACCTCCTCATTGGTGATGCCAAAAGGGCCAGTATCTGAGGGTTTTGTTGGTGAATTCATGTTGAACTCAAGGTCTTCACACTGTGCAACAATAATTGTTTTATAATTATGGATGGAGGAAGAATAGAGAATTTGGTCTCTACTAAAGTGGTGGAAAAATTGAACTGAAATATAGACTGCACCCAAAGGAATATAGGGTCTCATGGTTGCAAAAAGGGAACCATGTCACTATTTCTGAATAGTGACTGGTAGATTTTAAGATTGCAAATTATTATGATAGTGTGATGTGTGATGTAGCACCCATCGATTCTTGTCATATGTTTCTATGAGTACCCTAGAAATATGACATGGATATGATTTATGATGGATATAAGAATATTTTTTTGGTTAATAAGGATGGAAAGAAAACTAGGATGTTACCCTTAAAGGAGAGTGGAAGTGATAGTTGTAGCACTAGTAACTATTTTGGGAAAATATTTATGCTATGTCTAGCAAGAGAATTCCTAAGGTAAGAAAGGACGGTGAACTTCTATGCTACAGTCATACCAAAAGGACTTATTATAGAGGTGCAGAAGGAATATGTTCTTGTGGAGGTTGGAATGATGTTGATAGAGTTCAATGAGATTATATCAAAAGAGATTCCAAAGGGATGACCGCATGTGAAGATTATATCCAATCAAATTGATCTTATTGTAAGTTCAAGTTTTCCAAATAAGATACCACATAGATGAAACCTATGGAGAATAAATATTTAAGACAACAATTTGAGGAGATGTTGAAGAGAGGATTAATAAAGGAAAGTTTGAGCTCATGTTTAGTACCAATTGTACTTTCACCTAAGAAAAGTGGGGAATATAAAATGCGCACTAATTCAAGGGCCATTAATAGAATTATAATTAAGTATAGATTTATGTTGCCAAGAATCGATGATTTGTTTGATTGCTTGAGTGGAGCAAGGTATTTCACAAGGATTGATTTAAAGATTGGATGCCATCAGATAAGAATTAGAGAAGGGGATGAGTGGAAAACCACATTCAAGACAAAGGAGGATTGTATGAATGGCTTGGGATTCCATTTGGATAAGTTTGTATTTGTTTATATTGATGGTATTTTGATTTTTATTAAACCAAAGAAAGAACATCTGGCCCATTTGAGACAAGTATTAGAAAGGTTGAGACATAATAGATTGTTGGTAAACCTACAAAAGTGTTTGGTTATGAAGGAGAAATTGTTGTATTTGGGATTTGTAATATCTCAACAAGGGATGAATATGTACCTAGAGAAGGTGAAGGTGATTCTAGAGTGGCTAGTCAAAGAGAATGTAAATGAGGTAAGGAGATTTCATGGTTTGGCTAGCTTTTTTAGAAAGTTCATAAGGAATTTTAGTGGCATTTGTCCACCATTGACATCTTGTATGAAGAAGGGAGAATTTAAATGGACTACATATGTGTAGAGAGAATTTTGGAAGTTGAAGCAGAAGGTAATGAAGAGGCCAGTGTTGGCGTTACCTGACTTTGAAAAAGTTTTCTAATTTGACAATGATGATAGTGGAATGAACATAAGTATAGTGCAAATTCAAGAAGGAAAGTTGATTTCATGTTTTAGTGAGAATTTGAATGAGGATAAGTAGAAATATTTAGTCTATGACCAGGAATTGTATGCAATTGTATATGCTTCAAAGAAGTCGAGGTAGTATTTGCTTCCAAAAAAAATTGTGTTATACATAGATCATCAAGTAATAAGATATTTGAGTAGTCAAACAAGGATAAATCAAAGACATTTGGAGTGGGTAGAGTTTATGCATAGTTATGGTTTTGTATTGAATCACAGATCGGGAAAGTCAAATAAATTGGTTGTTGCATTGAGTAGAAGGACTACACTTTTGTCTACTATGGCAGTGGAGGTAACAATTTTGGTGGAAATGAAGAGTCTTTATGAGACGGACCTAGAATTTTCTAAGGCTTGGAGAATCACCAAGGAGCGATGGAGTGGTGATAGAACACCCTACCTAGAGTATTTTTTCCAATATGGATTCCTTTTCAGGAATCATCATCTATGTGTACCAAGGAGATCAATCTAAGAGAACTTGATTTGATAACTACATAATGATTGAGTTTACATTTTGGAATTGACAAGGCCAAGGAGTTGGTTGAATAATGTTATTACTGGATGGGATTAGTAAAGGGCATGAAGGGATGGGTGGCACATTCTAGGATTTTCCAACAAGTGAAAGGAAGGAGCCAAAAAACTGGGTTATATACACCATTTCCCATACTAGAAGTGCCTTGGGAGGACATCATCATGGACTTCCTGTAGTGATTTCTATCGTCCCAATGAGGTAATGATTTTATCTTTGTTATTGTTGATAGATTTTCGAAAACAAATATTGTATTCCTTATTAGAAGACGAATGGTGCCACCATCATAATTGTATTATTTTTGAAAGAGGTAGTTAGATTCCATGGAATACCCAAAAGTATTACTTCTAACAGAGATAGTAAGTTTATGGGACATTTGTGAAGGACCCTATGAAATAAGTTGAATAGTAGACTGTATTTTAGTTCTTCATATCATCTTCATACAGATCACCAAATATAGGCTGTAAATAGGAGCCTTGGGAACCTACTAATATTTTTAATAGTGGATAAGACAATGCAGTGGGAGTATATGATGGCACAAGAAGAATTCACATATAATAATTAGAACTATGAATAGATTGAGTGGAAAGAGTTAATTTTGGATTGTGAATGGAAGATCACCTAGAGGAGTTGTGGATTTGGCCCCATTACCAAAAAAAGTACAAAATAGTGTACAAATGAAGTCATTTGCAGACCACATGAACGAAATTCATGATCAGGTCTGAGAGAAATTGTAAAAGAGCAGATAGAACTACAAGCAAAGTGATAATTTGAAGATAAAGGTTAAAGCATTTGAAGAAGGAGATCTAGTTCTTGTGAACTTGAGGAAAGAAATGTTATCGCAAGGAATGTATAATAAGTTGCTTATGAAAAAATTGGGCCTTGTAAAATATTCAAAAAATTGTTTGGTAATGATTATCTATTGGAACCGCCTAAAGTGCTTGCTATTTCACTTATCTTTAATGTTGTATACTTATACGAATATTATGAAGGAGTTGCAGAAGAAGATTATTATTTCATCGTAGATTGGAAAGAGAAGATGCTGGAGAAGGAAGAATCTTAAGTTGAAGAAATTTTAGGTTAGCTAATAGTTCGATGCACGAGGAGAAAAGAGACTAAGGAATACTTGTTCCTTTGGAAGGATAAAATCATCAAATAAACCACTTGGATTTCAAAAGAAGAAATGAAAAGATCGGAGCCCTTAACAATTTGGTGAATAGGGGTTCATTTTTAACTTTTAACAGGGAGGAAATGATGCAAGAGCATCGCTATTTTCCGATCACGTATCGGGATGAATCTCCACAGTTAGATCAAATCCAAAAAATTCATAGTGTAGGGACTAATGGATCAATGTGAGGGAATCAATGATGCATGTTGGATTTACAAAATAGAACACCATTTGGAAAGGACGAAGTGCAAAGGGAGACATCGTGGGAGCATCGGCGAGGGTATATTGGTTATACACATCAGAGTTGCAAAAGTGCACAATTTGCGAAGGCGAACAAGCAAAGGGAGATCATTATGGCAGTATCGGTGGTTTTCCATCAGAAATATCCATTGAGGTTGAAAACGAGAGAGAAATTGGAATAGGACAATTGAAGGGAGGCAATAGTGATTAGCATTAGGGAATAACATCGGGGAACAAAATAAGAACACCATGTAGGGAGTCGATCAAGGGGACCGATAGGACCATCAACACAACATTAACATGACAACATATACACATCTCTGTTAAAAAAATAGTGATTTATAGAACTAAAATGATTATTAAATAAAAAATTAATACTGCCAACTTGCTGCAAACTTCAATGGTTTATTGAAAAAACAATGATAAAGGAATATGATCCAAAAAATTGGTAAAACAATAGTCATCGATGGTTAAATATTGTCAAATTTAATCAACCATATTCAAACATAATCAACCATGGTCTACTAAACTCAACTACAAAAAAAAATGGTTAACTGTGGTCAAATAATTATAAACCATGGTAAACTATTGTCTAACTTATACCATCATTTGTCACAATTTATCAACCATGGTCATTGATGGTCAAATAGAGTTAATGTTACCCAACCAAAATCAACAATATACAACAAATGTTCTCTAAATTCAACCATGGTCAACGATTGTCAAACAATAATCAACCATAGTGCACTAAAATCAAGCATTGTTTGTTAAAAGTGGACCATGTGCAAACAATTCTTAACCATGGTTTAGGAATGTCCAACTTGGTCAACTATCATTTAACACTTATCGTTAACATGGTCAATGCTGGTCAAACATAGTTAATTTTAACTAAGCATAGTCAACCATGGTTTCCTAAAGTCAACCATAGTTTACTAAATTCACCCATAGTCAACCACGGTACACTAAAATCAACCATGGTCAAAAAATATTTACCCATCCTTCACTATGGTAAAATGTAGTCAACCATGTTTAAACATAGTTAACCTTGGTTAAATAGAGTCAACAATGAAAACCATAGTTAACTATGTAATCAACCATGATCAATGACATTCAAACATGGTCTTAGATACTCAAACATGCACAACCATGGTTAACTATGTAATCCCAGTCAACAATTCTCAAACAAAGTCTATTTTTCCTATACAAATTGAACCTTAGAAAACCAAGGTTCGCTAAAGTAAACCATGGTTATCTAACATCAACTATAGTTCACTATAGTCCACCATGGTGCACTCAAGTTAACCATGCATAGATAATAGTCAACCATGGTTCTCTATATTCAAACTTAGTCAACCACCATTTGTCACCCTTTGTCAATCATGGTCAACAATGGTTAAATGTGGTCAAACTATGCTCACCAAAATAAACCATAGTTTACTAATGTAAACCATGGTAAATTAAAGTTAACTATAAAAACTAAATTCATTGACAGTCATCCACGGTGTTAGCACTTAGATTTTATTCCGGTTGTAAGAAAATAAGACCTAAGGTAACCTATTTCAGACCAAGCTTTAGGTAGAAGAACTAGCCATTTTTCTCTACCAAAGAGGGCTCTCTCAGGATATATATATGAAGGCTAAAATATACAAAGGTTTCCTTAAAACTTCTCAAAAGATCTTTTATGGTCGAAAAGGTAAACAAGAAACATTGGGTATGGAGTCAAAGCTTTCAGAATGTATAATAAACCAGCAAGAGATTTTAACCATACAGATTTTCACAGAGGCAAGATAGTAATCATGTTACAGTCAATTTGATTTTTCAGGCGACATAGAAAGAAGTAAAGACATTCCATCAACAACAGGTATCTATCCAGGATAAATCTATTGTCAACTTTGGAGAATAAAATGGATATTTAAATGCAGATAAAATGAGGCATAACCAGTATGAATCTCAAATTATTTCAATTGTTCATTTAAATATAGAAGAAAAACACCATGGGAGATATAACGAAGAAGATAAACATTCACATATAAGGATAAAGAAAATAACAGACTGCAAGACTGATTAACTCATGAATCTCTGTATCAAAGGATAGGTATCATCACTGTACTGCCTTTATTTCAAAAATAAACTTCAAAACATACTTGTTTCTCAAAAAATTTCCAACCCTTTCAACAATGACCTCCATTGTTTTTTATACAAAATTTTCAGAAGAAGCTCCACATAACTGCTTCTTCTAACTAATAATTAAAAGTATTTAACTAAAGATAACTGTCTTCGAGTAACCCATAACTGTCTTTCAAATAATATTACAAATTTAAAATAAAAAGTCTTTTTGCCACTTGGCAAGACTTTTGGATATCATCATTTTTGTCACATGGCAAGAATTTCAAATGCATTTAAGTATGAATAGAATATCTGGTCTTTCCGTACTTCTCTACATAATTCCACTGGTCAGCCGTGGGTAGGTCATAATTTGTCATTTCTTTCACCAAGACTCGCATCTCGATATGACCTGCATAAGAAATAGGAAGAAGGTTTGCGCAAGTTAAAATCAGCATATTTAAAATTTCAAATTCCCCTGACATTTTCTCCATTAGAATTTTTCCTGTGAGCATGTGATCTATCTGCTGGAATTTTCGGTGATCCATCCTGATATCAAACAGTAATCTTTTATAATCAGCTGGAGGAATTAATTCATTATTTTCGTTCCAGAAAGTTGGGAATCCCTTGTTCACTAACTTGTCAAATTGCTTTTTGAACTGGATTACTTCTTTCCTTATTTCTCCTGCTTTGGCCTCGATGTTTTCGATATGTGAGTATTTTCCCAAGATCCTTCTGGCCCAAGTGATGACAGAAATTCTGTTTGTTATACTCATGGCCGTCAGGTCTGCCTCGGATAAACTATTTAAAAATGTAATTGCTCTCTGGGCTATCTCTTTCGGCTTTCTATTTAACCCTTCCTTGACTGCTCGACAACTGTCGAAGGAATCTTTGGCTACCTTTTCCTTAACTCTTATATAATCCAGATATGGCCTAAGTTTTTCAGCTTCTTTGATGATCTGGTCCCACACCATATGTTTACATCCCTGCATAGCAGCTTGTCCTGTTGCATGAGCAGCCAATCCTTTATTATTACTGCTCAATTCCTGATTATTTGCCTGCAAAGTTTTTATTTCTTTTTCTTTTGCTTCATTTTCCTCTTTTAATTTTTGTATTTCTGCTTTCAACAATTTGATTTCATTATCCTTCAAACTTATTTGTGACATAGCCTGCAAAATCCCATCTACACCGTTCTTATCCTCTTCTGGGCCTGCCTGTACTTGCTGCTGACTGTTCTCTGCTAGTTGTTTTTTCATTGTTGCCAACTGTTCTTCCAAAATGAACCTTTCTTTTTCCCAGTAGTCCTTTTCGTCAGACAGCTTTAATAATTTAGCTGTGACATCATTGACTTCGTTAGATAACTCTTCTTTCTCTTTCTCTAATATAGTCAATTCTGCACCTTGAATGAGTACAGCATCTGGGATTTTTAACTTTCGTCTCAATGTTAAAATCATTTCTTCCTTCTCCTGGAGCAGTTTGGTAGCTGCAGCTCCATCTTTATTAGTTAAGTCCATTTGCAGCTTCTTAATTTGATGTTGTCGAGACTTATTCTCTGCCTTTTCTTGCCTCAACTGATTATTTAATTTTTCTACTGAATTCTTTAGTTTGTTTGCTCTCAATGTGGCCCCCAAATAGTCTGAGTATATAACCTCTCCAGCTTGTCTATGTAACAAAATTTTATCAGGGGCATTTATCTTCGACAAATCTACATTCATCTCTGAGATCTTGTCTTTGGTCACAACTGAAAATTTTAAAGAATTTTCTTTGATGTTCCTGCTGGTGAATAAGCTCACTTCATTGTTTGATATATTTCTGACCTTTGGAAACAATAGACTTGTTTGTTTCGCAGATTCCTGTTTGTTTTTACTATGTTCATTAAATACATCCATGAAATTTTTAGGTCTATTTACATCATCCCCTACAGAGGTCTCTTCAATATTGTATTCCCTCACTGTAACCTCGGGTATTTCATTTTCTGTAGCTTTTGCTTCTTCTAAAATGGTTGTCAATTCCTGTGACTCATCAGTTTTCAATCGTTTTCCTTTTTTTGTCTCTTCATCATCAATAATCATAACGTCCTGTATAGGTCTTTTGGACCCCACTAATGCAGTATTGATTTCGCTTTCTGTTTCTGCCATTGCTTCTTCCAATGACCTTTCTATGTCGGACTTGTCTGGGATAATTTCTTCTTTGTATTCGAGCCAGTTGGCTCTGTCTGCCATCCCTTCAACAGTTTGATGATTCAGAGGCTTAATATGATGTTCAATTCTTCTTTTGGATATGATATTTAATGGGTCATATTCCAATGCTGCATCTGTCTCGAAATTCATATCTTTTAACAATTTCTCTATATATACAGCAGCGTTCTTATTCTTTATTGTAAACGGACCTAATGTGAAAGGGTACTTAATGTCCGTTGCTTGTCTGTGGACTAAAAATTGTTATCTTCTACAATCAATTTCTGTCTTAAAAACTCCAAGGCAAAAATCCTCAAGGTGAGGAATGCTGGTAGCACATAGGGTTTATGTTTGAACCCATACAATCTGACCACTGTACTATCTTTTGATAAAAACCAGTCTCCTGTAGCATACTCTGTATTCAGTTGCATTGATACCTGCATTTCTGGCAATACCCTAGGCAGAATTTTTCCGAAAATTATCTTAAAGATCGTCGAGAGCATGTAATTGATGAAATTGAAAATATTGTTTTCCAGTGGAGTTGCAAAAACAATCTCTGGGAACTGTAATTCTTCCTGGCTGGATACCATAATCATTTTCATTAAAAATGCTTGAAACCTGAAATGTCTGTGTGTGGAAAAATTGACCATCTGGTCATGCATCCTTTCGGCTATGAAAGCTTCAAAATTTAGTCGGGGAATTTGACTTTCGTCAATTCCCGACTGGACTATACTTATTCTGTACAATAAACTCAATTGAAACTCAGTTATATACAAATCCGAATCTAACCCTAAAACTACGGCCAACAGTGTCAAGACCAACTGGGTATTCTCATTAAAAAGGTTGATATCTAAAGGATAAGGGAGTTCAGAAAGGCTAGTTTCTGGTCTGAGACACGTCGACAGAAACACTTCCCTATCACTCTGAGAGGCATGGTGAAAATTTTCAATAATTGATACCTCAGAAAAAACTTCAGTGTCGAGGGTTCGGGGCAAATCTATTTCTAGGGCTCTAATCACTTCGGCTGGCTCAATTTTGCAGATGGCTCTAGTTTTCTGACTGTTTAAAACAACTTTTTCTTCCCGTGAATAGTTTTCAGCACACCAGGAGACGAATTCTAGGAAAACAGGAAATTGGTCAGGGCAAAAAGCTATCAGAGATGACTGGTGAACTCTATGCGGGTCTATACCCTCTTTTAACAGCTCAGATAACTTCACTTTTACATCGGAGACTGGGAACCTAATAAGGGTATCGAAAACGTCTTCATCTCGGTCTTCTAGGGCATCTTTCGACCTAAAAATGTCTATATCTTGTACAGTCTCCATCTAAATGCTTCTTTTAAACAAATTTCCGTTTAAAGAGAGTGACAGGTCACCAGACCCTACCTGTAAGTGCTTGCTTTTCGCCTTCTGTCGCAATCACCGGTTTCCACCAGTCTTCGGAGCTCTCCAGGATAACGACACATATAAAATGCCGTTATGTGGAGCCCTTTCTTTTTATATACGCCTTTTAGACTAACCTTCTTGCACTTTTACGAACGTGGGTCATTTTCAACCATTGATCTTTGAACCGTCATTTTGAACCGTCAGATCTTGTCCATCTTTATTGCACCGGCGGTATCCGCGATCGAAAAGGTGGTTTCCTTTTCCGGTTTGCTACCCACGCGGATGTACCATCTGCTGACACCTGTCAAGGCGGTTTATTCTCCGCGACCGCTTTCCTTTATATTCCGTGCGCATGTTCCTGGCCGCGGATGAAATGCTGGCCTTTGATTTGATTGAAACATGTATTGGCCTTCCGATCCATGCAAATTATAGTGCCACGTGCCCCGGTCTTATCAATCCATTCCTCGTTCGCCACCTGTTAGGTCCCACCTTGCCACGTAAGGGATCTTTCCACTTTTCTGTAATGGGTGGTTCCGCGCGGTGTTATGGTGGTTTCCGATACCACTTTCTCCAAGCGCGGATGAATGAATGTGGGACACGTGCCTTGGTGGTATTATGTCCGCTACCACCTTCCACCGTTTGTTGACGATCACTTTGGCGACGCGGGGTTAATATGGACCGTTGATTTGGATCTATGCTATCTCCGCCGACGAAACCTGACCGGGGCTTAACCTTTCCATAAATTTGTTGGCGGACTTTATAAACATGGGTTTTTATAATGTATTTTTTATATAAAAATCTTTATTTCAACCCTTTTAGAGATGATTCTTTCTCTTAGGACCTTTTATCAAAAATGTCAATTTTCCTTAGACCTGGTGTCAACACACGGTTAACTAAATTCAATCATAGTTAACTAAATTCAACCATAGTTACCAACATCATCTATATTATGAAGCTATGGGTCACTAAAGTCAATAATTTTTAACTAAACTCAACCATGGTTAAACACTAAATAGGCACATTCAAATATGGCCTAACTTATTTAACCATCATTCGTAACCCATCACCAATCATGGTCAATGATGGTCAAATAGAGTTAATCTTACCTAGCCTAAGTCAACCATTTGCAACCAAGGTTCACTAAAGTAAAAAAATATTAGCAAACACAAAAAATAGTCAACCATGGTTCATTAAAGTCAAACATGATTTGCTATGGTTGGCAATGCACAAACAATAGTCAACTATGGTCATGGTCATGGTCACAAATAACGCCCTTCCTTAACCATGGCCAATGTCGGCCAAGCATGGCCAACCTAATCTATGCAATGTAAACAATCGTTAAATAAAGTTAACCATAGTCACCATCCTTCACTAAAATAAACCATGGTCAAACATAGTCATCCATGGTTACTATAGTCAACTACAAAATGAAAAAGAAATATTTATTTATTTACTCATATTTGTATTTTTATTATTTATATTTGTATGGTTTATATAAATAATTAAACTTAATATTATTAGTATTAATTATTTAATATTATTTATTTGTTTCAAGATCAAATCGATTCAAGAGATGCAAGGGAGCGTTTGTCTGATTAATCAATCAAGAAATTTGCTCATAATATAAACTCTAGTGCACGTACTCTTATATAGAAACAAATTTTAACTACTTACTAAATAGGTTTGATGTGCTTGTGGCTTTCTAGAGCATTATAGCTTTCTTTTATACAACTTTATAGAGCTTTATAGCTTTATTATACCCGTTGAAGGCCCTTGCAGGTATATTGTATTCGATATGCTTTGAATCACAATTAGTTTACCATTGGCTAATCTAATTTTTCAATTTATCTTAACTTTTACGTTATACATTGAAATTATTATTTTTCTTTGATTATGAATATTCATTTGTCTAGCGTGTGATTGGCTAATCCAATTGAAGCGTTATTTCCTAGCTGACGACGACCTTATTGGGAATGAGAATTTTTTTTAATGCATTCAATATGCGTAGGTCCATGTGTTGGATGGGACAAGTATCCATCGCCATAGCCTTTGTCACCCCTTTTCCTCCACTTCCACCGCCACATCCTTTTTCACCCCCTTCACCTCCATTGCCACCACCACTTACACCCACTACCACTTCCTCTGTCACCCCCACCGCCTCCACTTCCACCACCTTCCACAACATCTATTACTTATTCTGTAGTGTAGATTTCCTTGTTCTGTAGCATCATCAAACAATAGAACCATTAAGGATTTGCAGCCACATCCTTGAATGCCACCTATTACCACCACCCACCGCCTTCATTCCCATCATCCCACACTTCCTTCACAACTATGCTCTTTTCATATCACATTGCAGGCGATTCAACGAAACAAATTCTACAGGATATACATGCTACTCAACCAAAAAAGGTCTTTTTGATCAAGGTACAACCTACTATGTTAACTATTATTGTATTATTGTGTTACTAAATCTTCATTTATTCACAGATGCAATTCATGAGAGAATAAATCTAGGAAGGAAGGTGATGTTTTACCTCCATATGCTTGGCTTCTACAACAAAAACCAATGCAGTTGTGACCAGCCCCAGGAACTTCACCATTTCCCAGCAGGTCGAATCCGACAATGACTGAACTTTTTCTACTTCGATCTAGTCCTTTCAGCACAATCAAAGCCCCTCATTTGTCCACCACTAATACAAGTAGCTTCCATTGAAAATATTTGTTCTCTTATGCGTATTCTTGCAATGGAAAAAGAGGCTTTCAAAACCATTCATATTTAAGTATTCTACTTCATGTTGTGCTGCAACAGTACTTGATTGACATGAGAGTGTCCACAATGCTTTAAGCAGATTTACTTGTACTGAGGTTTATTATCGTATATGCTTACACAGAGCATCAGAATTTTCAATCTATACTACTCTTGCGCCCTATTTTTTGAAACCAAAACTCGCTCTTTTGTTGCTTGCTTTGATGCCTCTACCTTAGCAACCACTGGTGATATGGATTCTCAGTAAACTACACCTTCCTATGCTTTTTTCTTGGTTATTGACTAGAGATAATCCAGCATCTTTCAAATATTCATCATCAACTTCGGTCAGTGTGATGAGCTTAGCATAGCCTTCTGATGGAGAAATGGGTACCGACAATCTCATTTTGACCACTACTCGTAAACACCACTACCTCTTCCCATAGACCTCCTTCTCAACACTTCCTTCTTCATCAACTATCCATTCTCCAGCACCTTCACCACCTTATCACTACCTTCAATTTCTCCATCCAAATCCTACATATCTACCTTCATTTTCTCCATCCAAATCCTACATCTCCAGCTTCGGATCGTGGCTCAACTCCTAGTTGGTTTTGGATCACAACTCAATCTGTGAGTTTTAGCTAAATTCTTTTCATTTCCTGCAAGTTTAAATAGAACACAGTCATACCAATCAACTATATGACTGGATACTGCATTAAAATATGATTCTAGTGGCTGCTCATAGTTGATTTTAAAAGAGATGAAAATCACATATATAAATCTTGAGAGCATGGTTAGCTTGAGCTTGCATTGAATATAACCTGGTATTCATCTTCATTTACCTTGGGAGTAGCTTGAGCTTGGGATAAATATTTTGACATTTTCCATCCACCCAATACTGAACCCCAGGTACTACAACCAGTCCATAACCTTTATCTTGGAATCGATAGAGGACGTGTATAGAGCTTGAGCTCGCTCCGGTGAAACCAAAAGTGCGTTTATGGCATTATCCTGAGCTCTGCATATTTTTCGCATTGTCTTGAGCTCTGCATATTTATGCATTGAAAGGGACCATTTGATAGCATCTATGTTACTATAGTGAATAGAACGCAGTCTCTTCATTTTATTGTTATACAAAACTAATCTAGTATTTTTCCTATACATGAGTTAGAAGTTGAACTACGAATTAATAATATAAACATAATTATCAAAATTATTACATCAATATTGAGACTTAGTCAACTTCAGTTAGAATTTAGGATGGGACACTCCTGATATAAAAATTAAGAAGCTATCAAATACTTAAGCATTAAGGCATTCTGAATTGAAAAATTCAACCAACTATCTAATACTTGAAATGGAGATTTTAGTGGCTATATATCATTTTATAGCAGTCCAACTTCAACTAAAAAAATTGGGGAAATGGGAACCGACATTTCCAAGTGAATTATTGAATCTTTTTCCCTTTTGTGTCCTCTTATCGCCTCTTTCACAGTAAACTACACTAATAAGAAGTACACAGTTACAAAAAACAAATTTCTATAAGATTAGAGGAACTTTGAACTCATTTCCATATCATTACAGAAGATATATTTTTATATGAATTCAGAAAACCTTTTTTGGCTTACCTATTGGGTAGAATTGTTTTGGTGGACAAATGGACAAGGAAAAGGAGTGGCAGCCATGATACAATTACTGGTGGCCTAAAATTTGTGGAAATTTTATCAATTTTTTTTCTAAGTCTGGGTCCTTGACCACCAACATGCCTTTGTCGAGGGCCAGCAGCAGGAATGCAAAGGATATTGAAGCTCTGGGCCCTCAGCAACAACGTAGAGGATATTGAAGCTCTCTCCCCATCTGATCAATTCATTTGAGTTTTATTATATATAGATAGGGGAGATTTAGGCTACAATTACATATTTCCTAATGATGGAAAATAACCTGGCCTATTACTATGACTAGTTGTTGTCTGCAACTATTAATATCGACCTTCATATTTTTAAAATTAATTAACCTTGGGTTGATGTTGTGCGTAGAGGTTCCTAGATGCAAGAGGAATGCCATACACTCTCAACTCTTAACCAGTAACCCCAGAAGAACCAAAGAAAAGAAAATTCGGGAGATGAATACCAGAAGTTTCAAGACTTCAATATCCAGTTGACCAAAATAAAAAAAATTGGCATTGTCGACATCCCAAATTTTGAACAGTTAGCCGACACAATACGCTGAGGTTTCAAGGAAACTACAAATGGTGCAAGGAACAATTAGCAATCTGTCAACAAAGCATATGGAGACCTATTCTATCATAATTCCATGTGGGTTCCCATGCTAGCTTGTATATGATGTAGCAGAACATGGAGGATTTGAAAGGTAGTAGCTTGACACTAGCCAGAAAATCCAGGTTGAAGTTTCAGTGATCTATGCAGCTTATGCATGGCTTGAACATGGCCATGACTCTTGCATCACGATGCATGTTTAAAGGTGATCTTGATTTCCTTTGGATGCCAGGTGCATGGAATCAAGGTGGTATCTTTTATTTTTCTTTATTTTTATTTTGTTTTATTAACAGTTGGACAATAGACAATGGCATCGGAATTGGCCCATTGTGATAGCTTCATGTGAAATCAACATAGCCAAAAAGCATCGAAACTCCTCTGGATAGTAGCAGGGATTTATACATTTAATTATTATGGATTCATGGCCCCTATTGACTAAATAATTGCACATACCTATGTATTACTAATTAAGTGGGAGTTTCAAATGGTTAGAAATATATACATCAGACTCAATTTAGTAATACATATATTATATCAGATTTCTCTTAAACATAGCCGAAATTTTATCTTGGAGCGAATAGTCCAACAAAACAGTGTGTCTTGCTAGGAAGCATTAGGGATCAATGCCCATGGTTATCATCCAAGGAGTACTTCAAGAACAAGAAATTTAACTATGCTCATTGCATATTTCTATCTCATGAAGTGAGTGTACTTACCTTTGTCTACATACATTATTATCCTTACAATTTCTATCTCATAATATGCAAAGATCCTATTAAATTTATTTATTGATCACTTCAAAGCATCAAATATTTTTGTGAACCATTGCTTCATTCATTTAAAATCCAATCTATCCATTTGTTTATTTATTATTTGTATATATAGGGAAACAAACAAAAACTAAATCTGCAAGTGGACAAGTAATATATATAATGAGTGGTTCAAATCTATATTTTACAAAGATATATTTCAATAAATTATTGTGTCCGAAAATATTTTTTGAGTAAAGGATTTTTTTAAACCCAAAAGAATATGTTCCATTCTTCGATTATGGGGTGATACAAAGTGCTATAAGGTGCTCCCTGTAATCGGCTATATCAAATCGAAAGAAATTACAAGAAATTTGTATCGCATTTTAAATGGGATGATGATGATGATATTGGCATGGTGAATGCAAGCAGTCAAGTTCCATGGAGATGAAGCTTCATTATGCAACACCAATGTAGAACTGTCTTTGAACATGTACCTTTGTAACACACCTCAAATCTACCATAACGCATAACAAAATGCATTAACATTACTCAAATATACCATAACACATAACAAAATGCATTAATCGGTAGGTAATACATCATTATGGGATTAACTTTTCAACACACTAAACATATCCAATTCTTGGTTTGCGCATAACCTCGTTTACTATGAAAAACTCATTTAGAATGATTACATATGTTGTGTTTTCATGAGACCATACAATCCATTTTCAACTATCAGGGATACATTAATTAACTAAGCACAAAGTATAAAAATCATTGAAAAAGTTTCGAGTATGCGATCTGTTAGCACCTGATTTTTACAGCATAGACATGGAAGTGGGATAAAGGGATGCCTCAAAACTGTCTTGGTGAAATCCAGAGTTGCCTTTGTTTTCTATGACCAGGTGCTAAAAGTATAAGAAAAATGGATGTGGGGTGTTTAATATGCAAGGAAGGGCAAATGATGGGAAGGAAAGCATTAAAATGCGACCAAAATAGCCCAAAAAGAGCCTAAGTCTATAGTCTGAAGGAAATAATGGGAAGGGTACCCACCGCACCGATTTCAACCGTTGGATGGACGTAAGGAGGAGATTAGTGACTAGCATTGATTGTCGCATCACCGAGTTGCGTAGGGGATAGAAGCACAAGCAGATGCGATGGGAAATCCTGCCGGACAAATGGAAGCTGGAGGAGGCGTCACATGGAAAGGTAGGCAAAGAGTGGCACCATCTCAAGGGCATGCGATGCCACCTAGGTGGAAAGGCAAGTGGCTAGCCACATGGATGGCCAAGGTGGGCTGCGCAGATAAAGGAGAAGGGTCCCATGTTAGTAGGTGCAATGTGATGGAAGAAACGTTGTAGATTACCCCAGAAGGATCAATGGTCCTTGACGATCGTCGCGTCGAGAAGATGCACGCCGGATGGACAAGAGGGTGGTTGCGATGGGAAAACCCATTTTCCAGGTGTCACCACCAAAGCTTGTTGCAAGAGGATGGGTGGTAAAGAAAAACCGGTCTTAGGGAATGCGATCCCACTCCGTCGAGGTACGACACTTAGGGATGGATGGTGGAGATTAGGACACATGGAGTGATCCAATGGCAGGAAGGGGAAAGAATTCAAGTCGATAAAGGGGATCGTATTCAACAGCCCAGATCTTTGCTCAAGATTTCAATGAAGGCAAGGACCAAGTAGCCGGTAAAGATGAGCAATGTTTAGAGAAGATAAATTTATATATATAAAGACACACATGGAGCTTCACATTTGCGTCTTGGGGCCTGTCGGGGTCGAGGGCCTCTGGGCGTGCGGAAGATGGAGAAAATGACAGAAGGATTCACTCTCATGGCCTCTTAGTGACAGGTAAAACCTTACAGCCTTCGTTGTTTGCCAATACAAGTCTATTTGCGACAGGAAAGCAGGTTGAGAACCAGTTTCTGGGAAGGTTAGGGTTAAAATGGTTCCAGAGCATAGGGTTTGAAGGTGCCTGGTTTAGAAGGTCAGCATTCTATACCTACAAATTAGGAAGGAAATGAGGGTTTAGACCTGTATGGAGGTTTTCAATAACCGTTTTCCCTTTGTCACGTCCATCAAAGTTATGTTCTTCTCAAAACCGAGGGTTTTTCGAGGAGGTCCATCGTTAGTGCTCAGAGACGGGTTTTCTCCATGGGTACCACCAAAACCTTAGAGGGTTAAAGAAGCTGACCGCCAAAGTTGGTGGAGGAGGTAGAATGGCAAGGTTGGGAGTGCTACGAGTGTTGGTACGGTGTTAACAGACATGGCAGGTTTGTCTAAAGTCGAAGATAAAGGGGCCAGAGCAGCAGGTGATAGAGGTACAAGCAGGGAATAAAACTACTTGCACAGACTATCAAGCAGCCTGAGGAACTGCGAGGATGATGTGACCCACGTCATTTGGCACATGGAAGAGAAATGAGGTGAAATTTTGTGACATAGGTAAATCTAGGTAGATGGGATACTTAAAAACATATTTTATGTCCCCACAATGATTGCTGATGCGATGGAAGCCATCTCAGCGTTGTCATATGCTCCGCCATCTCCTGGAGATCATTGCCAAGCGTGTTCATGTCAGATCAAACCTTGGGAATCATTGTTACTTGATTAAGAGGTCTGATCAAGTTATCATAGCGATTATGGCCGCATGTAGCCACTGTCATCGTCATAGCAGTTATGGATATGGTTTTTTCGTCCGTTGTGCAAGATCGATATATAGAGAGGATGGTACACCTGACAGCTTGGGGAATCTTTTAGTTGGAATTGGATCATTGAGAAAGAGCAGGAATCTGGAGTGGTTTTCATGCCCGAATAGGTGTGATCTAAGGTGGAGGAAGAACCTACTCCTTCATCTCCTATGATGTTCGACCATGTGGAATCCAGCTCTGCTAGTGAAGATGAGGAGCCAAAAAGCGACAAATGCCCAAAAGAGTTCAGCGTCAGAGAAAAGAGGAGATTCCCGAAGAGGAGGGAGATGTCCAGCAAGACACGAAGATCATCCATGATCTCATGCTCCCTACTAAGGAAGTGACACCTCCCCCTCCTACTAAAGAATCGCAGATGGATAGCTCTTTGAAGGTAGAGGACTTCTTTGATTCGCAAGGTCGATTGAAGACTTCGGAGTAAGGTGGTGCCCTGCTCATAATATTTTGTTTCTCGTCTTAATCATTTTGTTTTGAACTTGACACGTATGTAATATTCCAAATTTGGGGTTGTCAAGGTGGCAGCGTAATTTTGCTTGTTTCCTAAGGACCAATTTGAGGCCAAGAGCCTATAAAAAGCATTGTAATAGAATAATTAAGGGTTGGAAAATCATTCGGCTAAGGCCTAAGGGGTGAACCCAGTTTTGAGATTTTCATATCAATACAATGTGCAGTGCCTATGGTAGACTGTTTTGTAGAGATTCCTGTGTCACTCTAACTTGTAGTCAGTCTTTTCCCTCTTCCCTATGTGCATGTGTTTCCTGTTATGCCTTTACATTATGTTTTTCATTTCATGCCTAAGATCAATGTATAATAGTTTAGAATTCTTGGAAACAAGCTTTGGATATTATCTCAGGTATTCACTCAATATTGCTACTAAAGTTGATATTGAATTCATCTTTACTGGATGCTCATATCAATGGTTTGTTCTTATTTTCTTCTTTTACCACCAGAAAATATCTTTACGACGGCAAGTGGGTGGCTATCTTGCCTCCATTAGAGTAGTCCACACTATGGCACTGTTATCTTATTTTTGTGTAATTCCTTGACTCCATCGCCCAATTGTTTTTTCCTTGTGATTATCCCTCCAACATTTTCACACAATCTATCTCGTCATAAATCTGGCCTTCTATACATGTTTCAGTTGAACATTTTTTAGTAATGAAGACTGGTGTGTTTATTCATTGTTGACACCTTTGAGTATTTCCATTTTTTCATAGATTTATGGAGAGAGCCCTCTCAGACTATGCTGGGTCAATAGGATTGGTCCTAAGTGGTTAGTGGTTACCTCGACTTGCCCTCTACCACAACCTAGGGGGTATGATTTGGGTGTTAACAAATTGGCGTCGTTGCCGAGGAGCGATTGTCTCGTCATGCTTGGGAGAATGACAAAGTTTTAGATCTGATTATTGATGGTGGGAAGCAGTCAGAAACCAAAACAGTTGCACATCATCCACCTGGAAACTCCACTCATTTATTCTAGTTCAATTTGCAGACTCCACTGGAGAACGATCCCATCTGCCTTAGACATGGAAGAATTAAGTTCCAAGTATCAAAATATCAATATCTTCAAAGAAGCCCTATTCTTCTGTGTTGGCATCCTTTTACCTTTATGTATATATATCAAAAAATTATTGTCTCACCAGAGAGCTCTAGGTCATGAGAGAACCTCCTTTGTATATCCTTCACTTGAATTCGAAAATGTACATTCTCCTTTCACTCCTAGATTTGATCCCGTCTTTTCATTTGAACCTTGTATAAACCATGATCGGCCCGATGAATTCCCTGAGAGTAAGGCCAATGATACCCTCCCTGCATCTTCTCCTTTGCCTTCCACATCCTAGCTAAGATACAACCCTCCAAGGTTACCCTCTATCCTTCATGATTTCCCTCCAGACTACCACAAACACCTCCCTATTTTTTATGGAGAATCCAAGATTTTTACTGCAGAGAAGCATCTTCAGGGTTTTGAGCATTTTCTGTATCTCTTTGAAATAGAACACCATGATGTCCGTATGAGGGATTTTGCAAAATCCCTCCAAGGAAATGTCAATAGATGGTTCAAGCATTTGCAGCCTAAGTCTATCGATACATGGGGAGCATTGTCTGAGGTTTTTCTAGGGTTTTGGGGCAAGAAAAGGTCATGCGATCTGGTTCTTTCAGAGTTTCATTCAATAAGAAGGTGAAAGGACGAAACCCTATCTTGCTTCAACAGAATTTTTGCCAGTTTCTATTATAATATGGCGAAGAAATTCAACCCTCAGAGAATGCTGCAAAATTACACTATGTTGTTGTTTTTCCTGCTGATTTAGCTCTTCATCTTTTGGAGAGAAGGTCTTCTAACCTACAACATCTGTTCATTGATGCAATGGAGGTGGAAGAAAATATTAGGATGTATGGAAAGCTATCAAACTAGGATCACGATGAAAGGATTAAAGAAGAATTAAGGTTTGAAGAAGGACATGAACAAGGGGAATTTCCCTTACGATCCAATTTTTCCCAGAATGAGTAGAGAATTGATCAGCTCAGTGATGTACCAGAAGAAAATAATTTCATTTTGTTTCGTGTAGATTAGAATCATTCTGCAGAAGCTCCTATTGATGATGGTCATAATGAAGGTTTCAGTCCGCCGAAGTATGATGAATATGGAGAAGACCATTTGGAGAACTTCATAAGATTCTTTGAAGCTGAATATAAAGATGAATCTTCGGGCAGATAGTTTCACTAGTCGGGAGGGTCGTCCAAAGCGGAAAACCTAGTGGCAGGTCCTGGGCCCACCATTGAGATTCATCAAAATAGCAATTCTCAGCAGGCGGAGACATCGTTTTAGATCAAAGCTAACAGGGAGTACAAAGTCCTTGAAGAAGAGTATAAGACCCTCGAGGAAGAATATGTGAGCTTGGAAGAAAAATATGGGGTTTTGGAAGGAGTTCTAGGGTCCGGCGGGAACCTCCGACGGGTGGACTAGATTGCTGAAAGGCTGGAAGATGAGCAGGAAGACCCACAGGATTCTTATACAGAGTCCACTTGGGAGGCTGAAGATGATTATAGACTCCTTGAGGAATTTTTTGGGCTTGGCCAATATCTTCAACCGACTAACCAAATAACCAAGGTGCTTGAAGAAGAACAAGCTAGGTAGTCGAATTTTTGTGCAGGTCTCTCAAGCTTGGAGTCCACGTCTCAGGAAGAATGGCTTTTCCCAGACCTTTTTGAGGGACAGGTCAAATTTTCTCTTGAGGTCCCAGAGCAGAATCGGGTTTTCAATCCAGGGATCATGAGCAACCCGGAAAGAAATTTGTCCGGAGTTGGTTTTTTCAGTCTTAGTGAGTCATGCGGGGGTTCAAGCATTCATGAGTTTGAGGTTTTGATGGGGGTTTGTCAAAGGTACGTGACCCTGGGGACTGAAACGAGCATCAAGGAGGCTAAACGGCATCCGTATGACTCTTCTAAAAGAAAGTCTGCTGTGATGCAAGAGGCATGTAGATCGTACTATATTTTTTATGATCCAGTGGCAGAATATATAAAAGAGTTCAACGGTTGGAGTAAGGGTTATGGTTTCACTCAAGGGGTCCTCATCCGTTGCCATCACCTTGGGCCATTAACCCTCGCTGCCCTAGAATCAGTTGAGCATGATGAGAAGGCCCACCTGAGGGGTCATTTGTTGGACTGGTTACACTGGAACTTTTGCATTACTTAGAGCTGTAGCCTCTCTAGTAGAGTAGTTTGTATATAAATAAGCCTCAAGTTTTGGCATTTCAAACTTCATTAGTAAATTCCAATTTGCATCAATTTCTAGTTTGTTTTCAGAATGTACAGCTTCACTTTTTGGCTTTGATTTCAAGAAGTTTCCAGTCTACAGTAGGATAGAGCATTTGGCTTGGGTTCAGGTGACCACAAGATACACCGCATAGCCGAATCCCCATAGGTTTTTCAGTGAATATTTTCAGGCATACCCTCCCAAGCAGTCTACCGAAAAAAATTTCTTGCAGGAGCCTCCTAATGGATGAGGCACATGGTCTATGAGGTATGCTGCTTAGGGACAGACGGTGGATATTAGGACACATGGAGTGATCCAAAGGAAGGAAGGGGAAATAAGTCAAGTCAATAAAGGGGATCGTATTCAATGGCCTAGATCTTTGCTCAAGAGATCAACGGAGGCAAGGCTCGGGCAACCGGTAAATATGAGCGATGTTTAGAGAAGATAAAGTTATATATATAAAGATGCACATGTAGATTGACATTTGCGTCTTGGGGCCTGTCAGGGTCAGGGGCTTCCAAGCGTGCGGAAGATGGATAAAATGACAGAAGGGCTTGCTCTCATGGCCTCTTAGCGATAGGTAAAACCTTACATCCTTCGTTGTTTTCCAATACAAGTTTGTTTGCGGCAGGAAAGCAGGTTGAGAACAAATTTTTGGGAAAGTTAGGGTTAAAATGGTTACAGAGCATAGGGTTTGAAGGTGCCTGGTTTAGAAGGTCGGCATTCTATACCTGCAAATTACGAAGGAAATGATGGTTTAGGCCTGTATGGGGGTTTTTGTTAGGATATTTAGACACTTATGAGTTAGTTAAGATCAACTTGTGTAATATATCCGTTAGGAAAAGTGTGTTTCTTTAGTATGCATTAGTATGCATTGGTAAATACTTAATCCGATGGTCACGATATGTTCCCGACATAGAGTGATTCGATGGCTCAACGTCTCTTAGATCATACCTACCCTTGATCTGTGGCTTAACACCCGATTGGTCCATGATCTCTATTTAAAGAGCATGGAAGGTCATTGGAAAGTTGATCGATTATGAGAAGCTCATTTGTAACTTTCTTTCTTTGCATAATAAATTGTCCCGTAGAAGCTATTTGGTCGGGGCCATGGAGTGTTTGCCTCACGAGGGTTTAAACCATGTCAAAACATCGGTGTACCGATCTGTGATATGTTTGTGTGAAGTGGTTACTCTAGGTGTTTGGTCTTTTGGGAGTACCCTATGTACCCGAACATGGTATCAAAGCTTTTATGAAGAGCCACTTCCAGTTATGATCTAGATCTTGAACTGTTGTTGCCAAAAGTTGAAAGGGTTTCTGGTTCTGGTATTTTCATGCATTTTGGGCTATGGGAGGTGTTCCATTGCATATAGAGTGTCATTTCCATTGGGAAATAGTTTTCGTTTGATCAAAAATGGTTCCCGGTTGCTTCAGAAAGACGTATTTCATTAGATTTGAAGGTATAATGTTACAGTGACGCTTTTTTTATTTTTGTTTTAAAGAAAAAAAAAATCTCATATTTTATCAGTTTTATTATTAGATTTTTTTTAGTTTCGTATTTTTGCTTTCCCTGTCTGTGTATGCTCTTTGTCGTGCACCTTGTGCGATCTCGGCGAATCAGAAACAGAAAGGGAAAGGGTTTTTCTCGGCTGTGTATGGTCTTTGTCGTGCAACTTGTGTGATCTCGGCAAATTAGAAACAGAGAGAAAACGTAGAATTTCCAGGAAATCTAACAAAATCTAACCCCGCAAGTGTGGAAAAGTTTTTTTTGTTTTGGTTTGTGGTGTGATTTGCAGAAAAGAAGGCAAGCACGGAAACTGAGCAAGAAGAGTAAAAAAAAAAACCTTCCTCCTTCCCATATTTTACATACCTTTTAATCTAGCTCACTTAGTTCAAAGTTGCTTTATGCCTTAATAGGTCTTGAGTTCAAGTCTTAGGAAGTTACTTTTAAAAAAAAAAGTGCATGCAATTTCTATTTTCTAGTTACTTTATTGTAAAAGTGCATCTCACTTAAATAATAAAAAATAAAAATAAAAGTGAGTCACTTAAGTTCTTTTTTATTCTTGCACTATTTAAAGTAACATCATTGTAAAAGTGAAATCACTTATTTTATAAAAGTGATTCACCTAAAGAAACTTTCTTGTAAAGTGATTGTCAAAGGTTCATTTTGGGAAGAGGGGGGTCATTTTTTTTAGATGGTCATTCTCTATTTGTGACGTCACTATTGGGGACATCTTCAACGTTTTCTTTGATCAAGCATAACTTCATCATACGGAGTCAGTTTTCAGTGCCATTTTTTTTAAACTGCCTATTTTTTTAGATCTTTGCATCTAGACTATTGGTTTCTAATTTTACAGCCATTAATTTATAAATATGGCCGCCCCTTGTGATATTCTACTTACCAGTTCCAACTATTTCTCATGGAAATCTCGTATGGAGGATGTTCTACGAAGTAGAGGACTTTTCAGAATTACCTCAGGGAAAGAAACAGAGCACACTAATGATGACAAGAAAATAAAATGGGCAAATAGATGTGATGAAGCTTGTGGATTGATTGGGATGTCAATCTCTACCCATTTGCAATTCCACATATCTGGAATTGATGAACCTGATGCTGCTTGGGACAAGTTGGAATTTGTGTTTGGTAAACACAATGAAATTTGAGGTCACCAACTTGAAAATTATTTGATTTCTTTAAATCCAAGTGATTTTTCATGCATACAAGATTATTTATCTAAGTACAAAACTCTTAAACTCTTATGTGAAGAATGCAATATTAAGAGGGAAGACAAACAATGCATTTATCATATTCTTTCCAAACTTGTACCTACATATTCTATTTTTGTATCTACATTTTACTCCATGAAAGAATCCTTGAATGCAGCTAGTTATCAAGAGCCTAGTCTTGAATCCTTTTGTGATTCCTTGATTAGAGAGCAAGATAATCTCATGCATCTTGGAATAATTAACAATGCAGATACATCTGGGAAAGTCTTATTGTCCCAACAGAAAGAAAAGTCCAAGCCTCCCAAGAAACAAAATTTTTGCAATAATAAGTCAAAAAAGGGTCCCAAACCCTCTCAGTCAGCTCCTTCTTTAAAAATGACAAAGGATCCAAGCCAAAAGGCAAGAAGACTGAGCGTCATTGCAACTATTATGGGAAAGATAATCATGATGAATCTAAGTGTTTCAAAAAGATGGCAGCCTTGGAAGCAACAATGAAGAAGCACCACATCAGCCTAGATTCGCCTTCAGAATCTACCTCTCATGGACATGCACTTTGTGCTTCTGATTATTCTTACAATGCATCTTCTTCTTCTACTTGAAGTGAATGGCTCATTGATTCTGGAGCATCTTATCATATGGCTAAGGATCAAGCCATCTTTTCTACTATGCATGAATATAACACCAAACAAATATTTGTTGGTGATGATAGATCTATAAGTGTTGTAGGAGATGGAACAGTTCTAGTAGATAATGGTCATTTCAATGATGTACTATGTGTTCCAAGAATTTCCTGCAATTTTTTATCAATCTATCAAATCACTCATTCTAGTGAAGGTAAAACTGTGATGTGTACACCTCACCAAGTTGTAATCAAGGATTTTAAAGATCCTCAACAGGTACTAGCTACCAAAATTTTTGATGATATTACCAGGTTGTACAAGTTTAACAACTTTGGGTCATCACCTTTTCCTTCAGTTTTTGTTGCTCATAGTGATAACTTGAACAAACTTTGGCATGAGTGCTTTGGTCACTTGAATTATCGCTCATTGCAACAACTATGTAAAGACAATATGGTGACAGGTCTTTTGATGGTATCTTCCATGGATGGTGTTTGTTCCGGTTGTGTACTCGAAAAACAACATCGGGACAGTTTTGACAAATGTGCCTCTTGGCACGCCTCGGTTCCCTAGGAGCTTGTGCATAGTGACTTGTGTGGTCCTCTTCCATATATTTCCTATTCTGGTTTCAAATATTTCTTAACTTTCATTGATGATTACACCCTACGCACTTGGGTTTATTTCCTAAAACTTAAGAGCGAAGTATTTAACATGTTCTTGGCCTACAAGGCCCTTGTTTAAAATCAATCTGGTCATCAAATTATTAAGTTAAGATCTGACAATGGAGGAGTATGTTAAAAAAAATTTCACTATTTTCTATACTGAACAAGGAATCCAACAACAACACACTATTCCATATACACCACAACAAAATGGTTTAGCTGAACGGAAGAACCGCACTTTAAAAGAAATGGCTAATTGTATGATCCAATCTAAGGGACTAAGTCTTCAATTTTGAGTTGAAGCCATTAATTGTGCAAATTACATAGTTAATCGCACCCCCACTAAATAATTACAAGGTATCACAACGGAAGAAGCATGGAATAAAACTAAACCTGATGTAAGTCACTTCTGTGTGTTTGGTAGTGAAGCATGGGCTCACATTCCGAATGAAAAACGGAAAGCATTGCAGCCTAAAAGTGAAAAATGCATATTTGTTGGATATTCTGAAGATGTAAAAGGTTATAGACTTCTTCAACCACATTCTCATGATATAATCATTAGAAGAGATGTTAAATTTGATGAAAATATCTTGGCCTTCGAGCCTAACTCGATGATTGTGCCTTATTTGGCCTGCGAGCCTAACTAGATGATTGTGCCTTCTTTGGCCTGCGAGCCTGATTCGGCGATTGTGCCTTCTTCTTCTTCCAACTTCCTTGATAGGTTTCCAACTCCAGTTTCTGATGATGACAGTGAGGATGAAAATCCACCTCCTCCTACTCATGTTCCTCCAGTTTCACCAGCACAAGTGCTTCCTCGATGGGTCCGTTCAACATGTGAAGCAGTTGGTGATCTTGCGGGTGATCCTAGATATCAACGTCGAACACGTTCTCAATTTCAGCGAGCCTCTTCTCTTTTGGCTCAATTTTCCGAGAATCATGATCCTAAAACCTTTGTAGAAGCTTCAGGAAATCCATATTGGGATGCAGCTATGGATGAAGACTATCGTTCCTTAATGGCGAACGATACTTGGGATCTTGTACCTCTTCCAAAAGGAAGAAAACTTGTCAGATGTAAATGGGTCTACAAAACTAAGTATGCATTAGATGGAAGTGTTGAAAGACTTAAGGCAAGGTTAGTTGCCAAAGATTTTTCCCAAGTTGAAGGGATTGACTACAATGAAACCTTTTCTCCTGTAGCAAAAATGAACTCCATCCACCTTGTTCTTTCCCTTGCAACCTTACACAACTGGGAAGTCCATCAAATGGAGTTCAAGTATGCCTTCTTACATGGTGATTTATAGGAGTAAATTTACATGGAACAACCTCCTGGATATGTTCAGAATAACTCTAGCCTTGTCTGCCACCTTAAGAAATACTTATATGGACTTAAGCAAGCTCCTAGAGCTTGGTATGCCAAAATGGATAGCTTTCTCCTTGACACTGGTTTTTGTAGATGCCATTCTGACCCCAATGTTTATACCAAGAAAGTAGGAAACCATCTCATCATACTTGTTCTATATGTTGATGACCTTATTCTTACTGGTAGTGACCCTAAGCTTATAACCCATGTGAAATCTAGTCTTAAGCAAAATTTTGAAATGTCAGACTTAGGACATTTGCATTATTTTCTTGGTCTCCAAGTCCTACAAACCAAAGAAGGAATCTTTCTTTCTCAGTCTAAGTATGCTTGTGACATTCTTCGTCGCTTTTACATGGAAGATTGTACACCAACACCTTCTCCCTTACAGTCCGTAGTCAAACTTTCTGCCACTTGTCCTTCACCCGAAGTAGATGCCACCTTGTATCTTTATCTTGTTGGTAGTCTCTTATACTTGACTCATTCTCGTCCGGACCTTTCCTTTTTTGTTGGTCGTGTTGCCCATTATATGCAAACACCTCATGAAAGTCACTGGAAAGAAGCTAAAAGAATACTTTGATATATTTGAGGCACAATTTAGTTCGAGATTCATTACAATACAGGGGGGGAACCTCTGTTGGTTGGTTTCACTGATTCAGATTGGGTCAATGATCATGATGATCGAAAGTCTACTAGAAGTTATGTTTTCAGTCTGGGATCTAGACCTATCACTTGGTCTTGTAAGAAACAACAAGCTCTTGCTCTTTCTTCAACAAAGGCAGAATATCGAGCCATAGTTAATGCTAGTTAGGAAGCTTTATGGCTTCGACAGATCCTTTCAGAGTTTGGATTCGAGCAGCAGCAGCCTACTCCACTTTGGTGCGATAATCAAAGTGCCATCAAGCTTGCCAAAGATCCAGTCCTACATCAATGCAACAAACACATTGAGCTACATATGCACTTCATCAGAAATCTTGTTCATGATTGTGTTCTTGAAGTGCTCTTTTGTCCTATAGATGATCAAGTTGTAGACATCTTCACCAAGTCTCTTACAGAAGCGAAGTTTTCTAAACTTCGATCTATGTTAGGAGTTCAGGAACTTGTCATTAAGGGGGGATAGGCTCTAATGCCTCCTTCCTTCTTCTAATAGTGTCACTTTTGTAAATCCTTCAATCCTATCCCAATTTGTTCTTAAGGGGGGATGTTAGGATATTTAGACAGTTAGGAGTTAGTTAAGATCAACTTGTGTAATATATCTGTTAGGAAAAGTGTATTTCTTTAGTATGCATTAGTATGCATTTGTAAATACTTAATCTGACAGTCACGATATGTTCCTGACATAGAGTGATCTGACGGCTCAACTTCTCTTAGATCATACCTACCCTTGATCCATGTCTTAACACCCGATTGGTCCATGATCTCTATTTAAAGAGCATGGAGGGTCATTGGAAATTTGATCAATTATGAGAAGCTCATTTGTAACTTTCTTTCTTTGCATAATAAATTGTCTCGTAGAATCTGTTTGGCCAGGGCCATGCAGTGTTTCCCTCATGAGGATTTAAACCATGTCAAAACATTGGTGTATCGATCTATGATCTGTTCATGTGAAGTGGTTGCTCTAGGTGTTCAGTCTTTTGGGAGTACCCTGTGTACCCGAACAGTTTTTAGTAACCATTTTTCCTTTGTCACGTCTGTCAAAGTTATGTTATTCTCAAAACCGGGGGTTTTTCAAGAAGGTCCATCGTCACTGCTCAGAGACGGGTTTCCTCCGTGGGTACCACCAAAACCTAGGAGGGTTAAAGAAGTCAGCCGCCAAAGTTGGTGGAGGCGGTAGAATGGCGAGGTTGGGAGCGCTACGAGCGCTGGTACGTTGTTAACAGACATGACAAGTTTGGCCAAAGCCGGAGATAAAGGGGCTAGAGCAGCAGGTGATAGAGGTATAGGCAGGGAATAAAACTACTTGCGCAAACTATCGAGAAGCTTGAGGAACTGAGAGGATGATGTGACCCGCGTAATTCGGCACGTGGAAGATAAATGAGGTGAAATTTTGTGACATAGGTAAATCCAGGTATATAGGCTACTTAAAAACATATTTTATGTCGCCACGATGATTTTCGATGTGATGGAAGCCACCTCAGCATCATCATATGCTCTGCCATCTCCTCGAGATCGTTGCCAAGCATGCTTCACATCATCTCGAACCTTGGGCATCATTGTTACTTGATTAAGAGGTTCGATCAAGTTATCATGGAGATTATGGATGCACATAGCTATTGTCATCATCACAACAGTTACGGATATGGTTTTTTCGTTCGCTATGCGAGATCGGTATATAGAGAGGATGGTACACCTGGCAGCTTGGGGAATCTTTCAGTTGGAATTGGATCATGGAGAAAGAGAAGGAATCCGGAGTGGTTTTCATGCCCGAACAGGAGTGGTCTAAGGTGGAGGAAGAACCTACTCCTTTGTCTCCTATTATGTTCAACCACGTGCAATCTAGCTTTGTTAGTGAATATGAGGAGCCCGAAAAGCGACAAATGCCCAAAAGATTTTGGCATCATAGAAAAGAGGAGATTCCCGAAGAGGAGGTAGACGTCCAGCAAGACACGGAGATCATCCATGATCTCGTGCTCCCTACTGAGGAAGTGACACCTCCCCCTCCTACTGAAGAATCACAGACGGACAGCTCTTTGAAGGTAGTGGACTTCTTTGATTCGCAAGGTCGATTGAAGACTTTGGAGTAAGGTGGTGCCCTACTCATAATATTTTGTTTCCCATCTTAATCAGTCTGTTTTGAACTTGACACGTATGTAATATTCCAAATTTGGGGATGTCAAGGTGGCAGCGTAATTTTGTTTGTTTCCTAAGGACCAATTCGAGGCCAAGAGCCTATAAAAAGAATTCCAATAGAATAATTAAGGGTTGGAAAATCATTCGGCTAAGGCCTAAAGGGCTAACCTGGTTTTGAGATTTTCATATCAATGCAATGTGCAGTGCCTATGGTAGACTATTTTGCAGAGATTCCTGTGTCGCTCTAACTTGTAGTCAGTCTTTTCCCTCTTCCCTGTGTGCATGTGTTTCCTGTTATGCCTTTACATTATTTTTTTCATTTCATGGCTGAGATCAGTGTATAATAGTTTAGAATTCTTGGAAACAAGCTCTGTCTATTATCTCAGGTATTCACTCAATAGTGCTACTAAAGTTGATATTGAATTCATCTTTACTGGATGCTCATATCAATGGTCTGTTTTTATTTTCTTCTTTTACCACCAGAAAATATCTTTACGATGGCAAGCGGGTGGCTATCTTGCCTCCGTCAGAGTAGTCCACACTATGGCACTGTTATCTAATTTATGTGTAATTCCTTGACTCCATCGCCCAATTGTTTTTTCCTTGTGATTATCCCTCCAACATTTTCAAATAATCTGTCCTGTCAGAAATCTAGCCTTCTGTACATGCTTCAGTTGAACATTTTTTAGTAATGAATACTGGTGTGTTTATTCATTGTTGATGCCTTTGATTATTTCCATTTTTTCATAGATTTATAGAGAGATCCCTCTCGGACTATGCTGGATTAGTAGCATTGGTCCTAAGTGGTTAGTGGTTACCCCGACTTGCCCTCTCCCACAAACTAGGGGGTACGATTTGGGTGTTAACACGATATTTTATAATGGAGTATATATCTGAGTATTCTGAGACTGATCCCTGCAAATAAATGAAAATGAAACAAGGGTAAGAGTATCACAGAGGACTATTGATGTATATGTAACTTCGAAATGTATTTCATCTATATATTTATTGTACTCCTATAGAGAGGTGTTATTCCTCTATACGGAAGTGTCGTCATTTGTATTAACAAGTGTCGCAAGTGTGTTAACTTGCCGATGGGTTATTAGACCACCTTGTAAGGGGTTAGCCTAGATTTATGTAATATATGGTTATTGTACCTATCTAGATAAGTCAGCCCCATAAGGTTATTGGGAAAACAGAACAAGTATAAATAGAGATCGAGAGATCTCTATTTGGATCACTCAAAAACTCATTCTTCCTTCACTCGGAAAGTGGCGCACTTGTGAGGAGGAGGATCAGCTGCTAAGAGGAGTCTATCTCTTGTACTTTGGTTGTACTTTGGTTGAGCTATTGCTCTATCTATCTCTAAGGAAGTTGTGGGGTTTTTTACCTTAGGATTTTCCCCACGGAAACTCTATGTGTCTATTGTCTCTCATGCTTTTGCTTCTTGTGATGGTTGACATGCTTGTTATGATTGATATGTATTGATATACTGGACATGTTATTCTCTCAGTAAAGATCCTAGAGTATTGTGAATTAATGCTCAAAATTTAACATGGTATCAGAGCTAACCTGAGAAGAAGACATTGTGCAGTGACGGAAACTAGGGTTTCTTTCTTATTGGGTTTCTCTACACATATTTTGGAAAAGAAGTATAGTAGATTGACTCTACACATCAAGGCGAATCTATATGTCCAATCAGAATTCAATTCTGAGCATTTTCAGATTTGGCCCTAAAAATTAGGGTTTCCACAAAAATAGGAATTTATGAAATCTGAAGACATAGCTGGAAGCTCCTTGGAAAAATCAAAGTTTAGAGCTTTGAATCAAGATTTTTGGTTGGGTAAATCTCCGAGAAATGCAAACCCTAATTCAGGGTCCTCCCTAGTGAATCCGGGAACACAAAAAGGAAATTCTGAAGGGTAAAGCTTTGCAGATCTCAAATTTTGAATTCACCATGCTGATCAGATCATCAAGGCGCATATTTCTATCCTTTCAGAAAGTTGACATTCACTTTTTGAATTTTTATGGTTTTTTCGACAAACCTTAATTTGGGACCAGATCCAGTTTTCAGCAAAGCAAGTGGTAAGACCTAAATCTCTTCTATTTCCAATTGAAGTACTCTTTAAGATGTCTCACCACACCAAGCTTGAGGATAATCTTGAAGGGGCTGATAAATTCTAAGCCTGGAATTATAGGATTGGGTTAATCCTGAAAGAAAATGAATTGGACTCCTACATCAGCTCTGAGGTCCCTATCCCAGAGGATGAAGAGGCTAAGGTATTGCATAAGAAGAACTTGGTCAAGGCAAAGAGAATCATTGCTGATTCTATCAAAGTCCATCTCATACCACATGTGTCATCTCTGAAGACACCCAAGGAGATGTTTGACTCACTGACCAAGTTATTTGAAGGGAAGAACATAAATCAGAAGATGAATCTACGGAATCAATTGAAAGGGGTCAAGATGTTGAATGGATAGACCATTCAATCTTACTTTTCCAAGGTCTCTCAGATCAACGAACAACTAGAAGCTGTGGATGAAGTAGTGGACAATGGTAAAGTTGTTATGACCACACTAAATGGCCTACCCAGGTCATGGGATTCCTTTATCCAAGGAATTTGTGCAAGAAAGAAGTTGGTCTCTTTCAGTAGACTGTGGGAGGAATGCTCTCAAGAAGAAGCAAGGCTTGTGGCCCAAGAAGAAAAGATGGGAAATGAAGATCAAGCTCTCACAACTCACACCAAGGGAAGCAAGTTTAAGAGGGAGAGATCTCATAACAAGAAACATTCTCACTCTCATCACAAGAAGAAAGACATATCTCATGTTCGATGTTTTGAAAGCAATGAGAAGGGACACTTTGCTTCAGACTATCCCAAGAAGAAGAAATACAACAACAAAAACTTCAATAAGAAGAAGAAGAACAACAAAAGAAGATATCATGCTCATGTTGTTCAGGATGATGAACCTCCCAGGAAGAAAGCTAGAGCAGAAAGTGATGATGATGACTCATCAAGTGAAGAAGAGTATGTTCTAATCTCTGCTCTCACAGGTACTATCTCTCATGGTTGTAATGATTGATTAATTGACAATGGGGCTTCCAAACACATGACTGTGTTTAAAGAATCTTTTATAAATATATCTGAACATGAATCACCCCATAAAGTGAAACTTGGGGATGACTATCAATACCCTATCAAAGGAAGTGGTGAAGCCTCCTACAATCTAGATTCTGGAAAATATTTGAAGATGGAAGAATTTCTCTATGTACCTGGGCTCAAGAAGAATCTACTCTCCATGTCTCCCTTGGATGCAAAAGGCATGAGGGTTGCATTTGTAGATGGCCAAGTCCTAATGTGGCCAAAGGGTAAAACTATTGATGATGCAGTGGTGATTGGAGAACAAGAGAGAGGATTGTATAAATTGAAAGGACAACCTGAACATGCCATGGTGCATGACTCCATAGATCCAAGTGAACTTTGGCATAGAAGACTTGCACATATGCACTACAGAGCATTACCAATTGCAAGTAAAGTTGTAGAAGGTCTTCCTGAAATTAAGACCAAGCATGAAGGTGTTTGCAAAGGATGTGCAAAAGGAAAGAACATAAAGAAGGCATTTCCAAGCAGTGAAAGCAAGGTAAAAGATATCTTGGAAACTATCCACTCCGATGTATGTGGTCCGATGTCATCCAGTTCTCTGAGTGGATATGTTTACTATGTCTCTTTCATTGATGACTTCTCTAGGAAGACTTGGGTTTACTTCTTGAAGAACAAAGATGAAGTGTTGGATAAGTTCAAGGAATTCAAAACCTTGATGGAGAACCAAACTGATAAGAAGATCAAAATATTCAGATCTGACAATGGTGGAGAATTCACTTCAAGTGACTTCAAGAAGCTATGCAGTGATTCAGGGATTAAGAGGGAGTTGACTACTCCTTACAATCCACAACAAAATGGAGTTGCAGAAAGAAATCACAAAACAATCATGGAAGCAGCCAGGGCAACGCTACATGATCAAGATCTACCTATGCATCTATGGGAAGAAACAGCTAGGATAGCTGTATATGTGCAGAACAGAACACTCCACAAGATATTGGACAAAAAGACACTAGAAGAAGTCTTCTCTGGTAAGAAACCTAAAGTCAACCATCTCAGAATATTTGGTTGTCCAGTATACACTCATGTCCCAAAGGAAAAGAGGACCAAGCTAGATCCTTCAGGAAAGAAGTGTTAAATTTTGAGCATTAATTCACAATACTCTAGGATCTTCACTAAGAGAATAACATATACAGTATATCAATGCATAACAATCACAATAAGCATGACAAGCATCACAAGAATCAAAAGCATGAGAGACAAGAGACATAGAGTTTCCGTGGGGAAAACCCTAAGGTGAAAAAACCCACAACTTCCTCAGAGATAGAGAGAGCAATGGCTCAACCAAAGTATAACCAAAATATACTTGAGATAGTCTCCTAGAAGCATATGATCCTCCTCCTCACTAGTGCACCACTTTCTGAGTGAGAGAGAGATGACTTTCCAAGTGATCTAAATAGAGATCTCCTGATCTCTATTTATACTAACCTGTTTGCCCAATGACCTTATGGGGCTGACTTGTCTAGCTAGGTACATCCACAATATAATATATATTTCAGGGCCGACCCCACACATGGTGGTCTAATAACCCATCGACAAGTACACACACTTGCGACACTTGTCAATCCACATGATGACACTTCCTTATAGAGGAATAACACATCTCTAATAAGGGTACAATAAATATATATGAAATACATAGATGAAATACATTCCGAAGTTACATATACATCAACACTCCCTCTTAACTAGGAAGGTATTTCTCGACACAGATCTGCTAGACAAGTCTTCTTCTTGGGATCATCGTCATCGATGCATCGTCATCATCATCGTCACTGCTACTGCTATCTCAACCAATCTCTGACTCTACTCATCATAGGAAGTTCCATAGAGCCGGTCCTTTTTCATACTAGATGTAGGCCCACCACCTGTAGGTCTTCATCATCACTGGCCATACTGTGGAAATCTCAGGACTTATTACGTGCATCACAAAACCTTAAAAGTCTCTTGACTAGCAAGAACCCTAAAGAGCATCTGAGGCATTTTTCATCCTATCCAGATCTCCAGGACTTATTACATGTGACCCCACCACAAAACCTCGAAAGAGAATCCCAGGACTAATTACGAGCACAAGGCTCAACCTATCGGATCTCCCAGGGCAAAAATTACATGTGGTCACCACAAAACCTCGAAAGAGCATCCCAGGACTGATTACGAGCATAAGGCTCAACCTATCGGATCTCCCATGGCACAAATTACATGTGGTCATGGAAAAACCTTGAAAGAGCATCCCAAGACTGATTACGAGCACACAGCTCAACCTATCGGATCTCCCACGGCACAAATTACATGCCATAGGACAAAACCTTGAAAGAGCATCTGCCAAATATCCCAGGGCACAAATTACATGCCATAGGAAAAACCTCGAAAGACTATCTGCAGATCTCCCAAGGCACAAATTATATGTCCTCCCAAGAAAAACCTCGAAAGAGCATTTTTCAGATATCCCAAGGTACAAATTACATGCCATAGGCAAAACCTCGAAAGACTATCTGCAAATCTCCCAGGGCACAAATTACATGCTTATCTGCACAACCTGTTCCATGGCCATAGAGTATCAACCTGATACTCATCATACATCATCCTGATATACACATGATCATCATCATTGCAACATCCTGCTGCATGTCATCTAGAGCAACATCCTGAAGATCGTCATCCATGATCATCCTAATCATACAATGCATCTACCTGATGCATACCAAGTATCTACCTGATACATATCATCATACATGATCCACCTGATCATACAGTGTATCCACCTGATACAAATAGAAATACATGATACATATCAACATACATGATCTACCTGATCATACAATGTATCCACCAGATACATATATAGATACATGGTCCAAGCATCCAACATGATGCATATACAAAATACATACACATGATCCAACCGATCATATCCAACATCCAACATGATGCATACATACATATACATATAAATGATCCAACTGATCATATCCAGCATCCAACATGAAGCATACATACATACATATAAAAATGATCCAACTGATCATACAAAGTAGAAACCAGAACATCATCCTGATGCTCATCATCCAGCGCTTACATCCACAGCCATGTGAAGGATCCTCCTTCCAACATGCTTGGAATGGCTTCAGCAAATGTGTCCATCACTTCTTCCTCGAAGTGTCATCAATCCGAAGAACACCAAGCCTCTCTCTGAAGTACTCGAACTTCACCCTGGCTAGTGGCTTCGTCAGCACATCTACAATCTACTCGTCCGTTGTAACATACAGGAGCTTCACAGCTCCTCTCTGCACCATTTCCCTGATATAGTGATATTTGATCTCTATGTGTTTCGACCTGTCATGAAACACTAGGTTCTTGGACAGCTTCAGACAACTCTGGTTATCACAGAAGATACCAATAGCATCCAACGGGAGATCAAATAATTTAGACAGTAGCTTCCGTAGCCATACTGCCTCACAACTAGCTGAACAGGCTGCAACATACTCTTCCTTAGCTGTACTTAGTGCTACACAGGACTGCTTCCAGCTAAACCAAGAGATCACACCTGATCCCATACTGAAGCAGCACCCAGATGTGCTCTTCCTATCTGCAGCACTTCCAGCCCAATCTGAATCAACATAACCTTGCAGGTTAAAATTTTGATTCGCCTCATACTTGAGCCCATAATCCACTGTACCCTTCAGGTACCTCAGAACATGCTTTACAGCAACCAGATGAACACTCCTCGGATCTATCAGGAACTGACTCAATGTGTTCACCGCAAAGCAAATATCTGGTTTAGTGTTCGTCAGGTACATCAAGGACCCAATCATCTGACGATACATAGAGACATCAACCAGCTCAAATGAAGCATCACACAGAAGCTTCAGATTCGATGCCATAGGTGTGGCCATGGCCTTGCAATCCATCATCCTAAATCTCTTCAGGATATCTACTGTGTACTTCCCTTGACCAAGGAAGATCCCACCTGTACTCTGCCACACCTCCATACCTAGGAAATAATGCATCATTCCCAAATCTTTCATAGCGAACTCGGCAGCAAGCTTCCTCTTCGTATCTGCAATCAATTTGTCATCTCCTGTTACAAATAATTCATCCACATACAGGAGTAGAATCATAGAATTCCCTTCCTCAACCTTGTAGTAAAGGTTGGAATCCGCTTTACTCTTGGTAAAGCCCAAACTAGATAGGAAATTGTCCATCCTGCCATACCACGTTCTGGGAGCTTGCTTCAAGCCATACAAGGCTTTCTTCAATTTGCACACATACGACTCCCTGTCATGTATTTTGAAACTAAGTGGCTGCTCCACATATACTTCCTCTTCAACTACACCATTCAAGAAGGTAGTCTTGACATCCATCTGGTGTATTTTCTATTTCATCACTGTAGCCAGGGAAAGTACTGTTCTGTTGGAAGTATACCTGGCTACAGGTGCAAAAGTTTCTTCATAATCTATTCCCTCTTTCTGAGATAAGCCACGAGCTACGAATATTGCTTTGTATTTCTCTACACTGCCATCTGCAACATGCTTGATTTTGTAGATCCATTTAGAATTCACAACAGACTTCTCTTTAGGTCTTGGTACAACATCCCAAACATCATTTTTCATTATTGATTGGTATTCCTCAACCATGGCATCCTTCCATTCTTTCTTTTCCGTTGCTTCTTCATAACTGGAAGTCTCTTTGTTCATAATGTCATAGAGTAAATCAACATAGCTGGTATGTGATCTGGTTCTCTTCTTTGCTCTGTGTTCTTCTTCTGGAATGCCAAATCTTTCTACATCTTGAATGAGCTCTCTAGCCCATGCAGGTTTCCTCTTGTGAGAGTTATCCTCACGGGGTAGATCTAGAGGTTCTTGCGGATCTTCAAACTCACGAACAACTTCTGGAACTGCTTCAGTCATGGTAGTGTCTTGAAATCTAGTTTCCTTAGGTTCTTCATAAACTTCGATAGGTGCCTTCCTTGATTTGATGAAGGCTGAGTTTTCATCAAATGTTACATCCTTGCTGACATCAATCTTCTTGAACCCTGGAAAGTATATTCTGTAAGCCTTCAAGCTTTCAATGTAACCCACAAAGATACCCTTCTTCCCTGAAGGATCTAGTTTAGTCCTCTTTTCCTTTGGGACATGAGTGTATACTGGACAACCAAATATTCTGAGATGGCTGACTTCAGGTTTCTTACAAGAAAATACTTCTTTTGGTGTTTTGTTATCCAATATCTTATGGGGTGTTATGTTCTACACATATACAACTCTTCTAGTTGCTTCTGCCCATAGATGCATAGGTAGATCCTGGTCATGCAGCATTGCCCTTGCTACTTCCATGATTGTTCTGTTCTTCCTTTCTGCAACTCCATTCTATTGAGGATTATAAGGAGTAGTCAACTCCCTCTTAATCCCTGAATCACTACAAAGCTTCTTGAAGTCACCTGAGGTGAATTCTCCACCATTGTCGGATCTGAATGTTTTGAACTTCTTGTCAGTTTGATTCTCCATCAAGGTTTTGAATTCCTTGAATTTATCAAACACCTCATCTTTGCTCTTCAAGAAGTATACCTAAGTCTTCCTGGAGAAGTCATCAATAAATGAGACATAGTAAACATACCCACTCAGAGAGCTAGATGACATAGGACCACATACCTCTGAGTGGATGATTTCCAGGATATCTTTTTCCTTGCTTTCACTGCTTGGGAAATCCTTCTTAATGTTCTTACCTTTTGCACATCCTTTGCAAACACCTTCATGTTTAGTCTTGATCTCAGGAAGACCCTCTACAGCCTTGCTTGCAATTGGAAGTGCCCTATAGTGCATATGAGCAAGTCTTCTATGCCAAAGTTCACTTGGCTCCATGGATTCATGTACCATGGCATGTTCAGGTTGTCCCTTCAATTTATACAAACCTCCCTCTTGCTCTCCAATCACTACTGCATCATCTATGTTCTTTCCCTTTAGCCACATTAAGACTTGGCCATCCACAAATGCAACCCTCATACCTTTTGCATCCAATGCAGAGATGGAGAGTAAGTTCTTCTTGAGCCCAGGTACATAAAGGACTTCTTTCATCTTCAAACATTTTTCAGAATCTAGGTTGTAGGAGGCTTCACCACTTCTTTTTATTGGGTATTGATAATCATCCCCAAGTTTCACTTTATGGGGTGATTCATGTTCAGATAGATTCACAAAAGATTCCTTAAACCCAGTCATGTGCTTGGAAGCCCCACTGTCAATCAACCAATCATTACAACCATGGGAGATAGTACCTGTGAGAGCAGAAATTAGAACATACTCTTCTTCACTTGATGAGTCATCATCACTATCACTTTCTGCCCTAGCCTTCTTCTTTGGGGTTTCATCATCTTCGGCAGCATGAGCATGATATCTTCTTTTGTTATTCTTCTTCTTCTTATTGAAGTTGTTGTTGTCGTTTTCTTTCTTCTTCTTGGGACAATCTGAAGTAAAGTGTCCCTTCTCATTGCAATTGAAGCATCTGAGATCTTTCTTATCTTTATGATAATGGTGGTGTGAGAATCTTCTGTTATGAGATGATTCCTTCTTGGACTTGCCTTTCCTGGCATGTACTGTGAGAGCTTGATCTTCATTTCCCATCTTTTCTTCTCGAGCCACAAGCCTAGCTTCTTCTTGAGAGAATTCTTTCCACAATCTGTTGAAGGAGATCAACTTCTTCCTTGCACAAATTCCTTGAATAAAGGAATCCCATGACCTGGGTATGCCATTTAGAGTGGTCATCACCACTTCACCATTCTCCGCCATTTCATCCACTGCTTCTAGTTGTTCCTTGATCTGGGAGACCCTTGAAAAATAAGATTGAATGGTTTCTCCATTCTGAAACTTTACTCCTTTCAATTGGTTCCGCAGGGTCATCTTCCGATTTATGTTCTTCCCTTCAAATAGTTTGGTCAAAGAGTCAAACATCTCCTTAGGTGTCTTTAGAGAAGATGCATGGGGTATGAGATGGTCTTTGATAGAATAAGAAATGATTCTCTTTGCCTTGACCAAGTTTTTTTAATGCAATAACTTAGCCTCTTCATCCTCTAGGATAGGGATGTCTTCTTTTACATATGAGTCCAACTCATACTCTTCTAGGATTAACCCAATCCTATACTTCCAAGCTCAAAATTTATCATCTCCTTCAAGATTATCCTCAAGCTTGGTGTAGTGAGACATCTTAAAGAGTACTTCAAATGGAAATAGAAAATATTTAGGTCTTACCACTTGAAATAGTGAAAACTGGATCTGGTCCCAGATTAGGGTTTGTCGGAAAAACCCTAAAAATTCAAAATGTGAATTTCAATTTTCTGGAAGGATAGAAATATGCACCTTGATGAGCTGATCAGTCTAGTGTATTCAGAATTTGAGATCAGCAAAGCTTTACCCTTCAGATTTGTCTTTTTGTCCTCCCGGGTTCACTAGGGAGAGCCCTGAATTAGGGTTTGAGTTTCCCGGAGATCTACCCAGCCAAAAATCTCGATCCAAATCTCTAAAGTTCAATTTTTGCAAGAAGCTTCCAGCTATGTCTTCAGATTTCATAAATTCCTATTTTTGTGGAAACCCTAATGTTTAGGGCCAAATCTAAAAATGCTCAGAATTGAATTTTGATTGGACAGATAGATTCTCCTTGATGAGTAGAGTCAATCTACTATACTGCTTTTCCAAAATCTGTGGAGAGAAACCTAATAAACAAGAAACTCAAGTTTCCGTCACTGCAAAATTTCTTCTTCTCAGGTTAGCTCTGATACCATGCTAAATTTTGAGCATTAATTCACAATACTCTAGTATCTTCACTGAGAGAATAACATATACTGTATATCAATGCATAACAATCACAATAAGCATGACAAGCATCACAAGAATCAAAAGCATGAGAGACAAGAGACACAGAGTTTCCGTGGGGAAAACCCTAAGGTGAAAAACCCCACAACTTCCTTGGAGATAGAGAGAGCAATGGCTCAACCAAAGTACAACCAAAATACACTTGAGATAGTCTCCTAGAAGCAGATGATCCTCCTTCTCACTAGTGCGCCACTTTCTGAGTGAGAGAGAGATGACTTTCCAAATGATCTAAATAGAGATCTCCTGATCTCTATTTATACTAACCTGTTTGCCCAGTGACCTTATGGGGCCGACTTGTCTAGCTAGGTACATCCACAATATAATATATATTTCAGGGCCAACCCCACACATGGTGGTCTAATAACCCATCGGCAAGTACACACACTTGCAACACTTGTCACTCCACATGACGACACTTCCTTATAGAGGAATAACACATCTCTAATAAGGGTACAATAAATATATATGAAATACATAGATGAAATACATTTCGAAGTTACATATACATCAACAATAAGGGTATCTTTTTGGGTTATAGTGAAAGCTCAAAGGCTTACAGAATATACTTTCCAGGGTTCAAGAAGATTGATGTCAGCAGGGATGTGACATTTGATGAAAACTCAACATTCATCAAATCAAGGAAGACACCTATTGAAGATTATGAAGAACCTAAGGAAACTAGATTTCAAGATGCTACCATGACTGAAGAAATTCCAGATGCAGCTCGTGAAATTGAAGATCCGTAAGAACCTATAGATCCACCCCGTGAGAATAACACTCACAAGAGGAAACCTGCATGGGCTAGAGAGCTCATTCAAGATGCTAAAAGATATGGCATTCCAGAAGATTAACACAAAGAAAAGAAGAGAACTAGATCTCATACCAGCTATGTTGCTTTACTCTGTGACATCATAAACAAAGAACCTTCCAGTTATGAAGAAGCAACAGAAAAGAAAGAATGGAAGGATGCCAAGGTCGAAGAATACCAATCAATAATGAATAATGATGTTTGGGATGTTGTACCAAGACTTGAAGAGAAGTCTGTTGTGACTTCCAAATGGATTTACAAGATCAATCATGCTGCAGATGGCAGTGTAGAGAAATACAAGGCAATATTTGTAGCTCATGGCTTCTCTCAGAAAGAGAGAATAGATTATGAAGAAACTTTTGCTCTTGTAGCCAAGTACACTTCCATTAGATCAGTACTTGCTCTGGCTGTAGCGATGAAATGGAAGATACACCAGATGGATGTCAAGACTGCTTTCTTGAATGGTGTAGTTGAACATGAAGTATATGTGAAGCAGCCACTCGGTTTTGAAACACATGACAGGGAGTCATATGTATGCAGATTGAAGAAAGCCGTGTATGGCTTAAAACAAGCTCCGAGGACTTGGTATGGTAGGATGGACAGTTTCCTATCTAGTTTGGGCTTTACTAAGAGTAAAGTGGATTCCAACCTTTACTACAAGGTTGAGGAAGGGAATCCTGTGGTTTTACTCCTGTATGTGGATGACTTGTTTGTAACAGGAGATGACAGATTGATTTCCGATACAAAGAGGAAGCTTGCTGCCGAGTTTGATATGAAGGACTTGGGGATGATGCACTATTTTCTAGGTATGGAGGTGTGGCAGAGTGCAGATGGGATCTTCCATGGACAAGGCAAGTATACAGTAGATATCCTGAAGAGGTTCGGGATGATGGATTGCAAGGCCATGGCCACACCTATGGCATTGAACTTGAAGCTTCTGTGTGATGCTTCATCTAGCCGGTTGATGTCTCTATGTATCATTAGATGATTGGGTCCTTGATGTACGTAATGAACACGAGACCAGATATTTGCTTTGTGGTGAACACATTGAGCCAGTTCCTGACGGATCCGAGGAGTGTTCACCTGATTGCTGTAAAGCATATTCTAAGGTACCTGAAGGGTACAATTGATTATGGGCTCAAGTATGAAGTGAATCAAAAGTTTAAACTGCATGGTTATGCTGATTCAAATTGGGCAGGAAGTGCTGCAGATAGGAAGAGCACATTTGGGTGCTGCTTCAGTATGGGATCAGGTGTGATCTCTTGGTTTAGCAGGAAGCAGTCTTGTGTAGCACTGAGTACAGCCGAGGAAAAGTATGTTGCAGCCTGTTCGACTAGTTGTGAGGCAGTATGGCTTCAGAATCTACTGTCTGAGTTATTTGATCTCTCACTGGAGGCTACTGGTATCTTTTTTGACAACCAGAGTTGTGTGAAGCTGTCTGAGAACCCGGTGTTCCACAACAGGTCGAAACACATAGAGATCAAATATCACTATATTAGGGATATGGTGCAAAGAGGAGCAGTGAATCTTATGTATGTTGCGATGGATGAGCAGATTGCAAATGTACTGACGAAGCCATTAGCCAGAGTGAAGTTTGAATACTTCAGGGAGAGGCTTGGTGTTCTTCAGATCGACGACACTTCGAGGAAGAAGTGACGGAGACATTTGCTGAAGCCATTCCAAGCATGTTGGAAGGAGGATCCTTCACATGGCTATGGATGTAAGCACTGGATGATGAGCATCAGGATGATGTTCTAGTTACTGGTCTGTATGCATCATGTTGGATGCTGGATATGATCAGTTGGATCATTTATATGTATGTATGTACGCATCATGTTGATGTTGGATATGATCAGTTAGATCATTTATATGTATGTATGTACGCATCATGTTGATGCTGGATATGATCAGTTAGATCATGTATTTGTATATGTATCAGGTAGATATTTTGTATGGATCAGATGGATATATTGTTTGATCAGGGTGATCACAAATGAAGAGCTTCAGGATGTTGCTCCAGATGATATGCATTAGGATGATGCTATGATGATCGGGATGATCATGGATGACGAGCTTCAGGATGTCACTCCAGATGATACGCATCAGGTTGATGTTATGATGATGATCAGGTTGATCATGTGATGATGTACATCAGGATGATGTATGGTGAGTATCGGTTTGATACTCTGTGGCCGTGAACAGGTTGTGCAGGTAACATAGAAAAGATCCTGGGAGATCCTATAGTCTGCACTAGGATGCTCTTTCGAGGTTTTGCTACAGGTAGCATAGAAAAGATCCTTTAAAAACCGGACAGGTAGAGCAGTATGCTCGTAACATCCTGGGTTTCTCTATCGATATCCTATGGTCTGTGCTAGGATGCTCTGAGTAGGTTTTTCTATAGTTTCGCATAGAAAAGATCCTTTAAAAACCGGACAGGTAGAGAAGTGTGCTTGTAACATCCTGGGTTGCTCTATCGAGATCCTATAGTCTGCGCTAGGATGCTCTGAGTAGGTTTTGAGAAAGTTCACATAGAAAAGATCCTTTAAAATACGGACAGGTAGAGCAGTGTGCTCGTAACATCCTGGGATGCTCTATCGAGATCCAGACAGGTAGAGTGGTGTGCTCGTAACATCCTGGGATGCTCTGAGTAGGTTTTGTGAAGGTCAACATGTAAAAGAACCTATAGTCTGCGCTAGGTTTTGTTGACACATGTAATCAGTCCTAGGATCCAAAGTATGGTCATTGATGATGAAGACCTGCAGGTTGTGGGCCTACATCCAGTATGAAAAAGGATTGGCTCTGTAGAACTTCCTATGACGAGTAGATTTAGAGATTGGTTGATATAGCAGCAGCAGTGACGATGATGATGATACATGCATCGATGACAACGATCCAGAGAAGAAGACTTGTGCTAGCAGATCTGTGTCGAGAAATACCTTCCTAGTTAAGAGGGAGTGTTGATGTATATGTAACTTCGGAATGTATTTCATCTATATATTTATTGTACTTCTATAGAGATGTGTTATTCCTCTATACGGAAGTGTCATCATTTGTATTAACAAGTGTCGCAAGTGTGTTAACTTGTTGATGGGTTATTAGACCACCTTGTAAGGGGTCGGCCTGGATTTATTAAATATATGGTTATTGTACCTAGCTAGACAAGTCGGCCCCATAAGGTTATTGGGAAAACAGAACAAGTATAAATAGAGATCGGGAGATCTCTATTTGGATCACTCAAAAGCTCATTCTTCCTTCACTTGGAAAGTGGCGCACTTGTGAGGAGGAGGATCAGTTGCTAAGAGGAGTCTATCTCTTGTACTTTGGTTGATCTATTGCTCTATCTATCTCTGAGGAAGTTGTGGGGTTTTTCACCTTAGGATTTTCCCCACGGAAACTCTGTGTGTCTATTGTCTCTCATGCTTTTGCTTCTTGTGATGATTGACATGCTTGTTATGATTGATATGCATTGATATACTATACATGTTATACTCTCAGTAAAGATCCTAGAGTATTGTGAATTAATGCTCAAAATTTAACAAGGACAATATACCAAAACAAACTTACAATACCCTTGAGTTGCAACTGTCATCAAATGATTACCTTTTCAACAACACTTGACATTAGCATCATATTCCCCATTAAAGGTTCACGAAGTGTCTCAATTACCAAATTCATTCCTTCCATATTCTGTTTAATATGATCATATCCTTGCACAGAAAAACAATAAGATTTGTCCTTCGAATCAAAGAAATCTCCGATAATTTATTCAAAATGAACATTCTCTATAGCACTCTCATATGATTCAAAAAAATATTTCGAACATTCAGTCTCTGAAATAGAGGTCATATATCCATTGGCCTTTGGTTGTATCTAATCCAGGTCATTAGTAATCACATCCAAGAGTTTGGTTTTCCAAAGTTTGTACATTAATTTCTCTGTTTTATATGCAATTTGCAATTATTTACAGTTCTTAATAACAAAATCATACATGTGCAATTCATTATGCCACAATTTGTAGGAACCCCATTTCGGGTTCCCCAAAAAGACTTCCACAGAATTTAAACATATAAATATAATTAATTTCAGAACTTCTAGTATGATTTTTTTCAGAAGAAGATATAGAGGCCACAGATCTAGTTCTATCTATTGCAGTACATGAATATCAATAAATAAAAAACTATATACCCATATTTATTCATTCCACCACAAGAGTTAGAAAAATAAATAAACTAATACTTCAAACCTGTTTTCGACAGTTGGTCTAGTGAATAGATGGAGTCCTCAAAGTGGTTTCTGCACGATCCAATCTAATTTCCTAATGAAGTACCGAGTGACCCCTTGGTTGACCTCCCTACCGTATCGGGTTTACTCTTCTTCACCCCAAACCTCCAAGCTAATGGGGTCGTAAGAACACACAAGCTAGCTTCCCGAAAGGATCTCCCAATCCCCGTTCCAACTAATCCTAACTCCAAGGATCATAACATAATATGATATTATGATGTCCATCCAGCATTAGGGAGCATGAGATGTCCTTCTCTCCTTCTCCTCCCTCATTATATAGCAAAAGACTATGTGCCATGTGTATGTCCATATTTAATTTAATTTAATATTTTAATTTCCATCATTCTCAAATACATGTGTCTCAATGTCTTCAATGTGCACCTAATTCCCTAAATCAGTGGGAATTAGGTGTAGAAGAGTTCTATTTCTCTTTTGGTTCTTATTTAGTTTACTTAACAATCTTTTAGTTAGACTTATTGCTTTCTACTTTTCTTTCTTTTCCTAATATTAAGATTGAATTAAAAGATGATTCATTTTTACTAAAACTATAATTTATTTTAAATTTTCTCTTTATAAAATAATTTAAATGAATAATAAAATTAATTAAAGTAAAATCTTGAATAATAATAAAAACAAAACAATTCTTTTATTAATGACCTATTTCAATTCTTTCTCAAAATAATGAAGTCAATTAAATAGAATCTTTAATAGAATGATTTAAAATAATAAAATCTATAAAATATTTTGAATAAATAATAATTTTTCTTAATAGTAAAATTAATCAAATTTAATATAAATAAAGTCAATCTTTTAACCCCTTCTCAATATAATAAAATTAATTAAAAATAAGAAATTTAATAAATGAAATCAAAAATAGAATTTGTATAGGGTAATTCAATATAATAAAATCCATAAAATTAAAATCTTTGAATAAAAATAAATCTCTTATTATTAATCTTTTTCAATCAACATAATTAATCAAATTTAATATTGAATAAAATCAATCTCTTCAATTCTTTTTCAAGTTAAGAAAATCAATTAAAATGAATAATTCAAATTAATGAAATCAATTAAAAATAAAATCTTGAATAGAATTATTCAAATTAATAAAATAGAACAAAATGAAATAAAGTATTTCTTAAATCTTATGTGAAATTTTCAGTTATACCATTTATTAATTTTCTTTCTCTCGTTCTTGTGTAGGTACCTCTTCGATGGGCCCTTCTGACAACTTTATTTCTTCCTTCTTATGGGGAGTACTACGTAGCAACCGGGAACCATTACCACGATCTCTCAACTACGCTCCTTGGAGACTAAGGGATGTTGAGGGATAAGGCTCTCCTTATTGCGCGCCCCTCAACTCATCGTACGCGACCAAATCATTATGGCCCTGCCTGTACGGCATACACTTCCCTGGGTGAGCTAAAACGGCTTCACCCATGCGTGGATTGCTAATCCAGGGTCGACAGTCAGTCGTCATACCCCTATGTGTTCTTTCCATTCTTACGACCCCTATAATTCCATGGTGGGTCAGTTGGTAAATCATCTTACCTGCCACTGCACACATACACACTCAAGCACACATTAGTAGCGCTGCCCTATGAAATATTTCATCATCCATCATAATATCTCAGCCATTCGAGCATATATTTCATTCATCCTTTTCTCTCAATCAGTAAATCATATCTATCATTCATCATTCTATCTCAATTAGTCGAGCATATGTAACATTCAGTCATCCTATCTCAATTAGTTGAGCATATCTAACATTTAGTCATTCTATCTCAATCAATTGAGCATATATAACATTCAATCATTCTATCTCAATCAGTCGAGCATATGTAACATTCAGTCATCCTATCTCAATCAGTCGAGCATATCTAACATTCAGTCATTCTATCTCAATCAGTCGAGCATATCTAGCATTCAGTCATTCTATCTCAATGAGTCAAGCATATCTAACATTAAGTCATTCTATCTCAATTAGTCGAGCATGTCTAACATTTAGTCATTCTATCTCAATCAGTCGAGCATGTCCAACATTCAGTCATCCTATGTCAATCAATCAAGCATATCTAACATTTAGTTATTCTATCTCAATCAGTTGAGCATATCTAACATTTAGTCATTCTATCTCAATCAGTTGAGCATATCTAACATTTAGTAAAGTAATAGTTTCTATAATTGTCATTCATTGCATCGTTTTCGTTTATCATTTGTCATCATGCAAATCATCATGTGTTCTTCAGTCATTCAAGCATTTTCAATATTCAAGGGACTAATTACTAAAGTTTATTCGGTCGGGTCACTTTGAAAGTGTCCTCAAGTCTATGGTCAGTCAATGTACCGAGGCGGGCATTACACAATTCTTCATATAATTGAGATAAAGCTAATGGAAACCTATTTTGTATTTGTTAATGTTAATCAGAAGACTTTCAAAAATCTCAAAGTATTTTAGAACTGTGAGCAGTATGTGACTGGATCAAAAGCTAAGTCGGATACTCTTTCCTTTGCTTAAATTGATGCTATGGTTCGTTTTGGCTTAGTAACTATAAGGATAGATGATAATTTAAACTAATCAACCAAATCGCCAACATGTACTCTTGCATCTGCTTACTTTGATGCTATGGTTTCTTCTGCCTCAGTAACTATAAAGCTGACTATTAATTTAAACTTATCAACCAAATCGCCAATGCCCAAACTTATGAGTATCAACTTGCTCAACTAATCGAATACCAAGTCATGCAATTCGGTAGGTATTGTCGCTTGCGACCTTGTCATATTAGCATTAAAGAACTTTATCGCATTCTATATTTATTCAATTCAAGTCAATACAATAAGCTTTCTACAGCTTTATGGCTTTATACAAATTTTCATTATTATCAACTAATGAAGAATCACTAAGTACTAAATGTATGAATTCATTCCAATTTTGGCTTTATACAACTCTCGAGGTTTATAGTTCTACTTTATTGAAACCATTTCATAATTTTTTTTTAACAGTTGTTTGATTTTATTTTTTGGGTGTATTTAATGCATGTTTCCTCAACGAGTCCTTTAATGGCAGGTATAGATGTCACCTAATTTATTTAAATATTTTCATAATGGAAGAAGGGTTAGAAATTATGAGAGGACTATTTTTTAATATAAAGTGAAAATAAAAAGACACTTATAAGCAAGGGAGATAACTCACTTATATGCATTATTTATAATATGGAGAAATTATTTGACTTTGAGACTACGGAGAAAAAATATATTGAAAAGAAAATTAACGAGGACACAAATTGGGTAAATTACTATAATCCAAATATTTATCTACATAATGTTAGGATATTCTCACCATCATATTTATGTTTGCATGCATTTTGCATGGATTCTGCATGTAGGCATGCATTTGCATGAATCCTAGTCATCCGTATGGTGTCCCCCAGCACCTAGTCCCTAGTTTGCTAGCCTCAAGAGCTTATTATGTTCAGTTCCAGCCCTCCTAGTCCATGATGCATCTTGTTTTCATCTATTGAGACAAACTGCGCCCTCTCTCACCTACCACCAGTGACACACTCAGTTAGTTGCTTTATTTGTGTATATGTTTCGTGATTTGAGGACATATTGACTAGTTAATTGATTGAAACACTCTGATGGACATCCAGAGAGACTAGTTTGAATATTATGATTCCAGACAGCTCCTCATGTGCCCTCCTTGGATTCTCCTTCACTACATTAGTGCTCCATGCGCCAGTTACACCTACCTACATTCAATTAGACTCAGTTTGACACCTGGTTGACTGTTACTTGTGCATTGATGACACTACCACTGATTGATGATGAGGAATCCTAGTGGAGACATGCTACACCACGCAGGCTATTTGAATGAACTCCTTGGTTAATTCAAATCATTCATTTATTGTTATTGTATTGTATTTTATTCTACTTCTGAGTTCAATAGAGCACTGCTACAAGTCTTTTGCACAGCTTTCACATATTATTCTTTATGCATCTCTTGTAATAGTTTCTCTTGTTCCATAGATCTGTTGTGTTGAATTTCATATGGTATCAGAGCCATGGCAGGGACAAGAATATTTTTCTACAGGGATTATTCATGAAGATTGAGCAAGTTTGCTCATATTGCAGCAGTGATTCTGCACTTGCATCTATTTTTTCCAACTCTGCACTAGAAGCCGAGAGTTTCCACATAATTCTTGGATATTGATCATTGGAGCTTCAATATTTCTTTATTTCCTATGCCGGGTGTGATGCAACTTGAAAAGTGTAGGTTGTTGACCTAATATTTCTTGTTTGTTTTATGATTTGCAGGTTCTTTCCTCCTCCTATTGCATTCGCTCTTCTTGAAGATGGACAGTTCTTCATCAAATATCCTCACTCCCTTCAACTATTATGAGTGAAATGATGATATGGAGATAGTTTGCGCTCTAAAGGATTCTACAGAGTCACCATGGGCCTAGAAGTCAAAGCTACATCTGCAGTAGAGAAGGAAAAATACTTCAATAAGCTTGATGAAGCTTATGGTTTCCTTTGTCTCAATGTTTCTAAGGATCTTCTTTTCCATCTCAGGGGATTGACTACTCTGAAAGAGGCGTGGGAACAAATTTCCACACTCTTTGGCAAGTAGGATGAAATGAGATCTTATCAGCTAGAGAATGAGTTGATTGCCCTCAATCCTGGGAATTTCGAGACCATCAATGGCTTCTTCACTAATTTTAAGCACTTGGTAATTCTATTGAAGCAATGTGGAGTGGAAAAGGAAGATAAGCAATTGATTCTATCCATCCTTACGAATCTAGGAAGACACTATTCATTTTTTGTTTCCACTTTCAATACGGTAAAGCTCACAATTCCCAATTGGAAGATGCCTACCTTGAATTCCTTCATTGAATCCTTGACAAAAGAGCATGATAAGCTTGTTCAAATGGGGACCATCAAAACCTCAAAATAACAATCCCTTTTTACTGGGGGATCCAAAGCTATGAATGGAAAAGCGAAGCAAAAGAAAGAGAATCCAAAACTTGATCTTCCAAAGAAAAAGGAGAAGACAAATCAGTCACATGATCCATCTGATTCAAGAAAAGACAAACAAAAGGGAAAAGAGAAGACTAAATGTTCTTGTTTCACGAAAGGATTTCATTCTGAAATCTCATTCATGAAAAATACCATAGATCAGATGGCCCTTCTCTTGGAGAAAAACAACATTGCTCTTCCTGATGGCACAAGGAAGAAGGACAACAATGAGCATACAGAAAGAGGTCATGCACTCATGGCTAGTGTTTCGAATTCCACCACACTTCTCATAGATCCAGGAGCTTCAAATCACATGGTTGCAAATAAATATTATTTTTCATCATTGGAATCCAACAACACCATCTCCATCTACATGGGAGATGACTCACAAATTTCTTCAAAGGGAAAAAGGCACTATTCATTTAGAGCATGGCAATTTCCATAATGTTCTTTATGTCCCTTCTCCAGCTACAAACCTGCTTTATGTGTATCAAATGACACACATTGGTTTACCAAAGAAGGTTGTATTTATCCCCAATAATGTTGAAATTTCTGATATTACAAGAGGAAAACTCATTGCGGTAGGAAAAGCCAATCATGCTACAAAAGCATATGAGTTTTCTCACTTCTTGCCACATGAAAAGTCAAGTTCCCTTCTGACTCATGGAAATTAGGTTAGTAGGATATGGAATGAGAGGTTTGGACACCTAAATTATAAATATTTTCATCTGCTGCAAAATAAATCCATGGTTGATGGCCTTCCGAAGATCAAATCATCGAAAGGAATATGCAAGAGTTGCATCATTGGGAAGCACCCCGAGCACAAGTTTGACCGAGGAAAATCTAGCAGAGCTTCTTTCATTTTGGGGATGATTCATTCTGATATTAGCGGTCCTAAGAAACATACCTCCATGAATGGATCAAGGCATGTTCTGACATTTGTTGATGACTTCTCCAGATTCACTTGGGTCTTCTTTCTCAAAAACAAGTCAGAAGTGCTACAAAAATTCAAGATTTTCAAGGCTTCTGTTGAGACTGCCACCGAGAGAAAAATAAAGGATCTTAAATCTGATAATGGAGGTGAATATATCAAATCAGAGCTGCTGCAACTTTGTGCAGAAAATGGAATTCAGATCCAGCACATTGTTCCCTACACACCTCAGCAGAACGGTGTAGCGAGAAGGAAGAACCGATCACTGAAAGAAATGGAAACTTGTATGCTTGAGTCAAAGGGTTTGGATGAAAATGTTTTGGCTGAGGCCATGAATGTTGTTGCATACATTCAAAACAGAGTTCCACATTCATCCGTAAAATACACTACTCCTTTCGAAGCCTATACTGGTCACAAGCCTGATGTGTCCAATCTCAAGGTTTTTGTCTCCACTACATGGGCTAGAATTCTGACTGAGAAGAGAAAACATTTGGATCCGAAAAGTAATGAGTGCATCCTCATTGAATATGATGAAGAATATAAAGGCTACAAAATCATGGATATCAGATCCAAAAAAATATTCATCGAGCGAAGTGTAAGATTTGAAGAACCACTTCAAGATCTAAAACTAGTCGAGGAAGAAATTGATGATTTGATGCCTCTACAAGAAGAAGATTCAGAAGAAGATGATGATAGTTTGTGTTATGATATTTCTAATATTTTATCAGAGTTTGATGAAAATGAAATATCAGGTTCAGATTCAGATCTAGATGTGCCCCAACATTTTCCAAAGTGGGCCCAAAATACTCTCCAATCTATTGGTTCAAACATAGGAAATTCTGTCGATCCAAGAAGAACTCGAGTAGACTTTCAAAGAGTGGGTATGGATATTTCATATTCTGATCCTTTACTGTATGAGAAATATTTTTTGATGATAGGTTCATATCCTAAATCATACTATCATGCCCACTGAGATCCGAGATGGAAAACCGCCATGGATGAAGAGTATAGTTCTCTTCAGAAAAATGCTACACGGGATGTAACATCCCAAAAATTCATAAAATTTAAAAAGAATTCTAGACACTCAAGTTAGCATTAAATGCTATGCGGAATTAATAAATGTCTAATAATAAATGAACTTGATAATAATTTAATTGCCACATATATTTTTCCTAAAATATTTTTAATTGTCTTATCGACAATTAAAATACATTATCAATTCTATAATAGTTGTAACGGTCGCATCTATTAAATAGTGTCATCATTTGTCGATCTACGCATCCTATAACCGGATGGTACGTAGTATTGTGATATTATAACTATAACTGATTACATTACTATGCTTTGATATGGTGTGTGATAAATATGTTATAGTTCTATATGCAGCTGCATTCATAATACTATTTGATTGTACATTGTGTTAAAGTCTGATGGTTGATATTTATGATAATATTTATGTAATGGTAAGTTGTCATATAAAACATACTTCTTGTTGGCAGTTGGATTTTGGGCACTGATTCGATGGCTTACTTAGATTTCAGCTAAAACATTGGTCTCTCTATCTATCCAGGTTACAGGTTGTACATTTTTGTTTTGATGAGATCTTGCAATGTTTACTCTTATCTTTATGTGAGAGTATCACAAACCCTAACTTTATTTAAAGTAGTGACTAGGTAAGTTTAATTCCAAGGTTACAAATTCATCCTAGGTTCGATAAGTGGCATGTGAAGTTAGAAGGATAGTATTAATTCCAAAGTGACCCAAGCGATTATTCAATGATCTAGTTTTAAAGAGAACTCTCCCTAGTTGAGAGTCTACCACCTTAGCAAGGTTAAGGGGTAAGTTCTTACCAAAGGTTAGCACCTTAAAATATAAAGCAAAGGTGACTTGGTGTTTTAAACTTTGGGGTATTCGAAATATATGGTTATAACTATATAATAGAGGGTTTTGTTTCCACCTCCAATGCTACATTGAAAATGTGAATGGATAAACTATATAGAAGTGGGTCGTAAGTTTCTATTAGCGCTATATTAAAGTGTGGATGGATAAACTATGATTTGAACTATAGTGAAATGGTTCTCTCATATACCAACGCTGGGGTTAGCTGGTATAATAAATGAGGCCATGTGATGGTTGCAAATGTGCATTGGTACTATCAAAACCCTACTATGATTTTGTTGGGGTTTTTGTCTTTGGGTTTTGTTATCGTTCTGCGTTATGGTGGAGGTTACCGGGCCTTCTCGTCCGCCATGATTGTTGGTAGTTCAATGCTCCACTTTTTGCATTAGTTGGAGGTTGGAGAATGTAGGTTAGTGGTGATTTATGGCTTTAGCGACGTGTACAGGTCTCCACCTTTTGGTTCCTTCCTCAGCTCTGAGAAATAAAAATTGGTAAGCTGCATGTACAGTCTTTAAACCCTTATCTTTCAGTTTAAAATGTTGAGTTTTCTTGTTTCATTTTTAACTTGGTTCCTATTCTTTTGACAGCGATATATCAGAACGACCATGGTGAAGTTGCAGATAAAGAAGGGGCAACTTGCAATGGTGTGACTCTACTGGTAAGCCTCAGTTAGACTCAGTTCCTCTGTCAACAGGGTGAATGTTTTTATTTCCCTTTGTCAGTGCAACTTTACTGGTCGAAAGGTTATTCGACTTCGTTTCTGCAAATGTTGTTTCACTAGGTAGAGACCCAGTTGTTTTTTTGCTTGTAAAGTTGATAGGAAGGTATGTACAGGATATTTGTCTATCCTACCGGCAGTTAGATCGTGATGTGAACTTTATATTAAATAAATACAATCGTTTGTGTTTTTGGGTATGAAATACAGTCTTGGTGTATGAATGTTTTAGATGCTTGTTTAGATGGAAGGGATAAACCCTAAATGTGTGATGGAACCTATGTGTCTTGAACCCCTGTGTATTTAAATGTTAACTTATAATTTCGACTATCGTTTTGTGTTTAGAAGATAGTACCTAGGCGAGCCGAGACTCGATCCCGTGACCAGTACAATGTTGATGTGGGCCTTATGAATTCATTTAAGATTTTAAAACTGTGTAATGCATTTTCAATTTAAATGTTTTAATGTTTAAGCCATAAGGCTTCCAGCATGGGTGAGCTTGTAATGAGTCTCGAATCCTTAATTTCTTCACATGCTGGTTGATTTTTGCATACAACTATGCTTCATCGATTTCTTTGGTAGTTGTATTTGGTTTTCGGTCTTTTAAAAAGATTAGTAATCCGGTTACTCTACAAGGTATAGGGTTTTGGATCTGGCATTGTATTCGTTTCTGTTTGTAAAGGTTTATGCTTTGTGTAGGGTGAGCTCTTTCGACCAGAGGCTCAACCTTTGTCTTTCAGTTGAAGTCTGTATAGTGTTGTAATAGTTTTAATATGGTTCTTGAAGTTTAGGGTAAAACCCTTGGATGAGCCTATATAGGTCTCGATCCCAATTATTGAATTAAGCTCTGTCTATGTTAAATGGTTACAAGGCTATTCCCTTATTGTACGTTTTATATATATTCAGTGATGTTGTGCAATGCTACGATACTTATGTGTATGGGTTTTGATCAATACTATAATGTATATATTGTTTAAACAAATGTTTGTATCACTGTGTTAAGAAGTCGATACCTCTACAATGTTTTGAACCACAATAATAGTATCTAAGGTATTTCTATGGATGGTTATACTATAGTGATAATAATAATGTGTCATGTCAATAATATGCTATGTTTATTCGAAAGGTTTGTAACTTGTAAATTCTATGTGATAGAATACTGTAATATTTCTATGGAAATATATTACATGATGAGTTTTATAGCTTAGGGTTTGTATCGATAAACCTATGGTATGTTTTTGACGAGCTAGTTAAAGGAGAGTAAAGTATTTAGGGTAAATACTTAGTGATTAACGTTAATATTGCAAATGATGTATAAGCATAAAGATTCTGTTATTTTTAAATATTATTTTTATCTTATGGAAAGAATAGTAAAGTATGGCTAGAAGTTTTCAAATTGCAAAAGGTGTATAAGTAGAACTTTCGAATTGTTTTCTGAGATGAAACCCTATATGTTTTCTGCTATATGTTTTTTTTACAAAAACTAGCATAGATGCATTGATATTAATAACATAACTCTAAACTACTATCGTATAAAGTATAAATTTACTATGCTGTAAAAGTAGGAAAATCATGAAAAGATTTCATTTGATTTGAAATATAAACTTATGTTACTAATCAAACTCTTCTTCAAGGTTAATTATACATTCCTATACTAGAGTATATCGTCTTATGATGAAAAGAAAAATATAGGAATATATTTTGTTCAATCACTTACATTATCTCATTCATTAAATAAAACTGTAGAAACTAATTTATCTAGATCAGAATACCCTTCAATAGTTCAGCTAAGCTAATAACCAGAAAATAAAATCTTTAAAAATTTTAAACAATATATTTATGCTAGGGCATAGACAAACTCTTGTCCTAATCTGCCTGCTCTATAAACATACATGTCATGCATAACAACATTCAAACAGTTTCAAGAAATAGATAAACAGATATAGTAATGAAAAGAAATAACAAGTAGAACCTGATAATTTTTCTAGGGTGGACAAACACCCAAAGAGCCTTGTTCCTCCCAACCTTCTTTAGAATAAGCAGCCAAATCATTTGCTCCCTTTGGACCCTCGAGCCTGTTTACTAAACCACTAGGTAGAAGACTCTGTGTAGAAGCAAGGCACTCAGGTTGTACTTCAACAATCAATGGAGACTTGCATACACCTCAAACCTCTGCACTCAACAGTAAAACTATGCACTCAACAGAAATAAGATAGACTTACACTCCAACTCAAAACACAGCTTCCCCTCATCGAATCTCTTGTGTGTATACAACAAAACCACAAGGTAAGTTTTCTCGTTAGAAAAAGTGTGAGCCTCTGCTCAAATTTGATGGATTATAAAAGATGCCTAGGTCTTTTAGTGGTCATTTTTCAATAAATGAGCCTCAAGCTATAGTTCCACATTCCAGGGAACTTGACCACAATTCAAGGGAGTTGTCCCATAACAACAGCTAGTTACTGAGTTGATGATGCTGCCACTTGTCCATTGCCTTCTACCCCATATTCCATTACACTTAGTGGGTCAGTAAACACTCTTTCAACAGTCTCTTTGGGTGAGTGTCTCCTATTTTATTTTATGAAATAATAATATTATGTAATTACAGTCATCCTTGGCCACTTGGCCAAATATAAAACATTACAATAAAATTTAAGACAATGTTTTTCCTTCAACATAAAATGTCTCAAGTATTGGGTATGTTACATGGGAGCTAGTTTCTCTTCCACCTGAGAGGAAATTAGCCCAATGCAAATGGGTCTACCATACTAAGGTTGATGCAAATGGCTCAACCTGCAAATACAAAGCTAGGTTGATTGCAAAAGGCTTCTCCCAAGTCAAAGGAGTGGACTACACCAAGACCTTTGCACCGGTTGCAAAGATGGATTCTATCCGCCTAGTTTTGGCAATTTCCGCATCTAAGCACTGGGAAGTGCACCATATGGATGTGAAGAGTGCATTTGTTCATGGAGATCTGAAAGATGAGATTTACATGAAACATCCTGAAGGATACATATCAGATCCGATATTAGTGTGCAGATTGAAGAAATCATTGTATGTTTTAAAAGAGGCCCCAAGAGCTTGGTATGCAAAGATCGACTCCTTCCTTTTGTCACATAATTTTGCACGGTGAAAATCAAATCCAAATGTGTACCTACAACAGCATGAAGATAATTTTTTTTATCATTTTCCTTTATGTTGATGACCTTTTGATAACTGGAAGTAATCTTGATTCGATCAACAACACAAAATCTAATTTAAATCTGGATTTTGACATGAGTGATTTGGGCTTGTTGAAGAAATTCCTTGGGTTAGAGATTGCTCAAAATTTTGATGGGATCCCCATATCTCAGCAAAAATATGTTTCAAACCTGCTAAACAAATTTAATATGTCATATTGTAAGGAAGCACCATTCCCATTCCTCTTGGGAATAAGACTAAAGGATGGTGATTCCACACCATTGGTGGATTCCACACTTTATCGACAGTTGATTGGAAGTCTTCTATACTTGAAACATTCTAGTCCTAATATTTCTTATGCCGTGAGTGCCGTGTCAAGATATATGTAGCAGCGCCATGAGCTTCATTGTAGGGCAGCAAAGAGAATCTTGCACTATGTGCAGGGTACTAGACACTTTGGCATACACTATGCTACAAATTCTGAGCTAGATTTAGTGGGATTCACTGATTCAGATTGGGTGGGTGATAGCATTGATTGGAATTCCACTTCTGGATATGTTTTCATGATTGGAACAAGGCCTATTTCCTGGTTAAGCAAAAAGAAGGCAGCCATTGCCTTATCTTCAGCAGAGGCAGAGTACCGAGGAGCGGTCAATGCCTGCATTCATGCAGTTTGGTTGAAGGGTATTCTAGCAGAGTTTGATATTGGTAGCACCACTTCTACTGTCATTTTTTGTGACAATCAGAGTGCTATTAAGATCTCAACGGATCCAATTCAAATATAGAGGACCAACCATATTGAGATCCACATGCACTACATCCGAGAGCTTGTGCATGACAGAACCATTGTACTACAATATTTCCCTACAAAAGAGAAAATTGCAAACATCTTCACCAAGAGCTTCACTGAGAAGAAGTTCTCTTACCTCCATTCATTGTTGGGGGTGACTTCTACTATGCTGGAGACAGATTAGATCCTACAGTGTTTAGCTTGAGGGGTGGATTTCTTCCCACTAGGTTTTCCCTCTTTCCTCACTTAGATTTTTTCTAGCATTTTGGATTATTTTCTATATTGGGGTGACCTTTTGTCTCACAAACCAGGGCCCTATATTTTATTTTTTACCTCATAGTATAGCTTGTGCGGGGGTGTTAAGATATTCTCACCATCATCTTTACGTTTACATGCATTCTACATGTAAGCATGCATTTGCATGCATCCCAGTCATCAGTATGGTGTCCCCCAACACCTAGTCCCTAGTTTTCTAGCCCCAGGAGCTTATTTCTATTCATTTCCAGCCCTCCTAGTCCATGATGCACCTTGTTTTCATCTCTTGAGACAAACTGCACCCTCTCTCACCTACCACCTGTGACACACTCAGTTAGTTGCTTGATTTGTGGATTTGTTCCTTGATTTGAGGATAGATTGACTAGTTAACTGATTGAAACACTCCGATGGACATCCAGAGAGACTAGTTTGACTATTTTGACTCCAGAAAACTCCTCATGCGCCTTCCTTGGATTCTCCTTCACTACATTAGTGCTCCAGGCACTAGTTACACCTACCTACATTCAGTTAGACTCATTTTGACACCTGGTTGACCATTACTTGTGCATTGATGACATGACCACTGATTGATGATGAGGACTCCTAGTGGAGACATGCTGCACCATGCAGGATATTCGAATGAACTCCTTGGTTAATTTCAATCATTCAGTCATTGTTACTGTATTGTATTGTATTCTACTTCTAAGTTCAATAGAGCATTGTTGCAAGTATTTTGCATAGTTTTCACATATTATTCTTTATGCATCTCTTGTAATAGTTTCTCTTGTTCCATAGATCTGTTGTGTCGAACTTCATACATAAACTTAAAAACCTTCATTATCATTCCTCAAACTACATTTAGAACCAATTGTTTGGTATCCAATGTTAATCAACATCAACTTAATTCCTATGAATTGTAGGGTAAAATCATACCCTACAATCCAACCTTATTTTGTAGGACAAACAACCTTATTTATTCACGACAAATAGGACCTCAAGCCAATCAAAACTTCACCTCCAACAAATATAATCATATATTGAACCTATAGTCATAATTTTTCATTTAAACAACACAATCACTTTGTAAAAAACAATGAACTTGCATTTCAACCTAAATTTTGATAAACAAATTATACTTTAACATGCCACATCAAAATTTTGTTATTTCTTCTTTTGGTTCATCAACATTTTAAACTCTCCTTTGTCATACCTTGGTCCCTCACAACACATCACACTTTGAGATTACTCCATCTCACACCCCCCTTAATCAAAGGTTCAAATTCTTTGATTCATCATCAAGCTTAGATACATGTTTACTTGCCACCCTCATACCTATCTGAGTGGTTGATTCCACAACTTCATGCCACATCCTCTTGATGCAGAAGAAGGATACATGCTACATCATTACATGTGCTATCACACTAATTTGTGTAGGCCTTACTCAACACGGATTTCAAAAAACAAAAGGAAGGATATAATTTATATCTTTGGACCAAAAAATCTATGGGGTATCAGGTACAACTGATCATGCACCCCTTCTAACATGTATGCATCATTACAACATTTCATCTCAGGTACAAGAAGCATTCAACATGCTTTACAACAATTCAATTTTGCCATCATTCCTTGATACAATATTTCCAAAATATTACAAGTCCATTACAGATTCTTCTTGTTTACATCTCATCATCATGCATACCTTTTTCTTTACCTATTCATTTGGATTCTTTCTTCTATGTCTTTTACCCTTCATCTTTGTCAAAATATTCCTCTTTACTTTCTGTCTTCTTCAGATTATCTTTCATGCAACTCACCAATTTTTATATAACGTATGTTTTCTTGTTAGATCATGTAATTTCCAACAAAGAAACGTAAGATAATGGATTCACAAACTTAATTAATGGTCCAATACCAATTTTTTATACATGATAAACTTTGAAAATGTCATTGTAAAACTTGACTCACTTAACTTGCTTAAAAGGGCATTTGCTTACAATTTATTTTCCCATTTTCTAATCAACTCACAATCGTTTTCCATGTTCTTTCGGGACAACACCTTACATACGCTTGGCTGGATTTGTAAGAACCAATTCAGTTCCAAAAGTTTGCATTAAGACCCTATTCTCTATACTCATATAAAATGGCATAGTAAGAATAAGTTTAATCCCTTTACATAGTCTATAAATGCCATGCCTATTCATGTATTTCCATTTGACATAAGCTTCCCCAAAATACTCCTTGGAGGAATAATAATCCCCTTCTCCTGTGCATCAATTTGTCATGCTATAACCAATCATATCCTCGACACTGCCACAAGGCTCCATAGTCTCAAGCTTTGCAACGATTTTGGTGACGCACCGGTCAACAACATTATTAAGATATACGCATTGTCACATCTTAAGCGATGTTCATACCATCCTTTTCCATTTGTGGGGTTCTTTTGGATGTGTTTAGATCGGATCCCTTTATAAATCTCATAGCGACCAATAGGTTGGTCATCACATGTGAAACCAAAACACATTACAGAGTCGATCAAAGGCATAAATCCATCTCACACGATCTTCTTCTACATTATTCAGAATGGTTGGTTTCTCTGCTAACTGTAGACCTGATTTAGAAACTACCACCGATACAAAATGCAATGAATAAATCTCACATTTTTTCTACAAAGTTCATATAGTCTTTATCCTCGAACCATAAAAACATACACATATCGATACAAAAAAATACATAATAAAAAATCCAATAAAAATAAAATATGAAAGTAGACTTCTTAAATATATAATACTTTTGATTAAATATACACCATTATATATTATAAATTTACATACATCTATATAATAAAGTTAAACATATATAATATATTTAATAAAATATTAAATATCAACCATTAAATATTAAACATAAAAAAACTCTATCATCGTTTTTTAGACATATTATTTACAACCAAACTTACTATTTAAGAAATAAAAATATTTTAAGTTTTCAACTTTTTTCAAGCATATTTTCCATCTTATTTTGTTCGGAGTCGAGTTGGAAATTTTTTAAAAAGTTTTAGAATCACATATATTAGCTATAAAAATTGCATAATTTAGTTGGGATGGGGGTATTCAGATTGTTCAATCTATTTATGAATACAAAAACACTATTTAAACACTCCCCAATTTAGATTTGATAAAACTGTAATGCAAAATAAATGTGAGATGATTCATTAATACCACAAATATGAAATATGAACAAAGATTAAGTAATTAATATAGATTAAGTCATTAATATATCCAGTTACTAAGGAGTTGAAATTTGCCTCCCTATCATATGTACAAATTATATCTTTATGATGAAAAATGGGCCTTTGACCTAAAACCATTGTATTTAAAAGTTATGTTATCTAAATTTGAAAAACAAAATTGGTTCATTTAAATGCAATAAAGTCTAGATTTATGTTAGCCATAGACTTAATTTTAACCATTGATTCTAGTGTTTGTAGAAGGGTACTATTAAAAAAACAAATAGCCTTAAATGAATTGTTACAAATTATATCTTTATGATGAAAAATGGGCCTTTGACCTAAAACCATTGTATTTAAAAGTTATGTTATCTAAATTTGAAAAACAAAATTGGTTCGTTTAAATGCAATAAAGTCTAGATTCATGTTAGCCATAGACTTAATTTTAACCATTCATTCTAGTGTTTGTGAAAGGGTAATATTAAAAAAACAAATAGCCTTAAATGAATTGTTAAACGATAAGGGATTATTTTTAAAAATATTATATGATAAATCTTATAAATATTGACATTAAATATAAATATTAAAAATTTAATATATATATATATATATATTAAAAATATTTTTTAACTTTTGATATGTCAATTATATAAATTTAAGGAACAATATAATGTACATTTCCACTTGAGCTTTATATATATATAAAATATTATTTAATTTTTGGTGCGTCAATTATTTAAATACAATGAACAACATAATATACAAGTCAGTTTCATATTCCCTTAAAATTTCCACTTAAGCTTTTATATATTCTACATTACTTAAAAGCTTAACAAAATTATTTTTCTTTAAGTTTTATGACATGGTTAAAGATAAAAAGAATTGCACAATTTTTTAAGCTTTTAGGAAATTCCCGAGACGATTAATAAAAAAACCAATTTCAAATATCTAAATATAAAGAACACCATAATGTACATCTCATCCTACGTCACTTCCATATTGATACTAAGAAGGTTTAGTAACAAATCCTACGTCACTTCCATATTGATAAGAAGAAGGTTTAGTAACAAATTCCAACCTCTCAGATATAAATCCATATACAGTGAATAAAAGAGGAATGCATTTGACAATAAACATCTATAGGTTTAAGTGTATCTTCAAACGATCTTAAAGAATGCCATACACTAAACGTGGAAGATATGCACTATTGCCAATTCATTTTTAAATAAAATTTCAACTGCGCTCACGAAAGGTACTTTACTTCATGACCTGCATACTGGAATCATTACTTACAAAAACTACCATATTCTAAAACCACTCCGTTGTTTAAGTGTTCTCAAGAAAACAAATACCATATACTAAAATCAGTGAGTTGCTTAAGTATTTTCTAAGACTAGAGTACTTAGATTTTAATCATTTTGCTTTTAAACAGCTCTGCAGTCAAATTTCAGTAAACGACAATGATAAAGGAAATGGAGATAAAAACTTTCACAACATTATTATTATAAATCAAAAACTGGTATAACATTATTATTATTTATCAATATAGAACATAGAAAGGAAGAAGGAGCCGTAAATAATTAAGCAACGCAGGTGACAGAAGAGACTGTGAGTGGATAACTGAAGGTATTGGCATAGCTGAAGGAGAGACTTGCTCCGATGTCCAACGTCTGGCCGTCATTGACCAAGCAATCGCCGCTGGATAATTTTCTGAACAATTTGGGGTCTACTTCTACTGCTGATGTGAAATCGCCACAGTTGACGTGGATGTTTGATATTCCACAGCCAGAACTGCATTCGTTGATAATTTCCACGTTATATAAACGGATACCATTGGACCATTCACCGTTAACCTGAACTACTGCTATGTCTTCATTCGAGCACGTCTCGCTCAACATGCTTGAATTATTCACAGCATCAACTTGACGCGAGAGAAAAGTAAAGAATATGCAGAAAGCAAACAACAGTGAATGCACATAAAACCCTCCGTGATTACGACTGCTGAAGGCGGCCATTGTTTCAAGATCAAACTGGTTCAAAGAGACACAAGTATCGGTCTGATTGATAGATCAAGAAAATTGCTCACAATACAAACTCTCAAGAAAATTGCTCACAGGACAAACTCTACAGCATTTGTAATCTTTATATATACATACAACTTTTAACTACTTACTAAATAGGTTTAAGCTCCTTCCGGCTTTCTAGAACTTTTTTATAATAGCATTCCAGTTAGGTTTAACCTACTTACGACTTTGTAGAGCTTTATTATAATGCCTTATTATAATACTAGCATTACAGTTAGGTTTAACCTCCTTACGGCTTTGTAGAGCTTTATTATTACAGCTAGACCTAAACCTCCTTACTTGTAAAGCTTTAGAGCTTTATTATAATAGCATTACAAAGCATTATCGCTTTATACAACTATTCAATTCAAGATTATCCTCTTTCCAGAGCTTTATGGCTTTATACAGTTTTTCAATATTAACCACTTATCAAGAAGCAGTAAGTACTAAATGTGTGAATTCATTCCATACTAAATGTGTGAATTCATTCCAGTTTTGGCTTTATGCAACTTTGGTAATAAATGTGTGAATTCATTCCATACGAAATGTGTGAATCATTCCAGTTTCGCTTTATGAACATTTGGAAGTTTATAGTTATACTCTCTTTATTGAAACCATTTCAGATTTAAAAATAAAATAAAATTGTAAATTGTTGTTTAATTTAATTTGGACGATGTTTAGACATGTTTTATCAACCAGTCCTTCATGGGCAAGGTAATTTTTGGAGGATTGGAAAAATCAAATAACTTTTGTTTTCATATAAAAGTGAAAATAAAAGGACAATATAAATATTATCATTTGTGTGTTGTAATTTTTATATAAAGGTGAAAATAAAAGGATAATTTATATTCATTTTTGTGTTATATTATTTTAATTTGTCATTTTGATTATTAATATTTGTTAGACTTTTAAAAATAGTAAGAAAATATTTGGTTTTTTTTATAATTTTATTTTGTATTTTAAAAGCTTTAACATAAGTATTCATATATTACTATAGTTGTGATAGGTTAAAAGGATATGAAGGAGAATATTGTACAAAATATTTTTAAATTGTGTTTGTCAACGGACATTTTTGTTGGGTTCATGAATCCATAAACACCAATTTACACAAGGGAGAAACACAAGACACAAAGATTCAATCACATAAGACACACAACTATTTATGTGAAGGAAGCATCAAGGAATCATTCATGAGCAAAGAATGATAATCTTATTATTCAAGGAGATTTACAAAGAAACATTCTAGGCTTACACCCTTCTATCTTCTTATGGCCCATTTTCCTTTTGGGGATACAACAAATATATAAACCAACTTCAAGAGTTACATGAAACTAATTCATTAATTGATGCAACCTATTTGTGCAAATTTGTTTCAACAAAATTCAATAATAGATAGTTGTTAAAAAAACTGTATTAGTGATTGTGAACCACCTTAATCTAAATTGGTTAATTGGTTATCACATTTCAACAATCTCCACCTTTTCAACAATTTACCTATACCGCCCTAGTTCATTCATCACCTTTCTTGCAAGCCAAGAGAATCCAAACACCTCCCTAGCCTCTCTAACAGTATTGGTTTTGTAAACATGTATGTAAGATTTAGTCGACTATAGACTTTCTCCACCTCCATCAATAACCAATCTCACAAACTGGTGCTTTATAGAAATATCCCTTGTCCCAATAGACTCTTGCATTCATGCGAGACATAATATGATGTAGATATCCTCTCGTCCAAATTTCATGCAAAATATAAATAAATATAATTATAGACTAAATCACTACAACCACTGCAAGAAATAAATAATTACTTGATACTGAAGCATCTATTTCATTGCTCTCTACCTGGAATTTCCATGTATCTACTGAGAAAACCAACTGCATGTGAAATATCTTATCTTGATCATACCATTGCATCCATTAGAATTCCTACTAGTATATGATATGTGAGACATATAATCCTTTTCTTCCTTATTATTAGGACATAAACATAAAGAAAGCTTAAAATATAAATCCCAAGGGACATCCACTAGTTTCACATTATTCATACCAAATTTCCTTAGTATATTTTCCACACACTCCTATTGCAACAACCAAAGCTTACCATCTTCCATATCTCTATGTATTTCCATGCCCAAGATTTATATAGTGCTCCTAACTGATCCTTCATATTGATGTAGGAGCACCAGGGTTGTCTGATCAAGTATCAGGATGAATCTCAACCATTAGATCAAAGTCGAAAAAATTCATAGTGCGGGACTCAACCGGTCAGAGCTGGGGCATTGGTAATGTCCATCACATTTGCAAAAGAGCACACTGTTTGGACAAACTCACGAGAGAAGGGTGACATCGCAGGAGCATCATCGAGTTTATATCAGCGATGTGCATCAGAGGTTTAAATGTGCACAATTTGGGAAGACCGAGAAGAAAAGGGTGATCATTGTGAGAGCACCAACGGTTTTCCATTAGAAATATTCATCAAGGATTCAAGGGAGAGAGCGATTGGAAGAGGTCGATGGAAGGGAGGTGACAACAATCAACGTTGGGGGGGGGGGGAATAACACCATTGTAGAAAGTTGATTGAGGAGATCGACAAGACCATCAGTGCAACATTAGCATGACAACATCAAAGATGTGATTTAAAGAAAGGAGAAATAAGCACCAAGGAATACCGAGATAACCCAGTTGCGATTAAATTTAGGGGTTGGTGCAAGGTAATGATACCCACTTATGACATGTTAGTTGCAAAGGCATGCTGGAAAAACAAAAATCTTATCATTAAAAGGAATTATTAGAGGTACCTACAAACATTTTTAGAATTAGGTGTAAAAAGATGAAACGTAGAAAAATGGATCACCTTCCGGATTATATAACTTTTATTTATGGAAAATTGGTATAACCACCCCAAAATGTAATTATTTTTAAGATTGGTATTTTATTTTTTCTCTAAAACATAATGCATATGTTCATGCTGGTCCATCGGTTTGTTATGTAAATTGTCAATTTATGAGAAAAAAAATATGTAGAGGCGTAGACAACAGACAAATCTTGTGCAGGGCTATTTTTCTAAAATTTTAAAAATTAATTTTATATTTTTTCTAAATTACAAAAGTCAGTGAATCCTTAAAATGACATGGTGAGTGTTGGTCCACCATATCATGGTCTGAACATAATCAATAAACTTTTTTTTAGCTTGTAGGTATTCGTGTACTCTTGTGCGGGTTCTTTTCCATTCTTGAAATATGTAAGCCAATCAAAAGTTATAGGCCAAATAAATGACCTATTTTTTTACAAATTTGACTTGAGTGGAGTTAAAAATGAATTAAAAATAGAAAAAAATAACAGATCTATTCAAAAAATATATAGTTAGAATCTGCACACAGAGCTCGACAAGTGTGTGCAATTTCATCAGTAGTGTGCAATTTCATCAGTAGTGCACAAGTGGAGCATACGCAGAACTAAGTGTGAAAAACATAAAGTTACATAAATTGGTGTGTTCTTCTCATTCTCATTCTCATCAACCCTAAAATCTATCATCAAACACCCAACCATTAAAACCTATAACCCATAGCCAGTTTAGAGAGATAGTCAGAGAGAGAGAGACCTGAACCTTGGGACCTAAAGGAATATTCTATCTAGAAAGAGCTATGATGGTTTCCTCTGCTAATCACACATGACCTCTTAATGGTATCATTGGCCTATGATTAAGGATGTCGATACCATGAAGTGGTTTTGAGCAATATATATCTGCCTAATCAAGGATTTTGGAATGATGTTTTATGGAAGAAAATCATGCCTTTGTCCATAAAGAAACCATTTATACACCCAAGGCCATGAACAATGTCTAAAAGCACCAAACAAGACTTTACAGGGGCATCCATTGTGCTATGTATCCAAGTCTTAGGGACTTAGGGAATCACTTTTGTAAAATAAGTGATTTCACTTTTACAATGATGTTACTTTAAATAGTGCAACAATAAAAACGAACTTAAGTGACTCACTTTTCATTTGTAATTTTTATTGTTTAAGTGAGATGCACTTTTACAATAAAGTAACTTGAAAATAGAAATTGCATGCACTTTTTCTTTAAAAGTAACTTCTTAAGACTTGAAGTCAAGACCTATTAAGGAATAAAGCAACTTTGAACCAAGTGAGCTAGATTAAAAGATATGTAAAATATGGGAAGGAGGAAGGGTTTTTTATTTTTTTTTACTCTTCTTGCTCGGTTTTTGTGCTTGCCTTTCTTCCTGCAAATCACACCATAAACCAAAACAAAACAAAATTTTCACGCTTGTGGGGTTAGATCTCATTAGCTTGCCCGGAAAGTTTATGTTTTCTCTATGTTTCTGATTTGCTGAGATCGCACAAGATGCACGACAAAGAGCATATGCAGCCAAGAAAAACCCTTTCCCTCTCTGTTTCTAATTCATTGATATAGCACAAGGTGCATGGAAAAGAGCATATGCAGACAGGGAAAGCAACAATCTGAAACCAAAAAATATCTAATAATCAAAACTGATAAAATATGATATTTTTTTTTTTAAACAGAAATAAAAAATTCATCACTGTAACATTATACCTTCAGATCTAATGAAATACGCATTTCTGAAGCAACCGGGAACCGTTTTTTATCAAACAAAAACTATTTCCCAATCGAACTCGCACTCCAGATGCAATGGAGCACCTCCCATAGCCCAGAAATGCACATAAATACCAGAACCAGAAACCCTTTCAAGTTTCGGCAACAACAGTTCAAGATCTAGATCATAACCGGAAGCGGCTCTTCATAAAAGCTCTGATACCATGTTCGGGTACACAGGATAATCCCAAAAGACTGAACACCTAGAGAAACCACTTCACACAAATAGATCACAGATCGATACACCGATGTGTTGACATGGTTTAAACCCTCATGATGGAAACACTCCACAGCCCCGACCAAATAGCTTCTACGAAGCAATTTATTATGCAAAAAAAGAAAGTTACAAGTGAACTTCTCATAATCGATCAACTTTCCAATGACCCTCCATGCTCTTTAAATAGAGATCATGGACCAATCAAGTGTTAATCCACATGTCAAGGGTAGGTATGATCTAAGATAAGTTGAGCCGTCGGATCACTCTATGTCTAAAACATATCGTGAACGTCGGATTTAATTATTTACAAATGCATACTAAATAAACGCACTTTACCTAACGGATCTATTACACAAGTTGATCTTAACTAACTCCTAAGTGTCTAAATATCCTAACATTGAAAACATAAATATGATGGTGAGAATATCCTAACACCCCCCCACAAGTTATACTATGAGGTAAAAAATAAAATATAGGGCCCTGATTACTGAGACCAAAGGTCACCCCAATACATAAAATAATCCAAAAATGCTAGAAAAAATCTAAGTGAGGAAAGAGGGAAAACCCGGTGGGAAGAAATCCCCCCCTCGAGCTGAACACTGAAGGATCTAATCTATCTCCATCATAGTAGAACTCACCCCCAACAGTGAACGGAGGTAAGAGAACTTCTTCTCAGTGAAGTTCTTGGTGAAGATGTCTACAATTTTCTCTTTTGTAGGGTAATTGTAATGTCCCAAAAATCATAAAAATTTAAAATTTTCTGCTAATGTAGTAAAAGCTATTTTCAAAGTTAATGATTACAAAATTAACTTCAGCACTGAAAAAATAATAAGAAATGTACTGGTACCTATTTACGGAATCTAAGGGTTTCGATTTCTTTTCCTAATTATCTGTGTCTACTGAATTCAGATTCTACTACTTTGCGAAAGTGTTTTAAAATGAAGAGATGTATGAACTAACACTTGTGGACATATGTGTTGAATGTAACAAATGTATTTCTCATCCTTATGGTTATAAGAATTTGCATGCACATGTTTTAAAGTTTCGTTGGTAATTCAGGTGGATGGAATTCTTTATTGGTGGCGGTTGATGCTCCTGATGTGATACTTGTCCCTTTTTAAAATGAGCAAGGTACCCTAATAGGGCTGCCGAGAGGTAGGGGTAAGAATGGAGACTCAGGACTTACTTAGCATTATTGCTAATGCATCTGCTTGTTTTTTAGTTTGCAGGTGTACTTATGAGGTATCTATCAAGAATGCCTACTCTACCTGTCTGGAAACTATTCTAAGTCTCAAGTGAGATAGCTTTGGAGATTGACACCCTTTTTCCTTGTAGCCTCATTGAGCTTTGTGGTACTTATAAAACATCACTACTTGTTTGACCTTGTAACTATTTAAATGGACCTGGGTAACTTTGAGTCGATACATGGTTGTTTGTAATTGCAATAAAATGTGGATTTCAAATGGTCCTAAGACTATAAAGTCCTTGGGTCACGTTGAAATGAAAGGAGTGGGTGATGGCATTAAATGTAGTCCTGTAAGTCACATGGCCAGTGCTGCCAGTTGTACTAGGGGTTTTTCTCCTAGGGTTCTGTATCAACAAAGAGGTAAGATCATGGTTCACTTCTCTCATCTGCTATGGGTGCATGGAGGTTTCGTTACTAACCTGAGCGATGGCTCATGGTCAGCACACCATCAGGAGAAAAAAGCGATGGAAACTGCAAAACTTTGAAGGTAATGCTTCTCAGGCTCAAATCTATGCTCCTATTATTGCATTCATAAATATACATCGTGATATGTGGTTCTAAGTTCATATCGCACTTTTGTTTGCAAGTTCTGGTTGGCGTTTCTCTTATGCATAACTAGTACTCACAGTGGCGATGTTTACTAAAATGGTAAGTCTGGGACTTGCTATCTCTTAACTCCTCCTTTCGCCTCTGTGGGGGTTTCCTATTTTGTTTATGGAGTACCCTGAGAACCCGGTTATGTTTCCTGTCATAAGTTGTTGGGTACACTAGGGTCGCCGTTGGCTGGACCCATGTGAAAATGCATCTTTTGGTTTCTATGGCATGGGAGGGTTTTTGGTCCCTCAACTCAATGTAGAGCTTCGTAGGTGTTGTAATTGTAATAATGCCCAATATTAAAACTAGGTTTTATATAAAGAGTCCTTGGATCTGTGGAACAAAGTAATTGTCTTTTTGCATAATACTATAGTTGATTTGTGTATGTATGGCCTCTGCGTGGATTTTCTAGGAAGCGTTGAACCTGGAAACTGAACTCTGCATCTATTTGAAATAATGTTTGTTTGATTTCTTTTCACGTGGCTCTGTAAGTTGTAGGGATTAGTATTTCTTCATCTTCTTTTATAATATTTGATAGATGTTGATCAATGGGTCAGAAACCTGGCCTGAAACTTCTTATAAATGTGTTGGTTCCTCTTACTGCGTTTTCTAGTGGTTTGAATTGAAGAATATGGTGTAACCCTCTCTGCGTTTTAATTAAGAATCGTATCCCTAGTTACTGTCTTGTTTTCTGAGATGAAAAATCGTTGGTTTCCCTTGTTCATAATTTAGGTTGCAGAAATGAAATGTTTGATACTAAGTTGATGAATCGTGATGTCTGAAAGATGCATTTTCATCCTTGTGGTGAGTTGATTGTGTTGAAAGGGGAAAAGAGGGATTCGATCCCTGGCTTGTCGTAGATGTTGTCTGGAGGTAGTGAATCTGATATGAGAAAATGTGAATGCTTGTATGTGTAAACTCTACGCTGTCTACTACTATTTTTGAATGGATATGTCGTTAGTGAGATTTGAACTTGTGACCACTCTTCTAATTACTTTTGTAATGCCCCATATTTTGACTAGGCCTGTTTGCGAGTTAGACCCCTCTCACTTTATTGCTTGTTATCTGTTTGACTCAGCTAGACAGAGTGAACTATATTTTCGGCATGATAGACATGATGATGTGTTGCTACTGTGTTAATAATGTTACTATATTCATGCGATTATTAAGTTATGATTATCATGAGATTCTTTTATTTCATAATGACAGGGTATGTTTGATAATCGTCCTGGAGGAAATGTGATATATATGATGTGGTAATTATGCTATGATCGATTTAATGATTTTATGTGATGAAATAAATGATGCTGACAATATGGATCAGACAATGACAGAATGGAAAATATATGTTTTAGCGTTTTCATTGATGAAATGTAAAATATATGGTGTTGTACGTGGATGCCATCCTATGATGAGATTGATAGAACTGTTATATTCCATACACACCTGTGATGTGATAAAATTGTGACGTGAAATAAAATGATGTTGATGATGTGGATCAATTGATGATCAAATGGAAATGCTTGTTATAAAATGTGTATTCTACGGAATACTAACCTACAGGACACGAGGGCTATGAGAAAGTTGGGTACTTGATCTGATATAAGGAGAAAAACTTGGTAATTACATAAGAAGCGAACTGAGACCCAGTGCCTAGCAAGGGCACTACATTTGGTATCAGAGCCGAGGCTCAAACCCTGAGACCTTAGGGCCTAACTACACCTGGAATCATAGGGAAATTTACTAGAAAATAACAAATAACAGGATGGCTGCAACACAGTAGGAAATAACTTGAAGATCCCTTTTCCTATTTATTTACAAGGCACGACAGAAACAGAACTTGAATGAAAAATATATATACATATATTGAACAGAAAATTTTGAAATTATTTGTAAATCTAGCATCCTCCACCGAGAAGATTGAACATAAAATTTGGAGAAAAGCTAGGAGGCTGCCTGGAAAGTAAACGAACCCCATACTCCAAATCTATGGCGGATGGGCATCTTCTTCCTGCATAATATATATAAAAAAAAAAAAAACTAGGTTAATAAATGTTTGCAAAAAAAAAGAAATGGCTTCAATGTGTGTAAGACGTTTAAAAATATAGTTTCAAATTTCAAATTAATAGGTGGGACTCGCTTGAAACTCCAATGCACATGAAATATAAAATACAAGTTCAAATTGCTAAGACACCAGAAGAGGATCGTAATTACTAATTAGATGCCCAACATACTATTTGGGGGTATTTAATGACAAGGTGTAGATATGTTTTATTTTTATGATTTTAAATTTAGTATGTCGGTTCTCGCCGTAAAAGACAACTCACGGGAATTATGAATTCAGGGTTTAGGAATTATGGTGTATAAACGTTAAAATAAAACTTAAACAATTATAAAATATTAAAATAAAGGGGGAGTAGTTACTCATTTTATTTAAGAGGATTGGATTTTATTACCACGAGTTACCCATATATATATGTATATATGAAAAGTTAAAAGTTAAACGAGACGGTAATAAATTTCAACCAATAAAATAGTTAATATGAATAAAATAAAATATAAATAAAATAAAAACTTCATGGATGGTTTCCGCATTCCCCCTTGAATGGTTTGCCATACCGGTTTTTAAAATGCGGATGTATCAAAAATTGACACGTGTAATGGTGGGTTTCTTACCGCAACCACCAACCACCCTTATCTCGCGTGCGAGTTGACGACGTGGGACCGATAGAGAGCCGTCGATCTTTCTCTACGGCTCTTGCAACCCTCCTGACGATATGAACGTTACCACGCCGGCACATAAATACAAGATATTAATTCAAGAAAATAGCATCCCATGAAAGGCAAACACCATTTACCAAACTGTTATAAACTAGTTATTATAATTAGTTAAGTTAAAATAACATTGAGTGAACTATGTCTGATACAATCTACCAGTCCGAAATGGAAACCAAAACTGCACAGAAATCAGAATGTTGCAGAAATGAACCCTCCAATATAAAGAGATCAAATAAAACCGCAATTCATAGTTACGGTCGACAAAACAGTACATTCATATCTCTATAAAAAATAAAAAATAAAAAATCCTTCAAATTTTTTTTTTTTGCTAAGAGCCCTAAAAGCTCACTTCCGTATCTGCCCTCAATGATTGTAGCTTGAAATGCCCCAGTGCCAATTGTTCTACCTCGCGTATGGGTGGTGTCAACCATTAGTAATACCTCCATAAGCTCCCCTCCCACTCCCATAAGCACAGCCACTGCCATAAGGAGCACCACAACGTGAGTCAAAACTGCTACTATAACCACCATCACCATAGCCACCGTAACCATCACCACCAGCTCCGCCTCCATAGCCACCAATCATCCCACTGCCATAGCTACCGAAGCCTTCCCCATCAAATGAAAGACGACCTCCATAGCCATGTGAAGCATTTTCTTCAGAGCCTCTTAAAATTGCCACCTCCATAACCTCAGTAGCCCTACCATAATCAGAAACCTCCTGCATTCCCATACGGGTTGCCGCCGTAACCTGCTGGGCCCATAAACTTAACCTTAAAAATTTGGTTACAAATAAGAGAATAAGAAAGGTGAAACCCTAGCCCAAGCTCATCGCGGAGCATCCCTCCGAAGAAGTGCAAGCAAGCCAGCCTCATGCGGTCACCTGGAGGATGTCTCTCAGGCTCCACCCTTCGACTGGGGTCTATGAACCAACTCTCTGCTTGGGCCACCGAGTCCGCAGCTAGGGCCACCCTAATAAAACCTAGCTTTCTTCCATAAATAGGGAGTGGACCCTATGCCACGTAAGGCGATTTCCGCACGGGCCGTAGGTGGTTTCTTATACCGCTTTACGAGTATGCGGATGAGTAAAATGTTTACACGTGTAACGGCGGTTTTTTTTTCCGCGACCGCCAACCACCGTTAGCGTCCATGCAAGTTGCCAGCATAGAATAGAAAGGGAGCCCTCGATCTTCATCTACGTCCCTTGCGAACCTCCGAACAAAACGAACCTTACCCCGTCGTCATAATGGCAATCTCCCCAATTTGCTGCAACGAGTTTATTATTTAATTCGGGCAGGAGTAATAAATAAAAACCAGACCCGCTACCTTTTGAGTATGTTAAATGTGTATTTTTTGATATCGTCATCAGATTTATTTATTGTAAATAATTTAACATTGATTATATTCAGATTTATTATTAAATTTAATTATTGTAAATATTTTTGAGCATTTTTTTATGATGTCAAATTCTGGATCAGTAAACCATAAATAGTAATTATAAACTCCACATTGGTCATTTCACATTAATTTTGCCTCTGTTTTCTTAATTCAATCCATAATTAATGATTCGATTTGTCTAAATTTAAAAAATAAATAAAAATAAAGCAGTTATTATTGATTTTAGTAGCATTTCCAGTGATCTTGTAATTCCTTGATTTTATAAAACATTTAAATTACAACTAAACAAAAATGTTGTTAAAACTATAATTACATTATTGTTTTCAAAGAATCTTTCACATTAGTGTTAATGGATCTCAAGAGACATGTGAAAAGGAGGCTTTGCCCAATTGCTGCATCGAATTTATATTTAATTAAATTGAATTAAATGTAATGTCTTTTAATTAATTAATTTAATTTGATTTGATTTATTTTGTTTTATTATTATTATTTAATTTGATTAATTCCCTATGGATAACATAAATTGACAAATATTCAAAGTCAGAAACAAATTCGGTTTTCACCTTATTCTATAACCATGAAAATATATATATATGAATTGAAATATATATATATGTTTTATCCCATGGATGCGGACGTAAACATGTGAGTAAGTTTATAAAAAAAAAAATGTATGTATATGAAATGCAGGCCAGTATGGCATAAAGACCAACGTATTATGTGAATCAGGTTTCACGAATTTTATAATATAGTAGATTGATATGAATCTATTATTTATGTTTAATATAATATTTCCAAATATTACAAATAAAATAAATTTAAAAATAAAAAATAAAAATAAAAAAAAATAAATTTTAATCTATTGTTATCAAAGAATAATATTTAAATAAAGATTTATAACAAAATTGGATGTTGCAATATTACGTAAATATGGGTTAATAATAAGTAATGAGACGATGCCAGTTCATCGGGATATAGTTCAACAATAAACAATGAGGTGATCGAATAGTAATGAAAAAAATATATATATTTACAATAAATAAATAAATATACCAATATAAAAAAATATAATTTAGATATTTTATTAACATATTTATAAAAGAAATATAGGTGCCCAATACCTTGAATGGATCAAATCAGAATCGACGTGTAATGAAATTTTATATAAAGCTAAGAATTAAGGTGGCATTCCTTAACCCACCTTGTGAACACGATTCTACCACTATGAGTTTATAGTGGTACCATTTGGTTGTACCAATGTGCCAGTAGTGGTCAAGAACCTTATGAATAATGTATGCCTAAATACTTAGACTTCTTTGTGCAAGTCACCTTAATCCATCTATTCCATAAACGAAAGGAAAGAGTGATGTCATGGTTAGGACAAGATAAAATTTATGGTAATTTATTGAAGGTCTCTTCTTCTAAATGATACTCACAATCTAGGTCTTTTTAATTCAAGAGAGGGGACCTCTATGTACACTAAGAATGTAAAGACCATAATGAATGGGCTGGCGCTGAAATATAACTCACCTCCACTTAGGATAACCTTCACTCACCAGGCCAAAATAGGTTTCAGCAAATGTCATACATAATTATAAGGTGTTAGTGTTATTTTAATTAAATTTAATTAAGTTTCGTATATATTTATATAGTTTATTTAAAGAGAGTGAATTGAAATATGTGAGCCTGTTGTCCAAATCATTGCATAAATTAATATTGCTCTCCATCAAGGGATGAAATGTGCATATTCGAAAAGAAGTCAAATGTGTAAAAAGAGAAGAAAACTTAATCTGAAACACTTTGTCGAGACTTCAACGTCTAGTCGAAGAGACGAAACAAACACTTAATCCGAAAGCAAGGAACCGCTAAAACAAGCATGGCAAGCGGAATGCTAAGACGCTAATTTCACTACAGGACAAAATCATTAATGAAAACGACCATAGATTCCAACACGTTGATCCTAACAACTGTTCCTTGCACATGAGTATAAATGTAGGCATTTTAAGGAGCACTACATTAGGTTTTCCTCATGAGGTAAAATGACAGGGTAGAAACGAATCCCTTTATTTTTTTTATATTTTTTCTCTAAGTACTACAAAGAATGGAATTTTTTATATATCAACGAAGAAAGGAAAAGTTGTGCTTTAAATCTGTTGATGAAATTCCTAGATTGCATTAGTTGCCATGCTATGTAACCTCACCTAGTTCTCTCGAACAGGCTTTACGTGTTGGGTAATTAACATGTTTTAGGGATATGTGAACGTGTGATTTGTTAGGACAACCATATCTACACCTTGCTTGAGTTAATAAGAGAACATGGTTAAATAAACATGGAGTGGTGTTTGAGCTGCTACTTCTCCCACAACAAATTACATGACATTAATATGTGTGCATAGATAACTTAGTACAAGGTACAAATTAAAGTGAAAACTCATGAACCCCTCATAATTATGTTCACGAATGAAATTTTCATTTAAACATAAAGATAAACGTTATATAGAGTAGTGAAAAATACACTACATTATTTAGACAAGATAAAGGATGGAAATAAAATTTGCTCGATACAAGGGCTGGGTATCCTTTTTAAATCCCTTTAGGGAAAACACCATGCACTTAAATAAGGAGGTTGCATATAAAGCTTATTAAAAAACTATTTCATTAAGGGGAACATGGCTTAGACTAATTAAGTTACATATTGGTGTAATGGTGCGAAAGGTTTTTGAGAAAATTTCGGATTAATCATACCTAATATAGTGAACATCTCGGGTAATAATAAGAGAGTCATAAGAATCTCAACACAGTCCTCAACTTAACTCAACTAAAGCGGTTGTTATGAAGTTCTACTATGATTGAGCATATTACGCAATGATGTTCTCATTCAAATTGTAGGATTAGACCAAGGCCTTCATAAATACATAAAGGTCGCTTGTGCGGGTGGGAAGAGTAGTGATGTACAAATACAATGACATACTAGGATAAATGCTAGGGACCACCTTTGCGATGGTAAGGGTGGGAACAAAACTAGCTACGAGATTCTTAAGGAATTGAAGAAGTAATGGGTTCTCGACAAATGATGTAGGTTTGAAAATGAGAATAATAAATGAACACGATTGCAATTGTATTTGACAAGAAATAGCCATGAAAACCTTTTAAACAACAATAGTTCTCCTAATTTAATAATGCTACGATACTTTGTTATTGTTTATTACCGATAAGTGAAATGACAAGGTGATGTACCTTAAAAATTGCATGGAATAAAGAGGCGTTCTAGTTCTATTAGTTAATTATGATGATGGAGTCCAATTACGTTTAATAATGCCTCAAGTTGTCGAATAAATAAACATTCGTGTTCCGATATTAAAGAAGGATGGTTACCACTATTAGTGACTAGGATAATTGTGTTGCTACCCATTATGTACAGGATCTACAGGTGATACCTAAAGGCGGGGATCATCGATAGAAACAAGAGGTGTATTGACCAAACCTAATAAGGTAGTAAATGGAGTAAGGATATGGTAGGAAGCTAACAAATGGGAGATAATGGAAATTCAATAACATTTGACCAATAGCCTAACAACCGATATAAATCGAGTACTGGGAAATTATAATAAAACTGTGTTTTAGGGGAAATAGTGCATTTCCAATCATGAGAAATGATGAAATTAATTATTAATGAAAGTGGGTATCTTTACAAAACTGGCAAGAAAGGGAGTAAGATTATATGTGTATCTCATGTCTAGTGATAATGTGTATGAGGCACCCCGAATAAAGGTGGTAGGTCAATATTTAAGGTATATGTGAATGGATTCCCCAATTGGGAAATTTCATTAGTATCCAGATACGGAAGGTATCTATGTATTAAAATCAGCACCGTAAAATTTCTATGTGTAATGCGCAATTAATCATGTTTCAGTGTAGTAAGTGGAAAGAGATTGAAGTAACTAGGTATATGCGAGAAAGGGGTAAGGGTTATATGCCGCTAATCATGCTTAGGTTAAATTGTCATGATGGGGGTAATATTATTGAGAAACCACTTGGATTTAATAATTACCAAATGAACGAGTAGTAAATTATTGAGGGATTAATGAAGTTACCGTGAATGAAGGTGCGCCGAACCCTCAACCAGCTTAAGTGAACTAGTAATACAAGTAAATGGGGTAATAATGGAGGTAAAATAGGAACCGATGTGCACCTCAGGGAACAAAGTTACGTTGTTTAAACCCCTAACAGATACTATCAGTGAACTTAAGCATTTGGTAAGATATAGTTACTAAGAACATTCTAATAAATGATATTTCCCCTAATTTAATATTTGATTACAATACTTATGGCTATCAAGCACGTAGATTGCTTATTAACAATAAGGTAACAATAATGTTTGACCTTAGGATGAAATAACAGGGACCTTCATCTCCTAAGAGAGGTATGCAAATCTTAAAGATCCTTGTAGCCGCTTGTTGAATAATTAAATATTATGAACTCTCAGCTCTCCATTTTAACAAAAAAATCGTTGATTATTTCATGCTAAGTTGGATCAATATAAGCTATTGGTGAGGAGTAAACCTCTCTGGAAGTTATAACTTGAAGGATGTTGCTAAACAGTAAGAAGTAGGATACTGAGGTGGATGGCACTTGATTATAACCTTACGGATTTTAGAGATTCAATAGAAAGATTAATCTAAATGTTTCTCTAAATTATTAGAATACACATCATGGGATGAAAGAAGCAAAGCCATAGGATAATATTGGCATATTTTGTCAAGTCAAAACTAAGACAGACAATTATGGCCAACACCTGCTACTTGCAAGAATGAAGAGGTTAGGCATCAAGATTTTTCCTGCATTTTTATGACCATAACTTCGGGACGAAGTTTCTTGAAGGGTGGGTGTATGTAATGCCCCGTATTTTGACTAGGCCTGTTTGCGAGTTAGACCCCTCTCACTTTATTGCTTGTTATCTTTTTGACTCAGCTAGACAGAGTGAACTATATTTTCGGCATGATAGACATGATGATGTGTTGCTACTGTGTTAATAATGTTACTATATTCATGCGATTATTAAGTTATGATTATCATGAGATTCTTTTATTTCATAATGACAGGGTATGTTTGATAATCGTCCTGGAGGAAATGTGATATATATGATGTGGTAATTATGCTGTGATCGATTTAATGATTTTATGTGATGAAATAAATGATGCTGATAATATGGATCAGACAATGATAGAATGGAAAATATATGTTTTAGTGTTTTCGTTGATGAAATGTAAAATATATGGTGTTGTACGTGGATGCCATCCTATGATGAGATTGATAGAACTGTTATATTCCATACACACCTGTGATGTGATAAAATTGTGACGTGAAATAAAATGATGTTGATGATGTGGATCAATTGATGATCAAACGGAAATGCTTGTTATAAAATGTGTATTCTGCGGAATACTAACCTACAGGACACGAGGGCTATGAGAAAGCCGGGTACTTGATCTGATATAAGGAGAAAAACTTGGTAATTACATGAGAAGCGAACTGAGACCCAGTGCCTAGCAAGGGCACTACAACTTTGGTAGTGGGTCTTGATTTTGGTGGAAAGAATGTCTATGGTTTGAAAACAATGTAATGTTTATCTATTTAGTTGAAAACGTGGAGTGGATTGATGATGTGAAAATATATCCTAGTTTGAAAGAACAGTCATACTAATTTACTGTTAGAAGTTTAAATCCATGAATGAATGTACAACATGGTTAAGAGGATTGATGTCTAGAATACTACTGTTGTCATTCCATTCGAAACGTTTTTAGCATAGAAGGAATAAGAATAAAGAAATCGCATAGGAAACTAAACCCTATGCTACCATCTGATAAAACGATTCAAATAGAGATTAAATTTTACTTTTAAAAGAAAGACTAATGTCCTTCACCTAAAAGCTAGTATAGGTTATCTAGGAAAGGCTAGCATAGCTAGGCCTGCTAAACCCTCCACTAGGTTCTAGGCAGAACCTTGAATTTGATAATATGGTTAATGAAATCTATGGTGTAGTAATTACTCTAATTTAATGACTAACTTAATATAACTAGAATTTGAAGCATTTAAATATTCCAGACTTGGCTGCTTGAGTATTTGATCCCTTCCTATAGAAACTTAATTGCTTGACACTTTGAAGTATTCCTGTAGAAACATGCACACTCAACAATAATTAGTGTAAAACTTGTTGTATCTTGCTAACCTGTTAGGATGATTTCCTTAAGCTAGATAACTTTGGGGCTACCATGTTCCTCCCAACCATGATCCTACAACCATTCCTAGTTCTGTATGGATCCCCTTGAGCTGGATTCCAACATGCAAAGGAGATAGAGAACCTAGAGTTACTGTTGGTTTCAGTTTCTTGGAGTAGATGACTTTCCCTTTGATTAACACAAGAGGACAATGATAATGAAAAGATAGCTCCCCAAAGCTTGGGATATGCTCTCTTTAAATAGGGGAGTTTTTTAATTAGGACTGTTGAAATAACTGGTTTCTTTAAATTAAATAATTTATATTTAAAAGATTTATTCAATTAAATAACTAGTCCTTTTTGGACTAGGACTTCTCCAACTGTTTGACAATAAGTGGTTCTAATTCAAGTTTCCAATAATAATAATAATACTTTACCTAACTATTAATCATCTCATTAATAATATTTAAATAATGCATAAGCCATCTATACAATAAATATGTTTCATAAATAAATACTGACCACATTATTTATTAAAGCTCTTAATACTAACATTTGGCCTCGAGGCCTTTATGCATGTCTAGTCATAAAAGACTACTAGTAATTATCTTTTATTAGATTATGTATCTTCTCATGATACTTCTTTTAATCTTTTAAAAACAAGTCCAATTCTTAGGATGGTCTCGGTAAGCTTGGCTAGGTACCTCTCATCTCCCTTTTTGCATGTCGGATTCCCTCATTCAACACGGTAGTTCCCGCAGTATTTGATAATAGATAACAGATGAATCATTTAATCAAATATAATAATGTGATAAAAGTGTTCTTCAGAGTCTTTTCGACTCAACACTTTGAGATCAGTAACCCCGAGTGCTCCTTAGAGCCTTTTAACTCAACACTCTCACATGGGCGTTACTCTAGTGCAATTCCAGAGCTTCTGCTCAACACTAGTGCTAGAATGTGGTTGTGAGGCACATCTAGAATACTTAAGTTTCCTTGGATCCGGTATTGATTTATCAAGCTTGGAGTGCTCCAGGGCTTATTCCCAACACTCAATGTACATCGGGGCTTACTCCCAGTACATAATATTTCCTCCAGGTACATCACAGCTTTTTCCCAGTACGTAGGTCATCCGTGTGTTCATGAGTCCACTCTCAACACATCATATAAGTCAATCATGTCATTCACATCACTACACAATATGTAATAAAAGATCATCTCAGTATATTAGGGTTGTGTACCCACATCATATGGTAAAAACATGAATAAAAGAATTGGGGCTTCCTTGCCCAGTATATAATCAAATACTGAAATTCAGTTAGGGTCCATGCCCAATATGTTAATCTACAAAAGAATAAATCATATGCACTAGGGATTATGCCCAATAATTAGAATAAATCACATGTGATGGGGTCGTGGCCCAATATAACATCATAAAATAGTCAGTCCAAAATTTGGGATATTATAGTAATATTGCAATACAATGCTTATGTCATGCAAAATATCTCGGATGTAGTGCATGTGGATATGATATGCTTGGTCCTCTGTCTCTGAACCGGATCTGTCGAGATCTTGATAACACTCTAATTGTCACAAAAAATTATAGTACAAGTGGTGCTACCAATATGAAACTCTGCTAGAATACCCTACAACCAAACTGCATGAATGCAAGCATTGTCCGCTCCTCGATACTCTGCCTCTGATGAAGATAAGGAAATGGCTGCCTACTTTTTTCTTGACCAGCAAATAGGCCATGTTCCAATCATGAAAACATATCTGTAAGTGGACTTCCAATCAATTATATCACCTGCCCAATCTGAATCAGTGAATCCCACTAAATCTAGCTCAAAATCTGCAGCATAGTGCATGCTAAAGTGTCTAGTACCCTGCACATAGTGCAAAATTCTCTTTGCTTCCCTCCAATGAAGCTCATGAGGCTACTGCATATATCTTGACACAACACTCATGGCATAAGAAATATCAGGCCTAGAATGTGTCAAGAATAGAATACTTCCAATCAACTATCGATAAAGTGTTAAATCCACCAATGGTGTGGAATCACCATCCTCTAGTCTTATTCCCGAGAGGAATGGGAATGGTGTTGGCTTACACTCTGACATATTAAATTTTTTTAGCATGTCTAAAACATATTTTTTCTGATATATGGTGATCTTATCAAAGTTTTGAGCAATCTCTAACCGAAGGAATTGCTTCAACAAGCCCAAATCACTCATGTCAAAAGCTAGATTTAAAGCAGATTTTATGTTGCCGATCGAAGCAAGATTGATTCCAGTTATCAAAAGGTCATCAACATAAAGGAAAATGATAAGAAAATTATCTTCATGCTGCTATAGGTACACATTTGGATCTGATTTTCACCGTGAAAAATTCTGTGACAGAAGGAAGGAGTCCATCTTTGCATACCCAGCTCTTGGGGCATGTTTTAAACAATACAATGATTTCTTCAATCTGCACACTAATGTCGGATCTGATATGTATCCTTCAGGCTGCTTCATGTAAATCTCTTCTTTCATATCTCCATGAATAAATGCACTCTTCACATCCATATGGCGCACTTCCCAGTGCTTAGATGTAGAAATTACCAAAATTAGGCAGATAGAATCCATCTTTGCAACCGATGCAAAGGTCTCGATGTAGTCCACTCCTTGGACTTGGGAGAAGCCTTTGGAAACCAGCCTAGATTTTTATTTTCAAGTTGAGCCATCAGCAGAAACCTTTGTGCAGTAGACCCATTTGCATTGGACTAATTTCCTCCCAGGTGGAAGAGAAACTAGCTCCCATGTAGCATTTTCTAAAGAGAACTATACTCTTCATCCATGGCGGTTTTCCATATCAGATCTCGGTGGGAATGATAGTATGATTTAGGATATGAAACTATCATCAAAAAAAATTTCTCATATAGTAAAGGATCATAATATGAAAGATCCATACCCGCTCTTTGAAATTCTGCTCGATTTCTTCTTGGATCGGTAGGATTTCCAATGTTTGAACCAGCATATTGGAGAGTATTTTTGGCCCACTTTGGAAGCCATTGGGGCACATATGGATCTTCGTATGAACATGATATTTCAGGTTCATCAACCTCTGATAAAATATCATAAATATAAGAATACAAATGATCACCATCTTCTTCTGAATCTTCTTCTTGTAGAGGCAGCAATTCAACAGTTTCTTCCTCGATTAGTTTTAGATCTTGAAGCGGTTCTTCAAATCTTACACTTCGCTCGATGAATATGCTTTTGGATCTGATATCCATGAGTTTGTATCCTTTTTATTCTTCAATATATCCCATGAGGATGCACTCAGTACTTTGCGGATCCAAATATTTTATTTTCTCAGTCAAAATTCTAGCCCATGCAGTTGAGCCAAAAAACTTGAGATTGGACACATCAGGCTTGTGACCAGTATAGGCTTCGAAATGATTAGTATCTTTCATGGATGAATGTGGAACTCTGTTTTGAATGTATGCAAAAAAATTCATGGCCTCAGCCCAAATATTTGCAACCAAACCCTTTGACTCAAGCATACAAGTTGCCATCTCTTTTAGTGATCGGTTCTTCCTTTCCGCTACACTATTCTGCTAAGGTGTGTAGGGAACAGTGTGTTGGATCTGAATTCCATTTTTTGCACAAAGTTGCAGAAGCTCTGATTTGATATATTCACCTCCATTATCAAATCTAATAGCTTTGATCTTGATCTCGGTGGCAGTCTCAACATAAGCCTTGAAAATCTTGAATTTTTCTAGCACTTCTGACTTGTTTTTGAGAAAGAAGACCCAAGTGAATCTGGAGAAGTCATCAATAAATGTCAAAACATACCTTGAGCCATTCATGGAGGTATGTGGTAGAGGATCATTGATATCAGAATGAATCAACCCCAAAATACAAGAAGCTCTGCTAGCTTTGCCTCGGTCAAACTTGTGCTCGGGGTGCTTCCCAATGATGCAACCCTTGCATATTCCTTTTGAGGATTTGATTCTAGGAAGGCCCTCAACCATGGAATTTTTCTGTAGCAACTGCAAATATTTATAATTTAGGTTTCCAAACCTCTCATGCCATATCCTACTAACCTCATTTCCATGAGTCAGAAGAGCACTTGGCTTTTTATGTGGCAAGAAGTGAGAAAACTCATATCCTTTTGCAGCATGATTGGATTTTCCTACCGCAGTGAGTTTTCCGCTTGCAATATCAGAAATTTCAACATTATTAGGGCTGAATACAACCTTCTTTGGTAAACCAGTGTGTTTCATTTGATACATAGAAAGCAGGTTTGTTGCTAGAGAAGGAACATAAAGAAAATTATGGAAACTGCCATGCTCTAAATGAATAGTGCCTTTTCCCTTTGAAGAAATTTGTGAGTCATCTCCCATGTGGATGGAAATGGTGCTATTGGAGACCAATGATGAAAAAGAATCTTTGTTTGCAGCCATGTGATTCGAAGCTCCTGAATCTATGAGAAGAGTGGTGGAATTCGAAACACTAGCCATGAGTGCTTGACCTCTTTCTATATACTCATTGTTGTCCTTCTTCCTTGTGCCATCAGGAAGAGCAATGTTGTTTTTCTCCAAGAGAAGGACCATATGATCTATGGTCTTTCATGTATGATCTTTCGGGATGAAATCCCTTGCTGCAATAAGAACATTTAGTCTTCTCTTTTCCATTTTGTTTGTCTTTTCTTGAACTGGATGGCTCATGTGACTGATTTGTCTTCTCCTTTTGATTTGGAAGATCAAGCTTTGGCTTCTCTTTCTTTGGCTTCCCTTTTCCATTCGTAGCTTTGGATCCTCCAGCAAAAAGGGCTTGATTTTTTGAGGTTTTGATGGTCCCCATTTGAACAAGCTTTTCATGCTCTTTTGTCAAGGATTCAATGAAGGCATTCGAGGTAGGCATCTTCCAATTGGGAATTGTGAGCTTTCCCGTATTGAAAGTGGAAACAAAAACTGAATAGTCTCTTCCTAGCTTTGTAAGGATGGATAAACTCAATTGCTTATTGTAACATCCCTCCAATTTGACCCCTATTATTAATATTCTTGTAAAATATAATTATGAATTTTGTAAATGGCCCTAGTGAGGAGCTCAAGGCCAAGGCCCCACCAGTGGAACCCGAACTAGTGTTATGTTTCTAAGTCTTAGTTTAAGCCTAGAAGGTTTAAGGATGGTAATACAACTAATCAATAAGTAACTAAATCCAACAAAGAGGGAGGTGGAGTGGCTAGGAAATCCTTGAGAGTTCTATTCTAAGTCATAGATAGTAGAGGGTTAGGAACTAGTAATGTTTTCCTTTAAATGCTAAAGAATCCACCTAAGTAAAAAGTCAAAAATAAGTACATGTCTAGATAGAGATTATATATTTATATGTGTTTAGATATATAAATATGACCATGGAGATTGTATATGACCATTCAACGTATAGTATATATATAAATGTATAAATAGTCATGAAAAGATATTCTATATATAAATGTCATATATATATATATAGGAAAAACTGTTGAATAGATATTCATACATGATAAAAATCATGCTACTTCAAGAAGTATGTATACAAAGGATACGTATTTGTATGTGTGTATATATATAAATACGACCATGGAGATTGTATATGACTATTCAATGTATAGTATATATATAAATGTTTAAATAGTCATGAAAAGCTATTCTATATATAAATCTCATATATATATATATAGGAAAAACTGTTGAATAGATATTCATACATGATAAAAATCATGCTACTTCAAGAAGTATGTATACAAAGGATACGTATTTGTATACATATAGGAAGGATACAAGGAAATTACTGGAGATGCATAAATGCTTTTATATATGTGCTAACATTATGTCATAGATACAAATAGTTTATTGTTCCAATAACCTATCATTTAGATATGTATAGGAGATCCATGTAAGTAGAAAGGATTGGATCATTATTCAAAAATCTATCACTTAAATCCATAGAAATAGATTGTTATAATCTATCATCTAAATATATTTAACTCCATTAATAGATATCCTATTTTATGAATTTACATAAGATCTAGGATATATTAGAGATATCAAAGTGAAATATAATTATGTTATATCTAAAATACAAATGATGGTTTAATATATATATCCTATGGAGAATGCTTATATGTTATATACATATATTAATTCTTTTATAAAGAAAACTCATAATGTTTTGTGGAACTATAAAGATACTAAATAATAATACAAGTTATAGTATGCTTTAAAAAGTAGTTGAGACTTTAAAAACACCACTTGGCTATTTCACCACCGTGTACATTGAATGATGGTAGAATAGGATTTCAACCGTTTTAGAGTCACTTTGAGAGTTTTTAGGGTGTTGTCCCCTTAGTGGAGCACCCGAATATTTCACCTTCACCTTCACCTGCTAAGAAGAACTCCAAATGGTGACGCCGCCATCTGTCCCATTAACTGATGTTGCAACAGTTACAACCCCGCCGAGCTCAATGAGATATGGAGACTTTTTCATTTTAGTGGAGGAAAACCATATGAAGAGTGGGGGGCTCTTCACCTTTTCCATCGATAGCGATAAGCAGCTTTGGATCCCTACCACTCCGAGTTCCAATGGATGGAGACGGTGGGGAACCATCTTTAAAGGGGAAATCAACGGGGATTTGGGGGGTTCTTACCTTCTGTTGGAGATTGCATGATGTTAGTACTCCTCCATCTCTATGTTATAATGGAGTACTTCTCCATCTCTGCGTTAGAATGGAGTAGCTCTGCCATAGAGCCATATGGGCACGGTGTGCATACAAAGACCTATTAGTATGGGAAGTTGGTTGTTATTAATCTCTTAAGATCTCGGGGTTTTGCTAGGAGGATAGTCTCGGCGAATGGACCTCTGTTGGACCCCTGCAACCTGAAGAATGTCTTCGCTCTACTTCCTTGAAAACTCTATGTACAGAGGTAAGAAATCTCTACCACAGAAGCCAGAAATGGCTCGGGTAATTGTGAAAGCATTGTAGCGACAGATATAGATCATGGGTTTTTACGTTTTGTTTCTACATTCAAGTCCACCAGCGTTGAATGCTAAACCCTGTATAGATCAATCATTAGTTTCATTTTAGTTCTACATACAAACTCTGCGAGCGTGAATGTTAGAACCGCCTATCTCTCTACTGCTACAAAACCTTGGGTTATATTTTAGTGTTTACCAAGCCTTCCCGTCAAAGGTGGGAAGTTAATCATCAAATTATTGTTATTCATTATTTTATCTGGTGAACTCTGCATATTTTTTTTATATTTGGATAAAGATGCAAGTTCAGGTTTAGCTTACATGTTCTCTAATCCACTCAGTAATCCACACAGAACTCCGAAGGTTGAAACGCGTCCTCTCTGAGAGAGAAGGCACGCAGACTTTCATTCAGGTTTATGTAAAGGTCGATTTCGGCCCCTAGCTGTTGATCAAGTTTTTGTTAAAACCTGTATCTTCTCTAAATTGTACAGAGCTTGTTAGATTGAGTTAGCATTCCCTTGGGACCTCCGCGTAACCACAGGAGCCATGCGATCGGAGCTAGTTGTGCATTTCATCTTGACGACTTGCATTCTTCTTTTGTAAAAGCTTAAGACTTATTTAGAATCGGTTCGATGTGATTCCCTGATCTTTCAATTGACAGAGGTATATAAATTACAATGTTGAATGTGTGATTTCATTCTAGATTTTGTTTCTTAAAAAGGACTCTTTGCTGCAAGCGTTGATGCTGTGATTTCATTTTGGATTTGTTTCTCAAAATGCCCCTGTGCTGCACACGTTGAAAATGTGATTTTCATTCTTGATTTGCTTCTTAAATCATATATGTTTTGTATGTATTAAATGCGTCATCGCATTCTGGATTGCTTCATAAATCATATCGGTGTATCTTTATAATATCAAAATATATATTGATTATCATAACTACTCTTTAACCTATCCCCATTCAGTCTAGAATCCCAATCTTATTTATTAAGTTGGTTGTTGGACGTGAGTGCCCTTGGGATGCATACGAAATTTGGGGATGTGACATATGGTATCAGAGCTGTAGGTTACAACACTTGGGCTTGATGGGATCAACACGAAATAAATAAGTGTCAAGGTTAACTAATCAAGTTTTTTTGTTCATTTTGGATGCATACACCAGAATGGACGAGGGGTTAATGTCACCCGCGTTGAACATCAAGTTCTCCAAAAGGAGTAAAGATAAGTATTTTCAACATTGCCAATGAGGTATGTTAACCTTGTCATAAGTTTTCCTTGATAGATGAAAGGTGTAGGTACTCACATGATTGAATAGTATTATCGTGAAATGTGATATTTAGTTGAAATAATCTTGGTACATGTGAATGTAATGATTTCTGTATCATGATTTATTTTTGGAATAGAAGCATCATAATTTTTTTAGGATTGCTGATTCATAATTTTATTGTCCTTTGGTAAAGTACTAGTCTCGTGGAAATAGATAAGGGTATGGAAAAATTTGGCGAAATGTGTTATTACCTTGATAAAACAAAGGATTATGAAAAGTGACATGAAACATGCCGATTATTAAGTAATTACAAAGTTGCATAAAGTATCATTTATTTTCTGCATTTTAGTTGTTGATATTCTATCAAAAATTACTAAGTGTAATACCTATGAGCATCACTAAGTTAAAAGTAGAAGTTTTATCAGTATACTCCAATGAAGTAAGATTGTTTGATTAGGTGAAGTCACTTAAACCCCTTCAAATTTAATGCATGGTTGTTACGACAGGTTCATATAATGCTATTTTAGAAAATATTACCTTCATAGGTATGATAGAAGATGATTGGGTAAAACATTTGTTGGTAGAAGTTACATAGTTACTTAGTGCATTCTTCGAAATGAAAGGTTGGTCCTTGAGTAGCAATAACAATATATATACATCTCTACTTAGGATATGTTGTCTTTCTTTCAATGAAACCAATAATATGGATTCACCTAAGTAATTGCTATCCTTGAGTATTGATAGTCAGAATAAAATTGACATATTAGGTCACAAATTGTGCATGAATTCATGTGACTGATATATTTGATTATTACTCTTATGAAAAATCGTTATTTTGTTAAAGGTTGAGATTTTATTACTTAACCATACTTGTATTTCATTCTAGAAATTCTTATTGTTATTAGAATGTTAAGAATGGGGCTAAAATTGTATAGCAGTATTTTCTAGGAGTTTAAGTAAACTTATTTTAGAATGCATATGAATTTAATTATTTTCTTCATAAATACACTATTGAGTGGATTTATCTTCTAATAAAAGATTAACGAGCATCAAATTAAAGGATCTTGTTAATAGTAGGAGTTTGATTATTGGGAAGGAATAATCCTAACCTTGTTGTGATTGATTGAGCCTGGTATCTCTTAGCATTCGAAAGTTTATTAGAATCATTAGATGATAAGTCCCAATTTGAAATGAATCTAGATGAAACTAAATGTTTGAACTATGATACTAACATATTTTAAACAAGATAATGAAGAGCTTACACCAGGATGAAGTGAAGAGGATGCACAAGCTAATTGAACGAGCATGCGTATAATATTATGGAACTAATGTGTTCAATTGTTGAGCAATTGTAGCAAAGAAAATTTATTTATACTAACATTTTAGGAAGTGATCTTAACTTCAGCTGATGACATGATCAAGGGGGAACGCTGATTATAAAAGAACTTATACATATAAGTTGAGCTAAATCGCTCAAGAGTAAGTAATGATTTACTTTACCTTTTATTTTCAGGATTTTATGAACTACGATTGGTGATAAGACTCATGACTAATGATATGAATATATTTTAATATTTTGTTGTTATTATGTTGCATGTGGCATACAAGAAATAATAAATGATTGTTGCTAAGAAATATTTTATTGGACTCAAACGAGAGGGTTTGAGGGGAAAAGAATGATTCCTGGACTCAAGCAAAGGAGACAACATCATGAACTCAGTAACTAGCTTGTTGTTATGGGACAACTATACCCTAAATTGTGGTCATGTTCCCCATGGAAGTGGAACGGAGTAGGTGGGTAGCTCGTTGAATGTTATACTGACCCAAAAGTCCTAGGAAAACTTTATATCCATCAAATTGAGCATAGGAAGGGCTCACGAATTTTCCTTGTGTTGTTAGAACGGAGCACACAAGAGGTTCTCTGAGGAGACTAAAATTTTTCGTTGTGGTGTTAGAACTGAGCCCGCAAGAAGATTCGATGAGGGGAAGCTATGTTATGAGTTGCAGAGTAAGAATATCATATTCCTGCTGAGTTACAAAGGACTCATGTTTTGTATGCAAGTCTACATGATTGCTGAAGTACATGAGCAGGATATGTATGGCAAGTCCCCACGATTGTGGAAATACATAAAGGTTTTTGTATGGCAAGTCTCCATGATTGCGGAAATACATAAAGGTTTTTGTATGGCAAGTCTCCACGATTGCGGAAATACATAAAGGATTTTGTATGGCAAGTCTCCAAGATTGTGGAAATACATAAAGGTTTTTATATGGCAAGTCTCCACGATTGCGGAAATACATAAAGGTTTTTGTATGCAAGTCTCCATGATTGTTGAAGTGCAAAGAGTTTGATGATCAAACAAAGTCTGCTAAAATAATTGATTTATGATATGAACAAATGTTAATGAATTGTCTTGTAACTAGACTATGAGATGTACGTATGCATGAATGATATGAATGCTAGAATAAGCAAATATTTCTTCAAGGAAGAGGAAGAATGATGAACATTTACTATTTTTAAATTGTGTATACTCATGTTATACTAAAGAACATTGGAAGATCATGTATGATCCGTGTAAATGTGCAGGATATAAGTAAAAAGAGCTTGCGGAAATCACAAAAATGTGAAGATGACCCAAGCATAAGAACAAAAGCAAAGCGAAAGACAGTGAATGAATGCAAAAGACAAAACCATTGAACACTAAGGATGGTGTTATCTTTAAGGGGTGGAGTATGTAACATCCCTCCAATTCGACCCCTATTATTAATATTCTTGTAAAATATAATTATGAATTTTGTAAATGGCCCTGGTGAGGAGCTCAAGGTCAAGGCCCCACCAGTGGAACCCGAACTAGTGTTATGTTTCCAAGTCTTAGTTTAAGCCTAGAAGGTTTAAGGATGGTAATACGACTAATCAATAAGTAACTAAATCCTCCAAAGAGGAAGGCGGATTGGCTAGGAAATCCTTGAGAGTTCTAAAGAATCCACCTAAGTAAAAAGTCAAAAATAAGTACATGTCTAGATAGAGATTATATATCTATATAATATATATATATATGTGTGTGTGTGTGTGTGTATATATAAATACGACCATGGAGATTGTATATGACTATTCAATGTATAATATATATATATACATGTATAAATAGTCATGAAAAGCTATTCTGTATATAAATGTCATATATATATATATATATATATCGATATATCGATAGGAAAAACTGTTAAATAGATATTCATACATGATAAAAATCATGCTACTTCAAGAAGTATGTATACAAAGAATACGTATTTGTATACATATAGGAAGGATACAAGGAAACCACTGGAGATGCATAAATGCTTTTATATATGTGCTAACATTATGTGATAGATACAAATAGTTTATTGTTCCAATAACCTATCATATAGATATGTATAGGAGATCCATGTAAGTAGAAAGGATTGGATCATTATTCAAAAATCTATCACTTAAATCCATAGAAATAGATTGTTATAATCTATCATCTAAATATATTTAACTCCATTAATAGATTGTTATCCTATTTTATGAATTTACATAAGATCTATGTATTAGGATATATTAGAGATATCAAAGTGACATATAATTATGTTATACCCAAAATACAAATGATGGTTTTATATATATATATATATATATCCTAAGGAGAATGCTTATATGCTATATACATATATTAATTTTTTTATAAAGACAACTCATAATGTTGTGTGGAACTATAAAGATACTAAATAATAATACAAGTTATAGTATGCTTTAAAAAGTCTAGTTGAGACTTTAAAAACAACGCTTGGCTATTTAACCACCGTGTGCATCGAATGATGGTAGAATAGGATTTCAACCGTTTTAGAGTGACTTTGAGAGTTTTTAGGGTGTTGTCCCCTTTGTGGAGCACCCGAATCTTTCACCTTCACCTTCACCTGCTAAGAAGAAATCCAAATGGTGACGCCGCCATCTGTCCCATTAACTGATGTTGCAACAGTTACAACCCTGCCGAGCTCAATGAGATATGGAGACTTTTCGTTTTAGTGGAGGAAAACCATATGAAGAGTTGGGGGATCTTCACCTTTTCCATCGATAGCGATAAAGTAGCTTTGGATCCCTACCACTCTAAGCTCCAATGGATGGAGTCGGTGGGGAACCATCTTTAAAGCGGAACTCAACGGGGATTTTGGGGGTGCTTGCCTTCTGTTGGAGATTGCATGATGTTAGTACTCCTCCATCTCTGCGTTAGAATGGAGTACTTCTCCATCTCTGCATTAGAATGGAGTAGCTCTGCCATAGAGCCATATGGGCGCGGTGTGCATATAGAGACCTATTAGTATGGGAAGTTGGTTGTTATTAATCTCTTAAGATCTCGGAGTTTTGCTAGGAGGATAGTCTCGGCGAATGGACCTCTATTGGACCCCTGCAACCTGAAGAATCTCTTCGCTCTACTTCTTTGAAAACTCTATGTACAAAGGTAAGAAATCTCTACCACAGAAGCCAGAAATGGCTCAGGTAATTGTGAAAGCATTGTATCGACAGATATAGATCATGGGTTTTCACGTTTTGTTTCTACATTCAAGTATGCCAATGTTGAATGGTAAACACTGTATAGATCAATCATTAGTTTCATTTTAGTTCTACATACAAACTTTGCCAGTGTGAATCTTAGAACCACCTAGCTCTCTACTACTACAAAACGTTAAGTTATATTTTAGTGTTTACCAAGCCTTCCCGTCAAAGGTGGGAAGTTAATCATCAAATTATTGTTATTCATTATTTTATCTGGTGAACTCTGCATATTTTTTTCTATATTTGGATAAAGATGTAAGTTCAGGTTTAGGTTACATGTTCTATAATCCACTCAGTAATCCACATAGAACTTCGTAGGTTGAAACGTGTCCTCTCTGAGAGAGAAGGCACGCAGACTTTCATTCAGGTTTATGTATGGTCGATTTCGGCGGCTAGCTGTTGATCAAGTTTTTGTTAAAACCTGTATCTTCTCTAAATTGTATAGAGCTTGTTAGATTGAGTTAGCATTCCCTTGGGACCTCTGCGTAACCACAGGAGCCATGCGATCGGAGCTAGTTGTGCATTTCATCTTGACGACTTGCATTCTTCTTTTGTAAAAGCTTAAGACTTATTTAGAATCGGTTCGATGTGATTCCTTCATCTTTCAATTGACAGAGGTATATAAATTACAACGTTGAATGTGTGATTTCATTTTGGATTTTGTTTCTTAAAAATGCCTCTGTACTGCAAGCGTTGATGGTTTGATTTCATTTTGGATTTGTTTCTCAAAACGCCCCTGTGCTGCAGACGTTGAATGTGTGATTTTCATTCTTGATTTGCTTCTTAAATCATCTCTGTTTTGTATGTATTAAATGCGTCATCGCATTCCTGATTGCTTCGTAAATCATATCGATGTATCTTTACAGTATCGAAATATATATTGATTATCATAACTACTCTTTAACCTACTCCCGTTCAGTCTGGAATCCCAGACTTATTTATTAAGTTGGCTGTTGGACGTGAGTGCCCTTGGGATGCATACGAAGCCCCCTTTTCGATTTGAGTAGTTTAACTCTTTTGCTTGATTTTTTTTATTTATTGAGTTGGTTGTCTTCCTTTTAATAAAGTAATGGTTGATTCGGGTGGTAGTTTCTACCATATATAGTTATTAAACCTACACCGAAAGGTGAATCGTAATAAAGACAACTTTTAAGCTAGATTTTCTTGATGAGCACCCTTCACATTTTCGTTAGAGGATGGAAAGGAAATTTACTAAGTTTATTTACCAAAGGATAGATCTGATGATGTTAGAGGGGAATGCCTTACAAAAACTCACCCACTTGATAAATTGTATACTTGTGAAAATGTTCTCAGACAAGAGAGGCATTGAGGGTTTGGAAAGTAAATAATGTAATGCATGTGTTGCACGATGTAATTTCTCCCTTAATTAATAGAAGAGAAATATGGCTTTGTGGACGTAGCCCAAGGTTAGGGAGAACCACTTGAAAACGGTCCCTTTATGTGTGTCTACTATATGTATCCTTATTAATTATGAAATGGTAGCCTTGTTGTGCAAGCATGTATGTTGTAGGATGATAATTAATATTGGGCAGATAATAATAAGAGCAATGTATCCTTTGGACTACTATGGTTATTTTTGTAAGGATGTGGTCTTAAGGTTTGAATACTAATCAAGTGGATAACTTATACAATAAATGATTTATGATTATTGCATATGAATTAGAGTAAGCATATTTGCACAAGTAATTAAGATTTGAAGGTTATGTATGCTTCAATATTTCTTTTATTGATGACTCATGTTCATTGGTTAATGTAAAAGGTTATGGTTTGTTACAAAGATCTTTTTATTAAAACAATAAATATAGATGTTGTATATACTTTTCATCTTCCGCATAGTAATTATTGACGTTTAGTTGTTGAATCATTTAGTCGTTTTAAAATTTCAGTTATTACAAACAAAAATAAATTAGCGTCATAATCATTTATATGGAAGTATGGCATGTCACTGTCATAAAATATCTTTAGTTAAAAAGACTCAGTAGTTAAATTTTTTTCGGCATTAGAGACTTTGTTATTTAAATACTATCTTTATAAGCATTTATTACTTCCGCATTTGTAATTTTTTAACATTTAATGTTGTTTAAAAGGTTTTAAATTTTTATGAAATTTGGGGATGTGACGCTTATCTTCATTTTCCACTCCGCATTGCTTCAATAGCATTAACAAGTGCTTAAGCTTAGTGAAGAAGTCATTGATGGTCTCGAAATTCGCAGGATTGAGGGCAATCAACTCATTCTCTAGCTGATAAGATCTCATTTCATCCTGCTTGCCAAAGAGTGTGGCAAGTTTTTCCCACAACTCTTTCGGAGTATTCAATCCACTAAGATGGAAAAGAAGATCCTTAGAAATGTTGAGACAAAGGAAACCATAAGCTTCATCAAGCTTATTGAAGTATTTTTCCTTCTCTACTACAGATGTAGCTTCGACTTCTAGGCCCATGCTAACTTTGTAGAATCCCTTAGAGCACAATATTATCTCCATATCATCCTTCCACTGATAATAGTTGAAGGGATTGAGGAGATTTGATGAAGAAGTGTCCATCTTCAAGAAGAGCGAATGCAATAGGAGGAGGAAAGAACCTGCAAATCACAAAACAAACAAGAAATATTAGGTTTAAAACCTGCACTTTTCAAGTTGCATCACACCCGGCATAGGAAAATCAAGCAATCTTGAAGATCCAATGATCAATATCCAGGAATTATGTGGAAACTCTCGGCTTCTAGTGTAGAGTTGGAAGTAGTTGCAAGTGCAGAATATGCATGTAGTCCATAAAATTGTTGCAATGTGAGCAAACTTGCTCAGTCTTCATGAATAATCCCTATAGAAAATTATTGTTGTCTCTGCCATGGCTCTAATACCATATGAAATTCAACACAACAGATCTCTGGAACAAGAGAAACAATTACTAGAGATGCATAAAGAATAATATGTGAAAACTATGCCAAAAGCTTACAGTAGTGCTCTATTGAACTTAGAAGTAGAATACAATACAATACACAGTAACAATGACTGAATAATTCGAATTAACCAAGGAGGTCATTCGAATAGCCTGCATAGTGTAGCATGTCTCCACTAGGAGTCCTCATCATCAGATCAGTGGTGTCATCAATGCACAAGTAATGGTCAACCATGTGTCAAACTAAATCTAACTAAATGTAGGTAGGTGTAACTGGAACATGGGGCACTAATGTAGTGAAGTAGAATCCAAGGAGGGCACATGAGGAGCTGTCTAGAGTCAGAATAGTCAAACTAGTCTCGCTGGGTGTCCATCGGAGTGTTTCAGTCAGTTAACTTGTTAATTTGTCCTCAAATCAAGGAACAAATCCATAAATCAAGCAACTAACTAACTGTGTCATTGGTGGTAGGTGAGACAGGGCACAATTTGTCTCAAGAGATGAAAACAAGGTGCATCATGGACTAGGAAGGTTGGAACTGAACATAAATAAGCTCTCGGGGCTATCAAACTAGGGACTAGGTGTTGGGGGACACCATACTGATGACTGGGATGCATGCATGCATGCTTGCATTCAAACATAAAGATGATGGTTAGAATATCCTAACACCTTATTCTAAATTACACTTTTGTTTTGGTGCATCTACCTTTAAATAATATGTGACCTTCTGTGCATCAACCGCTATACTTCCTCTATGTTCTTCACACTTGTCTCAAAAATTACCTCCATCATTCTGTGCATATTCTGTTGTGTTGTATCTTTGTTCCTCAAGCTTATGTCACTAATAAACTAATTGATTTCATGCATCATGAGCTATGCTTCAAGTTTGTCTTCGCACACCTATCATAGAAACTACATCACTTCGTGCATCATTAGATGTGCATAAAGTTTTTCTTCGTGCATCTATGACAGATAACCTACATCACTTGGAATCTTTCTAAATCAAAGTCTTACCACATCTGCATATTCAATCTTACTTCCATTATCCAACTTGGAATCTTATTTATACTTTTCCTGCATGGATGGTATGTCCACAACTTGCTCGTAGCATCCTTTCTTCCTTGCTTCATGGTTTTGCTTACTTCAAGCTTCTACCACTTGTCATGTTCTACACCATTGATGTATCACACCTTGTGGAGGCTTGCGCATACTAGATCTTTCACACTTTTAAATTACTTCATTTGTGGTCTTGCACCCTTGAAGTATCATCACTTGTGGGTCTTGCGCACTTGACTTGTCTAACCATCACTTCCTTCTAGTACACTTGCATGCTTCAACAACTTGTATGTTTATTTCGATTGGTGAGTCTTGTGCACTTTGGGGAATTGATTACATGTTCAACCACTTCTTGCTTCTAAGCCTCTTGTGAACTCCCAAAACGTGTCCATCCATCTCTTTGGAATATACCTTTGAAGTAGGATGACTGGGTGGACTTGGTGCTTGCTTCTGTACCTTATGTGCTTCTTCAAGATGGATATACGTATGTAATCCTTATGTACTTCTTCAATATGGATATACTTCTTATACTTCTTCAAACTGAATATACTTCTTCAAACTAGAACAAGGATATTGATTCCTCTTTAACATTATTTGTCAACAATGACAACCAAGTTCAACATTGTTCACGCCAAAACTACTCAAAACTTTACCCATCCCAATAGATTTGTAAAAGATAATGGAATAAGAAAGGAGTCTAATTAAATATGGAATGGCATTAGTTATAGAACTATGAATTGTTATAATATCCAAGTAAAGATCATGTTGGGGCAAGAGTTAACCTAGAAAATAAATTATTAAAGGAATCTTGCAATGCTTGGAAATTAGGAATTTCCGAGTAAGGCTTCACTTGACAATTGCTCAAGAAAATGGGGCAGCAATGCAAAGCTTAAGATAATGAAAATGCAACTCATATTAAAGAAAAAATTGTTTCATATTAAAGTGGGACTTTATGAAAACTAAAGATAAAAAAATAAGCTACAAGATTTCATAGTGACTAAGAGTGGTGTGTGTGTGTGTGTGTGTGCCCACTGTAAGATACCCCTTTGCTGAAAAACATTTTATGTTGGAAACATTATCTTAACTTTTATTGTAAAGTTTTATCTTTGGACAAGTGTCCAAAGGATGACTGTAATTGCACAATATTATTATTTAAATAAATAAAATAGGAGACACTTACCCAAGGAGAATTGTTGAAAGAGTGTTTATTGACCCACTAGATGGAATGGAATTTGGGGTAGGAGGAAATGGACAAGTGGCAGCATCATGAGGCAAGTAACTAGCTATTGGTATGGGACAACTGCCTTGAATTGTGGTCATAGTGCCCTGAAAGATGGGACTAGAGCTTGAGGCTCATTTATTGAAAACTGACCACTAAAGACCTAGGCAATATTTATAAAGCCATCAAATTTGGACTGAGGTTCAACACTTTTCCTAACGAGGAAACTTACCTTGTGGTTATGTTGTATGCACACAAGAGATTCGATGAGGGGAAGTCTAGATTTGTTATCATGGTGTAAGTCTGCCTTATTACTGTTGAGTGAAGAGTTTTTACTGCTGAATGCAGAGCTTTTACTACTGAGTGCAGAGATTGAGGTTTTGGCAAGTCTCCATTGATTGTTGGTTATACAAGTTCAGTGCCTTGCTTCTACACAGATTCTTCTACCTAGTGGTTCAGTAAACAAGCTCGGGGGTCCAAAGGAGGCAAGTAGTTTGGCTGCTTCTTCTGGAGAAGGTTGGGAGGAACAGACCTCCTTGGGTGTTTTTCCACCCTATCTATAGTTACAGGTTCGACTTGATATTTCATCTCTAAGTAGTTTATTTACTCTTTGTAATTGTTGATTTAGTACTCTTTAGCTAACTAATGATAATATAGAAATATAAGTGTGATTTTCTGATCTGTGTAGGATTTTGTAGACTACTGGATATGGTTATGAATTGATAGAATAAATGCCCTCTCTGTATTTTTCCCCATATTGTTTTCTGTATCATACTCCAATACAGAGAAGGAAATTTAAATTAGATAAATGATATACATGGATTGAATAGACTAATGATGATTGAATAAACCATTGCATATGTATCTTCCTCGAAATTTCGCTTATCAGTTATATTTTGTAATTTAAATTATATATGTTGACTCAGAAAATATAAGAACATTTCATATTTCAGACATTATAATATTTTTTCTATATAGAAAGAGAATTAAACATTTCATCTCTGTACAAACCTAGGGTTTCTTTTTAGTTCAATTATTTCCTTACAGAAGACATATGCTATGCACTGTCTTATCATTACTTTTCAAAATAGTATAGTATTACAATTTCACTTTATTTCCTTCATCAACATTTATGAAATTTAACAGTTGTAAAATAAAATAACTTTAATTCAGACAATTGTCCTAAATAGTATATAATTTTAGAACAAACATTATATCAAACAAGCAAATCTTTAAAACAAAGTCCGAGTACAAAAAAACCCTCCCTTTTCTGTATGCAATATTTTGTTATGGGTTCAAAACCCTTTTCATAGCTAAGCACATGTTATTAACACTAATAGTCAAAAACCTAAACAACACTAGATAGAGTCTTAAACTATGGCATTGTTCCTTATTATCTTTTAATTCTTTTTAGAATGCAGATACATCCTAAACGTTGTTACCACATCACAGAAGAATTCATTGGACGAAAGGGATCGAACTTTTAAACTTTGAAACAACCATTCCTTGCAGGGCGAGCTAGCGTAATGACCCAACTTTAAACAAAATAAAGTTGGACATGTTTCAATAGAAAAATCAACTATCCATCGATATTATTCATCTTTACAAACAAACTAAGTTTACAGTTCGAAGAACCAAGCCATTCGGCTTTCAACACCTTAACCTAGGGCTCAAGGCCGTAAACATTTTCCTTACATTAAAAAAAGGTTTTTCTTTAGGGTTGAAATTCAAAACGAGGCACTTGGCTCTTGGCCATTGGCCATTGATAAATTACTCATACAGTATAAAATAAAACACATGAACCGAAAGGCCTTTCAATGTATCAAATAGTCGAGGAATGAGCACTTTCAACCGTTACCAAAACATGCCGAGAGGGTTTGTAACCAGGCTTAAGGCCTCTGTACAACAAATGGTAGCATTATGATTTACATATCAACTTCCTATAGCACAAATCTTTCCCTATCAAAACAACTTTCATTGTAGTGTCACGCTCACCCCTTTCTATAAGCAATTCTCATTTAAAAAAACAAACGACCGAATTGGCAAATCCACACAACAAAAGAAAAAAGAAAACACAGGTTCTTAAAATTTTAACATCATTTTATTATCCAAAAGCCGAGAGTTAAATCTTGTGTCCAACATGATAAAACACCATGGATACAAGCGTCGCACAATTATGGCCAACACATAGTAAACCAAGAACCAACTTTTCTCCTCACATGCCAAATGGCTACCAAACCCCACATCGACTTTAAAAACAACACCCAACCCACATGATGGAAGTCTCGTCCAAGCCAGACAAAGAACCAACAGTATCATCCACAGGAAACCTCCGAGGCTTACCAGATTCTGAGTATTTTTCCCATTTCTGCTACGAACGAAAAAAGCCAAAGACAAGGAGTTCCTGTCACAAAAAAAAATACAATATGGTTAAATCAACGAAGAAGATAAGATTTGAAAACTATTTTACACTCAACTGCAACTATATTGTAACCGAGTATACTTTGAGTTTCGAAGCCGTAACTTACCCTTCAAAAGAGGCGTTGAACCAGAATCAAAGCTCTCTCACAACCAACGAGAACCAAGGACAAAGTCATCATCAGCGAACAGCAATAGAGTGGCTCGGCTCTAAGGGCCACGATGGAGTTTCTGAAACAACAAGTTATGGGTTCAAATCTCGGAGAAGAGTCTCCATCCTGGCTAACCCTATTTTCTCGCAGGCCGGTCGGCCTCTCCAACACTCCGACCACTACAAAATGAATGCTAAAGAAACCACCTTGATGAGACATAGTGGGAGACTAGGGTTTAGTCCAAAACCTGAGAAGCACCACAAGATCAACGGTGGATACCTTGCCAATAATGCACATCATACTACAAACACCAACTGCATTTAAGACCTTTTAATTACCACTTGCACCACGGCATCCAGATCAACATATTGTACGTCAAACCTTGTGCAAACTTGATGACATGGGCTATATCCTTACCCAGCCTTCACGTGACATTATCCACGATAGCAGCCACCGATAATTCCAGCAAGGTAGTAGTTAGGAAAGTTAATGCTAAGGATTGGGCGTGAGTGCCTGCCAGGGTGTAAAAACATTATTACATTACCCTCATTGTAATTGGGCATGAAGTTTATGGTTGAACATATTATCACATATCATAATTTAAGCACATAGTTACCACCTTTTGTATTGTATCATTTAAGCATCGAATTATGTATAAAGTTCCACAAGGAGTAACGTTTCTTTTGGTCACATATTTTGTACCATTGTATATAGTATATGCATTATAGGAAATGCATATATTCTATGCATTCTAGGAAATGCATGGTATTTTACACATAAGTTTATATTTCACAATGCACACATTTAACCATTTATATATTTAAATGTGCATATTAAAAGAACGATAAAAATGAAATACATCACTATCTAATAGCATTAGAGGTTAGAATAGGATCTTTTTCCCATATCTCCTTGTTTAAATGTTGATATTAAGTTAAGGTAGGACAGTAACCTCCTAATATTAATTTTAACATTTCAATACTTTCAATATTATGTGAATACTCCAGTTTACAAATAGCATTTATCATGAATGAAGATCAAACTGAAAGATCTTACCCGGAAAATACTCCAAGGTTAACTCTAGACTAACTGAAGTGAATTAGGATATCTTCTTTCAAACTTTAAAAGCATTTTACTTTCACCTGCGATCTGTGAAAAAGAGGTACAATGCTTTAGCAAAATAACTAAGTAAGCCTCGGGGTTCCCATAGGGCCCCTTCATCATCAAAAGGAAGAACAAACATTTAGCATAGTTATATACAATAGAAAGTAATTATATAAATCATCGATATCAACTCATAAGTAAACTAGGTGGCACAACTGAGGTAAGAAAACATCCAATAGTATCATAATGTGGACGCAATTATATTCCTTACGCATCATAAAACAAAAATGCATACATGATTATAATAACATTTTAGTTCAATATGTCTTAAATTGAATAAACTAGCATTTTATATATTTCCGCATAGCTAGTATAGTAATAAATGTCACATAGAAAAAATTTTAAATCATGTGAATTTTCAGGATGTTACACCCATGCACGCTCACATGCATGGGTGCGCATTGAGGACATTGTGATGATTAAATGTGCTAAATGGTGATTATGTAACTATATATGGTGGAAACATGGTTGAAAATTTTTATGATACTATTTTATATGCAAATAATCCTTGAATATAAAGAATAAGGAAAATAAAATGTTGATTAAAAGTTGGTGAAAGGGATTTTATAATCCTTCATAAAACTCCATTTAGTCAAGGAACATCAGATAATATGATGGAAACCATGTCGGTATGGATTTATTTATGTCTATTGCATAAGTGATTGAAAAGAGATTGGGTAAGAATCCATTCATCCATATTACAATATCATAATTTCATATGTTTGTGTTGTTTGAATGGATCTATTAGAATTATGTGATACTCAGCATGGTATGGTATGGTATGGTATGGTGTGGTATGGTATGGTGTGGTAGTGATAGGAAGCCTTATACCTATATGGTTGTTTAAAATATAGAATAAATTCACATGAAATAAAATAGCATGTCATGTGTGTTGGTTATGAGTAAATAACCAAGTTATGACCTATGATCTTATTCTAGGAGTAAATTACATTTGGGATTGTCATGGATAAAGCCATAGTGTTGTTGGATATGGAAAGGCTATAGAACTACATAGGTGTCCAGTGTTATCCCTAGTTCTGTCGATGTCTCAAACTGTAACCATCTTATCAACACTAAGACACCATCAGAGAGGAAGGGTTTCGCTAAGGGACTGTTGAACAAATAAAGGAAATGACTTATAGTATGCCTAAGGGATTGCTTATCAAATAAAGGGTATATTTTTGGTGTTATATTGAGCTGAAAAAGAAGGTGTCTATATGGTCATGCAATTAAAGGGGAGGTGTTTGGATGATGTATCAAGGTGTTATATAGACCATCCAATCATCATTGGGGAATACACGACATGATAAGATGGTATAATTAAATCAAGGAAAGGGTGGATTGTGGAGAGTTTTGATAAACCAATGTAAGAAAAAACAATACCAAACATATTCTAACCCAAAAGAATTAGCAGTGGCTCTCACAAACATTATACAAAGATTTACCTTGGAAACCAAAAACTAGGAAAACCAACATTCTTTAGGGTTTATCTAATTTACATCTCATTGTATTATCTTTTTATGTTTACAATACAAAATTATATCATCGCAAACCCTAATCCTTTAACCCATATTATATTACAACCTCAATTCCTTATCCAAAATTAGTTTATAATGGCCACAAGACCATGGGATGAAAACAAATCAAAATGAACCAAAAATAAAGACCAAAAAATTATTATGTGGGTGGTAACAAGTGCCTCTTCCCCTCGTTGCGTTGCCTCATGCTCCATCATAATCCAACCCAGAAGGTCCTTAGTCACCCAGAACATTGATACATCCATATAATACAATGAAAGGCATGCACAGGTTGAACCGAGGTCACAAATCAACTCTTTCAGAGCCAAGAATTCTTCCATAGGCTTGTCCTCAGCCAAGTCATCCGACAACTCCCTCTCCACTTTCTCAATTTCATCCCAGATTGCTTGTGAGACTATTTCCTTGTACATCTAGTCAGTTTGGGAAGCATGGAGCTGCTCATGGTTGGAACTTTTCCCACCATCGCCACCCTTTGCCTTGACACTCTCTTTCATATTCGTCAAGACTCCTATGCCCAATATCGCATCAAGTTTCAAACCTACCACCTTTCTCATATAAATTCCCTCACAACACAACCACACCTCCCATTTCATCTTTTTATATCGAAATTAAGTCTAAATTACCTCAGAACCACAATATATGATAATGTCATTGTAGGATTCCCTCATCATATAATACTTGCTAGTACCCATGGACAAATCACTTCCAAGAATGATATCAACCCTCTCCATCCTAGCCCCTGTACAAAAAATATGATTCTCAATCCACCTTCAAATCCACAACACAAGGTAGTTATAATGACACATCTTAATCATGATAGCCCCTATAACAAGCACACGTCGTACTAACACCTCCATGTGCCAATTTCGTAGCATACCCTTAATTTCTGGAAACACCCGCATCTGGGGTAATTTAGAGATTAATTTTATAATAATCAAAAAAATTTAATTAAAATCTCAAATTAAATTTTAATGTCGTGTAAATAAGTTGTGTAAGAATTTCTTTTGTATTTTTTATCAACTAAGCAGAAATATTTAAAATCTCTTTTTTAATTAAAAACACTAATTATGCATTCAATACATTTTTAGATCTAAACATTTTGGATTTTAATAATCTTGTAGTTAAACCCAAAAAATTGAATTTTGAATTTTAATATAGGCTTGTTGTTAAACCCAAAAATGGTTTTAAGGATGACAAGTTATTTTTCTCCAAATATATCAAAATCTGAAAAATTTAAGGTATTTTAAAACATCATTAATAGAGTATAAATTTGTGGATTTGTCATGTTCAATTTCTTAAGATTTACTAAAAAAATCTAGAAAACGATCAATTGTCAAATTATTGGGTTACAGTATTTTTAAATGTTAGATTGATAAACTTGTAAAATAACTATTTTTAAATTTTTCATATGTTAAAACAAAAACAATAAAAAAATTCAAGAATTAAAAATAATGTTAAATTCACATTTTTTGTTTTTAATAAAAAATATCTCAAATTATTGGTTGTCATTTTCTTATAATGTTGTTTTATAATATTGTAAGATGACCACTGTAACACCCCATATTTTATGACATGCATTTATCAATTAAGACACACTATACTTTCTTATTATCTATTGAACTCAACTCGACTGGGTAAACTATATTACGACATGACGGACCTCATTATATAATGTTACCTTGTTTTATGATTTCACTATGATTATGATGTTACTATGTCATGCGGTTACGATGTCATGATTATCGTGTGATTTCTTTATCTTACGATTATAGTGTATGTTTATATGTCTTCATTAATAAGATGAGAAACATAGGAATCGGTATGTGGATACCATCTTCTTATATGAATTATTGAAGTATTATATGTCATATGCATCTATGATGAAATAAAAAGGTTACATGAAATAAAATGATTTTTATAACATGGATCAATTGGCGATCAATGGGAAATGCTTTCTATAAATTGTATTTTTGCGAAATACTAACCTACAGGACACGAGGGCTATGGGATAGCCAGTTACTTGATCTGATATATTGGAAAAAGAACATGTTCGTACAGTAAACCTTAGCAGCCAAGAATGATGATACGATAACACAAACTGATAATCCCGATAGCAGCAAAGTATGAGTTGATAAGGCCGTAGGCCCAGTATGTTGAGAGGGATGGATGTGTTTCCCACCCTATGTTCCTATGATACCCGAGGTCGTGGGAGGGCCGTGCTGAGACACGCTCTCCATGTAGTTGTGATGAGGATGGTCGGATGCCTGCTAGGGGAGGATAGGTCCGTTGTTCAGCCGACGCTATCACTCTCAAGTTCTATGTGGTCAGGTCGATGAGTCCGACATCCACTTTTGTACTAGTAGAGGAGGGATAGGGAGGATGTGGATGTAGGTTAGGATGGGAGGATATGATAGTACTGTTGAGGGTTGGGTATTCGTTGACCCGGAATTAGTGGTAGTAGGTAGATTTCCTTGTACCTGATTGATTGAACAAATGTAATCATAAAAATAATGAAATCGAATCTTAAAAGGTTAACTGATAAAATACCCAATGATGTTTTAGTAATATTATGATGAATGTATACTTGTTCAGTTTGCATAAAGTATTATTAGTATTAGTTAGCTGATATGCATAGGAAATATGACGTATGTTTACAGTACATGTCTGTCTTGTGCATGCGCTGGCCACGCATGCACATTATGCACATGCACAATAATATTGGTTTACAACATACTTATTAAGATTTAACCATGTTATAAGTTATCATAGATAAGTCAATTAAGTATTTAAGGGATGACTTAATTAGTAAAAGATTATCAAGTTCTAATGTGTAAAATAAGTTAATTCGTCCTTATATGTAAACATTGTAATGAACAAATAAAATAAATGTCATTAATTGCAAGTATCCTCAAGTGAATGTGTCTTCAACATGAAGTATAATAGTTAAACGTCAATACTAGAAGAGTGTTCTATATAATTGGCGATCATGATTAATTAAACCATTAATTATGTTTCATTATTTATACCCAGAAGTACTATGTTGACACTTATCAAGTAAACAAATAAATATTTCTAATTTCTATTCACAATTAATTTAATTTCTATTATGATTAATTATTATGTTATTATTGTTATTATTTAATTAATGATAATAATGATAATAATCTTTATATAAAGCATAGTGGAATGAATGATGTATTAAATAGATTATTCATTTAAATTAAGGGACCGAATCATTCCAAAATAAATTAAAAAGGATTTGTTTAAATAAACTATTGAATGATCCCACTGCTCGAGAGAAACTTGGGTGATTTAAAAATAATATGTAATCCACCTCTTTACCTTAAAAAGGGGATGCATTAATGATTTGTACTTCCAAAGACCACGACAACTAGGGCGGTGGAGTGATAAGGAAGTTTGACTTTATGATGGAGGAAAGGATTTCTATAAAGGGGAGTTTTGCAAAGTAATAGGGGGGTGGGTTTTGGAGGAGAGGAACACTTAGTATTTTGTGAAAAAGGAGGAATGCCGAGGAGGGGGTTAACTCGAAGCTTTGAGGAGGTGGGAAACTCAAAGAAAGTCTGAGGAGGGGGTTAACTCAGCGAATTATTACCATGGAGCTATGGAAAGAAACTAAGGATGGTTGCTCTCAGGATTATCAGTTTGTGGGCTCGGGGGCTTGGAAATCCTTGAATTTCCAAGGGCCAGCAAGATAATAGCTGGTCGGTAGGGTGGAAACATCGTTTTGGCTGACTAAGAGGTATATCATCACCTTCTGCAACCTACGGTCGACTAGCATCAGCATCAAGTAATTTCCTTGTTATTTATTTAATTTGATTATTATGCTGAGACTTACTCTGAAACCTGCAAATACTTTGTTATTTACTACTTATTTACCGTGAAACATATTCTTTGCTGAAAACAATTGTTGCAAGAAAGTATTGATATGATTAGTTTATTTTTAAATTCGCATGTATGAATTATAAGGGCAACACTATAAACTAAATCTCATTAATAGGATTAGAAAATTGGTTGAAAATTACTCCCATATACCTGAATAAGTTTAAAACATAGAAAAAATAACTCATAAATTCTACCCAATGCTCTGATGAAAAACCAGGGCACTACAACCACTTTTTAAATTTTTACAAGTTCCATGAAAAGTTCAAAAAATTCAAACTTGAAAAAATGTTGAATTTAGATCTTGGTACATAAAACTTATTGAGGATGGAGTCGACAACTTTCTAAGAACTAATAAAATAATATTGACATCAATCAAATCAACCATTCATTTTAACACTAATATAGGATTCACCATGTTAAAAAACAAAAATTCATATTTCTTAACCTTAATGATCAGCTGTAAAAGATAAAGTTTTTCCTTAATACATATAAAGCAAGGGGAAGTAGGAAGTGTAGGTGTTGAATAGGACATCATCAAATGATTCTATATGCAATATTTTATACATTTATGATTCTTCAAATATGTCAACAAATTACATATGAATTACATTAGTTTATGCTAAAGTATTTGGAGATGGAATTTAGGAAATAACCTCATTCGCAAAGGAAGTTAGGAAAAATAATTGTGTCTTCATTATAAAGTGCATATACCATATATCAATCTAAAAGTACATGCGCAACTATTTGTTCCGAATATTTCAGTGAGAATGATATTGTTGGTACCTTGCCAATCCCAATCCCCCCACAAAGAACAATCACACCATAAGAAATATTTGAACTCAAGTGGGAAAGATAACATACTTCTCGCAACCACTCAACCTAAACCCAGTTAGCTCACCACCATTATATATGTATTTTTTATTTATTGAAAAATTATTTTATCATCTATTTCATGTAGTTTAATTCACTTTGATCTAGAATTGGCCTCCACTAACACGGTATTTTGATTTTGTTGGAATATGTAATGATGACTTATGTGATATATTGGTAAAATATCATTTGAAGACATAAATAACACTAATATTATAAAATAGAGTTATGCCACATGAATCATTATAATTATATCCTTTGTAACCATTCTATATATAAAGAGGAGGAAATTCATTTAGCCCACATGTGTTATGGGATGTATTGTAATCCAAACCTATTAGTATATAAGAGAGGTGAAGGATACCCTTTTAGGTATGTGTTGATTGTAATTCATCACACATAACATATTGTGTATGTCATTTGTACACACATTGTACAATGGAGCTTGATGTGATGCATATGTGAGGATGGCATGTAATCTTTGAGATCTTTTTCATATTAATGGTAGAAGACAAGCTTCCCATGGACGTAGCCCAATTGGGTGAACCATGTATATCTGGTGTATTATTTTCCTTGTTCTCTTTATGTTTTTATTTATGTTGATATGTTATTGATTGCTAAGATAGGTAAGCTAGTTTAGCTGGATCTATAGTTTTGACATGGTATCAGAGCTGGTTACTATGATATAACACCTTCTATAGATTTCAATCAATAACTATTATCATCTGGCAATTTTTTATTTTTGTGGATTTGCTTTCTATCTTGTAGCCATTAGGATTCTCTTCAGATCTGCGCATGTTTCTGTAGTTTCTCACTTCTAACCCTAACCTTGTTGTGTAGATTTTTGCAGAAATTTTTCAAGGGTTTCATGATGCTTTTTCTGTAGATCTATATTTTTTTTGGCTTCTCCTCAAGGAAATCTATCTTCTGGTTTTCAGATCGACGGTTTTCATCCAAGTTTGGTGGAATTTGTGTAGGTTTTCGTCAGGGGCTTAATCAATACTATTTTCGGCCTAAAATTGGACATTCGCGACTTTTCTTCGCAGACAAGCACGAGTAACCGTGAATTTCCCTATTGAGAACCCGCGACTTCTAGTGTATAGAACCATGTGTTCTATGGAATACTCACGCCTTCTCTACTGAGGACTCACGTTTACTTCAGTATACTCGCTACCCTCCTGTGTAGAGACCTGCGAGTATTAGATACAACCATGACTTATCTGTGCATAACCCACAAGTACACACAAGTTTACTATGGCATACTATGAGTATTTTGATCCACAGTAAGATCTTGGGGCTATAGAGAACTTCACAAAATCGAAATATTTGCAATAACCAGTGAAAAAGCTTGAAAAGGAGACAAATTTACACACAATGTGAGCTGAAACTTGGCATTATCAGACTGTCTAACATATGAAAATGTTTAGAACAGGTTTATATTACATCATAGAGAAATTCGAGAGCCATAGAGAGACCAAAATGAGTGTACAATGCTAATAGGCCAAATTGGCCTCAATCCCCCCTAGGTGGGTCCAACTCAGTCCTAATCATCCCAAACAATCATGAATTTTGGTGTGGAGGTGGATGAAGCATGTTGGGTCATAAATGAGGCCTAGGCATGCGTGGGTGAGAAAATAGAGGTGTGTAGGAGGTCCAAGGAAGCAATAAATGCTTCAAATCTAGCCAAAAATGGGAAAAATCCACCCAAGCGCTCCAAGTCAATAGAGATTCCCCAATTAAAGGAAGGAGAGCGCTCCAGCATTTAATGAGGGTGCACTTGTGGACAAAATTGGAGTTTGGGTGAGTTGTTTTGCTTGGAAGTGGGTGTGAACACTCTCAAAAGTGGTTATTTGACCAATTAAAGTAACCAAGTCCAAACTATAGTGTAATAAAGCACAAATGGCAATAAAATTGACTAAGGTTATGAAATATGGTACTAAGTATGGATTACTGTTCTAACACCCCCCCTTAACTAGAACTTAGTACAACTCATGAATTTTAAGTGGGAGGCCTTGGCAACAAAGGCTCAAGTCACCTCATTACAAAACATAAATTTTATTTGTCCATGTAAATTGAGGACAAGAAGGAAAACCTCATGGGATAAAACCTTCCCTCTAAAATGGACATAGGGCTGAACCTGCAATAAAATTGCAATAATCACCATCCATCACTCACTCCAAGCAAATCTCTCAAGTGAGTGAAGGTCTTCTTAGTAAAACACTTGGTGAAAATATCAGCAGTTTGCTCGGTGGATGGGCAATACTGCAAGGAAATCACTTTATCATGCACCAAGCCCCGAATGTAGTGCATATGGATTTCAATGTGCTTTGTTCTCTGCCTCTGTACTGGATCAGTATATATATTGATGGCACTTTGATTGTCCACCCAAATGTTGGTTGGAGAATCAATAGCAACACTAAACTCCCGAAGAATACCTTGCAACCAAACACACTGTGTGGATGCATTCACTGCTGCCCTGTACTCGGCCTATGCTGATGAAAGTGAAATAGTGTGATGTTTCTTACTTGACCAACAAATGGGACCTTCAGTAAACATGAAAACAAAACCTGAAGTGGACTTTCTATCAATGGGATCTCTATCCCAATCGGAATCAAAAAATCCAGCTAGTTGTAGTGAAGAACTAGCTGCATAATGTACCCCAAAAATCTTTGTTCCTTGGACATACTGAAGGATCTTTTTGGATGCCTTCCAATTGAACTCATGTGGCTGCTGCATATACCTTGCTACAACACTTACAGCATAAGAAAAATCAGGTATTGTATGTGTAAAGTACATCAAACTACCAACTAGCTGCCTGTAGAGTGTGCAATCCACCAATGGAGAGTCATCAAATTCACCTTGTTTTGTGCCTAAAAGGAATGGGCACTTGGCTGCCTTACATTCAGCCATTTTAAACTTCAATAACAGGTCTAAAGCATACTTTGGTTGACTCAACATGATACCTCTTTCATATTTCTCAATTTCCAAACCCAAAAATTGCCTTAGCAATCCTAGGTCGCTCATGGCAAATTAACTGTGCAAAGATGCTTTGATTGAGCCAATTTTTTTGTTGCAACTCCCTATAATTAGAACATCATCAACATACAGTACAATGACCTACAAAATATCATCACATTGCTGCAAATATACATTTGGATTAGACTTGCATTGAATGAAACAAATTGAGAGCAAAAAGGAATCCATTTTAGCATACCAAGCCCTTGGGGCTTGCTTGAGTCCATAAAGTGATTTCTTCAACCTGCAAACAAGTGAGGGATCCTCTTGGAAACCTTCAGGTTGTTGCATATAGATCTCTTCCTGTAGCTCACCATGTAAGAATTCACTTGTAACATCCATATGGTGAACTTGCCAACCCTTACTAGCTACCATGGCTAGAGCTCTTCTAATTGAGTCCATCTTTGCAACCAGTGCAAAGGTCTCGGTATAATCCACACCATGGCTTTGTGATTAGCCCTTAGCCACTAACCTATCCTTATATTTCAGAGTAGAACCATCATCAACAACTTTGGTTTGAAAAATCCACTTACATTGCACAAGTTTTCTCTTGGGAGGAAGAGGCACCAAGTCCCATGTTTTGTTCTCTTTGAGAGAATGGAATTCTTCTTCCATTGCTGATATCCACCTTGGATCATGGTAAGCTTCTTGATATGATGTTGGATTAGATCCAATCATCATATAACAGTGACCAGCAAATGCACTTTCATTTGAAAAGGAAGCATTGATTGTTTGAGATCTAGTCTTCCTAGGCTCTTGGGGATTGCCTGCCAATTCACCTGCAACTTGTATGATTTTTTCAGCCCACTTGGGCCTTGATGGTGACTCATTTACAGCAATTTCATCTTCATCCATGTCATCTTCAGCAATATCAAAAAAATCAGAACTTGAATCATCACTTACTTCATTAAGGTGTGGAGGAGAAGAGCATTCCCCCGATGCAAGCTCAAAATTTGGAATTGGTTCTTCTTCAAATTGCATACTTCTCTCAATGAAAGTTTTGAGTGTGGATGTGTCAAAGAGATTGTAGCCCTTTGTGTCTTCACCATAACCAACCATGATACATTCTCTACTCTGTTGTTGCAAATCCTTCCTCTTTTCTGATAGAATTCGAGCCCATGTTCTAGACCCAAAAATCCTGAAATTTGAGACATTTGGTTTTTGGCCAAACCATGCCTCATAGGGTGTTTTACCTTTGACTGATTTGTGAAATGCCCTGTTCTAAATATGAGTAGCACAATTGATGGCTTCAGCCCATAGCTTAGGGCTTAAATCCCTAGCTTCAATCATGCATGTAGCCATCTCTTTGAGAGATCTATTTTTCCTCTCTGCCACACCTTTTTGCTGTGGTGTGTAGGGGATTGAATGTTGCATTTGGATGCCACATTCCTCACAAAAGTGATGAATGTTTTTGTTCACATACTCCTTTCCATTATCAGTCCTGAGGATTTTTATCTTATGACCACTATGATTCTCCACTAAGGCCTTCCAAATCTTCAATTGCTCAAACACTTCAGATTTCAATTTCAAGAAGTAAACCCAGCAGAATCGAGAGTAGTCATCTATGAATGTGAGTACATACCTTGATCCACCATAGGATGGAGTGGGTAGACGATCAATGAGGTCTGAATGTACCAATACTAGTGGTTGAATGGCTCTCCTTGCCATTCCCTTCTCATAGATGCGTTCTGGATGTTTCCTAATCACACAACCAATGCAAGCTCCATTTCAAGATTTGATTTCAAGAATCCCTTCCACCATCTCATCTTTGTGCAATGTTTGGAGATACTTGTAGTCCATGTGGCCAAATCTTTCATGCCATATCTTGGAGGTCTCATTGGCATGAGAGTGAAGTGCTTGGTCACTAGAACCAGGGAGGAAATTCAAGAACTTGTACATCCTCTCTTGGTGGTCTGCATACCCAACTGCCAAGACTTGGTTTGAAGAAATTTCTGAGATCTCTACCAAATCAGGAGTAAATGTTACTCTCTTGGCTTCTCCTGTATGGGTCATTTGATACACTAATAACAAATTTGCAGCCAACAAAGGTACATAGAGCACATCACCTAAATAACCATGCTCCAAATCGATCCTACCAATTCCTTTGGTCTGGATCTCAGAGTCATCTCCCATTTGAACTGTTGGGCCACTATTCGAATGCATAGAGGAGAAGAGCTCTTTAGATGAAACCATGTGCCTGGAATCCCCTGAATCAATGATGAAGGATGAGGAATTAGAAGTACCTGCTGCCAAAGCATGGCATTTCTCCTTGTTGTCATAATTTGAGGTGCCACCTTTCTTCTTTGCACCATCAGGGACAGGAATGTTGTTCTTCTCCAGTAGTTGCGCCATTGAGTCAATGGTTTTCTTCATGCATGAGCTCTCTGGATGCCATCCCTTGTGGAAATAGGTGCATTTGGTCTTCTCTTTTCCCTTCTTGTCCTTCTCCTTGGAAGGATTCGAACCCCCATCAGCAAATTTGGTTTTGTCAAACTTCCTCTTCTCTGGATGCTTCGAACTCTTTGCCTTTTGCTTTCCTTTGGAGGCATTCGAAACACCCATGGCCAAGGCTTGATCTTTCAATTTGATGGTTCCCATTTGAACTAGCTTGTCTTGCTCCTGAGTAAGACACTCCATGAAGGTTGCTAGTGATGGCATTTGCCAGTTTCAAAGGGTCATTTTGGCAGAACGGAATGTGCTTACAAACACTGAGAATTCTAGAACTAGCTTCGAAAGGATGGACAGTATCAATTGTTCTTCCTTCTTAACAGTTCCACATTATTACAGCTACAACACTAGTGACTTGAATTTAGTGAAGAACTCCTGGATGGTTTCAAAATGCGCTGGGCTCAAGCTAATGAACTCATTTTCAAGTTGATGGCCTCTCAATTCATTAGTTTTACCAAAGTGTGATTCGAGCTTCACCCACACTTCATTTGGGGTTGTCAAACTGTCTGTATGAAATAAGAGTTCCCGCGAAATTCTCAGCCATAGCAATCCATATGCTTCATCAAGTCGATTGTAGTACTTGGCTTTCTCCACAACAGAGTTTGGCTCCACTTTTGTGCCCATGGTTACTCTGTAGAGACCCTTAGATCTTAGTTTGATGACCATTTCAGCCTTCCAATTGAAGAAATTGAAGGGAGTGAGCAACATTTGGTTAGCTTCCCTTCTGCTTGCGTTGATGGCGAGAAAACTGCTAAACAACCTGCAAAAAACACTCAATTTTTATCTGAAAATTCTCTCAAGAATGCATCTCAATGCTCAATATTGATCTGCAACTCACTAACTCCACAAGGCTGTCATACCATGTGAGTATTTTGATCCACAGTAAGATCTTGGAGCTATAGAGAACCTCATGTTGGCACCCCAACAACTCCCCTTGATTTTGCAAATAAAGTGGCCCCCCATTAGAATTTTGTAGATACTTAGTTTTTGATTTGATTTGTCTTGCTTGAGTTGATAGGTGATTTCATGGCTTTCTTCAGATAAAGATTTGGTGGTTCGATTTATGCCTGTCATTTGGCTCACTTAGATTTCTAGTGATTCAACAACACTTGGATACCCTTGGTAAATCTTATCTGAGTTGATTATATACTTTGGTTTGATTTGGTTGGATGGACATATTGTTTTGGCATCTTTGTCAAGTTGCAGTCTTTTGGTGCATTTCTAAATTAAATAAGCATCTCAACGAAATGAATTAATGTGAATAAATGTTGATTTCTATAAATTCTATTAAAATATCGAGAGAATGCATTGTCTAAAAGTATAACCATGCCTTCAATTTTGATTTTGAGCAATCTACCATCTTTCTTGTTTTTCCCTTCCTCAACAAAATAAATTAATGAAAATTTTTCATTATTATATTCTTTTACACCTTAAACAAATTCTAACAAAAGAACTTTAAAAAGAAAAATATATTCTCATAAAATCTAATTAACATTTTTCTTTTTATGGGTTCTTTTATTTCTATTATAACATTTCACTATGCATAAAGGTGTATTATCAAAATTTAGTCAAAAGGGAAACGACATTAAAGGAAACCACTTTATCATTATGCATAAAAATTGATGCATGAGTTTTGTCATGTTTCATTTAAAAGGGATGAGAGGTTGGGAATTTAATATATGGCAAAATTATAAAATGACTTTTATAAATCATGGTTAATATGAAGATCAACGAAACTTCCCTTTCACATAAACACTAATTGATTGCCATCTTTCTTGGATTGACTTGTTCCTTTATCATGAGTCCACGTGTATAATTTGAAGACTTGTTTAATTGATATGGAGCAATCTCATCGTTATTTTTAGGATATGTTTTATAAATATGCTTATGGTTTTATGCTCCTATCGCAGGAAAAATACGATGAACGATAATGATTGGAGAGTGACCCAGTTGTTGATTGTGAAAAAGTTGAACATTGTAAAATTTAAGGAATCCGAGGAAGATCGTTGAGTTACTGATTACCAATTTCATAAATGCTACCAGTCCACCGTGTAAATAGATCACTTCTCTAATCCGCAAGGAAAGAAGCCGTGGATGCCAAGGTTTTACAGAGATAAGGATGGCAGCCATATTACAAGGAGCTCAACGCCAGGTTGCAGATATTGTTGAAGTTGTTTCATCATGCCAATAAAGGACGTCATCAATTTCACAAGATTTCTGCCATTATGATCGCAGGCCATTCATGTCATTTAAGATTGTGTTACTAAATTGTCTTGAACCCGAAGAACACTGGATTTGTTTGCCAGCAAACAAGAAGTTACACTTGAACGCAGAAAGGAAATTTCAGCTATATACAGTCAAGCAGGTGTACCTAACTGGCTGTTAATTACCTCACGATTCACAGCGAAAATCTTGGGAAAGATTGGTTAACATTGCAATGAAGTATTAATTCTTTATCACAGATCAGGCGTTAGTTGTTGAAAAATGCCGTGAGAAGAATTCATTACCTAAAATGCAGAGATCCTCGCCTAATTCACCGATATGAACTATCACGATCATTATTACCAACGAACAAATCTTAATTTTTTTTTCACGTTTCTCAACGAAATTTCAACCACCGAAAGTAATTATACAGGTTTAAATTGTACAGGTTCACATGAGACGACATTGTTGGTTAAAATCATTTACGAGTGTATCGATGGATTCTGATACTTTTTGCTCTTTGATCGTCGCCACCGGTTTACTTATTCAAAGTGAATGTTCAATAAATCTAGAAAACATATGGTGAATAGATGCGTTCATCCGGATTTTTATTTGATATATTTATTGATGAGCTAAAAGTCAGATCGAGGATGGTTGAATTCATTTACCAGCTTTGCGTTCATTACGAACAATATCATATTTAGAGTATGAAGGAAATGACAGGGATGATTCTTTTTCTCTAATATTATTTCATGATTCATAAAATTCTTCCTTTACTTATCTGTGGTAAATTCCTCACTTTATTTCTCCATCATGGTTAATCGAGGTTTCTTTTGTACAGAGAAAATTCAAAGAAGATACCACAGTAAATATTATGAGACACGATATGGAGGATGATGAATATTTCATGCAGGAAATATCGCAGGAGATGGAACCAAAATCAAGGGACGTGTGCACCAGCTTGTCAAGGGAAGTCCTTAATATTTTTCTATCATTTTATTTCCCTTAATTTTCATTCTGCATATTTAACGTAAGAAAGAATTTAATTAAATCTCTTCTTATTTCTCACTTGCAGCAATCACCTTTGGATCATTGAGGTAAAAGTGAAGGAGCGAGGGTAGAGTGTAAGCGGAGAACTCGACGATCCAGTTCACTGGAGGTTACCTACAGCTGGAAGGAAGAAATTTAGTTCACCAAATTAATAAGCAAAAATAGATGGGATCTATCTCCCAAACAGAGGAAGTTGTTACACCAGGCTGCAAACCTATCGATTGTGCGGTTAATACACAGCAAGAAGGAGTTGGTTCTAAACACCTATAAAAGAATGAAGAAGCCGACTGCCAGAAAAGGGGTAGGAACGTTTCAAAAAACTGGACGAACTTATTTTTTTTCATTTTTCTGTATGTTTCTCTGGTAGAGGGGGGGAAGCTCTGTAAAGAAGGATGGGAATTGTTTCCTAGAGGCTTTACTATTTTCTCCTTGCATTCAATTTCTAAGACATTTGAGAGAGACACATAATACAGTATCATACATCTTTATGTTGATTTTGATGTTCTTCGAACTTCTTCTGAGAATTGTTGAATATTGCAGAATACTAAAGACCCTAGCTAAGCCTTTAGAACATCTATGTTGTGTTGCTGATCACTCTCTTTTGTTATCTTTACTTTCATATATATATATCTTGTTATTATATGTGAAATACCTTTGATGAATTTCGAATGGTTATGCTTATCTGAAATATAAATGGTTTATTTTCATATTGAGATTAACGAACTGTTTCATGATTTCAATTGTTCATAAATCAATTTTGTTAATTTACTAACTTGCAGGTTGACTTTGTTTCATTTACAAGTTAGTACATGATTATATATTTATATGTTTCAGAATAGTGTATCTAGTTAATCTTATTGATATTGGGTTTGAAGTTCTATTACAATTACTTTACAACATGTTATCTTATCGTGAGATAATTGAGATTTACCTCTGCAATTGGGGACTTTTCTACCAATCAAAAAGTGTTAATCATTTTCATGTTTTAAACCTTATGTCAATTCAATAATCCATGCTCTTTGCGGAGATAGGTAGCAAGCATTTAGGTTATCTATTAACATAATTAGGATCTGCTAATTTTCTGCATTTAGTATAAAGTAGGTTTCTTAGGATTAGTTAGTCATTATGTTAAATTTCTTTGATTTGTGAGCAGATTGATCCAAACAAAGCATATCATAAAGGAAGCAGGGCCTTGATCCTGTGAAGGACAATTACTTTAAAGACATACAAGATTGCATTAAGTCAAGTGTGTGGGTTGTCTTTCCATAAGTTGTCCTAGGACAGTTTTCTCGGCCAACACCTCACAAAATCGAAATATTTGCATTTAACCAGTGAAAAAGCTTGAAAATGAGACAAATTTACACACAATGTGAACTGAAACATGGCATTATCAGACTGTCTAACATATGAAAATGTTTAGAACAGGTTTATATTACATCATAGAGAAATTCAAGAGCCATAGAGAGCCCAAAATGAGAGTACAATGCTAATTGGCCAAATTGGCCTCAATCCCCCCTAGGTGGGTCCAACTCAGTCCTAATCATCCCAAACAGTCACGAATTTTGGTGTGGAGGTGGCTGAAGCATGCTAGGTCATAAATGGGGCCTAAGCATGCGTGGGTGAGCAAATAGAGGTGTGTGGGAGGTCCAAGGAAGCAATAAATGCTCCAAATCTAGCAAAAAATGGGAAAAATCCACCCAAGCGCTCCAAGTCAACAGAGATTCCCCAATTCAAGGAAGGAGAGTGCTCCATCATTTAATGAGGCCGCACTTGTGGACAAAACTGGAGTTTGGGTGAGCTGGTTTGCTTGGAAGTGGGTGTGAAAACTCTCAAAAGTGGTTATTTGACCAATTAAAGTAACCAAGTCCAAACTATAGTGTTTTTTTTTTTCCCTCGGAAAAAATCGTAATTTTATTTCAAATAGATGAACAAAATTACATTCTGCACATGTAGTAGAATCACTGAGATCCCTACATTGTCACATATTTACTGTCCCATATTAACATCATATCTAATGTCCCATACATACAACAAAAACTCCATACAACCCGCATATATCCTATTACATAATAGCTGTAACAGTAATGGAAGAACGTAACCATCATAGTTCAAAGTTCAACAAATGCTAAGCTGTTGCTCAATGCTGTGCCTCATTATCATCGTAAAAAGGTCTGTGATAATAGCTGAAAGTGCCCCCCGGTGAATGAATAGTAATCCTCCATGTTCCAAGTGCTAATTCCTGCTGCGTAGCCTCCTTGGAGAGCTGATCGGCCAACCCATTCCTCTCCCTGTAAACATGTGTAAATGTAATGTGGTTAAAGGACAGTTTTAACCGGATCACCTCCTCCAGGATTGGTAATAGTACCATCACATGACAATGTGTGATCTCCTTTGCCCAGTTGATAACTAACAAGGAGTCGCCAAAAATCTGTAGAGATAGACATCCTTGTTCAAGTGCAAATAACATCAGCAGTTTAAGAGACACCAAACTATAGTGTTATAAAGCACACATGGCAATAAAATTGACTAAGGTTATGAGCTATGGTACTAATTATGGATTAATGTTCTAACACAGACCCATGAGTGACTTTATTCGGCACCTTTTCTAAGGGATGTAGGTAAAGTTTCTATTTTTTTACTATGTTTTTTTATACCTTGGAAAAGTTTCATCTCTTATCTTGAAATTATTGTCATAAGCTTCTTGATCTCTTTGCATTGGATTTTTTTGTTATGATTCATCATATTTACAGAGGTTGTCTTTTTCTTATGTCTCTAACCTTCTTTGTGTGGAAGATGTTTTGACATTTTCAGGGGCATGGATCTCTAGTATGGTAATGGTGACATCAATAAATGAACCTATGCTTAGGATTTAGTTATTTCATGACTATATTTTCATATCTATAAGTGATATTCTAAGATGGTCTCACTCTTCTAATCATGATAATGAATCTTCTATATGTGTTATCTTTATGATCATTATATGCTCTTGCTAATTAATTTCATAAGTAAAGTCAATTTTTTTGAATCTATGTGATATCATATTTTTTGGCTTGTCATAAGTTCTTTAATTGGGATATAGTTTATTTTTCATGTATTGCAGAGATTGTATCTAGTTCCTATTTTGTTTGTCTCTAACATTCCTATATGGAGGCATTGACATTTCCAAGGCATTTCATCTCCTACATATTTACATAGTGTTAACAAGAAATGAACCGATGATTAAGACCATCAGTGACTTGTCATTTCATAATTTTTTATAAGTGATATCATGAGTTGATCATAAGTTGCTATATGTTGATCATATTAAACATTTTGATTTATTTTCATATATATAATGTCATGTTTATTTCGATCATCTTTTACTCAATATTTATATGGCTTTGAGCAATCTTATAATCTTGAAATATTTGTCATGAGCACCTTGTTCTTGTTGCAATGGGATTTCTATTCTTATGATTGCAGAGGTTATCTTGTTCCTACTTGTCTCTAACATTCCTATATGGAAGCATTGACATGTGTTTCTTGTATCTAATGTTCATATAGGGAAGCATTGACATTTTCAGGGCATTCATCTCTTTCATATTAACATAATGCTAATAAGAATTGCACCTATGCTTAAAATTAGTTGCTTGATGACTAAATTTTTTCATATATTTAAGTGAAATCTTGGCTCATTATTCTATCTTGGTATCTATTATGCTCACTAATGTTTATGCTCCTCTATATTTTATATCAAGTCATATCCTTTTCGATAATATTTTGCTCAAATTTATATGGTCTTGCATAGAAGCGACATCATTTATTTATATATTCTTGAGAAATGTCATTTTATCATATCTTATGTATTTTGTGTTTATCATGTTTTTTATATGCTTTATTCTTGGAAGTTCCTTTGTGCAAATTTGTTATCCATGTCGTGGGATAGCTTGCTTCTGTTATTCCTTCCTTGTTTAATCATATGATAGTTGTGGATCTCTGTTTTTTCAGCATTGTTCCTCTTAAGAAGGAATGTAATGTTGAATTGTATCATGTTCTATCATATTTCAGTAAATGGTTGTATGATGGACAACCATCTTCTACTATTAAAGTCATGATGTTCATCTGTATGATATCATTTTCGATGTATAGACCGTTGGGGTCCTGTTTCTTTGATTTTTGAGGTCTTCTACAAATATTTATATTGCACCTTAATTGGAAGAATGTATGATATCCACATAAGTATTGGCCATCTGGGTATTTTGTACATTGTTGTGGTGTTCTTAGCCACATGTTTTGTTGTATCAGCCGTCAGAAGGTATCTGTATACTAGTGTGGATTTTATATCATAGTTCTTCAGCTATCAGTTATGGTTGTGATGATTCTTCTGGTGATCTAGGCATCTTGGGGATCTAGTAGCCATGACATCTTCTCTTTAGATCTGGGCACCTTGCTATTGTATTGCGGAACATGTTCTCAGCATTTTACTGTTGGATCTAGTAGCCATAGAGGATTCTCTTTAGATCTGGGAATCTTGTTGTCGGTGTTTCATGATACAACTTTGTTCGTGTGCAATTTCATGATTCAGTGAGAAGCGGCTGTTCTTCATCAAATCCAAGAGGCGAAGTGTTTTTTATTCGCATCTTATGGAGCATTCTAGCAGTTTTCATCAAGGGGGATGTTGGTTTGTTTCCACCTTCCTTCCATTTGTATTATTTCTCCTAGTCATCATTAAGGGGGAGTTTTAGAATATGTAATGACGATTTATGTGATATATTGGTAAAATATCATTTAAAGGTATAAATAACTCTAATATTATAAAATAGAGTTATCTCACCGGCATCATTGTAATTATATCCTTTGTAACCATTCTCTATATAAAGATGAGGTAATTCATTTATCCCACATGTTTTATGGGATGTATTGTAATCCAAACCTCTTAGTATATAAGAGAGGTGAAGGAGACCCTTTTAGGTATGTGTTGATTGTAATTCATCACACATCACATGTTGTGTATGTCATTTGTACACACATTGTATGATGGAGCTTGATGTGATGCATATGTGAGGATGCCATGTAATCTTTGAGATCTTTCTCATATTAATGGTAGAATACAACCTTCCCGTGGATGTATCCCAATTGGATGAACCACGTATATCTGGTGTATTATTTTCCTTGTTCTCTTTATGTTCTTATTTATGTTGATAAGTTATTGATTTCTAAGATAGGTAAGCTAGTTTAGCTAGATCTATAGTTCTCGCGGATTTTTTATTGGAAAATTTATATTCTATGTGTTATTATTATTATTATTATTATTTAAGATGCTCATCACATCACTAAAGTTTGTTTTTAGTTGTTATACTTTGACAAAAAGGAATGGTTCTCCATATAAATATTTATATTATAATTACAAACATAATATATATTTATATAATTACACATAGAAATATAGCATTTGAATCTAGATGGGGTTCCCATCCTTGGGGATGTTTGCTATAAATTCACATTAAAATAATAGTTAGGGAAAGTTTAAGAGATTGTCCTCAACCCAAATATTTCTCACATTTATTGAGAATAAATAATCAATTTGTAAATTTTAAAAAAATTTATTAATAATAAATGGATATGGATATGTACCAAACCAAAAGTTGTGTTTTCAAATCAAGGTATCATTTAAAAGTTGAAAACACAAGTTGAATATTAAACATGATTTGAAAAGTATTTAAATTCTCATGCTTTCCCTTTTCACAATCTAGACATTATTTCCTCTAATATGTTCATGGAAACCTTATTATTTCCTTTAAAAGGTACTCTTATGCTTCAAATACCTTACTAATGCAAATTATAAGTGTCTAGCTAAGTATAATATATGCATGAAATCCACCTTGTTATTCAAATGGGAGTAATTGAAATTACAACAAACAATAAATACGATCAACATCAATGATAATTTGCAATCTAATTAATTGATTTTTATCCACTTAGAATGATAATAAAATAAATTAAATGATAAAAACCATAGTAGAATTAATTAAATGGAAAGAAACAAAGATCATCTCTAACTATGGACAACTGCATATAATCATTGCATACAGTCACAAATATCTTGATAAGCAAACACATTTTGCATTATATTGACTGTTACCAACTTAAATTTTTAACAAATTCATGGGTAATCAACTTTTCATTTCCACCGTCATAGTGATACAAATTAATAATATATTTAAAAAATTAAATATAACATTAATAAAATGATATATCAAAACTATAAAACATGAAATAAAACATGTACATATCACTCTGCATTGCCATCACCCTCATTATCTTCCTTGCTTGGCATGATAGAATTGTTTTTCTGGAAAATATGTTTAGATATAGGTTTGTGTCTTAATACAAACCATCAATCCCTATCCAACACATCCAAGTAAAAAAAATGCTTGATTGCAGTGTTTTGGGAAAACATAAGGTTCCTTAGTTTCATTCCATATCCTTCTAGAGTTCATACATATCATCCCACTGTCATGATCTTCCTTTAAATTATTCATGTCGAATGTGTCCCACCACTTGAACCTAAAAATAACACATTGTAAAGATGAGAAGTCAACATGAATGAACTCTTGTATATTTCTAACATAACCCAACTTCCCACCTTTTAGGTTTTGATCGTGGTGGCTAAAACGACTAGATTGGTAGAACTCAAATTCCATTCCACATTATTGTGTAATTTTTTCATCATCGACATCCTTGGTGTGAAAAAATGATACCGATATTCCCACATAAATGGGAACAAAGGCACCTGTAAAAAAGGTGAACAAATGTTTAATAACTCAACAACTAATATATAAAATTGGATGATATAACTCAAAGGTGCATTATAAATTTAGAAATGTATAATTTAGAAAGATATTATTACTAATTTGTTGCACCCGATCCCTATGTTTAACGCATCCTCCTGATCGTGCAGGTAATGACTATATGCACCATACTTTCTCTGACTTGGTCAACAACTCAACTATTGGGACAAATCATTGGCATATCTTCTTTTAAATGATCTATATAAGGCATTCTTCTACCATTCAACCATCCAAATGATTTCCTATCAATGTCCCATTTCCATCATCTTCTCTTCATATAATGCAACCCACTGTGGTGTTGCCTCCGCATTGTAAAGAATAAATTTATTGATGGCATCGATTTTTGAATTTGTTGTTGTATTCATGAAATCAAATCAACATATAGTACATATGATATCAAATATAGATTATGAAGTTAATTGTGAATATAAGTCACAAAAGATAACTAACTTACTCTTTATCATGCACCTTTTTCCATTCGTTTGAAGTAGCTCCCCATTCCTTTTTTCCTCATCATGTTCATCAACCCAAGTCACTGTTTCGGGTGTGTGGTCGATTTGCTTGATGTACTCACTAGCATAATAGGATGAATCATATACTATGTAGCCCTCTTCCATAGACCCCTTGGGTTTTCCCTTTGTCGAACAAATCCCTTTGATTTTTTCATGTACCTCTCTACTAAGAACATCCAACAACATGAGACCACCCTAACTAATTCAACCTCATCGACTAGGTGAATTACAAGATAAACCTACAATTCCATTAAACTCATCAGTAGTTCCTTCTCAAACATACAAACAATCTTAGCTATCTCTTGACACCACCTTGGAATGCTAACAATGTAAATATCATTTGATGTGATCCATCATACAAATGCAAATAGTTTAGATATGGCACACCGTAGGTCATTAGGAAAGTCATGGTTCACAAACCCATGCACGAATAACGGATAATGAAACTAGAAAGTGAACAAAAAAAAATTAATTGCATTTTAACTTGTGTGGTAAAATATATAAATAAAAAATAAAAACATTTTTTGACATTATACGTACCCTTAAAAGGTTGATATGGCCATGTGATTTCAAACCCGAAAATGGTTCATCTACAGTGAAGCAGTGTAGTATAATAGACCCATATAAAGAAGGCACCTTCACACCCAATATAACTTCCTTTGCCAAAGAAATATCATCTTTCTTCAAAACCCATGGGACATCACCTTCTTTAAAAGACAAAGGGGGGGGGAGCCTCTCCTTTCTTTTCTTTTCTTGGCCAATGATTCTTTTTAGTATTTGAAGAAATAAGATCTATCTTAACAGCTAATGTGTCACTTTTTTCGATGATATGTGCCACCACAAAGAAGATGAAACATTTTTAAATATATGCATGGGATCTAGTAAGTGGAAAATATTAAGATGCTACCAATATGGGATATCATAAAATACCAATTTCCTTTTCATCCCGATGGGAATTTTCTCAACATAAATGTCAAATAATTTAGGATTACAGAACGTAGGTTCCCCATTTGATTCAAACATCTTTGTAATTTCTTTCTCCTTATCTCTATCATATTCCCTAATCTAGTAATTTAGTGTAATTATTTCAAGCCTTTGGGTTCTCTCTTGTTTACGATTGAAAGTAGATGTTGCTCTTCTATAACAGTGGTTTTCTAGGAGGAATAACCTTTAGCAGTCATACAATGCTTTTCATAGGTCATTGGACCACCTAGCCTTCATAGAAGGTCCACAACATTTACATCCATGATAACTTTTTGTTAGAAAACCTACGATGTTATGGTATACATAGCACGTTAGTGTTGAAGATCAAGACAATAAAACTGAATTAAATATGCCAAGAGATGTTACTTTGAATATAAACAAATCAAACAACATATTTATGAGAGAAAACTCCTAACCCCAGATAATCATGTGTGGTGTACAAACTTATTCCATACAAGATAAAACTCCTCTCTATTGGGAAGGGTATGGACACATCATATACATGTATCCATTCGCATAATTCCTTCAATTCATCGATCAATGGTTGTAGTTAAACATCCATATTCTTCACTTGTCTTCTACCAAGGACTACAAGAGCCAACATAAGATGTTCATTCTTCAGCGACAGCCATGGGGGGTATTTTTATTGATCACTACTATAGGTTAAACAAAATAGCTAGTGTTTGAGAGAGAAAATGGGTTGACGCCATCCATGGATATGCTCAATCAAAGGCTATGTACCTCATCCTTGAATTTATCTTTCCATATATCATTTGTATAATTCATGGCTATTGAATCCATTTGGATTCTCATAACTCCTTCCTCACTTCAGTGTGAGGCATGCCATCCTTGTAGCATAGATAATTCTTTGCAATGAAAGAGCCTTTGAATCCTTGGGATTATAGGAATGTGACTCAATATATTATGAGGAGGACCATTTATATTCACCTCTATATAGAATACAATCATTGGGACTTGCATGATATCATATGTACTCAACATCCAACATTTTCAACATTTTCTTTGCCTCTTCACAACTGTCGAAAAAGATATATTTATCACTCAGAAGTACCTTATCTTTGAATAACCTGCAATTAGTGGGAAATATAAATGTACAATGTCATTTAGTCTTCATAAAAATGACAATTTTCAATGTTGATTGTGTGACAAGATTCCTGAAAATATAAGGTAGTTGATGGTCAATTACCTCAAAAGTGCTAAGAAACATGCATCTGACATGCCATACATTGTTTTCAAGTTGTATAGTAACATTGTTGTCCCCAAACGTGTCTAATTTGACTAGCTAGCTCCAAATAGAGGGGTTGTGGAAGCCAATTTAAGGCTTTCAAAGAAGGTATCAATGATATAAGTGTCGTCCTCTAACTCATTGTCTTGTAATGTGTGTAACAAAATTGCATATTTGGCACCCATATGTCATAATAAATCATTTGTACCAACCTCTATTTCATTTCCTCCATTTCCAACATATGAAGAACTACTATTACTATAGGAATTCCTAATTGGTGAGTCTGGACATAGTGGGAATTAAATAGGTGGTTGATTCATCCATGCTTGGTATGCTCCCTTTCTGAGTTGTGCTCTTTTTGCAGCCTTCTCTCGATTTGATATTGTCGTGGGGTGAAATAGAATATGGTAGACAATTCACTCATCATCAAAATCATGAATTCAAAAATATTGAACATTATATCAATGATATTAGTAAGCACAATGCAATTGGTTTGTTCCAACATTATACCAAACAATTATTGTAGAACCATGAGAATTTATTCCAATAGTAAATGTTCAACCACAAACAATTTATGAACAAAAGTTCAAATTGATAAATCCATTAACATCAATCCCATTGAAAATTAAAATATACAATTAATCAATGTTTTTTGTCTTATGCCCCAATGGGACGTCTAAATCTAGTCCCAATGCAAGGCATCTTTGACAAGCGATTGGTGGTCTATGAAATTTATAGTTTATTAGAAACTCATCACTGAGAGACAAATTGTGTATTGCATGCAAAATAAAAAAATATAGGCAATTTCCTTTTCATAAATAACTCCTGGTCATTGAAGTGTTCCTCAAATGAACAATTTGGAGAAGATAAAGAGCACCTAGAACTATTTATGAACTTTGCAATGCTCCCATGAGTGTTTGGATTACCATCAATATATAACAGGTTCTTCCTAGTGAATTTTCCATAAACATAACCATTCGTGCACATGCTATACATATAAATGTTATGTTTGTATTTAACAATATTCAAGTAATCTGACCGACAATAGATAGTATTGCAAAATGGCAGAAATGGTACTAACTATTTGGGAGGAACAAGTAAATGTGAAAGGATAAACAACCCAAGATTTGGAGCATCTATATTAGACTTGGAAATCATAAAAATATTACCACAAAAGGAGAATTCAATTCCAACATCAAGCATACGTAAAAAATATGTCCAAGTGCCATATAAAGTGCGGTTGTAACAAATTTGATATCTACTTTGCAAATTCATAGGAAGAGAGAAGTCATCGCTACCCTCCAACAATTGGACTGACCTTGTTGTGTACTTGGACATTTTTTCTCTCAAATCATGTGACTTTTTGGATGTCCTAGTAGAGACGTTTTGAGTGGCATTGATATCATACTTTGGATCACTGGAACTTTCAGTTGACTGAATAGAATAAAAGGGGTTAGTCAATTAAGGATGAAACATACTTGTTTTGGCTTCCAACGTTTCCAAAAATGAGCATAGGGAAGTGTTCCTACATGTATTTTCTATATCACCTATTGGATTTTTTACTACAATAGGAGGTATTAGACCATCAACATTGGGTATTTGATCATTAGTATAATGGGTGAGTGTGACACGCTGATGGTTATCCTTCAATCCTTGACATTTTGAACAACCACATACTACTAGGGTGTCATAAAAGAGATCCATCTCACAACAAATTACCAACGATGACCCAAGATTGTGGCTAGAAGATGGCATGTTACAATTGGTAGAGTAAAGCAACTTCCCATTTTCATCTACCAACTACTTGTTGTATCTTGCTCCTAATAACAACTAGTGGAATATCTTGTGCATCTAAACTCAATCCTAAATCAGGATACTACAAAATAGGATACATTGTTATTCATATTCAGATGGATAAGTAAAATAAATTCAATTAGATAATCAAAATTTAAATAGAATATGAACTTACTAGAGATGGAAAGGTATATCGTGTTGAACTTTGAACAATATGCAATTAGTTGGAATTTGAAGAATTGGTCATTCGATATTATAACCTTTTATCCTTGCATTTTAGTTAAATAAGTAATCAATACATGTCTATAGTCCGAAAAATAAATTTTGAGAACCATATTAGAATCTTACTTCCAATATAGTTTTGAAACCATTTTGTAAGAATAAGGTGAGTTTAAGCAACATATGTGTACTATGAAATACTGTAATTGTTGTGGTTGAATCATAAAAGAACATTTGAGATGAATATATCAATATACATCAAAACAAAAATTCATATGCCTTTTTAATTTATCTAGTGCTCCCTAATAATATAACTGCACTGGTGCGTTCTAACTACCAAAATGCACTGGTGCTGCAGACCCATGTATACATTATTTGAGAAGATCCACTAAATTATCCAGAAATGAAATTATCCACTATATTTAATAGAAGATATTTATCGATGCATTTTTCAATATTGTTGAGGGTGGTGTGCTTTGTATACCAAGGTGCACCAGTGCATCCATATTCTTAATATGCACCACATCATGATATATATTTTTAAAATTTTCTGTTGTATGCCACCATGGTGCATCAAGAAAATAGAAGTGCATCGGTGCATGCATATATTTGTGGCACATCGATATGGTGGGAAAATTTTAAAAAATATAGATATTGTGTGTTTCATGCTAGGACACACCGGTGCACTAGTGTAACATGCACACTAAAATCCCAAGAATCAAAAATAAAAAATCAAATGAATTGTGTTTTCATAAACTGAAAAAGGAATGGGAAATTCATTTTCAAAATGGAATTATATAGAGTGTTTATAAAAAAATATTCCTAACCACTATTTCATTATTTTGTTGAAATTGCGAAGGGAGAGTTTTAAAAGAGAGACTTACCGGGGATGAGTTTGGAGCAACCAGAGAATTTCAAATATTGAAATTTGTAAGGTATGATGAATCAAGTAAAACCCTACATAGTCAAAAATTTTACTATTGATTGCAATGCATGATTTATTTATTTTCCTATTTAAATGAATTTAGAAAAGAAAAAATTAATTACCCTAGTTTTTTTCTTGCTTCCTTTTGTTTTATGTGGCTACAAAATCTTACATTATGATTTAAATCCCTCTATTGTTCTAGAATTGTGATCTTTTTTTTAGGAGTTTTAGATTTAAGGGTTTTTTCTTTTATATATAAAGTGTTGCATTCCTTGGGACCACTTCTTGGGTCCAATCTAAAACCCTGTCGGCCTGTAAGTTTTTTTTTTCAAAATACTTACGGAATTTTTGGTGCATTCTAGTTGCTCAAACACACTACTGCATTTGTAACTACAGTGCACCAATAATGTTGGCTATATTATTCTTTTTTTTTCATATTTTAACTTTATAAAATAACGTTTATGCATTTTATGGTGCAAGAGTGTTGTAATAACACATCGATGCATTAAATGTACAAACGCATTGTTTCATTATCAATGCTTAAAAACGAATATATCGCATTGATAAACACATATCTGAATATTTTTTATTTTTTTATTGTAAACGGTATGCTCAATTATGTTGCACCAGTGCGTTTAGGTATTCGATGCACTGGTGCATTTTGTGTAGTGAAACACACCACAAAGGCAAACTATTTTTTTTAGTTTGATTATATGTGATTTATTTGTATAATATATTTAGTAGCTTCTCTATTTAATGGTCCATGTTTTTTATTGGTAGAAAATGTGTGATAAGAGTTCAATGAGCAATAATTCTAATCAGAACGATGGGCGCAAATCAAAAAGTGCAAAGAAGGAAAGCTATTTGTAATTTCTATACTAAATCAATATTTTTGAATTATAAGTTTGACTAATATGTATTGGTTAATGTGTGTCATGTAGATCTAAAAAATGAGCAATCTTGATAAAATTCTTTTCAATCTAAGTGAAAAAGAACATAAAAATTGATGGAAACGTTGTTGAGGGATGAATCGGGTGAATAAAAAAGAAATCAATATGAATTTTTTCTTGAATTTGTAGTAATATTGTACTTAAGATTTTTCGTCTTTAATATGTTTTAAACAATCTAATTCACATATGTTGAATGTTATGCAAGGACTAACATCAACAAACAGGAATGTAATCATAAGAAAAAACAAATTATGGATGATTTAAATGATGATGAATTGGTCTTTAGCTCACCTAGAGTGGTGTTGTAAGTGAATGAAAAGGGAATTTTTTTATAAAACTATGAGGGATATAGTGGAAAGAACGTATAGCCATACTTTCCACTCACAGTACATAAATCAATCTAATGAGTCTAGGAATCAAGTTATATCTAAACTATAGGAGGCGTATTACGAGAAATGTTCAATGAGACATGTCAGACTTGCAACAACAAAAAAAATGTACAACAACAAAAAAGAATCATTCAAAAATTAATATTCCTTACATGTATTTATAGAATATGTACCTAATAATGCAAAGCATTCCTTTATTAATATTAATTCCGCTATATTTATTTTTCATATTAACATAAAAATGCTTTAATGTCATTTTACATTTTCAAGAAGATTATGAAAATCCCAAAGGATGAACGAGGTGATATTTGAAATATGCCACTAGGGATTTCAAAAAAAGTGTACAAAGAGATGGTCAAGGAAATGGACATAATTGCATCGCATGAGGAGCCATCTCAACAACAATGTGTTTCAAGTGTATCAAATCATTGATTTTTTTTTTTACTTGTACATCTATCTAATGAAATAATTTACTATTAAATACAAATTTTTAATTTTTTTGTTGCAGAAAAGAAAAGAAAATGGAACCCATTCAACACATAAGAGAGAATGACAAGCAAAAAAGGGGTTGATAGCAAAGTTTGTGAGTAGTTTTGATTTCCTTGTAACAACCTACAATTTCATATTGGTTGTGATCTTTATATTTTAATTTTTTTACACCGACCATCCCTAGATGTCTTCAAACATGTGTCAAGATACAAAGAAGAGCCATCAAAATAATTTATTGACTTTGGGTTTAGTATGGGTTGTGAGTATATGTTGGTGTATTAAAAATTAATTGTGGAATATGTAATTATCTATGTTGTTTTACTTCTCTCATTTTATAAGTGATAGAAAAAGAAAATTCCTTTATATTAAATCTATGATTTCTTGTGGAATATAAAACTTGTAGGAAACAAAGTATGGAGTGGATCCAACAAAATAGTTGTGTATAGAATGCATGATACATGGTTTTGAAAGAATGTCTATCATTAATGACTCAATTCTTTCTATGGTACATCGCTTTTCAATTTACATTCATGTATACTATCTATTTTAATTTTCATTACTCCTACTAATGTAGAAACGATCATTACACTTTATTTTTATGTTTGTAGATGGAATCCAAAGAAAAGGAAATACATAGAGGCAATCAGTAAAACAATCGACCAAATAACCTAACTCATGCAAGTGGATTGAGAAATTATAGCAGTTCCAACAAAGAATGATCATCCATATATTTTGGATGTTAATGTAAGTTGTATATTTTTAAGTAATTTCTATGAAAATCAAACATTTTGTATAATGTACTAGATATAGTGCCCCAATTGAAAGACAACAGGTTACAATGTAACAATTACGTGCATGTTGACATTTTGATTGCTATGGAATTTATGTTGTCCCGTTTACTGTGACAAAGGGCCTCTTATCGTTATATAATAGAATGAATTTTTTTATTCTATTTCATTCTCTAGTGTCATGAGATGTTACATGAGTAATGTTGGCTCACTTATGGGTAGACTAAGGTTCGCTAAAAACAGATCAACAAATCCCAAGATATTTTCCCTTTCGGCATCACCTGCAAGCAATTGAAGTCTCAACCGAAGTACCTATGGGTACTATAGGAACCATGTGTTTCTAGTAACGAAGGGGGGATCTTTGTTCTATCATGAAACACATCAAAGGAACCTCGACACAAAATAGGTAAACCCAGGAAATAACATTCTACGTATATCAGCTGCATAATAACTTTATAACAAAATCCATTCACAATTTATCGCAATTAAATAGAGTATTATAATTTAGCAATATTATACAGATCAAACCTAACAAGCACATAAATAAACATTCAAAGTACACCATATATTTTTATGTGGAGACCTGAATGGGAGAAAACCAAATAAATGTTTTTTTTATTCAGTGATCCCAATACAAAAAGAATTTTAGTTTATTCATAACTATACACACACCCTGTAGATCCATCTATCTCTGTCTCAACACATTCATATCTGTACACACATCCTGAATATTGAAACCATTACAAAACTCTTTTAGTTACACAAAACTCAACAGAATTAAATGGGATCATTCATCACCTTCTCAATATTATCAGCATCGCACCATTATTTTTTCAACAACTTATTCTAAACAACACGTTACAAATATATATCCATTTTCCATAACCCCTGCAAATCACTAAGTGGACCCAAAATCCTAACTTCCTCTTAACTTCTTTCTCGATTGACATGATCAACCACTACTCTTTCCACCTTTTGTTGGTGCTACATGAGGGTCAATCCTTCTTTTGCGGGTGCGCTTCCTCTCACCACTTCACTATGCTACCCCTTTTCACACCAAAACACAATTTTTTTTCAAAATAACTTAGGCACAACAAGAAACCAACACTCACCTATTTATCGTCCCGAGCAAATGAAGCTTTCTCCTAGGGTGTCTTGCATGTTGCCAAAAAATTGGCATATATATCCTTTGATGCTTTGACTATCCCTTCTACTTTATATACCTTCTCTTGTGGATCCTCTACCAGTTGCACAATTAGAACTACCGTTACTTGTGCCTAATCCATCTGCATACATTTCCCTGTATCTATGTATCCTCCTCTAGTGATTTTAGATACTCTCACTGCTTCATTTTGCATGGATTCTAGCCTCTAGCTCATTTAGTGGTGTTCCTTTCTTAGTTGATTAATTTCAGCTTGTAGTTGTTTACTTTCTGTGACCTTCAACATTCTCTCTAATGGTGGCAAGGTCCTTATGAGTTCTTTTAACTTTGTAGCCCTTTTCTAGGCATCTTCCATCTTGGTTGTTCCTTCCTATAGCTCTTCATCATCCATTAATGATGCCCATGACTCCTAAATTTCATCAAACAACTTTGCACACTCTTCTTCCAAGGCCTTAATATTTTGTATTGAATCCTTTGTCACTTCTTCTCTTTGTTCTCATACCTACTGAGATGTAGTGGGCACCAACTGTTCTTCCAACTCACTAATTCATACACTGAATCCATTAATAACTTCATTTAGGCTCACCATTTTGTATTTAATAGGTTTTTTTTCTACCATTTTCCTTCTCGAAGGTACCGACTGACTTTGAACTGTAGGACCAACACTTCCACTATTCTGACTAGCTTAACCCCAATTTTGACTAGCTAAACCAATATTTTGATTATTTCTACTACTTTTAATTTATTACATAAGATGCAACGAGCTACAAGTACTTACCTCAATTTCATGAGATGCACACGGTATCATGGGTATGTCATAGCATCTATCCTGAGATGAATTAACTGTATCTTCCTTTGATCCAATCTAGTAATCACCTCTTCTTCTTTTGTACTGCACAATTCATCCCTGACCTATGTTACAATGTTGTATTCGTGTCCTTCCGTCACACTATCAACATCCTTTATCCCTACCACAATCCTTCTCCTCTTACAATGTTGAAATCTCATTCCACTTCGCAGTGATCCACGCTCTTCTTTCGTCCCACTTTCTTCTTCCCTTATCATTTCATCTCACTCTTCTTTGACATACTCTTAGACCTTCCCCTATCTGACACCCAATTCCCAATGTGAGAAGCTTCCTAATCCTCATTATCCATTCTCATAACAATGTTTTCACATAGGAACATCTTACTCCACTAGTACATAGACTTTAAATATCTACCTCGTGGTCATTTGAAAAACTCTCTTCCATCCACACTGTAAGACTTTAAGGTTTCTACATCAAATTTAGTAATATAACCCACAAATATACTATCAAGACAGTAAGTAACATCATGGGAAATCTTATTATTGATACCTTTAAGAATTCAAACTAACTCAGGAGTCCAAACCATTGGCTCACCTCCCTGAAAAAATATGTTTTGTTCTTTCCAACCATTCTTATGAGCCAATCCATGGATTTATGTTCTATTCTTTAGAAAAAAATTGTTGCTTCTTGTCTATCCACTCCAAAATCTCTTGTTTAATTCGATGCCACATCCACAACCCCTTCAGACGCAGATCTCACTCCCAACAATGGAAACATTTGTTGGCTCACTTATGTGTAGACCCAAGTTCACTAACAATAGACCAACAAATCCCAAGATATTGGCCCTTTCAACATCACCTGCAAGCAAGAAAATTCTTAACCAAAGTACCTATGGGTACTGCGGGAGCCACATTTCTGAATTAATGAAGCGGAGGGAGCTATATTATATCACCAAACCCATCAAAAGAACCTCGACACAAAATATTTAAACCCAGACAATAACATTCTACATATATCAGTTTTGAAGTAACTTATAATAGAATCCATTCACAATTTATTGTCATTAAACATAGTATTATCATTTATCAATATTATGTAGATCAAACATAACAATCACATAAATAAACATTCAAAGCACACCATATATTTTTACGTGGAAACCCGAATGGGACAAAATCATGGAAAATTTTTGTTTCTTCATTGGTCCCATTACAAAAAGAATTTTAGTTTATTATGATCTGTGCACAAAGCCTGTAGATCCATCTCTCTATCTCTCAATACATTCATATCTGCAGGCACATCCTGCAGACTGAAACACTTACAAAATTATTTCAGTTACATTAAAATCAACAACATTACATGGGATCATTCATCAACTTATCAATCTTATCAACATTGCACCATTATTTTTTCAACAACCTTTTCTACCCAACTTGTTACAAATATCGCCATCTCTAGCGGCCTACTGTTGCTTGCTTCCCTGCCTCCATTCCTCCTTGCAATGTAGGAGCATAACAAAAACTTTGTTTGATAGTTGCTTCGGTATAGAAAAAAAAGAACGACCCACCAATGATATTAGTCTTAATCCTTGAATTACTAAAGTCATGGAAAAGAGGCTCATTCACCTCCCAAAAAGAGTGAATGGCACTACTGACCATGTAAGGAGATAAAGATTGGCATAATCCCCACAGACCACTAAGTGGACCCAAAATCCTAACATCCTATTAAATTCTTTCTTGGTTGACGTGATAAACCACTACTCTTTCCATCTTTTGCAGGTGATACATTGGGGTTGGTCCTTCTCTTGCCGGTGTGATCCTTTTGACCACTTCGCTATGCTACCCATTTTCACACCAAAACACAAAATTTGTTCAAAATACCATAGGGAAAACTAGTAATTAAATATATGGATGATAAAATATTACAATAGATGCAAAAATTTATGATATAACAAATTAATCCAAACATCATATCAAAATGCAATAATGAAAATTGAAATGAATACTATTATAAAAATATTTCAAATTATGATTAATAATGGAACTAACCAAAATAAAAATTATTTATAGATATTACAGTGTGCTGTCTATAGTCACTTCTCACTAAGCATGAAATAATTTGCGGTGCTCTCGATCCTTCCAATTTCCCTAGTGCGTTTAATAACATGTTGCATCGGTTCTCTTTAAGCAATGTAGCACCAATGTGCACAAAGCAATAGGGTCCTGGTGCAACATAAGACTTGTTGCGTGCCCCATTTATTTTTTTGATGCTACACCTTGGTGTGATACAATATATTAACAGCACCATTAAATTTTTAAAAAAATAGCTACAACCACCCTCTCAATCAACTTTACCGGTGTGTTTATCTTTTCTTATCTCACTAGTGTTATGTCATAGTAAGGTCACACTAGTGCATTTTAAAATTTAATAAGATCGCTAGTGCTATTTTTCAGTATACCATTACCAGTGCACTTTTAAAGTAGTTAAGCACCGATGCTACTGTTGATATATGCACTGGTGCATTTTTGAAATAGTTAAGCATCGCTGCTAGTGACAACAAAATGCACTAATGCATTAATGTCATAAAGCAACGCTTCTTGCAATAATTTTGGTGTGCACCGATGCATGTAATGGTTTCAAATTTTCATGTACACCAATGCTGCACATTTCTTTTAAATGCACAAGGAATTTTTCATTTGCTCGCACAGATTTGTTTTTTTGAAGGAAGCACACCGAAAAAAAATATCTGCAAAAGCCTCTACCTACCGAGTTTTTTTTAGTTGTAATACATATCTGTAAAATCCTCCACTAAAACATCCAATGCCATTTGTGGAGTTTGTAGTAGAGTTTTTCTTTTATATTTTCACCCAATCTTGTTACACTAAAAACCTCCACTATAGCCTCTCCTATAGGCCCTTTTCCTTGTGGTGCAAACACTATGTCAAAATCCCTCTTCAACTATGCTGACATTCAGTGGAAATTATAAAAAAATATTTCTAAAACTAAAAGGAGAGTGCCTCCTATGAATTCTTATTCATATAAGGTACCCTCCTGCATCAACAAAGAATATTTATACAACATGTCTTCCTTTGAGTTGAACTCTCGATAAATGCATTGAAAAACAATACTTGTAAATGAATTTTTTAGTGCCTAAATTGGTTCATGATGGGAAATAGGCCCAAATTAACTATGTTTCACATAATATTATACCATTCTATGAAGTTTTGTACCCATATATGGCTATAATATATATGACTTACTATCTAACATGGATCTTTCACTGCATTATATGGACCTTGAGTAACTACTCCTATAGCTTGAACCACTTGATAAACAATGATATTGACACTTTCTTATTTGATTGAGTAAACTAGTAGCCTGCTTATGTGGGACATGAATAATATTGGATAATAGTGCTTGTCCAAATACCTCCCTTTTATTATAGAAGGTCAATTGATGGTTCTTACACTAATTATGTCTAGGGATTTGAAAAAATATTTGTTGGTTGTTCATTAGTTTAGAGCTAGTGTATATAATCTTATATTTGAGAACCAGTATATCTATTGGTTTCATCAGTCCTCAATGGATGACATAATTTTTGTATTCAAGGTTTCGTTTCTAGGTTAAATGGATTTGAGTGAAGGAATTAAACAACCTCCTCATTTATTTTGTAACAACCTGATTGTAGTTTTGGTGGATCACGATAATTTTGTCCCATACCATCTCATAAACATAATTATGAGAGAAATGGTATCATTATAGTAGGTGATCCAACCCATGCTCCCATGATTTTATGGGAGATGATTCCAAATAGTCTATATACATGATAGACAATACTATAAGGTGTTGACAATATATATTGTTCTAAGAATCCACATTTTATTCACCCCCTGGAGAGTTTGAACCAAATATTTTACGAGTTTGATAATGTGGTTGTTCCATCCATGTACATAGCATGACTCCCTAAAACCTTAAAATGAATGGGTTTTTTCTATGAAATTATTACTTTGTCAATTATTTAATGAATCTACCCCTACCATTTGCAAAAATTATTCCAAGTGAACCACAGATTCAAGGAGCCATGGTGGAAATTTCTATTCAGGTCATACAATCCATGTCTATAATTTAGGGTGAACTTGGCCTCCTTCTCTACACATGTAATCTGTGTTGCTAAGGTACCCTCCTTACCCTTAAACTTCTCGACCATATTAAATTCTCTACAAGAGAAATAGGGGGCATCCAAGAGCTCATCCACTAGACATAACGATCCTTTCTCCCTTTAACTAAATCATTCAATGCATAAAGATAAAAAAAATCCCAAAATATTTCCATCTAATTAAGAATAAATAAAATAAATCATTGATAGGGGTTTGTAACAATCCACCACCACTCCAACAAGTTGTAGTGAAATAAGTATGGGCAACCCTCCCTTACCTTTGGTGAGAGAAGAAAACACTTTGCATCTCACCAGATAATATACAACCTTATATGCAATAGAAATCCAATTGCTCTAAATTCTTGTAAATATAAAAGTTCCATGCCACCAATTGAACACAAAATTTGGTGAACTTTTCCAAATTTTCTTAGGCTTGAATAATTATGTGAAAAAACAATCATTGAAAACCTTTAAAAACTATGAAGTATTTATCTTATTTAGTCTTCTTTTTATGGGCCACTAGTGGTAGGGTATGAAGGAAACCATTCATTATGGAAAATGTTGATATAGGCGGTTTTAGCTGGCCAAAAAATCTAAGGATGATGACACATTTCCTTGGTCTACCATTGTTTCCAACATGCTCTTTGTTGGTTTGATATTCTATGCGTATTTATTAGGGGAAAGTGGGATTAATTAGTCATTCCATGTGTAGGGAAGGCTGTATACAAGACCAATTAAGGCATTCGATCCAAAGCAGTTTTTTTTCTAAAGCATTAAGTTTTTTCCTACCAAACATTCGAGTGGAATGGAGTAACAAGAGGAACAAGAAAAGGCATCAACCTACAAAGGAACAAGAAAAGGCATCAACGTACAAACTATCAAAGAAAAAAATAGAGCCAGAACCAAATGCTTTCAACATCACAAAAATAAAGGGCCTCTCCACTTAATCATAGACCTTTCCAAAACCAATTTTGATGGAAAACACATCAAAACCAAGAAAACCCAAAGATATTTAAGTAACCTAAATTTTTGTTGCAAAAGAGGGTTTTGGCTACAAATTCGCAAAATTGTTTTGATCCAAATTTGAATTAGTCCTTGTCTATATTTTCAAAATCCTTGACGTTCTCTCAATCACACTTCTCTCCATGGAACTCACACTATATACCCAATTCAAACCCTTTCCCTCGGTTCGACTGCATCCCAAAAACCCTCTCCTCAACCAAATATGATTTCTTCCCTAAATATGTCTCAACCCCCCCCAAAAAAACATCCCCCTTCCCACCAAAGCCAAAAAATTGGCTCCAACTACACTCTTCCTAGTTTAACAAGGGATCCATTGACGTTGATAGGGTGATTCTGCAACATATTGTAGAGTAATTATAGGTAAAATGACATGAAATCGTGCCGTGGAGTGACCCAAAACATCTCCCTTCTTGAAAAATCCAAAAAATTGGTTCCAACTACACTCTTCCTAGTTTTATAGAGGCTCCATTAACCTAGATGGAATCCTTTCCCCAACTAGAGAGTCATGTAATGTAGGATAGATACATAGCAATTACATGAAGGAAATTTTTGCAACTCAACACCTCTCCAAAAAATTACATGATGGAAATATTTGGAAATGTTGCTTAGGGAGGGTTTGAGTATGAAGTCTGAAGCCCAACAAAGGAGTGCAACATATTGTAATATAATTCCTAAAAATTACATGGTTAATTATGTTTCATATCCTTCCAACATGTAAAATGAGTGATATTAATCCTCATTCCAACTTGTAAAATGAGTAATATTAATCCTCATTCACAAACAATGATCATAGGCTACACCTTGTAAAATCTTCTTTGCATTCCTAGTGTGTCATATGAATTAATATATAAGGAATTTGATATATTATTCAATGGGATTATGATTCTTGACATGTTTTCTTAGTTAATAAATAATACAACTAAGTTAATAATATTCATAGAAAAGTTCATAACTTTTAGTTAAAATGAATACATGGTTGTCATGAAAACTAGATGCAACAGCTTGTAGTATCATTAATTTATCAACTACTAAATATTGGTGCAACCTTTGAAATGCTAAAGAACAAAAGTCAATTTTCTTTGGAGAATTGACCTTTGGGGTTTCAATGCTTTTACAAAGTAACAAGAAGAGACATATATATAAATCCTAAACCTAAGGGATGAGCTATTGATATAGGTTTATGAGGGAATGAAATGAAATATAGAAATATTCTGGAAACAAAGATATGCAATAATACTCAATTTCTATTCATGAATGAAAAATGTAGGAACTATAACAAAATGTGGAGTGAAATGAACTCACTAGAATGGTGGCAACTTATCTTTGAGATGAGATGTGACGGCTACACATATTTGCAAGAAGTGAGTTACAATGAGTCCAAAGGAGCCTTTTAACATAAAGAATTAATGAGAAAACCCTAAACATCCAAAACCATAAACTTAGAAGATGAAACACCAAAAGGTTTGTGGGCCCCATTGTGGTTAGTCGATATGTCAACTTCCTGTGGGTGTAACTTTTGCATCTAATCTTTGTTTGGAGTGCTTGGTAGCCCATCAGAAAGGTCTAGATGATAAGTACACATTCCGAATGGCCCAATAATGCATATAGCAATGTACTAGGCATTTTCATGCCAAAAAATGTCATTTAGGGCCTCAAAATGACCTTAGAAGTTCAGGACCCCAATAAAACTATAAAACACTTCCAAGATGGAAAGCTATGTTTTGAGCCAATGGACTAGGTGGCTAGCCACTAATGTCCATCTAGATCAGCTATGAAATATCATATTCCCTAATTTGTATGCCCTAATTAACATATATTAGGTGCTTCGATATTGTTATTAATTAAATATGTAACATGTGACAATCACATTATAAAAGAATGATCAAAGGGGAGACTAGTTTAGTGTTTAGAGACTAGTTATAAATAAGACTAGCATGTTTGTGGGTGTTAAGATTATCAAAGGAAGTTCTCAATGGATTACTGATAAGTATTCGGTGCTTAGTTATGCTTACATATTTTACCAAGATTAAGTTAGTATAGGACATTTATTATAATAATAAAAATTACCATAGGCATAGTTTGGTGACCAAAGAATATTCCATATATATGTAATATTTATGCAATACATATTATATATCGTGCCACTATATGCATGACCGTGAGTCAAACTAGCTAGATAATTAGGGGTATTAGTTTGATCCTAAGTAGTCAATGGTTACTTTCTAATCCCATATTGCAGCTCTTGGTCCATGAGACCGACCATATAAATTACTTCTCCTAATGGATTCAATTAAGTGCATATCCTCTCTTAGGCACCCAATGATTCTTTTTTTAGTATATATGTAATGGCCTAGGGCCTGATACATGTATACGGGTCTATAGTTTCTATACTAGGAAATGGAAGAAGCAATAAATACTATGGTGAGGGTTTCTCATAGATAGTGTTTCTCAATGGTCTTGTCATAAAGAAAAGGGTTTCTTTGAACATTGAATTCAACATTAAAAATACTAATCATGAACATTATAAATTAATTAACACACTAAAATGACTACACTAAAACTCAATTTGTACATTTAAGTAAGAAATACTACTAATTTGTAGTGACATGGTCGTTATCTAGTCATATTTATTTATCCCTTGACTAAATTAGTAGTTTAGGTTAGTCATTTTTAGTTGTCTCACTTGAAATTGCTCAAATTTGGTAGTATTTAGCTTATAAACATTGTGGTGACTAACTTTTCTAGTCGCATAGTCATTCAATTTACCAAATTGTACTAGTGATTCCATCAAAACATATTTTGTAACCATTGGAAAAACACTTTAAAAAACAATTTTTGCACCACTTGTGCACTTATTCCCTTTGAAGGTATTACTTTTCCAACCCATTTTAGGACTATAATACTTTGATTGAGAACTTCTATAACCATGATTGGAACAGGGACTCAAACCATTGTGCTAAAAATCATGCCATTCATGGTCAATTTGAATCTTCCATACTGGTATCATCTCATTAATGGATCCATCCAACATGATGCAACTTGAACAACCATGCCTACCAATTTCCCTTGGATATCCCCATGTTTGAAGGTCATGTTGGAGAGGACCCATCCAGCCACATTATGACCTTTCATTTGTGGTATTCCTTCAATAACATTTTTCTAAGATTATATTTTATGTAGGTTTTTTAAACAAAACCTCACCATTTAGACAACTAAATCATACATTGAACTTCCTTTGGGTACCCATGACACCTTTGCATCCATTTTCATGGTCAAGTTAACCTTTTCCAAATTATCGACCTATGGTCTCAAAAAATAGATGATTCCAAAAAATAGTCACCCAAATTAGAACTCAAAAATTGAAGATCTTGCTAATGTAAAATAAGTTATTTTATGGTTTTATGTTAGACCCTTGAGTTTATTTTAGGTATTTTAAAGAAAATAAATTTTGATAAAATGCCTAATTTAAAACCAACCAAACTCTAGTGAAAGAGCATTTCAATAGCTTCAATGTCACATATTATATGATATACTTTTATGTGGTAGGGAAAACACCACTGGACCCCATCTATGAATATCACTCAAGGTGCATGTTTGGTATTAGTTCACAACATTACTTAAAGAATCCTAATATTGCTTACATGAATGATTGGAGAACAAAACATGTGAAGAAGAATGAAATGTAATGTACCTAAGAAAGATATGTATTGTACCAAGAAAGGTATCTAAAAAATAATTATTCCTAATTAATATAATATGACTATAGTTATGAAATAAGGTCCATTAATAATTGGTGTAAACTCACTAATTAATATAACTTGATTCTAATTATTGAATAACACTTATTAAGTAGTAGGTGGGTAATAAATATGAGTAATAAGTGTAGCAATGAGGCATAATTCACATAGGCTTTTACAAATATTCATAAGAGAATATATAAACATGCATATCATTATATTAGGTATGCTATATTGGTGGTTGGTGCATTGATTGTTTTTATAAAGAATAATTGATAATGTTGTTATTTCAATTATTGTGTTATTAATGTTAAATATATTTAAATTAATAATCTATTTTTATTATATGATATCGATCATTAGTGAATATTAAATTATATTATAAACAAAATATTTATTTATTTATTAAAATTATATTGTAAATATCTAATCATCAAAATATTCACTATTTTATCTATTTATTTAAAAAAGTAATTGGTTAAACATTTTATATTGTATTAACATTCCATCGTAAAAATACTCACCATTTTATATATTTAGTTATAAAAATAATTGTAGTAAACATTTTACATTTTGTAAAAAATTTAAATACCAACTATCCATATTCATAATTATTATAGTTTTATATTTCATTTTATAATTCTCCTTAATTTTCCTTTTAATGTAACTATCATATTAAATTTAAACTTTTAACTATAATAATAAAATTTTATTTGTATAATTATTATTTTTTCATTTCCTTTCCTCCAAATATATGAATATATTTCTAGTCTATTTAAATATTTCCATGTATCATTTGGAAAATGCCATATGTTTTTATTGAAAAAAAATGAAATTTAAGTTAAAAAATTTAAAATCAAAAATTGAGAAGAGATGAGAGATACTTGAATTTATTTTTGGTTCTATTTTCCAAGAACATTTCCACTAACTTCAAAACAACGGCGCAGGTTTATATTTGGCATTTAGTACTGGAACGATTAAAAATGGGTAGATCTATCTTTGCTGACAATGCTGAAACACTACAATTTTGTAGACAGCATAAAATACAGATTGCCCTCCTAACATCCATCGTTTGAATCCATTTACCTATCCAATAGATTTTAGAATGGTTGGTAATATGCTTTATCTAATGCTTTGCCAGCAAATTATAGTTAACGCAACCACTGTTCGTAAGCCACCAAGAAGAATTCATTTCAACAGACAGGCTTCACGATTTTCATTTTAGATGAAGACTCCGCCTGCACTTCAATCCTTCCATTCCACTTCCACTTGCAGTATCTCTCTACCTCCGCTGCTGTTCTGCCAGGAATTCTTCCTGCAATCAATGGCCACCTGCACCAGATATGGGCCATCACCCACTCAGTTAATTTCTTACTTCATGAGAATTAATCACCAAATTAACGTCTATAGATCTGATTTAATTATAAAACTAATAGCAAATCATTTTAATACCTGTCTCCAAGAAGATTGTGAAGCCTGATGATAAGATCTTCTTCGCATGGAGACATGATTTTATCTGCAAAGCCCGCTATATCAGCATTTCTTCAATATTGTTACATTACACCCTCTAACCTAGAAAACTTATGCAAAGCTATTCAGTTCAGCTAACTCCATTGGCCGATCTGCCATGAGTGGGTGTTAGCAGACGAATTGACTTCATGAGCGGATGCTTGTGTGTTGGCAGTAGAAAACAGAAAAATTCTCACAATATGAAAAAAACTATAATTTGTTATTCATCAAAGAGAATTAAATCTACAGAAGCTTTACAAAATATTTCATTAGAACATTAGTTTATCAATCAAAAACTATTCAAACTTACTCATTTTACATAAAAGCAAACCTGCGGGTTTTAAACAGTCTGAAAAAACACTACAGAGAGATACATATTCAAACCTACTCATTTTACATAAAAGCAAACCTGCAGGTTTTAAACAGTCTGAAAAAACAACACTACAGAGAGATACATATCGGGAGAAAATCAAACAGAACATTTTAAAAATAAGCTGCATAATCTTTGTCAACCATAATGTTATGAACTAATTTCTCAAAATACATCAAACTATCCATAATACCAACAGTCTTCTTCTATAGTCTGTCAGCTTCACGGTTGAATTCTCTATAGATTTGGAAGGAGATATGACAAAAAGATTGTTTGAGCTCACTTTGTCTCACCATTGATAATGTTGAAGAACATCCAAGTTAAAACCACCAGCAGCCCAATCAATCACTACTTCTTTTAAATCTCCAACAATCTGTAAATTAAAGATACCTCTTTTTTTACCAATCCACATAAGTCCCCACAAAACTGGAATCTCCCGCTTTTGTGTTAGTTCCATGACCTATCCTCATTCACACATAAAGAACATGGTTCCTTTTTAGCTTGAGGACCATGCCAGGCCCACAAACACCACCTTCACCTTTCTCTGCCCATCAAAATAGCCAACTAAACTACTTTCACAAAATATGGATTAACAAGAAATCTCACAGGCTTAATGTTCTTCTACATATGAAATTCCAAGTATAAACTGATAGATTTATAGCAAACAGCCTAGACAAATAGACTAATGTCCTCAAATATGGACCTGTTTCTAGTCTTTCAAAACTCCCACCTATCTGATATCCTCCTCTAGTGAAATTCCACTAACCTAATGGAAAAAGAAAAAATGTATACATGAAAAACCTAATTTACGTACCTTGTAGGGATTCAAGATCCACATTCTCAATGGACTCTTCTGTTGAGGACACCATGGAGGAAGTAGACTCCGACTCCATCTTACTGTTCCCGATTAAAACTGAGAGAGAATACAGAGACACACGGGCCGAATGAATGTATTGCCCCTCCTTTCCAAATGCATATAGCGGCCAGCGCACTCGTGGGTTTCTCCACTTTGAATTTAACGACGATACGTCCTATATTTTACGAATATATCTAAATTCGCGGAGCGAGTTCAGGTTTTTAATGAGCTCTATCTTTTCAATGTGAATCTTGGAGACCTAAATATATTCAAACAATTTTCAAAATCCACGCCATTACTGGAATGGACGCTGAGATATCTACCTTTGGAATCGACGAGAGAGAAAACAGTTTTCAAAATCCACGCCATTACCGTTGTGGAATGGACGCTGAGATATCTACTATTGGAATCGACGAGTGATACCTGTAAGTTGAATGTTAGGTTTGAGCTGTTATCCCATTTGATTATTTGCTTATTTCCTAAAAATTGGGATCAAAGCTACTTTTGGTGCACAAATACACGCAGCTTTATTTTGTTTCCAAATAAGATGAGGCACCATCCACCACATAATAGACACTTCTACCTTAATTTTAGCAAATGCACATGAAATTCTTAGAACGTCACATGAGCTCAATATAAATGGATAAAAAGTGCGTGCTCCCCATGTCATAAATAGTATTACATCCATTTTTGTCTATATACTCAAGATTCCTCGTTGGTTTACACTATTTGCGTCATAATTACCATAATAATTTTTAAAACAATGGTTTTATTGATAGAATATATGTTGGGAGTTAGGTTATCGAGCTAGAAAAAATTGGTTTCATTCGTACTATATAGGTTGGGAGTTAGGTTATCGAGTGAGGTACATATTAGTTAGCAAAACAACTTCTTCAAGCCATTATATTTAAAATATATGTGTATACGCAAATATTGAGAGCAATCATAAAAACATCCATGCATATAAAATTTACAAAGTATCTATGCAAATCAAATTTGATTATAATAGTTTTTGTTGCAAAGAAATTATATTTTTATGTCTTTTATAGTAATGGTAGAAAAAACTTTTCATTATCTAATTGAGATTTTAGATATTCAATTTAGTATTTGAAGTCTTAAAAATATCATAGTAATGGATTCCTACTATAATAAACATATACATCGGAGAGGAAAAAACAAAATTAAAAGTAAAGATTCATCAATGCCTATCATCAAAGTTTGGCACTGATTCTCAACATGCATCAAATATTGCCTCCCAAGTGTCCTCAGAGATCTAGAGTAATCTTTGAATGCCCATTCTCAAACGTCTTAAGGTGTAATAAGTCAGGATTTAAATTCATACCACCTTTAATTAGATAATGTATCAATTGTGTTGTTCAATTTTGTAGACACGTGTGCATAAGAGATATGAATGAAGTGTTCAAAAACATGCTTTAGTTCCAATGCCAATCCTTGGAGTGTAATATATTATACATTATGTTCACCTTTCATCTAACAAACTACCATCATGGGATCACCAAAGACCTAAAAATGTGTGAGGTGTTTGTGCAAGAAACGTTTAAGTGTATATTTGAGGTAGCTAGAAGTCCACCTCGATTGTTACTTCCATTCCGAGCAAAGACTCTAAAATGAATAAAGTGTCTCTCCTACGAAAAAGAAGTCCACCTCGATTGTTACTTCCATTCCGAGCAAAGACTCTAAAATGAATAAAGTGTCTCTCCTACGAAAAAGAAGACCACCTATTCTACATTTACCTTATTCGCCCTAGATATTTCTAAAATTAAGAAAATTTGTGTTCAACAAAACAAGTTATTTCTACATAGGTCAAACACCTTAAGTAATCACTCACACAAACATATCAAAGATCGGAACGTCAATGTATTATGTGGTTAAAATCCTTGTAGAGGGAAAGATTCCACATCCATAACCAAAATTTCCAGTTATGTAATTTACATGAATGGAAAAGGAAAATATTACATATGAGTTTCTCAAAATCAATCATCAACAAATGACCCTCATGATGTTTCAATAGAGATCATGGACTAATTAGGTGTTAATCCACGTGTCAATATAGTAATTAGTATCAAGGAGAAGATGAATTGTCATATCACTTTATGTCTAGAACATCTATTTGTGAATGTCATATTACACAAGTACAAATGAATACTAAAGAAACAAAATTTACCTAAAGAAATATTAGACCAAGTTTATTTTAACTAACTCCTAAGTATATAAATATCCTAAAACCCTTGCTTAAGAAAAATTTGGTATATGATTGAAGGATTTACAAAGGTGACAGGATAGGAGAAGAAATGAGCCATTATATCATATCCCCCTTTAATGACAACTTCCTTAACTCCTAACATAGATTGAAGTTTGAAAAAAAAAACACTTATGTAAGAGACATTGTAAAAATACCTAAAACTTGAACATTTATAAGGAAACATGGCACTTAAAAACAATTATCTTGATGAAGCTTTATAATGAAGTGCATATGTATCTCAATGTGTTTTATTTGTTGATGTTGAACTATATATTTGGCAAGTTTGATGGCACTCTAATTGTCACAAAGTGTGGTTTGATGGTGCTGCTAAAATCCAAATTGTGGAATAATCTGTTGAATCCACAAGGCTTCTTGACTTGCATTAATTATGGATTGATACTCTACTTCTACTAAATAAATAGAAAGATCTTGTTTCTTTTTACAATCCAAGTGCTAGAGGTCTAGAACCAATGGTAAAAACATAACTTGAAATAGACTTATAATCATCATAGTTATCATCCCAAATGAAATTAGTGAAACCATCGAGTGGAGGAATCCTCCCTTAATTGTATTGTATCAAAAACTAAATTGTACCCTGGATATACCGAAGTATGTTTTTTGTTGCTTTCCAATGGATTTCATGTGGTATTTTCATATATGTTGGGAAACAAGACTAACAATAAAGGAAATGTCAAGATGAGTACAAGTCAAATATAAAAGGATATCAACTAATCAATTGTACATAGTGAAAAATACTTTCGGTTTAGCACAAGTGCCAACAAATTTGACTCCAAACTAGAAGGAATATGGGGTTGGTTTAGAATATTCCACGTGAAAGTGACTAAAAAAGTCACTTGTATAATTAGAGTATGAAAGGAAATTGTCTTCCTTGCTTTGCAAGACTTGGAGGCCAACAAAATAATACAAATGTGTCGAGCATTGGTTGTCATTGATGTCAAGTGTTTGAATGGAGAGGATGTCAAGTGTTTGACTATCATTCAATGTGGGGAGAATGTTGAGCATTGGTTGTCATTCATTCCAGGGCTAGTGCAAGGTAATGATACCCAATTATGACACGTTAGTTGCAATGACATTCTGGAAAAACAGAAATATTATCATTAAAATGAATTATTAGAGGTACCTACAAAACGTTTTTGGATTAGGTGTAAACAAATGAAACGTAGAAAAATGGATGACCTTCCAAAATATATAACTTTTATTTATGGAAAAGTGGTATAACCACCCCAAAATGTCATTATTCGAAGATTGGTATGTTATTTTTTCTCAAACATAATGCACATGTTTTTGTTGAGCCACCCGTTTGCTATGTAAATTTTCCATTTACAAGAAAAAAAATATGTAGAGGCATAGGCAACAGAAGAATCTTGTGCGGGGCTATTTTTCCAAAATTTTAAAAGCCAATTTTATATTTTTTTAAATTACCGAAGTCAGTGAAGCCCTAAAACGACATGATCAAGTGTTGAGCCACCACATCATGGTCTAAAAATAATCAAAATACTTCTTTTTTTTAGGTTGTAGGTATTTTCGTGCTCTTGTGCAGGTTCTCTTCCGCTTTCGAAATAGGTAAGCCAATCAAAATTTATAGGCCAAATAAACGACCTATGTTTTTTACAAATTTGACATGAGTGCAGTTAAAAATGAATTAAAAATAGAAAACAACAACAGATCTATTCAAAAATTATATATTTAGAATCTGCACACAGAGCTCGAGAAGCATGTGCAATTTCATCTGCAGTGCACTTGTGGAGCTTATGTGGAACTAATTATGAAAAAACAAAAGTTAAATCATTTGATGTTTTCTGCCATAAATCAGGCATAAATCAGACCAAGCCTCGAGGTGCAATCCGAAGCTAATTCCAATCCTGTAAGGGTGCCAAAAACAATTTGAATTCAGACACGCGTGCACGCAAATGCGCGCATGCGCAAACATGCAAACGTGTGACTGACAGCGCGCACGCGTTTGTGCGCGTACGCGTTATTGTATGCCTTTGTATGGTTTATTTAATTTCCTTTGTCAGGGGGATACCTGAAGTTGATGAAGAAGATGATGATGATGGAGATGTTGATGAGGAAGGTGCAAATGACAATAATGTTGAAGATTTTGATGATGATGATGATGATGATGAAATGATGATGATGGTGATGGTGATGGTGATGATGATGAAGATTTTGATGATGATGACAATGGTGATGAAGATGACGATGAGGATGATGGTGATGATGATGATGATGATGATGATAATGGTGATGAGGATGATGGTGACGAGGATGATGATCATGATGGTGATGAAGATGATGATGATGATGATGATGAATATGATCATCATCATCATCTTCTTCTTCATCATCATCATATTCATCATCATCTAATCATCATCATCATCATCACCATCACCATCATCATCAACATCTTCATCATCATTGTCATCTCCCCCTTCCTCATCAACATCTCCACCATCGTCATCTTCCTCATCATCACCATCTTCTTCATCATCATCATCATCATCTTCATCACCATCTTCATCATCATCAACATCTTCATCTCCATCATCATCATCTTCTTCATCCTCATCACCATCATCATCATCATCTTCGAAATCATCATCATCGTCATCATCAACACCATCATCATCATCATCCTTCTTCCTCATCATCATCTTCATCATCAACGTCATCACCATCATCATTATCATCCTCATCATCACCATTGATGGTGATGATGATGAAGATGATGATGATGATGTTGATGATGAGTACGATGATCATCAACGTCATCATCATCTTCATCATAGTACTCATATTCATCATCATCCACCACCACCACCATCATCATCATCATCATCATCATCTTCGTCATCACCCTCTTCCTCATCATCATCTTCAACAACATCTTCGTCGTCATCATCATCAATGATGATGATGATGATACAAAGATGATGATGAGGATGATGAAGAAGATGGAAATGATGAGTATGATGAGGATGATGAAGATGAAGATTATGATGATGAAGACAATGATCATCGTGACCGTGATCATATGATGATGATGATGATGGTGAGGATGTTGAAGATGGCAATGATGATGACCAATGAAGATGATGATGACGAATATGATGATTTTGATGATGATGATCATATTCGTCATCATCATCTTCATCATTGTACTCATATTCATCATCATCCACCACCACCATCATCATCATCATCATATCATCATCATCATCATCCTCGTCCTCACAATGATGATGATGATGATGATGAAGATGATGATGATGATGATGATGATGATGATGATGATGATGATGATGATCATGTTGTTGATGATGATGAATATGCTGATGATGATGAGGATGATGTGCTACATATTCATCATCATCTTCATCATCAACATCATAATCATCATCATCATCATCATCTCCATTAGTCATCATCATCATCATCATCTCCATTAGTCATCATCATCATCATCCTCATGCTCGTCCTCACAATGATGATGATGAAGATGATCTTATGTTGATCATGCTGTGGATCATGTTGTGGATGATGATTATATGCTAGATATTTGTCATCATCATCATCATCATCGTCGTCGTCATCATCATCATCAACATCATCATCATCACCATATTCATCATCATCATGACGAAGATGATGATGATGATGATGATGATGACGATGATGATGATGATGGTGGTGGTGGTGATGATGATGATGATGATGATGATGAAGATGGTGATGATGATGATGATGATGATGACTAATGGAGATGATGATGATGTTGATGATGAAGATGATGACGAATATGCAGCACATCATCCTCATCATAATGATCATCTTCATCATCATCAACACCATGATGATGAAGAAGATGGCGATGACGAGTATGATGAAGATGATGATTATGATGACGAAGACAATGATCATCGTGACCATGATCATATGATGATGATGATGATGGTGAGGATGATGAAGATAGCGATGATGATGACTAATGAAGATGATGATGACGAATATGATGATTTTGATGATGATGATCATATTCGTCATCATCATCATCATCTTCATCATCATACTCATATTCATCATCATCCACCACCACCACCATCCTCATCATCATCCTCATCATCATCATCATCATCATCATCATCATCATCATCGTCCTCACAATGATGATGATGATGATGATGATGATGACGATGATGAAGATGATGATGATGATCATGTTGTTGATGATGATGAAGATGAGGATGAGGATGAGGATGATGTGCTACATATTCGTCGTCATCTTCATCATCAACATCATCATCATCATCATCTCCATTAGTCATCATCATCATCACCATCTTCATCATCATCATCACCATCTTCATCATCATCATCATCATCTTTATCATGATCTTCATCATCATCATCATCATCATCTTGATGAAGATGATGATGATGATGATGATGATGATGATGATGATAAGGATGATGGTGATGACTAGTATGATGAGGATGATGAAGATGACTATTATGATGACAAAGACAATGATGATCGTGACCATGATCACACGATGATGATGATGAGGATGAGGATGATGAAGATGGTGATGATGATGACTAATGAAGATGAGTATGATGATTTTGTTGATGATGATGATTATCATATTTGTCATCAACATCATCATCGTACTCATATTCATCATCATCCACCGCCACCACCATCATCATCATCATCATCTTCATTATCCTCATCATCATCCGCGTCCTCACAATGATGATGATGAGGAGGAGGAGGAAGTTGATGATGATGATCATGTTGATGATGGTGATGAAGATGATGATGATGATGATGTGTTGCATATTCCTCATCTTCATCATCATCATCATCTCCAAATTAGACATCATCATCATCGTACTCATATTCATCATCATCCACCATCATCATCATCATATCATCACAATGAAGATGATGATGATGATGATGATGATGATGATGAATATGATGATGGTGACTATGGTGACTAATGATGATGGTGATGACGAATATGATGATGGTGATGATGATGATGACAAATATGATGATGGTGATGACAAATATGATGATTTTGATGATGTTGATGATGATCATATTCGTCATCATCATCATTTTCATTAGTGTACTCATATTCATCATCATCCACCATCATCGTCATCATCATATCATCATCACCATCATCATCATCATCATCATCATCCTCGTCCTCACAATGATGATGATGAGGAGGAGGAGGATGAAGTTGATGATGATGATCATGGTGTTGATGATGATGAAGATGATCATGATGATGAGGATGATGTGTTGCATATTCGTCATCATCTTCATCATCAACATCATCATCTCCATTAGTCATCATCATCATCATCATCATCATCATCATCATCACCATCTTCATTTTCATCATCATCATCATCCTCATTATCATCACTTTATACAACATTAATATATCTACTATGTATTTTATTGTTCTTGATGTAATACATATGTTTCTAATTCAAAATTAAATTAATGTTTTGAAATCAAAATACACATTTGTAAATATACCCCTAAACACCTAGAAGCACTTAAATGCACTAAGGGATTATGGCTTAGAAGAGGTCCTAAAGGCCTTTATGGGGGAGGGGCTCTTTATAGGGAGGGGCTCTAGGCATAAACCGACACATTTATATCTATTGGGCAATAAATACAATGAACGTTACCCACCAAACATTACAATGTTTAGCAGGGACATGCATGTGCCTCTAGTGCACACGCGCATCTGGCACGTGTGCATCCCTGTTGAACATAAAATTTACAAAATCACCTGCGTTCTTTATCCCACATTTTTTTCCTCATTCACCGTGTTCTCTTCGTTGGTTTCACGCACAGTTCGACAAGCATTTACATGGTAGATTGAATTCATACACCATTTGGTGCTTCCTTCACCATTTGGATAAAATACACAACATTCGGGGCTCTATTTGGCTCTTTGTATTGAATACACACCTATTAGGCTCTATTTGGATCAATTAAGTGAATACACAACAGTTGGACTCTATTTGGCACCTTGGGTTGAATTCTCATGCTACTTGGACACACATGAAGTCTTCTTACATATAGTGGACACATCAAAAGAGCATTTGACATTTGAAGCAAAGAGCAATCATAATCCTTGAGGTATGGTGATAATTTTATCTTGTTAAATGTAATTTAGTCTTCATTCACTTGTTTGAATGGCATCTATTTTGGTTTTTCCTCATGAATTGTATGATAGATCTATTTGAGTCTTCTTAATCTTCAACATAGACAATAAAAACATCTTACCAAAAAAAAAACCTACAACATGCACCAAGCAATGCTTTCAACCTTTCCTGAAGATAATAAAAAAAAATTACTTGCATCACCACCAATAACATTTCATAATCACATTCCTCCATCTAGTAGACAAACATTTGTTTAATTCCTCATGGTTTCACTACAACAACTCACACAAACACCTAAACAATTGAAAACTCTTAGTCTTTTGGGGCTATTTTCCCTCATCCATACCATGAAAATGAAGTGAGTATGAGCTTTTAAGATTATATGAAAACATTCTCACTAGATGTTGTTGTACATAATCAATTGCTACATCGAGCTTTAATAATCTTGCACATCGATTTTTAATATCTTGTTTGTTGTTCATTCTTGCAGGGGTGATATTTTTGTTTTTCCAAAAAATGCATTGAATATGGGCAATAGACGTAATAATAAAATAACGTCTAGAAGGATGTGGCTGCCCCCTAAAAAGGCCCATGAGATAAGAGAAAATGCCAGGTTATACATGCAAAACCATAGAAATGAAAATGTTAGTGCCTTAGATCCATCAACAAGCAATGACGAAGTGGTTGAAATCAATCAAATATTCCTGATGACAAGTATGAAGGGATGGATATTGAACAAGTTCTTAACTGGAAACCTCCACAAGAAGAGCACACTCATGGAGAACACACTCCCTTGCAGGACCAATTTGTGAAAGAAGGGCCACAACAAACCATTGACGAGACTCGTACTTCCTTGCCGACTCCCTTGCCTCGACTATCAACCAGACGACGAAGAACTCCCAGACGTATTCATGTGGATGAAATTTTATTTGCAGGACTTGAAGGTAAGATTCCCAAACGCACTATTGATTTCCATTGTAGCAAGATAATGAAATATTTTTTTGAATCCAAAACCGATGCAGCAAAATGTCAATTATTTCTTGCTATGTTAAAATCACATTGTCTAGCTCATGTTAGGAGAATTTTGGGCATAAAGGTAGTTAGAAGTTCAGAGGCCAACAATCATGTTGTTACAAATCTACAATCTGCATTTAATTTGATTGGAAAAACTTCTCGTACAAAAGATTTTAGTGCGGCTCATCGTGTACTATTGAAATCGATTGTAGACAAATCCACACGGCAACGTCGCCTACTATCACACACATGTAAAATCTTTAACGTAGATAGAAAGAATCTTCAAAATTATTCTTCCATTAGAGAAAAACTTGACACCCCAAGCCAAAACAATTGTTGTGCCTTTGTTGGTAGGTTACCTCTTTCAGACATGAAGCTCATTGATGCTGTTAAAGAACTAGTGCAAACTTTTTGGCATGATAACACTAGACCATCATCGAATCAAAGAGATGTTTTAAAGTTGAGAAAAGGTGTTAGGGGGGGTGAACCCCATGTCAAGAACTTCCTTGACATGACACAAACAGAACTCTATGAGAGGTTCAAGAATGAGCACACACAATTGAACTTGGGCCAAAGGTCCTTTGAAAAATGTAAACCCTGGTATGTTAGAATTTGCATTGATCGCAATACATGTTGTTGTATATACCATGTAGAATTTGAGTACTATTATGATACATATAGACATATATTTTGTGGTTTGCATACTAACATTGTGCAAGATTTCCCATTGTTACAACCACCGAATGCATCCAGAGAATTTATACATAGCATAATGTGTCCAAAACCTGAAGAACAAAAATATTATAAAAGATCATGTTTATATGGGACATGTTCCAGTTGCAGTGGATTTTCATTATTGAGCCCCTGCATCCACGTAACCATGGAGCACGAATTTGGGAAGATGTCAGTAGAAATGCAGAACTTCCAGTACATAACATATCAAGTAGATAGTTCGAAGGAAAGCAAAAAAATTGCATTGGTGAAGTCACAGGTAATCTAAGTTTCCATACTTTCATACTGTACATGTTGAATTTGTACATATAGCTCTCCCTTGCGATGTGTATCACTACCATCTAAAGTTGTAGTGAATCAAGGTGATATTTTAAAAGGGTAGTTGACCATACTTAAAAAATCAAATTTAAAAATCATCATGTCAGTTATACCATGTTACAAGAGTTGTATTGTGTGCAAATCTTAGAGAGTTTGCCTAGTGTTGGAATGGATATACACCAATATCTAAGTAAAAAATCACTAGGACCCATCCTTCTTCGTGCATTATTCATCAATACAATGTGTTATAAGCTATGTTATTTTTCAAACCAAATAATAAGTAGATAACAACCAACTGAAAATTCATGCTTTTCTTTAATATTTTATCATGCTCCAAATATTCCACTGCTAAGTCTATGAGGATAATTTGTTGATGAATTGAATGGTACAAATAAACCTTATTCACATCATTTTCACATGGAAAAGTTCCAAACTCACTCCTACCCACTCTAATAACAAGTTAGGTCTTTTAGATGAGTCGGCCATGTTGGTAAACAAGTGGAATAGTGGTGTTCAAAAACACCTTTAAACATTAATAAAACACATCTTCATAAGAACATCCCAAAGAGAACGATGTATTGTGTGTGTACAATGTGCATTATCTATGCATATAAAAATCAGGATACATCCTAACCAATAAATTGGTTTAGTGTTTACCTCTAAGAGACAAAAGGGTGGGACTACAATAATCACTAAAGTCGTTAACCATAAATGAAGTGTTCCCAAAGGTCCAGAAAACCCCTCAGGTTGAGTTTAAATTGAATATTCTCTCAACAAAGGTAGAGCCATCTTCCTTAAAAATATGTTATTTTCACTTAAAATGGAGTTTCACTACTTGCAAGAGCATTTGATAAAAAACAAGGATATTAGAGATCAATTGAAAGTAAAATGGAAGAAAAACCGATGATGGTTGTAACTTTGAAAGTTTACCTCCTTTCTATGAAAATTTTAAGGAAGCCCTGAACATTACTACTATTGATAAAGATATGACATTTGAGCAATTGCGTAGCAGTAATGAAGCTTCTAAAATGGAATTTGTCGTAAATTTTAACAAGAAGGGAGAAAAATGAGAGAATAGATTGATGGAAATAGATCTTCTAAGTAAGGTAAATATAGAAAAACTATTAGATGTTTTTAATGTGGCAAGTTAGACCATCTAAGCAAAGTTTGTAAGAAGTGGTTGTCAGATTAAAATCAGAATCAGGAGCATTTTTCCAATGATCAATCTAGAAAGAGACATAGAAGAGTTAAGAAGGTAATGGTTAAAGACATCAAATACGTTAATTGTTTAGAAAAAAAAACTACTTTCAATCAATAGTATAATGAACCATAGTCCACACATAGATAATAAATTTCAACAATAATAGGTGTTTTATTGTTGACAAGAATAAGAGAAATATGGTGGCTATGGGTGTGGAAGAAAAAATCCTATTCTTGTTGATTGATGATGAGAATGGAATATTGGTTCAACAAAAATATGGTTCCAATATTCTCAAAACTACCAAACTTCCTAAAACTAATCTCTCTAAGGATGAATTTTTTTCCCTCTCTAAGGATGAATTATTGGCCCAAATAATTTTAATCGTGAACATGGTTATAAGCTAAGTCAAACTTGGAAACCCTTAATTCACTATCTTAATCACTAACTCTTTTATTCCCTCTTTTCTTCATATTACTCCTAGGTTCCTTGTCCTTCCCTAACCCCTTTTCCCTCTATGTTCAATCATCTCCCCTCCTTTGACATCTATTGTTCTAGTATTTGCACCCAAAATCCTGTCATTTTGATGTAATCACTCCTCATATTTCCTTGTTATATCTATATTCTTATGATCCTTGAAGTTATTATTATCCTTTAATTATATTTAATCATTTAATATTTATGCTTTTGTATATTTATCTCATCTTTTTTCACTTCACTTATCCATTTTATACCCACGCTAGTCTTATTTTCTTATATCTTTATCTTTATATTTATATATTAATGTAGGTATTTGCCTTATTTTTTATACTTTTATTTAACCAACTCCTCCTCAAATTCATTTATGATATTTTATCTTTTCTTATTTAACCTTAGTTTTTATCCTTATTTTTAGATTCCCTTTCCTCACATTTATTCATATTTTAATGCTTATTTCTTATAACTTATCATTTTCTTTTAAACCTTCATTCGATCAACCATTTGAACCATTTTAATTAATTATTTCTTATGGCTAATTTTGACTTATTGTTTAAGCTTTTTCTACCTTTTAACCCTACCTTTTAATCCTATATATAATCAACCATAAAATTTTCTATATTTTTAAATTTTTATTTGATTCCCTAATGATGGGTGGAATGTCCACTCAAAACGCTCGACTCTAAAATCTAACACATTATTATTCTAGGAAATTTGACATAATAATAATAAATAAAAAGATGGTTGTAATTGTATTGAAAACTCAACCATAATTCCTAGTTTATAGACAAATCAAGTGAGATAAAACTTGTAAATGAATCCCTACCTGTTGTTGTTGAACTAATATCAAATCAATAAATAAGAAAATATAAGCAATAAGAATATTATGCATTACCTATTGTAATACATGATAAGAAGACCCTCGAGGGGGGTGAAGATTAAACAAAGACAATGCCCCACACAAGAATCACATACAACTTAACCTAATCATACTTTAACATTAATTTATACATGTGATTTCAGTCACTTAGTATTACTAACTATAACATACCCAACCACCTTTCTAACATTGTTGAGGTGATGGGGCACTTTGATTTGCATATAAAATCTTAATCGGTGATGTATTATTCAAAATTGCATCCACTTATTATACAATTATTTAACAATGTAAGTAAATCTATAATAATCATACATCTAAATTACTCATTCTACAATATGCATGCATTCTTATCATGAATTCATACATAGAATGACCATTAAGTCCATGCTCATAGCCATTTTCATAAAAAACAATTAAATAAATCCATGATAGAAATATAAACCTTGCAATTCAAAGAATATTCAACATGTATATTTATGGTAAATTGTCCTCCAACTAGTTGCAAGTGAAGTACATTCCTCCAGTCATTGGAACGTCGTCACACTTATTCTTTCTATGACAGAGGAATCCCTTGAGCTATGTCTATCAATCCATAAGGGTTGAACTACCAATCCTGTATACCCAACCTCAGTTCATGAAACTATTTGTTACATAAACACCCTCCATAGTTGTCCCAATCCACTAGCACTCATCCCCCATCAGCATGCACAGCACTAGGAATGGGACCCCCTTCTCTACATCGTAGGCCCTTAGGTTGTCCCCATTCACTTCCATTTCTCCAACATAGGCCATCTAGGGAATCTCCATGTTGGGACTCCAGAGACCTTGAAGCTGCAAGCCAGGTTCCTCTCACAAGTAACCTACCAATTAGCACCAATTTCCCATGGCAGTTGGCATGAACTGGTATGGAACTCAGGTTCTCCTCTCTTGTTTTCCTGTGATGTACCAACCAGATCCCCAAATGGGATGATGGAGTGACTAACTGACTAAATGATGGAATGAATGAATCTCTAACTCAATTCTCACATTATATATGAATGGTTTCTATTTTCCATGTGGATCGTTCTTAGGAGGCCACATTTCCCCTTTTTAATCCCATTTTAAGATAATTAAGTAATGATTAATCAAATCAACCCTCATAACATGGTTTAGGGACCTTGGGTTAAATTCCCAAACAAGGTTAACAAGTATAGCTAAGTACTTGGGTTAATATCAACTGGGGTCATCTCCCCTTAAACCAATTGTTTACTTCCCACACATGTGAAATCATAACCCCCCATTTCTTCTTCATACTTATTCACTTGCAATTATCATGGATTTTTATATTATCTATAATGTACATCATTTAAAATATTCATGGTCTCTTGGACCATATATGTCTGACATCTAGCCACTGCATCATTACATACATAATTACAACATGGGAACAAAAATGAGGTGTTACATTATCATTAAACATATAAATTCTTTATATCACCATTATGAGAGTATCATCCACTTTATTAAGTAATCATAAATTAGCATGTAACTTAACATTAATTTTTACATGTGATTTAAGTCACTTTGTATCACTAACCTAAAGTATATAACTCTATTATCTGACCATTATGAGAGTCTCATCTACACCTACAACCCTACACTTCTTGTCGTTGATCCACAACCACTTGTGTTTGATTGTATGGTCTCTTTACCTACATCCACGAATAATACATTTTTTCAATATAAAGAGCTAATATAGATACACCCAACACCTCTAACATCACATCTTCAATCCTTCCACCTAGGATTCCATCATTGCACCATGGGATCTCTTGTTTCATCGCACCTTAAATCCTTTCAAAAATTGCGGGAGCTCTTCTACTTCTTGTGCTACCTACAAAACATAGCATTATCATTGTTTAACCTTTTTCACTTCAATTTCTTGTAGGTACACTAATTTGTTGACATCAAACTTGTAATCATCAATTTTATTCAAATATAATTTCATCAATTATTACATCCTTGGTCAAAAAATCCTCATTGTGCAAGGATCCATCAAGTCATATGCTTTCATTTATCAACATGCCTAACAAACAGCACAGAGAATTTGAAATAACTTACCTAAATGGTTTCTCATATGTCCAATCCTCCTTAGGGGTGGCTTCTATCACAATATTATTGGGACACCTATTCAATGAATATATTGTCATATTCATTGATTTAGCCCAATATTCATTTGGAATTGAATTACCTTGCAACTTCTTCTTCATCGTGTCTACAACTCTATTACTCTACCTTTCACCGTCACCTCTCTATTGTTGAACTCCTTTCTTACAAAAATCAACAACCATAGCACTATGATATTAACTATGGAACTAGATAATATTATGTATCTTCCTACCACATTTTTCCTCTACCTTTTCCTTAAACTTCCTAAAATCATTCAATGCATCTATCCCTTGCTTAAGAAAGAAAAACCATGAATTTTATGAGAAATAATCAATGAAAGCATAAAATACTTTGTTACTAACATTGATGGTAATCTTGTCAGAATACAAACTTTGACATGTATAAGTGCCAATGCTCTTCCCACCTCCTTGCTAATGGATTCATTGCGTTGATTTCCTACTAAGCCACACATATACCTTCCACCTTTCCCATATTAGGTAGGTCATCAACCATATAAAACCTACTTATGATGGAAACATGAGAAAAACACACATGCTCATGTCTTCAATGTCAATGTATATTAACATTGAACTCTCTTCTATCTAACAATATTCATGAATATGTCCTTCTATTACTGTCTATCGCACTCGAATTAATAAATCATTGTAGTAATAATGCCAAGAAACCCTAACTCCTATCACCACACACAATTACTTACTAACCTCATCAATCAAATTTCATAAAATTATCAACATTATGAGGAAAATATTTCGATACCTAAACAAGAAATTTAACTATGTTATGGAAAACAAATATCCACATAAATAAACTTTGAATTGTTCTTTTTTTTTTTAACTAATGTCAAATATATATTTATAAATCATAAAACATGTCTTAATTCCCCAGGGACTAGGTATCTTAATTACTCACCACTCAATTTATTTCTATGTCATGCATGCTAACAACTACCTTTTCATCCAAAATCGAATACCCTGCAATTTCTCTTTGTTGAGTGGACTCCTATGCATGGGAACCTACTCAACTTTCTACATTTCACTTTATCACAAGTAGAACAAGAAGCAAAGTAGCTTCCACAATCTAATTATGGAGGACATGGAAGTATTGAAGATGTGATGAAAGAAGAACTCTAACAATCGAGTGATGCAATCCAAGGTGGAAGGCTTGAAGACATGGAAAAAGATAGAACACCATAAGAGCTAGATCCATCTAGATCAGTCCCAACTATGAAAGCATTTTGATTAGTAGATGAGTGTAAAGAGAATACACTATCAGCCACAATTGGTTGTGGATCAGCCACAAGAAGTGCAAGTTGTAGGTGTGGATGAGAGTTTAAAACACATGTCAGGCTAAAGGCATGGTTCATGATTGTTTTAACACTTAGTCTCTAGGTGTGGATGAGTACAACTTTTAGAAGTTGGAATTAGTTTACACATTCATGGTATATAGTCTAGAAATTTTATCCAACAATCACTTTGATATGGCTAAAGCGTTAGTGATTTATCAAATAGTTGGTGAGTTGTTTTACATCACATCGACCATGCCAACTACTTGTCATACAATCAACATTTTTGTTTATTTTGTGACAACTTCAAATTATGTTTTCTACCGTGCATTTAAGAGTTGTGTTCCAAAAATATTTTACACATTTGGTCCAAACAAGTTTATATTCTAGGACAAGCACTTGTTCTCTGTGACCATTAAGGGAGGGTATTAGAGTTATCATATCATAATGATCATATAATAAAGTGATGTGATTTAAATTAGTAATAAAGTGACTTAAGTCACATGTAGAGATGAAAATTAAGTTACAAGTAAAGCTATGATTAGTTAATAAAGTGCTTGTATGGGAATTTCATACAAGACATTGTCTCCCATTGATGTATTGAGATCCACCATATTGAATGTAAATGGATCGAACATTCTCTCTTTTAATATATCTAGTTTGCATGGTTTGTTAACATTCTTGTATGATTTCCTCACTTGCTACTCCACCTATTCCCACCTTATCTCATTCATTCAATTATCCCGAGATTTCAATAATGAATATATATATACATAGATATAGATATACATATACATATACATATACATACATACATATATATATATATATATATATATATATATATATATATATATATATATATATATATATATATATTCCCTTAAGTTAGCTACTTATGTTGGTTTCCTCATTTAATGTCTTTGTCAAGTTAGGTATCGTAATCAATGCTAATTGATTTACAGTAAATACCATTTTTGAAATGTAGGTAAGTGTTCTGAGGTTTACCCACAAGATTTTCCTTGAGAAAAAACTTGAGAGAGAGAGAGGGGGGGGCAGAGAGAGAGAGAGAGAGATGGCTTGGGTTGTTAAGAGAAGTTGTGTTCCTCCCCATCCAAGTTCAAATCCCACTAGTGATTTGTGAATCGATTGGACTTGTTCAGTTACAAACAATTTCACTCTCACTTAATTTCTTGAGGGCGGGGCAAGATATTTTCAAACATTTGAACCTCAAGGGTTACACAATTGGTCGGTTCCACTAATGCTTTTTTTTTGCAAATAATCCAATGCTTTTTGTGCAAGTACTTAGTTCAATCCTTCGTGGTCAAATGCACTAGTGTATTCTACCTTCTTTACATTGTGCCATCCTTGGATTGCGGGAAAGTAACCAAGAGTTCCACAAGAAGTTATTTCCAAGGGGATATACTCACACGCATGTGTGCGCTTGCAAAAAGGGTTGTATCCATAAGATATATGTACGCGTGCAAAAGACCTTATATATATATATATATATATATATATATATATATATATATATATATATATATATATATATAGAGAGAGAGAGAGAGAGAGAGAGAGAGAGAGATTATATATTTACATAATATAGTATTCAATTATGAAAAAAGTGGTTGTATCCATTGGTGAGGACCAAGGAGTTTTTCACCAATGAGTAAGGGTCAATTCTCATGAGAGTTTTACATGGAACTATGGGGTCACCTTGAGTTAGTAGTTGAATGTGTGGTTGCACTCATAGATATTAAATTAAATAATCTTCTCTTGTTACCCATGCACACAGAAGTGGATTAAATCCCACCCCCTTGTCCTTCAAATTTAAAATCCTATTTTTTTATCTCAATCAATTCAAATGAAATGGTTAAAAGTGGAGTACACCAAGAGGTCTCTAGTTCTAGCCTGGTTGAGTCTCGCCAGATTACTAGCTTCTATTGTGGCTAATGGTTGAGCCACCCTCCATCTACATATTTGAGGGAAGAGGGTGGATCCCACTAGGTTTTCTATGTGTTTGTGTGTGTGGAGAGAGAGAGAGATAGAGAGATATTACACCATATTTTGATTCCATTTTGTGTATACAATTTTGAATCTATAGAATATCCATTTAGTATAATATATTATTAAATTTTGATGATTGATTGATCTTAATGTTATTTAAAAATGATTTATCTGAATAAGTTCTTAGGGTTTTAGTGTATCTCTTTATATATAAATAAACATTAATTATTAGAATTCTTTCTCAATCATTAATGATAATTAATATATTAACATGTTTGTTTCTCGATTTAAGTATTATTAGGGTTGATTCTAGGACTAATATTCTATGAATTAATTATCCATGTGCTATCATTATGTATCTACCCCCAAGAGTGTATACCAAGTGGTGATAGAGTGTATTATCAAGGCACTCCTTGCAATGTCACGGGTTCAACCCATGGTTATCCCCCCATGATGGGGGAATATATGGGTGCACCTAAGGGTATAGTGGTCGTGGACGAAAATGAACCCTATGTCACGCAAGTACGGTCCATACCCTAGTTTTCAAATCCCCTAGTTAAAAAAAGTATCACTATATGTGTGTGTGTGTTTTTGTATGTGTACACACACACACATCATTGTTCAGTATAACAGAATTCAAATGTAATTTTAGTGTGTATAATAATGCATCCACCACATAGTGTACATTATATGCTCCACAAACTCTTGTCATAACAACTCATCTTAACCGATTCATTGCTAAAATCTGGTGTCTCTTGACTCAACTACCTTGTAATGTCCACATCTATCAATATGGAAAATAGAAGGGTAGATTAACTAAATTACGGGATTCTAAATTTCACCCCATGGCCATAATACGAATTCATAACATCTAAAATACGTGTGCAGATACATAAATAAAAACATACAACAAAAATAACTCTATCCACACACACCTAGCATGCATACACAAGCATAAGCATCACAGGAATTAAATAAAAACATTTCACATTCATATATAAGAGAATACTTATATCTAACAAAGAATATCTAAGAAACTGGTTGTGCAAGAGTGATTTTCCACCCAACCATAAGCACTATGTCCAGCATATACTCTTTCTGTTGATATGCCACTGCCAAGTTGGGTTATGAGGCCACCGGGGCAAAGGAAACACCTACATTCTTCTCTCTCTCTTATCCCACAACCCATTTTTCCATTTATGCTTTACCAAATTCTCATCAAAAGCTTGACAGAGATCTCATTCAGCCATAAGAGCCATGGCACTCCTTCCAACTTCCCCACACAACACAAGGAAGGCATTCTCCTTCACTGATCCACATTTCCCCAAGGAAATCCAACCCTTACAGTGATTACCAGTGTATGTAGTAAGAGTCCAACCTACCGTATGTTGTTGGAGAACCTCATGTAGTGTAAATAATTGCTTCTAAAGCATCTATGAGTAGAAAAAATCAATGGGTAAGGGTTCCTAGATTTACCACCTCTACGCTCACCTATAGCCATCTAGTAATGGTCATGAACAACAATAGGAAGCTCTATGTAGTGTAGATCAGCATGAGAGAAGGATATAAAGAGTTTTGACTCTAAGGGATATGATATGATGGTGAAAAGACAACTGACATAACTTCTAACCACAGAAGAAAATTATTTCTGGCAGCTGACATAACTGTCACAAAATTGCATTCACCCCCATGCTTCAATAATTGCATGAGATAACATTTCCCACCATCCTCACACACGTATTCAATGATTTGATGTACTAGTCAGAATGAATTAATTATCTCATTTAAATCACATGGTAGAATTTGGATGGGTTCTAAGGTTGACACTTTAGTTTCCCATAGGCCCCCTTTCCTCTTCCCCTCCGATGGAATAATAGCCCCCCTAGTGCTATTTACATATCCATCTTGGACTATTTCATTATTTTCCAACATAATGTTTACATATATTTCAAATTGATATTACAAGCCAACCACGCGATCCAAATAAAAAATATTTACATCATACATGCCTAGGCATTCACTAGTCAGCTTTTGGCCTTGAGCTCCATACTAGGAATCTATACTAGCATATTTACATCATTACATAATTTTGATTAAATACAATCCAATTCAAAATTGGAGATATTACAATACCCCCCCCCCCTTGGAATAACACCGTCCTTAGTGTTTGCTCAAAATTAGAATAAAAATGGATATGCATCTTTCATGGCATCCTCCAACTCCCATGTAGCCTCATCAGGACCAAAATACTTCCATTGCTAATTTACCTATTTGATGGCTCAGTTTCAGATAAATGTTACCTTCCCATCTAGGATGCACATTGGCTCGGTTTGGAACTCTCCATTGAGTTCCACCTAAATCACACATCCCAATCAATCATATGGTTAAAATCATGTACATATTTCTTAAGCAAAAAAACATGAAAAACATTATAAGCTCTAGTGTTAGCAAGCAATGCCATTATATATGCAACTGACCATATCCTTTCAAGCACTTCAAATGGCCCATAATATCTTGGCAATAGCTTGGCACAACTTCCAAGCTTTAAGGAACTCTTCATTGGCCTCACTCTAAGGTAAACATGATCCCCAACACTGAATTGCATATACACAATGTTCTTATATGCATAGTTTTAATGTCTATCTTGGGAAGCCTTTAAATTTTTCATAATATTTACAACCTCTTGTTCCATTTCCTTTATCATTTATGGCCCAAGTACAATATTGTTCAATAGATTATCCCAAGTCACTAGTGTCCTACACTTTATACCATACAAAGCTTCAAATGGACTCATTCCCAATGATGCTTATTGTCCATTGTTATATGTAAACTCTCCCAAGTGTAGATAATATTCCCACTTTGATGATTTCTCCATCACATGCATGCAAAGCATGTCTTCAAAAACCTGATTTACTCTTTCAGTTTCTCCATATGTTTGTGGATGGTAGGCAATGCTAAAATTCAGCTATGTACCCAAATTTGCAAAGAGAATTTTCCAAAACATTTGAAGTAAATTTGGCATCCATGTCTGAATTATTTCCTTAAAGAAGCCATGCAATTTGAAAATTTATTTCATGAAAATATTTGCAATGGCATATGTTTTATACGTGGATTTAACCGGTATGAAATGTGTTTCCTTAGACAATTTATCCACCACAACCATGGTGGAATCGTGTTGTCTCACAGTCATTGGAAATCCTGTAATAAAATCTATGGAAATCACTTCTCATTTTCATTCTGGAATTGGAAAAGTTTGCAATAAACCCATTGGGTGTTGATGCTCAATCTTCACTTGCTAGCATTTCATACACTTAAAAATATACTCAGCGATGTCTTTCTTCATCCATAGACAAAAATATTTATTCCTAGTTGTAGCAATTATTTTCTGATATCTTGGGAAACCGAAATATTGCATTGTATGGATTTCATCCATAAAAAATCTCATCAAGTCTGTGACATTTGGAGTATAATTTTTTTTTATGTAAGAAGTCAATAATCCTCCAAATGATACCCTTCATACCTCTTTTCAAAATTATGTCGTTGTAATTTATCTTTTATTTGCACATATAGGTTCATCTTAAGAAAGATAATTAACAATCTACTGCCTCAAATCTGATTGGCAAATATGGATTGATGCCACCTGCATTTCATGCATCTTTATGTTCATTGCATTAGCCACTTTATTTTCATTATCTTCTATGTGTTTCATCTCAAAATCAAATTCACATAAAACTTCCAACCATCTAACTTGTCTGGCATTTAATATTGGTTGCTCAAACAAATATTTCTGAAAATATTAGTCGGTCCTTAGCTCAAATTTTTTTCCCATTAAATAGTGGATCTGCATCCTCAAAGCATGCACTATGGAATCAAGTGCCAAGTCATGGGTAGCATAATTATTTTTATGGTCTTTCAATTTTCTAGACTCATAACACACCACATGATTATCTTGCATAAGTACTCCTCCAACTCCATGTTTACATACATTTGTACACACCACAAAGTCTTTGTCTCGGTTTGCAATTTTTGGAATTGGAGCACTTGTAAGAAGCTTCTTCAACCGTTGAAATATTTCTTCACATTTATGTGTTCACTCAAATTTTGTTGCCTTAATATATTGCAAAGAAGTGATTGAGTGTGCAACCTTGTAGAATCCTTCGGTGAACCTTCTTAAAAACTAGCAAGATCCATAAAAGATATCACATTTGTTGCATTCCTTGAAGTTGGCCAATTCATAATAACAAGACCTCAAGTCAAAATAATTATCAATTCAAGGAAATGGGTACATCTTCTTCACTGTAACTTTGTTCATCTCCCTATAATCAATACATAACCTAAGTGTTCCATCATTCATCTTCACAAACAGTATGGGTGCTCCCCATGAAAACACACTTGGGTTAATGTACTTATTTTTCAACCATTGTTGCAATTGCATTTTTAGCTATAATAATTCTAGTGTGCTCATTTTGTAATGGGTATTAGACACTAGTATAGCTCCTCGCACAAGATCAATTGTGAAATCAGTGTCCCTCTTTGGAGGAATTCCTTACACTTCCTTGAGAAATACATCTTTGAATTCTTGCAAAACATGATGATCATCCAACTTGGAAATTTCATTTTTTGTTTTATTTAAAACATGGGTTGTATACAATTGAAAACCTTTCCTACAGAACTTTGTAAGTTGCATGGTTGAAATCTACCTAACAGAAACTACCTTTGGAATATTTTTTACAACCCCTGGGTGTCCTTCCTCATCAATGCATTCTTGTTGTAGCAGTCTAGATTAACCCTGTGTTCCTCTAACCAGTCCATCCAATGAGAATATCATATGAACCAAGTGGAAAAATATTTAAATTTGCACAAGTGAACAATCCATCCATTTCTAATGGACATTTCTCCACCATTTCACTAATTGTTTTCTTGGTTCTAGTGGCTAGTTGGACCAATCATGGTTTACTATGCTTTGTTTTCTTAAAAGCACAAATCTCAACACTTTTAAAAGTGATATAACTGTGAGTAGATCTACAGTTAATCAAAATAGGAATAGATTGCTTAGCAACCTTACCTTCATCCTCAACCATAGATGATTGATGGTTTGCTTGGTGGTCCTCTAGTGTAGCATAAATTCTTTGGATGGTCCTTTCCACTTGACCCACGGTTTCAACCTGTTGGATGTTGTGGTGACATGCTTTGCACTCCCAATTCGATTTGGACAATTTCTAAGTAAATTGTCATGTCCACAACCCCAACAATGAAATGGATCTCTTGGCTTGTCTCCCATCATCCTAATTGGTTTTTTCACATCCTATGGTGTCTTCTTTTGATAATTCTGAAAAAAATGAGGAAGCTTGAACCCTTTCTTTCTTTGGATAAACTTTTCATTTTACTTGTCCTTCCATGTCTTATGCAAATCTTCCTTGCTTTAGTTTTGATCATAAAAATACTTGGTCTTATTTATGGTCTCATCTAGAGTTTAAAGTTCATTAAACTCAATTTTGTTTTGTAGGACTGAGGCAACCCACTTAGAAAACGTTGAATTTTCACTTTATCATCCATGATATACTTGGCATATCTCAGTAGGTCCAAGAATTCATTTGCATATTCTTCCATATTCATTGGGCCCAATTTTAGCTTATGGAATTCTTTAATTTTTCCATCATAGTACCTATCAGAGAGATACTTTGCGGCTTGAAGTATTTCTTGAATTGCCACCACACAATAATCCTTTCATTGATCTTCTTCACTTTCCTGAGGTGATCCAACCATAGATATGTTCTTCCATTCATATTGAATATAGCCACTCTTTCCCTCATATTTCCATAGTAGTCATGAACTTGGAAATAATTCCTCATCCCAAGAAGCCAAGCATCAGTTTCTTGACCAGATTTTACTCCACCATCAAATGTAGGAGGTTTGGCCTTTCTAAATTCTTGTAAGTTGTTCTTGAAATAATTCTTCATCTTATTCCTATGAGATGAAGAAATTGATCCTTCAATGGAATCGAACTTGATCCTTCAATGGAATCCTTAGAGTCAAACGACTCACTAGAAAATATTTTTGGAGTATATGTCTTGTCTCTAGAAATCCTTCTTGAGCTATGGGACATCTTGTGAGAATGTCTCCTTGAACTAATCCTGCTCTTTTCATAATTTTCGGAGTGATGTCTAGAGTGAATATTGCTATGAATATTTGTCAAACTTTGAAGTATGGCTACATTCAACTAATTATGTTCTTCTTGTGCTCTAATCAACCTCTCATTGTCTTCTCTACAACTCTACAGTTCCACCCTTAGGCTCCTCATGGTTTCTGCAATGTTTGAGAGAGTCACTTGGTTTCAAAAAATAAAAAATTCTAAAACGCACCCCGTTTTTCCAGCCGACAAAAAAATGGGGGTAGATACAAAATGAATTAACTTATAAGTCAGATATGTGTATACTATAACAATAAATAACTTACAAGAGTTACATGTGTCCTTTAATTAGACCACAATTAGGAGAAATTCCCATATAGATTGGGTAATGTGAGCTACTATCCTTTTCTTATATTGATAAGAATAATGTAGTTGTTAACTTCACTATCAATTTGAGTGTGAGTGACGAACTTACACCTTCAATATTTGAATATTAATTCATCCATAGCCATTATAATTTCAACCTAAGACTCAGGTAAGTTTGTTTCCTTAGAAAAGAGACTTTCTTTAGTGTTTAGTCTTCTTTCCTTATGGTTTTTTTAACACCCCAAATTTTTATTAGGTGCAAGGATGGTTAGTGTCTTGTATATATTCCACGCTACTCATATAAAGGAAGTGGGAAACACCAAATCCCTTTGGTAGCATAACTTATTCCTTGTGTGCTAGTGGGATTTCCAAGTCATCTAAATAAAAAATTTGGTGACCAATACCTCTTCTTTCTTGACAATTTGGTTGTCATTTTATTAAGTTACCCCTTGTGGTTTCATTTCCCCTACCTCATTGTTAAAATATGTTTTCCACTTCTTGTTCTGCATGGTGTTTTCCCTGGCTTTCATTTGTTGGTATTTTCGCCTTGTATCTTGTCTTCAAAACCCTATCTTTTTGGTAGGTGTGAGGATGGTAGCTCATTTATTCCATGCCATTCACCTCAAGGAAGTGGGAAGTTAAAAATTCATTCAAAATATTACATTATGTAATGAAACAGACTATGAAAAAACTAAAATACCTTATCCCAAATTGGGAGACCTCAACAAAAATCATTTACCGCTTTCTAGATCTAACCTCATTCTTCATTATACTTGATTGAAATTGTTGGAACAATGTTGGAACACACAGTGTGAAAGATAAAGACACATGAAATAAGATAAGTGTGAGATTCTTTTCATTAAAGGATATGTAAATATAATTACAATCATTATGACCCTTGGTTTCATATTACAAGGTGTCTCTTCGAAACCCGATAACTTTTCCTATTCACTGTGACTCTTGGTATCCATCTCACATGAATAGTAATACATAATACAATAATTAACCCTAAAGGATTAATGTTTCCAACATTTCCCCCCTTAATCCAAAGGGATGTATATGAGTTCAAACAAAGATCTAAAATATGTGTTAAAAACAACCATAGACAAGAAGTTGATGGAAAAGGATAAAGCCATTAACAAATTGTATTCACACAAATAGGACCATTATATAGTACAAAGGTTGATGCCACCTCATGGAGATATTTTCTCTCGGTCCTAACACCTTGCATAGTGACTAGGCTAGGCAATCTTATCCAAATCACTTAGTCACCATTTAGGATAAATAAATATTATCCTGAATCATAAATACAAATAAAGGTGACATTTATAAACTATGCGATTGGTAATGTAAACCATAGTATAACATTACCCCCCTCAATTACAAGTCTATATATTTTTATAAGCTAAGCAATAAACACTAATGTTGAAGATGGTGTGCTAGATATTTCAGAAGCCTTCATATGTCCTTTAATGAAAAATATGCCTGAAAAACCATCAAACTAGATATTGGATGGCTCATGTGAAATTAACTAGAAGAGAGATGAAATTCTAGAGTGAACAACTTCCATGTCTGAACATTCCCCATTTGCTTGACAATTCTATTATTTGCCAAGTGATTTAGCTAAAAGAGGTTGATATCTTCTACTAATTGGTGAACATATAGTATCACCATTCTACAATCAGTGAATAACTAAAATGCTCTCTAAATATCCTAACACTATTATGTGTCAATCAACATCCTAATGCATCACATATTTAAGTATGCCATATTGTTTCCCATTTGGAAATTTGGAGTCTGTCATCAATGGACTATTGCTGCCCATTTGGCAAATTGGAGTCCGCCATCTATAGACTATTGATTCCCATTTGGAAATTTGGAGTCTATCATCTACAGAATATTGTTGCTGAAACTTGAAGTCTAACAACCATCATCAATATTCCCCCCTTTGTCAACTAAAATGTGAGGCATCCTTTTATTTGGTGGTTTTGGTTGACCACTAACCATTTTCACTTCAGAGTGTATCCCCCCTTAAGCTAAAAGAGAGTACCATTTTGATTTCAACACAAAGTGTATATATGGATTAAACAACCACATGTTATCTCATCCCATGAGGGCCATGCTTGAAATCTATGCCATAGGGGGGCCACTTTGGATTTATATTCTCTTTCCATATACAAAATGAGAGGAATGAAAATCTATTTATTGCAAGATGTGTCTTTACTCGTGTTTGAATTAGTCGTCTTTCATGTTTGAATTTGACGATAATACTGATGCAACTTCTTGGTTGTTAAAGACCATTACCAAGGATTGATCCACCCATAGTGAATATTTAATCTTGCAGGCTTGTTTCTCTTGAACATTTTTTTGATGCATGATTTTTCTTGCCACAATGTTGACAAGGATGGAGATCATAACATTGATCTTCGATGTGACCAATTTGATTACAATGTTGGCACTTTGCATTCTCATGCTTGACTTGAACAGGTGAAGTTAAAACTTCTCGAAGCAATCCAACACTTTGGAAGTGGATTGATTTTGAATAATATGGGACATGCATGTTGTTGTCGTTGTCATATCCTAGACCACGTTGATAATTGTTGACTTGTATTTCTTTCCAAGGTCTAATGTTTGGCTTGGAAATATATCGTTGAACTTGTTCATGTTGAATTTTGACCACTTTATATTCATCTTCATCTGGATTTGTCTTACCAGGTTGTTGTTGAGTGTACCGTTGATTTGAATGACCATCATCATCATTCAAATCAAATTACACCAAATTATTTTATTGTTTAGAGGGAAATGATCTTCATGTTCCAGAAGAGCGTTAAGAAGGTAAGTTGCATCTTTGAAGTTGTTTCTCCAACAGATGATTAATTAATTGTTTCTAGTCTGGTCCTAACTCTTCTTCTACTACACACATACTCAGAATCATAAGCGCAAACACTCACACACTAAGAGAGCCTAGGCCTAATCACTCACATAGACATAGATATAGATAGAAATGGGAAGGAGGAAAGTTGACCTCCAATCCAGTCCTTCCTCTGCCTCTATTACCCACGGACTCAAATGCTCAACCACTCACACAGATAGAGATAGAGAGAATATAGGAGGAGGTAAGTGCTAGAAAGTATGCAAGTTAACCATGTTTTCTTCCTTTCTAATATTTCATACTTCCTCTCAATGGATAGTCTTCTTGATAAATTTTCCATCAATAGGTTTTGATTTCGGACTTCCTTTCAATGGATAGTCATTGTAATAGCTTTTCCTTCCATTCGAACCTTTAAGAGATAATGGATAGTGTTTCCTTTAGCTTTTCCTTAGATAGTGTTTCCTTCCACTAAGCGACTTTTTCTCTTTGAGGAAGAATTTTAAATTTCCCACTACCACCCCACATTAATCAAGTAAGCTTTCTTAAACGATGTCAAGAGACTTGAACTCTATTCATTAATAAATATACCAACTCTCTCATTGGTAGCAAGTTTTACTATCTATAGTTACCATACCAAATATTTATGACACAACAATATAATAATTAATTTTAAAATTTAAATTTATATATTCATTATATTTTCAAAACTATTAATTAAATAAAGTAAATATGAAATATAACATAAACATGAGCCATCATTATATTTTCAAAACTATTGTATTTCCAAATTTATTGATTAAATAAAGCAAATATAGAATATAAGACAAAGATGAGCAATGACAAATCTCTAATCTACATGGACATTTCTTTCACCCAATTGAAGTTTCTTAAAATAGATTACATAAAAAAATATTTTATTTCCTTACATTTGATTTTTAAAGCAATTCCAAATCTCTTATTACTCAATGAAACTACCAAAAGAATATTTTTTATTTTGATGGATAAATTAATTTTTTTATATCAAAGTATTGAAAAGAATTAAAAATAATTTATAAATATTTTAATTCTGTATAAAATTTAATGTGACCCAACATATTGATACCAAATAGATGAAGGGTTTATTGGCTATACACTCACAACAAATGTGTAATGCATTACCATAGTACAACATTATTTAACATTGCTTTTACAATAAAATTTTAGTTTAAATCCACTTAGATTAAGTATATTAGTCTACATCAATGGATTATATATATAAAGGAACATAGCTTGCTTTTATGCACTTCATTTTAAAAACCAATAAACTCTTAACATAATGAAAAACTCCATAAACTCAAATACAATGATTATCCACTCTCAAAACATCCATGCTCAAACCAAAATCCAAAAAACTCAAATAGAATGATTATTCACTCTCAAAACATCCATGCTCAAATCAAAATCCAAAAAAATAGACTTATTAGTTATATTTGGTCAGCCTTATCTTCTAACATGTAAAAATTAACAAAATATATTAACCAATCCAATACTTTTGTGCATAGTAGCATAATTCATACTACGATTTCGATATCGAAAAAATAAGTAATAAAAAAATCCAATACTGATGGAAGTAGAATTCTTATATATAATACTTTTAATCAAATATATAAATCAAATTAGCATCATTATACATTAAAAATCATTCTTTTTTATAAGTAATAAATTGAATGTTATTTATATTTTATAATTATTAAATAATTAAAATTTGGTTTTTTAAAATTGGTTTTTAAAATTTACTTTTTCATAATAAAAATTTATATTCCTATTGAAAGAATTCTGAATTTCCAAAAAAAAAATGCTAATTTTTATAATTTATAGTTGATAATATACCTACACATAGAAACTAAATATGAGGGTTCAAACTTCCGCAAATATGAAGTTTCAAAATAAAAATAAAGATATAGATTTCAAATAGCTTCCTTAATTCACACAATATAACTTCGTGGACGAATGCAGTTCAATGAGTTCAAATGTATTGGAATTCACGGGATATAACTTGGATGAAAGCATTGCAGTGAGCACAAAACCCTACCCTAAGTATAACTTATAATAGTATAACTTGTTAAATATATCTCATTAACAGCTTAACAAATTTTATTTACATTATAACCAAATTTTAATGAATATTTATATCTATAGGTGTTTATATATTTATTAGTATTTATATTTTTTCCAGATTACATAGGTGTTTATATATTTATTAGTAGTTATATTTTTTCCAGATTACTTAAAGATGAGATAAGTGTACTTTCTAAATTGATTTTATAACACTCTTTGAAATAAACAATTATAAATATATATATATATATAATAATTGATGCATGGATAACTACTAGCTGGTAGTTGATGGATAGATAATTGGTTGCTGATGCATGGATAACTCTTGGCTAATGCATGGATAACCCACTTATGCATGGATAAATCTTGGCTAATGCATGTATAACCACTCTTGGCTAATGCATGGATAACCGGCTTATGCATGGATAAATCTTAGCTAATGCATGTATAACCAGCTTCACACACCCGTTTAACTAGAAGAAGGCTAATGATAACATGTAGGTGAGGCATAGACAATGGGTGATTACAACTACGCATAGAGAACAAGTGACAACTTATTTGTAATTAACACTAAACTTGTGACCTGTGGATGTTAACAGACCACAAATTATGTGACTGAGCTAATTATAAAATTATAATAAACATTTTTATTTTTATTTTTATTTTTAGTGTTGCATACAACACAAGTAACTTAGATCTTCCAGACCATGCAGCAGTTAAATTTTTAAATAATTGAAACACAATAAAATTCTTAATTATTTAAAATTCTTATTTTCAACGAAATCATTGACAATGGACAAAGCAACATGGCGATCACTACCAAAAGAATTTCCCAACTGAACAACGTGCTCATCACCGAAACAATTTCTTTATTAAAACATTTTGCAACATGATACTATACAGTACCACACCTTAGTCCACTTCAGGCTGTGGGAGATCCACAAAACAATCAAATTGTGACAAAAAAATTCAATAATTAAGACACGAATGTGATACCAATTCAATAATTTCAAGATTGTGATCTATCCCGTTCTAATTTATTGATTGTCCTGGTGAAATAGTTGCTACTGAAATGAATTCTAATCAGCTCATAAATTATATTGAACACATTAGTTGTTATAAAATAATTACATAATTATCACATACCTATATTCACAAGCAATGACTACTGAGAAAAGTCCAAAAATTCAACCGCTCATATGAAGGTTCTTTTCTACCTTCAACAAAAATTCAGTATAATAAATTGAAATCCATAGCCAACGTTTACTTTTTCAACTCCCTGATTATTAAATCCAAATTTGCAGAGACAACATACACAGGAAAGTTTAATAAGCCAAAAGAAAATCACCTGTGTAAAATAGAGCCAGACCTTAACAGGATCCAGCCATCCCACTAACAAGTGATTGATTTTGCAGGAAAGCCATGGTGATCAAACATTAGGATCGCCATAGTTACCCTCTCGTGGAGCAATAAAATAAACACAGACATAATGAAAGCTACTTAATGACAGAATTATAGTAGAAACCATCACACAACAGCGTCCTTCAAATACGTGAAGTCTGGGCCTGAAAGCTGTGGATAAGCAAAGAAAGCTGTGAAGCCTGGGCCTGAAAGCCGTGAGACGAGAATAGCAGGCCCGAGTGGCATGGAACAAGTGGGAAGCCAACTCCATGAATTTTCGTTGATGTTGTAAATACCTACCCTCAAAACGGTATCATTGGCTGTTGAATATCCGTAGGCTTTAAAGTAGAGGCAATCCTCCAGTCCCACCCAGTCAAAACATATGTCAAATGGAAGCTGTTCAAGTTCCTTGATCATGGATGGAGGCATCCTTGCCATCTCCTTCCACGAGGGGGAGTTTGAGCCTACGGCGTCCATCTGAAACTCCCAAATAATAAGCATGGAAATAGAGGAACCTTCCTCTATGCACTTTACCAACAGAAGCCTCGACCCACAAGTAAACAATTTAGGCGTCAAGCTGCCATCAGTCAATACTGGCAATGGCGTAATTATGGGCGACGGCTCAGAGATCTGATCGCTAAAACCCAGAATGCTCCATCTTGTTCCTGCATTATTCTGCACTAAACGGTAGCAGAAATCACCGCTGAAAACAAGTTCCTCCATTCGCCTTGTCGGCCAGAAATTCAGCAGGTGTCCTGCCACCTTCCACTCCATTTTTAAGGAATCATAGATTTCCACTACATGTCTATTTTCCGGACCTTGCCGCGGCTCACCCAAGGCCACAACTTTGTAGGTGTCTAGATTGTCGCCCTCCCCTCCAATGATGCCTGTGGCAATGACTCTTCTTATGGTGGACATGGGAGGAAGTACTAAGGACGTTTTGCAGACAGAAGGCGAATGACCTAAACGTGGGGTAGATAGATTAGGTTCACTGCAAGGAATAGGCCTGCCTCGGCGTCGACGGAGGGAAGGGAAATGGATTGTTTCCAACTCTTTGTGAAAAAATAGTAAGCGCAACAATGGAGTTTGTTCTGGCAATAATTCCAGATAAGTAGCCATGGCTGCTTATTAGGAAATGCTTTAGGAATGTGAATATCTCCTCCTTCAAAAGGCTCTGGTAATTAAGCTGATAGATATAAAAACACCCCACACGGTTCTTGGTGGAGGATTAGCACTCCGTCCTTGCTAACTGTTAATCCTTTAAAAAGCGGTCGCGGTGCTTTACATCCGCCATTCTTAGACCTGCTCGCATGCAGGCAGGCAGTGTGCATGGGCGCATGAGAGCACGTGGTGCCTTTTTTACTCAGAGTCTCACATAATTAATTAATGAATAATAAGTTATCTCTTGTTATTAATTGTTTGGTCTGAAGTCTTTTATTCATCTATTAGTTAAGAGTTATCCATTCATTAGCTACTAATTATTCATGCACCAATTATCCTCAATCCAATCATAATACACTTGTCTCATCTTAATGTAATCTAAGAAAATCATAGATGCTAGTCCACCCAAATTCTAATATAGTAGCACAACCACTTAACTTGTTTATAGTTACCACTGATAGACCACTAAATTACCACAAATTAAGTGTCACAAATAAGTAATAAGTTATATGTTACTTGTTGTCTACCATGAAGCCCCTTATCCATGCATCAACTAAGAGTTGTCCATGCATTAGTTCTAATATAGATTGCACAGCCACTTAACTTGTTAAGAGTTCTCCATACATTAGTAATTACAAGTTATCGATGCATCAACTACTATTTATTTTTGATATTTTTATCTTTTATAATTTTTTATTTCCAATTTTGAAAGATTGCCATAAAATCAATCTCACAGTAGAAAAAACATAGATACTAGTCCACCCCAAATTCTAAAATATAAACACCTATCAATATGATAAACACTTATATATATATATATAGTTAAATTTATAAAATATGGCTTAGCCATGGCCATATCTCCCAACTATAAAGATAAAAATATTGTATTGTGCTGCTGAAATAGTTTCCTTTAAAATGAGCAACAATACTTGCAGAGATATGTAGTTACAAATTTTGTGGCTCCATTATATTTTGGACAATGGAAGTGATCACAATAAAAATTTAAAACACATTAAAAAAACATTTAAATATAAGAAATAATCAAGTTTTGTGAATAAAAACTTAAAATACATTAAAAAAAATTAAATCACAAAATTAATATAAAAAAATTTAGATAAAAATTTAGAATACATAAAAAATATATATATTTAAATTAAAGAAATAATAAAAAGTTTTATAAATAAAAAAACTTAAAACTTTTAAATTAAAAAAATAATAAAAATTAAAATACATATCACCAAAAATACATAATACATATTAGAAAAAGCTACAAAAATAAGTAAACACATTAATGAATATGTCCAAAAATACATATTAAAAAAAGCTATAAGTAAACACATTAATGAACATGTCCAAAAACAAATATTATACCATAATCAACATTGTGTCATCAATGAATATTATGTTATCAATCAACTTATACCATAATCAACATTGCGTTATCAATGGATACATAATCAACATTGTGCCATCAACGAATACTATGTTATCAATCAACATTGTGTTATCATTGTACGCATTTGTATATGTAATGGAAGTAATTTTAAAGTTTTTGAATGTAATTACTGAAAAATGCTTGGTTTCTTTTCGGAACTTGTGAGTAGCTGATTTCCTTAGTGATGATGAGTAAATACATTTTTATATTGGTTCTGGTTTTTTCAAGATTTTGGAAAGAGATGAATTTCTAAAAGTCTTGAACTAAAGTATTTTCATGTACCTAAAGTTTTGAACTAAAGTATTTTCATGTACCTTTTGATTCATATGAATAACAATGATATGTTTTTTTCTCCTGGAAAAAAAAATATTATCAAATAGATTGCAATAATTTTCTTACATTGCAATATTATTTAAATTTTAATAAGAAATTTAAATAATATATATATGTTTTAATTATATATATATATATATATAAAATAGTTACTTTATGTTCATAAAATTATAAAAAATTACATATTTAAAAAATATTATTATTTAATTGTAATTATTATTTTGAAGTTATAGAGTAAAACTCTAATTCAAATCTAAAATTTAACCTCTCACAAAATCTATATAGAAAAATCAATTAAACTTAGTTGGCCATCTTAGTAACAATAGCGATCCATATTGTATTTCATAGCTTCATTCATCCATATTGTATTCCATTGCCTCATTTAACTCACAACATTGTTTTTTCAGTTGGCCGTGCTCATCCCCACTTATCTAATATATGTGAATATAGGACTAGGATTAGAGAATACTATTGAATCGTTATTAGTAAGGAAGAGGTGAAAAACTTGTATATAACCAAAGAATAAACTTGTGCATATTCCAACTATGGAAAGACCACTTAATGGATATGTGGTTTATGGTATTTTATAAACCTCCCTACAATAAAAATGAGCTTAGCTCATATTTTCTTCATAAATTATGGGCCCATTTTATTATGGGTTTCCATGTGAATTATTTTGACATTGGCGAATTTCAAGGGGTTGGTTTTGGCTCTACTTAGGAAAATAGGCATAACCCATTAAGAGGGAATCCTACTCTTGGACTGTTGAAATATTGTACAATTATGAAAAGGGGGGTGGTGAATCAGTATTGTTAATTTCTCACAATTTAAACCACTTTTAATTATTAATGTTTATGTAATCAACAAGATGCATAGTATACAGAGTTTTTATCATGGAAAACCCAAATGGGAACAACCACCAATTCTTTCTATTAACTGTAAAATTTTATTTACAATGTTTTGCACACTACAACTTGCTAGAGACACCCATCCTTTCCACTTGACCCGCGGTTTCAACCTGTTGGATGTTGTGGTGACATGCTTTGCACTCCCAATTCGATGTGGACAATTTCTAAGTAAATGGTCATGTCCACAACCCCAACAATGAAATGGCTCTGTTGGCTTGTCTCCCAACATCCTAATTGGTTTTTTCACATCCTATGGTGTCTTCCTTTGCTAATTCTGAAAATGAGGAAGCTTGAACCCTTTCTTTCTTTGGATAAAATTTTCATTTTACTTGTCCTTCCATGTCTTATGCGAATCTTCATTGCTTTAGTTTTGATCATAAAAATACTTGGTCTTCTTTATGGTCTCATCTAGAGTTTAAAGTTCATTAAACTCAATTTTTTTTGTAGGACTGAGGAAACCCACTTAGAAAATGTTGAATTTTCACTTTATCATCCATGATATACTTGACATATCTCAGCAGCTCCAAGAATTTATTTGCATATTCCTCCATATTCATTTGGCCCAATTTTAACTCATGAATTCTTTAATTTTTCCATCATAGTACCTATCAAAGAGATACTTTTGCTTGAAGTATTTCTTGAATTGCTACCACACAATATTCCTTTCATTGATCTTCTTCACTTGCCTGAGGTGATCCAACCATAGAGATGTTCTTCCATTCATATTGAATATAGCCACTCTTGCCCTCATATTTCCATAGTAGTCATGAACTTGGAAATACTTCCTCATCCCAAGAAGCCAAGCATCAGTTTCTTGACCAGATTTTACTCCACCATCAAATGTAGGAGGTTTGGCCTTTCTAAATTATTGTAAGTTGTTCTTGAAATGACTCTTCCTCTTATTCCTATGAGATGAAGAAATTGATCCTTCAATGGAATCAAACTTGATCCTTCATAGAATCCTTAGAGTCAAATGAGTCACTAAAAAATATTTTTGGAGTATATGTCTTGTCTCTAGAAATCCTTCTTGAGCTATGGGATGTCTTCTAAGAATGTCTCCTTGAACTACTCCTGCTCTTTTCATAATTTTCGGAGTGATGCCTATAGTGAATCTTCCTCTGAATATTTTTCAAACTTTGAAGTATGGCTACATTCAACTAATTATGTTCTTCTTGGGCTCTAATCAACCTCTCATTGTCTTCTCTACAACTCTATAGTTCCACCCTTAGGCTCCTCATGGTTTCTGCAATGTCTGAGAGAGTCACTTGGTTTCTTCTACCATTGGATTTTGTCTCTCCATTTTCAACATGTATGTTCTCTCCCATGAAATATGTCTTAGCTTCATAAGGATCATTGTAACCTCCCCATCCCTCAATCCGACTAGTGGGAGGGGACATTAACTGAATCAGGGTTGTCAAAAGTTTTCCCCATAGCCATAATTATGAATTCATACAACCAAATGCATGTGAAAACATGAAATAAAACACACATTGGAAATTAAATTGATCCACACACACATAACGTGTAAATTACAAGCATAATGATCACATGAGTACAAATAAAAACATGGCACATCAAATATATGAGAATACTTATCTTTAAATGAAGAAGATCCAAGCAACTAGTTGTGTAAGAGTGATTTTCCACCCAGCCATAGCCACCCTATCCAGCATATACTCTTTATGCTGAGAGGCCACCCCCAAGCTGGGTTATGAGACCACCAGGGTGAAGGAAACACCTACAGGGTTCTATCTCTTATCTCACAACCCATTCTACTCACTATGCTTAGCCAAAATCTCAACTAGAGCTCTACAAGGGTCTCACTAAGCCATCACATCCATGGCACTCCTTCCAATTTCCCCACACAATACAAGGAAGGCATTTCCCTTTACCGATCCATGGTTCCCTCAGGAAATCCAACCCTTATTGTGCTTAGCAGTGCATGCAGTAAGAGTCCAACATATTGTATGCTAATAGAGAACCTCCTACAACATTAATCCATGGTTTCTCAAGCAACCGAAAGTAGCATAACTCAATGGGTAAGGGTTCCTAGCTTTCCCAACCTCCATGCTCACCTACAACCATCTATTTTCCCTTCCAAAAATGCATCTTTGTCTTCAAATTCAAATTTATGGGTATAAACACATTCTGTTAATGGTCATGAACAACAATGGAAAACTCTAGGTAGTGTAGAATCATGCATGAGAGAATGAGAATGCTTAAAAGAGTGTTGAATCCAAGGAATATAAGGTAAGGGTGAAAAAACAACTGACATAGCTTCTGATCATAGAAGAAATAGGACTGCTGATAGCTGACATAACTGTCACAACCCCTATGCTTCAATAACTACATGAAGTGACTTTTTCCCGCCAACCTCACATGTGCAATCAATGATTGGATTTAAGAGTCAATGGAAGGTAATTGGCTTATTTAAGGCACATAGCAAATTTGGGATGAGTTCTAAGGTTGACACATGGCAACATAGGATTTGTTTTCCCCATAGGCCTCCTTCCTCTTCCCCTGTAGTGGAACCATAGCCCTTGTAGTGCTCTTTACACAATCATCTTGGACCATTTTTATTAATTTTCAACATAATATTTACATAAATTTCGAATTGGCATGATAAGCCAATCATATGGTCCAAATAAAAATATACACATCATACATGCCTAGCCATTCACTAGTTGGGCCTTGGCCTTGAGCTCCACACTAGGAATACATACTAGCATATTTACAGCATTTACATAATTTTGATTAAATGCATTCCAAGTCAAAACTAGGGGTATTACAATCATGTGCATCATCCATGATGATGATCTTCTTGGCCCAATCAAGACCAAGGGTTTCCAAACTACACTATACTTAATGATAACCATTAACTGTCCTTGATAGGATATTGAATATGCAAAAGTGTTCATGTAAGCACATTTTTAGATTTGTTACATTCTTAGAAAATCAAAAATCAATTTTCATGTATTCTGGAAAATAACCATTTTTGCCAAATTATGGCTACATGCACTTTTCAGATCAAATTATAGAAACATTTGAATAATCACTTCAAAATTTGACTTGGTAGAAATATTTCCCTATGGATGAGATTTCCAATTACTATAAGTACGTTCATTTCGATTCTTGAGCAAAAAGTTACAGTCCTTCAAAATGTCAAATTTGTTTAGTTCTACACCTTTCCTATAGTTTCATTTAATTCCAGAGGCCAAATTCAGACATAGAAGATAATTTATGGAGAACCAGAACAACTTCTTTATTGTCTCAAATAATACATATGACTAGGATAACTCAACAATTTTCAATTCCCTAATCTGATGCTCTATTCACCTTTTATAAATTCTAGAATTTACTACTTTTCCCCTTTTTCACTTTCTCGAGACATAAAATTTTTGTAGTTCCTGTAACTCACTTATCCTTGATTTATATGGATCAGTGAAACATTTCCATTCTTGTTAGTTATACCATCCTCCGAAGAAAATTCTCAAAATCCTTGATGCCTCGGTGGGGGCTTGATGGGGGTCAAGGGGGCTTTCCCCCTTGTGACCTCGTCATTGTAGGGTGGGTCGAGGGCAATGCCCTCTTTTTTGTTTTTGTAAATTTTTTGATTTCACGCAATCTGGCACATAAAAGCGATGCCATTTTATGTTGACGTGGTAGGGTGAAAACGTGTCATGACATGTGCTTACTAATGTGTCAGATTGGTCCCACATGCCAACCCAATGAGGACCCCCAATGACACAGTTATGTCACCCTCCACTAGTTTCCAAATCATCATACCACCTAGCCTTGGGCGCCAATGCATCAACGGTATCCCACTACCAAAAGTCATAACTGATCACCACGAATGTAGTTTTGAAAAAGTTGTTGGGGAGACATTTCCAGTTAAAAGATGGCACATGGGTAGGGGGTATCCACCCAACGTCTTTCTCGTCCGTCGTTAACCATCGTGCACATTGTCGATATGTTATGAACGACGATCATCAATCTTTCTTATCGCTCGACAATCAAATCTCCATCCACCTCCACACGGCATCACATGTAGTTACGTATGCACAGACCCGATGTGGTGGGTCCACGTCATACCTCTGACTCATGTGGCTCCTCCACATCATGCCTCCCACCCACGTGGATCCTCCATGTCACTTGTCCACGTGGCATGGGTGGGGCCCACTTTACAATTACCAAATTTTTAAAATTTTGAAATTGTTTGACAATAAGGGGATTACTACCAAATTAACATTGGCCATGTTGCCATCCAATACGCACCTTAGGGAGAAAAGGGGTTAGCGTGGCAGAAATATTCAATCCACTGGGTGCATCCATGGGGGCAAGAAAAGAGTCAAGATATTGTCACTCAACACTCAACTCCTCCGTCTAGGCCAACTCTTAACGAAGCTGAGGGGGGTGGTTCCTATGAAAATAAAACTTAGGCTTTTACACTAAGTTACATAATGAAAATGAATCTAGGAGTTTGAAGATGAATTAACACTAAACCAAAGATTGCAACTATGAATTAAATCAATAGCATGAAATAGATAAACCCATCTAACACATTGATATCATTTAATTGAGTAAGTGCGATTGTTGCAGATTGTACCAGTTCCAAATGAAGTCACATTAGTCTGGAGGGTTGTTGTGTCGTGAAAGTATTTCAAGATTCTCGTTGGTCAATGTTAATTGATTTTATTATGATGTGTGGATTAGGGAGTGGGTTATTTTTTGGTTTGTCCCAACTCCAACTTAGTCTTTCAAACTAAGCGTAGTGACAACTATACCAAGGGTCCAACTGAGAGAGGCATAACCTGCTTAAAGTAGCCCACTGATTTTGTAGTTAGTTTCATGCGACCTCCTGAGTTCTAGTGATTAAGTTTTTGTTGGATTTCCCTATTAAACTAGTCACTCAAGTCCCTTTCTGATTGGTCAAATGATCAAACTAAGCTGCAGAGGTCAAGAGCATACTCAAGAAATTTAAGCCCTTGTCAATTTTATTAAGCAAAAATAAAGTTTTATTATGTGGCTGAGAATCTCTTTTCACCTACCGGGGATAAACCCTTTCAATTTACTTTGGGAATACACAACCTTATATTTATTTGTTAATAATGTACAAAACTGTAAAAGAAAGATTGTAGCAGTAAAGAATAAAACTAACTATACATCCCTATTGGGGCAGAATGTGTGCATGTAAAGATAAAATGAAATAAAGAAAAAGTTAGAAAAAATTGCAAACCACAAAAAGGAGCTTGTGAGATCCCACCAGGGGGCATGGGGTGTGGGTGCTGAAGTAGCCCACTTTACTTTATTAACTATTTGACAATATGAAGGTGGATGCCTTTGGTCCTTATAGATCCGGATCCAAAGGACTTACAAGTTTCAAAATTGATGCAAGATGGAAGCATGTTGCTCCGAGAATCCTTGGATGGCTTTAGATCTTTGATTTTTCGGCAGCACTTCCTTTTGTTATGGTGATAAAAAATAAGAAACCAACCACCTAAAATGCACCAAATGTGCCAAATAAAGCGTTAGAAGCATAAAAAATATTAAGTACTGAAATATAGGAAATATGCACAAGTACTTAATCAAGTTAGATCTACTCAAAATAGGGCTTTAAAATCCTAGATCTAACATCATACTCAAATAAATCAAACTCTTAAAATATTCTTTTCAAATAAAACTAATTTACTTAAGCATGAGAGTAACTATGACCAAAGAGAAAATTTAAATTAATGTGAAGGAGAGAGAGAGATAGAAAAAAAGCCACCAGCTTGGGAATATCTGAGTTGTGAAGCCTGCAAGTGGAAAGCGGAGGGACTATGCGAAAATTGTGGGCAAGCAAAGAGTTGAGATACTGTCACGCTAACGGTTAACCCCCTTCCCTCGAAGTGCATATCCGTCAGCAACATGCCCCTTACCCGTCACTTAACATAACCAATATCCACATAAGCATTTCTAATTTATGCCTATAAGTGTGCGTTTATGGTCCATACAACTCCAGTATTACAACTAGAATCTCTAATACCACTCTGTAACGTCCACATCCATCTTTCCGACCAATAGAAGGGGACATTAACTAAATTACGGGCTTCAAAATTTCGCTCTATGGCCATAATATGAATTCATAACATCTAAAATGCATGTATAGATACACAAATAAAAACATGCAAATTAAATAACCCTATACACACACCTAGCATGCATACGAGCATAAAAATCACATGCATCAAATAAGAGCATTGCACATTCATATACAAGAGAATAGTTATCTTTAACAAATAACATCCAAGCAATTGGTTGTGCAAGTGTGATTTTCCACCCAACCGTAGGCACTCTGTCCAATATATACTCTTTCTGCTGAGAAGCCACCCACAAGCTGGGGTATGAGGCCACCAGGGCGAAAGAAACACCTACATGCTTCTCTCTCTCTCTCAACCCACAACCTGTTTTTCTCTCTATGCTCATCCAAATTCCCATTTAGAGCGCTACATGGGTCTCACTCAGCCATGGCATTCCTTCCAACTACCCCACACAACATAAAGCCTGGCATTCCCTTCAGTGATCCACAGTTCCCTCAAGAAATCCAACCCTTACAGTGCTTACTAGTTTGTGCAGTAAGAGTCCAACCTGTTGTATGTTGTTGGAGAACCTCATGTAGTGTAAATCATGGCTTCTCAAGCATCTGTGGGTAGAAAAACTCAATGGGTAATGGTTATTAGCTTGCCTAACCTCTATGCTCACCTACACCCATCTATTTTCCCTTCCAATATTTAGTCATGTCTCTAAATTTGAATTTATGGGTTATGTGCAGTTTGGTAATTGTCATGAACAATAATAGGAAGCTCTATGTAGTGTAGATCAGCATGAGAGAATGATAGAAAGAGTGTTGACCCCAAAGAATACGAGATGATGGTGAAAAGACAACTGACATAGCTTCTGACCTTTGAAGAAAAGGACTTCTGAAAGCTAACATAGCTATCACAAAAGTGAATTCACCCCCATGCTTTAATAACTACATGAGATGATTTTTCCCACCATCCTCACATGTGCATTCAATGATTGGATTTAATAGTCAAAAGGAATTAATTGGATCATTTAAAGCACATGACAGAATTTTGATGAGTTCTAATGTTGACACTTGGCAACAAAGGATTTAGTCTCCCATAGGGTCCCTCTCCTCTTCCCCTCTAGTGGAATCATAACCCCTCTAGCGCTCTTTACACAGCCATCTTGGAGCATTTCATTATTTTCCAACATAATAGTTACATATATTTCGAATTGACATGATAAGCCAACCATATGGTCCAAACAAAAAATATTTAGATCATATATGCCTAGTCATTCACTAGTTGGGCCTTGGTCTTGATCTCCACAATAGGAATCCATACTAGCATATTTACATCATTTACATAATTTTGATTAAATACAATCCAAGTCAAAATTGGGGATATTACATACTCTGGCACACAACTCACTCAACTGTTGCTTATATATAACCCAAACAATACTTTACCTAACAATTTGGCACAACATCACATCCTAACTAGCTTCAAGGATTTCCCTTACAAAATACATTCCACCTATCACCACTACTTTCATTGTCACTCGCCATGGCACATAGCCATTTGTCTTTAATGGGACAAAATGGGTAGATAAGAGGTCATTGCATCCTCATCTCCCAAGTTAGGGATATCGACGTCACCATCATATGACCATGGGGAATGAGGCCTTTACAACCTTCTTTCCTACCACCCAACATTGAAGGTTGCCTGCCTCCCTTGAGATTACAAGTAGAAAATCACCTCCACCCCTAATACACCACATGACTTTTCCCAATACCCATTGCGATCATCATCATCATGGTTTTGACCCATATCCATTTAAGCACTCTTGGCAAATAATTTATCATCTACACAACACAACTTGCCAATACAAAATCAAACTCACTATAATCGATGATCTATTGGTTTTGGTAGCATCTGATTACCTAGTCAAATCATAGATCTTCTTCCTATTTTTCTCAATGTGACATTATTTATATGGAGCTGTAACATAACCCAATACCTGCATTGTCCATATCAATCAAGTACATGAAAAGCATCAAATCCCTTGGGCACATCAATATGTCGAATATCATATCTAACCATGTCTAGTGAGAAATAATCATCATAAAAATAGTTAATTTACAATGCACATTTCATAAATGCATCTCATAGCATAAATTTTTTTTGGGTCTCAATACATATAAAAATATGCCATGTGGACCCCTATGTCAACATAAGTTGATCTAACCCAAATACAAAACATAGACTTAAACATTCAAATGATTAGGGGACAAAATGTGGGGTACTACATGCAACAAAAGTACTAATGCCCCTAAAGCTACAAACAAATGCTCCAACATGTTTGGAGCAATTCTGGATTATCGTTGACCGTCATTTTCAATTATGACTCCATATTTCTAAAACATTTTTTAAGATCCTTGTGTTAGCTTTTAAGTTGTTAGCTTTGGGTGTCTAGTGTATTTCAGCCACAAACTCATGGTCAAACCAAGGTAGTGAATAAAACCTCGGTTCATGCTCTATGCATCTATCACCAACAAAACAAACAATGGGGTCTATTATCACATTTATAGTAGCTGGGGCTACCATATAGTTTTCAAGATTCCAGTATATTTTTCAGCCAGTCCTTTAAACTCAGATGCTTGAGATGAGCATCTATTTTTGGATCACTCCTATGATTATGAGCAGACAATATATTCCTTTGCCATGACTAAGTCTCAGGAAACTCAGATTTGATGATCGATGTAGCCATTTTTCCATACAAAGCAGTATGCAATGCCCAGAGTTGCAGCAGCAGGTTCCCAATAGACAGATGATGGTCCAGATGGTTTGCACGAGTATATGGTCCATCATGTATTATCTTGTGTATTGGTTTATATTGCTTTTCTGGTCATTCTAGTAGCATGTTTTAGCATTTAGTGTCATGATCTCGCGATCATATATATATTGGACTTGGTTGTTATTATGTATATATCTAGTGTCTTACTCAAAATTATGAAGTTCTTTTTTATACTCATTGGTTTTACCTTCCCTAATAGAATGGAGGTGATCATTCCCACCATTATATTGCTTGCTAGTTTTGGCATCATTTTCATTATCTCCATCCATCCGCTACCTTCCCGTTATTGTTTTTACCCTGACTTACTACTTATTCTGTGATATGGAGGACTTCCCCACTCTAGCCTCTTTGTTGGATGAGCTTCCTTGTTTACTTTGTGTCTCGGCTCTGAAATGCCTAAGTTGTGTTGGCTAGACCTAAAACAGATAGTACTACCATCATTACATTGTATCTGGAAACTTTATTGTATATCTTAAATGAAAGCCCATTCTAGAATGTGTTTTTCAACACACGTGAATGAAGGCATATTGAAATGAAAATCCAAGAATGTGTTTTTCAACACACACGGATTAAAAGCCTAATGAAATAAAATCCAAGAATGTGTTTTTCAACACACATGGACAAAGGCTAATGTGAAATGTGAAATGAAAAGGTCCAAATAAAGCAATGGTTTAACAAATGCTAAATCTAATGATTGCTGACCTTATTTGAATGTAATTATTTATTCCTCATTAGCCTGCGGGTTGTGATATGAAATGGAGAAAGGGACATCTAATTCTAAGTGTCCCCTAGAATCTTGAGTTACGGTTTGTCAGGCACCTAATCATGGCAAATCTAGAAAAGATCTTCACAGAGCTGACTTAGCTTGGATATGAGTTGTAGACATCTGTCAAGGTTGAATAAGCACTTCCCAAACAGCTTACCCATTTGTGAGACACTGCCATCCCCTATGTTATTGCTTGTCCAGCATATGCTTTAGTGTGTATCCCCTTTCCTACATCCGAAGTGTCACAGTGTTGAGTCAGTACAATCATTCCTTAGCCTAGCCTTGCATTTATCCACCCTCGCCCATCACTAGCAAATTGATCACAGCCATGAAGTGAGTATAGCCTTGAGGTTCTAGTCTGAGCTATTATTACTAATGAAAATCTTGAATATCTTGTTTTAGATCGCCAGTGAAATGATTAATTTATGTTTATATTGCTATTCGAATGATTAATAAAGCATGCCTTAACCAATTACACTTGCAACACTTTGATGTTTTTGCTTGGATCATATTATGGGTCAGTTTGACTTGGTCAAACCTAGTTTGACGAAAGTCAACCACAGGAAATGAGATGAGTTAGACCCTGGATGATAGCTATTGATGATATGTGGTCTATTATTGGTTACCAGATGGTTCCATGCAGCAGTTACAGGCTCAGATAGTGATTGTGGTACTTTCATGATTTTGATCATTTGCAGATTATTATTATTTTTATATTGTCCGGGCATGGTATTGATATGATATGACTATGCAGTCATCCATATGGTGTATGAGTATGCATATCTAGTGCATTTGGGCTCTTTAAGTCCATTGGGATAGTTTGTTTTCAATTCCAAGCAGTTTCAGATGGGATTTCTCTCAGTTTATCATTTCAATACAGATTTGCCATTAAAAATGGCCTGTCAAAGCAATTTCATGATTTGATCGGTTCACCTATGGTGCTACAAAGGGAGTATGGGGTCCAGCCACTAGTTTTCACCATATTTCCATACTCCCAGACATGTTGGTGCAGTCAGATTTGGCCCTGGATGACCAGGCAGAGAGTTATAGGCATTTTTATCTTTTACAGGTGATTTACAGAGGCATAAAAAATGGTAAAATTGGCTACAAAGGAAATCGATTTGGGCTACTGAGGCAAGGAAATGGCATAGGAATGGTTTTGATGATATGTGTGATGTCTCCCACACCTTACACAACAGTTACAATAGTCAGTGGGGCCCACACATCTTTCTCCGACATATTTTCATGGTTTTATGGTGTCTTTGGAGGCACACGACTTTGCCACTTGGGCACATTGTTGTACTTGATGAGTCATTTGATATCATTGTGCCATGGGAACACACTAGGGAGGAATTATATCACCCCCTAGACCCACCATGAGCGTTATGTTATGTTTTCCCTAGTCACTTGGAGTGGGACGTCCCCCCTAGGGTGATTTTGTCCATGATGTATTGTTATATTTTTGAGTTGATCCATGTACTTTATGTTGAGCTCATCTCAACCGTAGATTGTCACTTATGTATATTTTAATCTTAGGCACTCATTAAAAAGGTGGTTAGGGTTTTGGTCTCTCCCATAGCTATTTAAAGGAGATACCCTCTCATTGTAAAGGGACCTTTGGCTCTTGGAATTTGAATAATAAAGATTTATTTGCAAACACTTTCGGATCTTCTTTGTTGTGATACTATTAGATGTTGATTGGAAAGTCTATTGTCACCTAGCATTTGAGATTTTGTGGTGGATCCATATATATTTTTGGAAACAATGTTTTGTCTATAGAAGGGTGACTTCACTTGGGCATTTTTGCAGGGCATCCTCAACTCGTTTAACTTACATTCGTTGATACCAGGGGGGTTTTCAATAGCTTCATTGTGATCTTTGATTTCATCTTGGTATGTCTTATGTTACATTTGTCATTTCTTTTTTATGCTTCGAATCTAACTTAGGTAGTTCATTGTGCAGGAAAGGAGGGCACATTGGCTTCCTTGGGAAAATCGATTCTGATTGAATACTCGCTCAAAACACCTCAAATTGATCGGGAAGGCATAGATCATCATCATCAAGGTATCCACAAAATTATCCGAGTAAGATCTACTGGTATTTCAGTTATTTTTGGGTTCCAATCCATTGGCCATCTTCATTTAAATTCAAAACCCTCATTAAAATCCTTAGGAAAATTCCTTGGCTCAAACGACTTGGTTTACTGGCAAACCATTTTTGGGTATTCTTGATTTGGCTAAACCCTAGGTGGGTTATCCTAGACGTCATGGTTGGAGGACTCTACTGAGCCCAATTCCCAAGGCACTGATCTCCTAACCCTTGCGCACTTCCCTGATTGGATGGTTTTCCTGTCATTTGTTCCCTGTTTGCGAGCTTGGCTGTGTTAACATTGTCATATCCTTCTATCAAGTAGTGTTAGAAAGTCCTAACTCTTAGATCCACTCTTTGGGACACTTTCCTTGTTTTAAGGGTCATGTTTCCCAAGGCAGGTGAATTTGATCATTTATACTAGCACCTAAATCCTGGAATCACTTTTAATCATAGTGTCACTGTGCCTAAACACCATAATCCAAATATTATATTTCTTAAGCCTCCATAGTGACCCCATTTCCTTAAATCTAGGGTTCCATACCTATCACCTTATGTACCATATTTTAATAGCTTGATCTGGTGATTGGGTTAGATCTCTCCTGTCGGGAGTAGTTCAAGGTCTCTCCATATACTATCTTTGGCTTTGATAGTGTAAAGTGAAGGGTGCCTCGATTGGCATGACAACCAATCCTTTTGGGAATCGAGGCTCTCGTGGTTCACCTCTTTGGTTGCCTATTCCCTGTACCATCCTATATTGGATCTACCATTTGGGGAAACTACAAGTTTGGTGATAACAAGGTCAATACTTGCATGTCTTGTAGCACAGTTACAATAGAACCACTCGTGTCTCTATAAGACACTCCTCTTTTGAGGTTTGATTTGACTTTGAACCTCTTGCTCCTTGTGAAATTCTAGTTGCTCCCCCAACTCCATCCACACTCCACCACGAGATGGAGCAAGAGAAAGCTTATTCTTTTGTGCAACACTTGGCTAGGATTCATTGTAGGGTTCATGGCATCCTTCTTCAAACATGGGCCAACTACATGGCATTGCACGACTAGCATCAAGTTGCTCCACATTTTCCCGTAGCTCATAGAGTTTGGTTGCATTTGGACAAGCAACATTTGAAACATCAACAACATCACAAGCTCAAGCCTATGTAGTGATGTTCTTACACCATCACCCAACAAATAGGTCCCAATGCATTCAAGTTGGACCTTCAACCAACTTGGCATCCAAGATGTTGTGAATGCCAAACAACTGAAGTTGTATGAGCAACAACCTCACTTGGAGGAATCAATTCCAATCACACCTAAAGGCTACAATTCTAAATTATCACCCTCCCTTTCTTGAAGATACTCTTCTTGATGTTTGCACACCTTTAGTAGGCAACATCACATCACCACTTGGTGGATCGCAAAGGCACTTTTCCACTCAAACAAAGTCATTGTCCCATTGTGCATTTGAATAGTGGTTTCAAAGTCTTTAACGTAACACTGAGGATAATTTCCATTAAGCAAAGGGAATTGATGAGACTTAATTAATGACCTTCTGTAAACATGTATTATAGTTGGACTTTATATTTTTTGTATTTTAGTACAATTTTGTACTTTTATCTCTTATTCTTTCTGGTGACTTAATCCAAATTGATCACCCACCCACTTTATTAATGATAACAATAAAGTCAATTTTGACCTCTCTCCCCTGGTTTTGTATACCATATAGTTAATACAAATGAGTGCTCAGTTCCAACTCGTCCTCTCTCATATTTGTATACTCCCTATTGTCTTTTTATTATCTCTGGGTATATTTGTTTCATTGCTAATATTGTGTGCCCACATCATCATGAAACATGAAACATAGATTATTTTAAAGTGGTATTCTCTATAGAGAAAGGACTTTGGTTAAGACCTTGGAGCAAAACATAAAAAACGTTCCCATGGAACATCTGTCCAACAGGTCAAGACAAATCCATTTTGATTGACACCACCAAGAAGCTTGGAAACAACTATTGCAACTTCTATTGAGGAAAAGAGGATGTCTATTGTGTTAACACATTATGGAATAGAGAAGACTAATTGTCATCAGCCTTACACCTTGATAACTATGTTACCAAATATGCAACCAAACCAATACATCAATGTCTTATTTTAGTATGAATATGACCAAGATATTGCTTGGATACATATGGTGTATAGATGCAAAGATACAGCCTCGATGACTGGTGGGAAATCTCAATCATATCTTTGAAAACTTAAAATTAAAAGGAAAATAAAATAAAATAAAGACCAAAGATTAAAAGTAAAAAAAGTAACAAATGAAATACAATGGCTCATTTCACACCACTCCTGTAAGTTTGAGTTGCAATTTTCCTCGATTACAGAGTGTATTTGATAGGTGAATTTGAGAAATTGAAAAGCAATTTTAAGGTGTTTTCTTCTCACATAATTAAATTAGAAAAAAATCTTATATTATTATTTGATAATTTTATTTTATTCATTACAAGATGATTTCAAGGAGGATCTTCTATAAAGACTGGTTTCATCATCTCAGCAATACACAAATGGTATAAGTGCTTTGCAATATATATATATTTCCACATACCAGACATATCATTTCCAAACATTTTACATATTTTTGTGAATAGAAACAAAGTTGGAATAACCAAATGGCATTCCTTAAATATATATAATGAACTACCCATAATAATCTAATGATGCTATGCACTTATATCACTTGTTAATTTGCCTGCTTGGAATAAATCACTAGCCAGCCTACCTCGAAATCCTATTTCCTTACACACAAAAATACCTGGCAACATTACAATATATCTTATCTGACCTCTGGGAACCCAGCGAGAGATTACTGTTGTCAGCAGCTGAGCTTTCAAGAACAGCTTGATTATCTGGAGCAGCTTGATGTTGAATATCATTCCAAGGATCTCTTCTGGACTGGTTTTCAGATCAATGCTCAGTCTGTAAATTATTTGACCTCCATAAAACCCTCGCCCACCATGTTAATATACATATGGTGTACAGATACAACAATTATACAGCCTTCATATCACTGGTAGGGAAATCTCAAACATATCCTTAAAAACTTAAATTAAAGTAAAATAAAGCCTAAAGCCTAAAGTTAAAAAAGTTGAACATATAAAATATGAAGAAAAAAAAGCCTATGTAACACCACTCGAGTTGCAATTTACCTCAATTATAGTGTTAATGTGTTTGAACGGTCACTTTGAGGGCTTGGTGGGCAATTTTAAAGTGTTTTCTTCATTGCCCACTGAATTAAAAAAAAAACTTATTCATCATTCGCCAATTGTATTTATTACAGGATGATTTCAAGGAGGATTGTGTTCAATGTGGACTGATTTATTCATCTCACAAGTACAATGTATGTGTGCGCATATTTATATGTAGATTACAAGTGACATATACAAATAGTAAATATATGTATATCCAAATGCATTAATGGTATTTGAATTTTTCTATGTTCTGGAATATATATTTTTCTCACCATATACAAGCTGTATCATGTCCAAGCATTTTACATATTTTTGTGCATTTTACATATTTTTGTGGGTAGGAACAAGTTTGTAAATCCAATTGGAATAACCAAATGGCGTTTCTTAAATATATAATATTATAAAATGAACAGATATTGAATAATTTATGTTATATATAATAACTAAATGATGCTATGCACTTGTAGCATTAGTTAATTTGCCTGCTTGGAATAAATCACAAGCCAGCTTGCTTTGATGAACATGGAAAATTTTAGACATTAAATTTTGCTTATGTTCTAATTTTTTATGTTATTTCTAAAAAATGTAAATTTTTATTTAAAATTATATAATATAAAAGTATTTTAATTTAAAAATGGTTAAAAATTTTTATAAACTATATAAAATCTTTTGAAATTTTCAATATTTTTACAAAAATATAGCCAAACATTTTATGATTGGCATTTTAATAATTAATAAAACTGATCAAGGTCGGATAAGTATGAATCCTTCAAATTTACCAACCTAGAAAGCCTAAAGCCTAAGCCTTTTTCCTGTCCAAGAAAAATAACTGACCATCCGATCAATGGGAACTCAGCAAGGGATTACTGTTGTCAGCAACTAAGATTTCGAGATCAGCTTGATTGTCTGGAGCAGCTTGATGTTGAATATCATTCCAAGGATCTCCTTCAGGCTGGTTTTGAGATCCATGCCCAGTCTGAGCACTTCGTAAATTATTTGATCTCCTCGTAACCCTTGCTCGCCATGTTAAGTATTCTAAAACTAACGAATTCATGATCATCGCTATGCCAGAGCCAGCAAATGATGAAAGTAAAATAGCAAAAATAGCTTGTAACCGGAGCTGCAAATAAAGGAATATTCAATTGACCAATGGAGCTCATTAGCAAAATCTGGAATGCACCTAACGTTTACATGAGCGATTGTATATTTCTAACCAGCATGCAATGCGAGAGTTATAATTATCAGAGAATACTACACTTATTTCTGCTTACCACTGTATAGAAGATATGTGCACAGAGCATTACAACTGCAAATTGAAATGCAGAATATGCCCAGATATATTCTTTATTCACTGCACGCAGCAAAAAAAAAAAAATCAAATGCGAAGTGAAAGACGCATATTTCAAGGCTTTGGATTGTAAGAACAGTTTTTTACAACATAAGAGATGAAGAGCATCTATCATCAGTTTTCAGAAACTGGTATCACCTCCATGGAATACCCTGATATTAAAACGAAAATTCAGGAAAAGGAATCGCCTCCATGGCATACCCATAGATGAAGCTGTGACTGCTGCAAGGAGACCTAATATACACGCAAAAGGCAAAGCAATTGCAAGAGCACGAACCTTCATGTCGTCCACCTGCTCAAATTTTATCATGATAATAAAAACGATCTTCTTTGAGAGTGAGCCAGGAAAAATAAAACAATTGAGAAAAAATATTCCTTCATTTGAAGAATGTCAGACCCCTGTATGTGCTCTTACCAGAAGCTGTTCAAGAAAACAAAAATATGCAAGCATGCTGATCATGACAAGGGATGGCACATCCTCCCAAAACCTGTAAAAGAGTACAGTACAATAACATTTCAGCAAGTCTGCATCTAATTGAGACCCATCTCATTATTATAAAAATAGAAACAGACAGGGAATATATAAAACCAACCATTCATTTGAATCAAGATAAATAACAGTCTAATCTTCATTTTTTTCTCTTTAAGTATTATCATGAGCATACTGCCATTATTAAGTTGCTTTACAAAAGTGATTTTTGGAAGTCAATACTCACACAAACCCTGCATTGTGTTACTCCCCATATTGCATTTCAGTGAGTTCAGCCAAATCCAGCAAATGGTTGAGACAGATGCATTTGTTACTGATGATATTTTATCTGATATGATATAAGGGTGTTACACCATGATTATCACATGATCATCCAATGGTCATTTTGGTTGATGATATGATCCAGACAAATGTTCTACATTCTTTATACTCATGGCCCATCTATGGACACCACACATTTTTCCAGGCATGGCCCTTATGGTATGCTCACTAGCCACATTGATGGCTAGGTACCTACTAACCGTCTTCATCCTTGGCAAGTGGGTGTGTAGTGTCATTGAGGAAAATGTGTCGTGCAAAGGTATTGTTATTGGTCCATTTGAGTTTACAGCATGGCAGTCTTGGGTTGGTATAGCAGTTCTGCAGCTCCCAGAGTTGACTTATGGATAGGTGTTTGTTGGTGAGGATGTCTTAGCTACACCTTCATGATGTACAACTTAAAAAGCTGGTGATCCTATGATTTCATTGATAAAGCAGGTGATCCTATGATTTCATTGATGCAGTGGTTATGATTGGATGTACATTTGTGGTCCGATCAAGATGTTCTCTTATGATTCTTCACCGTGGATCCCCTAGATTATATCATGAAGTTGGTGTTGCTGCCAGAACACGCACCTGGGGGTTATCGCACAAGAAATCTTCAAGTTACTTGGGTGCATTCCTTGGGGGCAAGTTTCGAGTTGAGATACTGTCACTCAACACTCAACTCCTCCGTTTAGGCAGAACTCCTAACAAAGCAAAGGGAGGTAGTCTCTATGAGTTACTAAGGCTGATTAAGCAGTTTAGTTTTGAATAGGTGAGTTGTTTAGGGGTTTGAAATCGATTGACTGAAAGAAAAAATTTACTCGCAAAATATAATTTAAGATTTAACAGCACAACATAATCATGTAACACATAAGATCTGAATCAAAGATTGAATTATTGTAAAATAAGACCAGTGCCAAAGTGGAGCCGAAAAGTAAAGTCTTGTTGTATTGTAGATGTTTTGCAAGTGCTTCTTGATCAGTTTTAGTTTATTATAGGATGAGACTTGATTAAGAGAGAAAGGGGACCCGAGATATACTGTGAGGTACAAGGAGTAATGTCCATAAATTAACTAAAGGTGGCTCCTCACGAAGACATGTGGGCTTGAATGGAGTCTCGAGGACGGCGTTGAACACTACACCAACAAGGGTGTAGCCTAACTGTGCCCTGAGGTCGCTTCACAGTGGGTCCTGCTTCTCCTGAGAAATTTCCCACACAATAATTAATGTCTGAGTGTCTTATTTTCACTATGTTCAAGGTTGTTAATTTTATTAGTATGAGTTTTTATTAGATATGAAAAATTAAGGAGTAGTTGCAACTCTTTCTGATTTCCCACAGGACCAGGCAAATGTCTGCAAGGGGAAAGGGCATACTTTGAGTTGGAAACTAAATGTTTATTCCATTTGATTGCAAAAGATAAATAACTAAAGTAAAGTGCTATGCTAATTACCACAGGAAAAGAGTCTCTTTTCTGATCATCCGATCACGTACTCAGGCAAATCCCTTTATGTGACGGCAAGAGCATACTTCAGGAAAGCAATGCCAAATTTATTAATTTGAAGCAAAACTTGAAACGACTAAAACAATATTTATCATGTTTTAAATTTGAAAGTATATTGCATGTTGTGTGTGTGTGTTTGTGTTTAAACAGAAAATAAAACTTGTTAGAAAAAATCACGCCATAAAAAAACTTTTGAAGAAAATGCCTTGGATCTTTACATATCTAGATCCAAAGGCTTACAAAAATGCAAAGGGTAAATGTTGGATGAAGCTGGGATGCCCCGAGAAGCTCCAGAATCGCCCAAACTTGAATTTTTTGACCAGAGTGTCAAAACCTGCTAAAAAGTAAAACATGACAACGAGCTAATTAGTGTTAGAAAATGTCCAAAATAATTTTTAAAAGTAATTTGGGCAACTACAAAAAACATGGAAAAAATCTAGGCTAGTTTACTTGAAAAAATTGAATGAAAATAACTCAAAAAGACAAGTCCTTTTGAGGATCTTGGCTTGCTTTTGAGGGCATCCAATGAAGCACTTTAACTTTTGCTAGATTTATCTATTGAACCCAAAAGAATCTATTTAACATGCAAGCTAAAAATTGTACTTTGAAAGAGCTTGCAAAATGAAATAGCTTCCTAGCTAGATCTACTTTTTATGATAAAACTTCGAAAGGATTTTAGATCTAAGCATAAACTAAACTCATAAATCAGATCTACTTAGTGATTGAAAATTGAAGCATAGATCTATAAGTCTAGCAAGTAACCAAGGAGAAAATATTGCTTTAAGAGGAGAAAGAGAAGGAGAAGTGATCTTGATGCCAAAAGGAGCTCTTGTAGAAACTTTTGGTGCAAAGCTATTGGACTAGACCACATGAAAGAGATCTTGGAAAGAAGGAGAACAAACTTGTTCAAACTCCAATCCGCAATTACCTGCAGCTATTTCAAAAGATACTTGCAACAAAAATTGTGAGATCTAGTTACACATGCATGAGAAAAATTAAAAGCATAATAATAAACTTATTAAGATGCTAGATCTATATTCTTCAACATATATGAGTAAAAGGAACCAAGAAATAAACTTATTAAATGATTCCTTCCTATTGATTGAGAACAATCCTACCAAAGCTAGATTCACAATACAAAGTTGCAAGAAAAATTTAACTCAATACAAGTAACCTCAAACATGCATGGCCATGATCATCCAATACAAGACACTATATGAATGGGCCTCCAAAGCTTGAACTCTTTATTCCAACAATTCAAAGCATAAAACAATTACAACCAACAAGACTCTTCTTCTCCACAACTCGAACTAGCTTACAAGGAGGAAGAGAGATTGCTTAAATAGATTATGAGAGAGGGAGGGCACTATTATCACATCCATAGTAGCCGGGCTACCATGATTGCAGAGCAATTTCCTGTATATTTTTGAGCCAGTCCTTTACACGTTTTTTATGAGATCAGCCTATGATGAGCAGTACTTTTGATGATCAGTCATGTTTTGGGAAGCCCCAGAGTAGACATGACAACCTTGTGCCATGACTGAGCCTCATGACCTTAGATTTGATGACTGAGGTGACCATTTTTCTTCCATACAAAGCAGTGTGACAATGTCCAGAGTTGTACAACAACAGTGTTCCAGTAACGGTTGATGGTCCAGATGATGGATACAGGTGCATGACCAGTAGGTATAGGGTTGTGCATTGGATATATTTACCTTGCTCTTTTGATTATCTTAGTAGCTTGACTAGGTATTTACTGGTCATGATCTGGCGATATATATATGGATGTGGTTATTGGTTTACTGTATGGAATTAAAGTGGTCTAATTACTCGGAATAAGAATTTCTTGTTTATACTTGTTGGTTTTACCCTCTTAAGTATTATGGACGTGGTCATTCCCACCATCTATGGCTTGCTAGTTATGGCATCACCTATCACTTTCCCCATCCATTCATTCTCTTTTGTATTTGGTTTTACCTTGACTTACACCTCAGCTTGCGATATGGAGGACCTCCCCACTTTTGCCTCTATATTTGATAGATTCTTTGTTGTTTTGTGTCTCGGCTCTAAGTTGTGCAACAGAACTTACCGAAGCCTTGATCCTTCTGGGCCAGGAGAACCCGTTGGTGTTGGTTCCTGAGCTTAGGTGAGCTCGATTTGAAGACTTGACCTCTCTGGTCGGTTGCCCCCGATGTTTGGTCCTAATTGTGGATGATCCCCGTAGTTGCCTGAGTTGTGTCAGCTAGACTTGAAGCAAAATGTACTACCATGATTACATGCATATGTGACTCATTACTATATCTTATATGCAAGCCCATGGTTATAAATTAAAATTGTGCTTCTTAGCACAATGAAAGAGGGCTATGAAATGAAATGTAAAGCACCATGGATAAAAGCTGCAATTAGTTGTGCTTCTAAGCACATGAAAAATCCAAAGGGTTACAAGGCCTAAAAGGCAATGATTGAATATATGCTAAATCAAAAGACTGTTGGCCATAATTAAAATGTAATGATTAATTCCTCACGGAGCCTACGGGTTGGGATGTGAGATGGAGTAAGGGACAGCTAATTCTAAGTGTCCCCTAGAACCTCAAGTTACGGTTAGTTGTGCACCCAGTCACGGTGGTTCTAGAAAAGATCCTTACAGAGTTGGTTCAAGCTTGGACGTGAGTTGTAGAAATTTGCTAAAAGTTGAATAGACACTCCTCAAACCAACTCATTCCATTTGTGAGATACCGCCATTCCTTGTGTGTTTTATGTCCAACATATGCTTAGGTGATTCCCTAAGTAGCCATGGTACCCGTACCGGGGGGTTGGGCATGCATACCAGTACCAGGTACCCGTACCACCGTACCCGGTACGGGAATGGGTACTCTTGGGAGTACCCAAGAAGTACCCGGTACCTTGCCCAAGTACCCGGTACTTTCCACTATCCAGTTGGGTACTGGTACTCCAAAAGAGGCAAAGTACCATGATTTTGGGTACTTTGGGGGTACTTCTGGCCCATAAATATTAGCCTGTGGACTTCAAAATCCAATTTTTTTTAAAGTTTTGAAGTGAAGATGGGGTGGGGTATGGTGGGGCCCTATCCCAAATATGTCCAAGTGTGCAGCCATTTGGTCCAATGACTTCCACAACATGAATACACACATTATCTCAATATGCTATTACACAATTTCCGAATAGCAATAGACACACTTACATAGTTACGTTGTTATAAAATAATAAACCTGTAATTTCAGGTTAGTGCAACAAGCTCCTTACACAAGCCAAACTATTCTTCTTACAAATAACTTTCAGCCTTTGAGACATTTCAAGGCATATGTATCATGATTCATGTCTCACAATTCTTACATTACATATTCAAATTAGATGTATACAGTGATGTTGCATATGTTATTGGTCTAGCATAGATGGCTTGAGGAAGCCAAATCTGAAATCAACTATGATGTTTAGTATTTAAATAGAATTTTAGTATTTTGTATTTCATGTTCGAAAATATGGCAAATGACATTTGTCAAATTTTGGATGTGGTATGACAATGGACATATATCATGACGATGATTCATATCAATATCAATATGCAATTTGAATTTCAAGCAATGTGCAATGCCAATGTGTGTTGGAGTTTACTGTTTACTTGTTGAACAATGAACATTGAACAAAGAAAAACTTAATAATAAATATTAATATATAATATAATTTATAAACTTGAAAATTTAATATATATATATATATATATATATATATATATATATATATATCTACAATACCCCGACATACCCAAGTACCTTGTTTCAAAAAGTGGCGTACCGGTACTCGTACCTGTCCCAATACCCAAGTACCCTGGCAACTTAGGTGATTCCCCCTTTTTCCCTTATCCAAAGTGTCATAGTGTTGAAGAGTGTAAAGTCATCCGCTTGTCCTAGCCTTGCATTTTTCACCATCACCCATTCCTAGCAAAATGGTCACATCCATGAAATGAGTATACACTTGAGGGTCTTTCTCTTAGTAATTAATTGTTTTGATTCTGGACTTATATTTGATGTACTAATTGCTTAATCGTCAGTGAAATGCTACTTCATACATTAGTCTTGCTAGTGAAATAATCAAAGGAGCATATCTTATCCATTTGCACTTCCAGCATCAGTCAGTTTGAGCCTGGGTCATTATTTTGATCAATTTTGACCAAGTCAACCCAGCTTGACCAAGTCAACCGCAAGATCCGGGATGAGTTGGACCAATGATGTCCAAGATTGATTATTTGTGGTCCTATGTTGCCGACTTGATGGTTCTATGCATCAGACACAAGTTTCATATGATGGTTTGATGGATTTTTATTATTATTATTATTTATAGACCATTATTTTTATTTTTCCGGGCATGGTTGAACTTACAATTGATTATCCAGGTGGTCACATGGTGTATAAGTACTCATCCCTACTACATTTGGGCTTTCTGAGTCCATTGGCACACTCAAATATCAATTTCAGAAACTTTCAGACGAGATTACAATCCAATTATCATTTTATTGCATAATTGCCATTATAAAATGGCCTATCAACACATTTTGTGATTTATTTGGTTCTCCTAGTGAAATTTTTTGTTAACCACAACCCAGTTTCAAGCTTGATAGCTTCTCTGCATGGTTTAATGCCCAAACCCCAGTATACACATTTTTAACATAAAAATGACTAACCTGAAACACATGAGATTCTTTTCTTCCAAAACAACTCAGAAAATTTAACTTTCGGCCAACAAATTCATACTCGGAAATTTAAATCAACCAATCACATAAAATTTTAACACGGGAATTTTTGACCAATAGGTCCAGGATAAAACCCTGAAGGGAAAATCTGTTTCTGAGAGAGAGATTTTATTTTTCCTTCAACAAAATTACAAAAATCATAATTGTACTTATCTCAGCTTTTCATCTCGAAAAGCGTGTTAAAGTCTCACTGAAATATGTTGTATGGAACCCTTGAAAACAATGCCAAACTGTCCACACATGTGACTGTACGGAATGACTTTTCTCGATTTCTGTGCCCAAAAATCAATCTCGAATTCTGTGCCTGTTGTACGGCATGAACAACATTTAATGCTGCCACAAATTCCGTGCCAAACTCTGCCTTGGAACTCGTGCTGTAAGGAACTGTCAGAAATCCGTATAGTATGGATTGTACAAACTATTGTACGAATTTCGAAATTCGTGCTGTTGTACGGTCACCTCTACTATACGAATTCACTCCTTGGAAAATGTGCCCAGCCTGTTCTTCTCAAAATCTGTGTTGGGTTTTGTCTTCTTCCTCCTGCTGGTTTAAATTCTCTTCAAACCCTCTTTTTCTCTCTTCTCCTCCTCTCCAAATCTTCTCTTTGAAAAGTGAATAATGAATGATGAATGCCTTGCCCTAGTCCTTTGTGTTCATGATAACTTCCTCTTTCAATCTAATGGGCCAGATTAGATTAGATGAGAGGTTCTCATTAAATGCTCAATTAAAAAAATAATAAATGACATTTAGTGCACCTCATGTCATTTAATAAAGTATGAGCACCCCCTTTTAATTAAGTATAAACCATGACTTTTATCTTTTAATAAAGTGACTTTAAAATTATAAAGTGCATCTCACTTTATTAATTAAACATGACTAGGGGTCACCAATTAAAGTGTCATTGTCCACCCCAAGGCAATACTAGGTGAACAAACACTTCCTAGGTAACTTTTCAACACTCCCTCTTACCGAGGAAGGTGTTCTTCACCACTCCCAACTTGTTTATGAAATAGACATGCTTCCCTCTACCCAAAGACTTCGTGAAAATGTCAGCCACCTGCTCATCAGTAGAAATGTACTGCAGCTGTACTGCTCCTCTCTGAACATAATCCCTAATGAAGTGATACTTGATCTCAATGTGTTTGGACCTGTCATGAAATCCCGGATTCTTAGAGAGCCTGACGCAACTTTGATTATCACAATGTATCACTGTAGGTCCCATCTCCTGACCAAATTAGTCAACCATCAACTTGCAAGGCCACAAGGCTTCACAACTAGCCTGACTGGCTGCCATATACTCAGCCTCTGCAGAAATCAATGCTACGGACTTTTGTTTTTGACTGAACCAAGACACAACTGTTGATCCCAAACTGAAACAACAACTAGAAGTGCTCTTCCGGTGCAAAACACTACCTGCCCAATCTGAATCTGTAAATCCAACCAATCCCACTCCATCAGATCTCCTGTAGTCCAAACCAAAATCTACTGTACCTGCAAGGTATTGTTATCACACAACTTGTAGTTGTCCCTAAAGGTATCCCATCCGGGATGGTAGAGGAGATGGACAACTAAAGAGGTGACCCAAGAGATGCAACGGTTCCCAATGCAAGTTGGGAGTCATGATAACTGAGGCACTCTTCATTTTAGATCAAGACAAATCAAGACCAAGGGGGAGACCCTAGCCAATCAATGAAGATTAGCTAACCCAAAGGTACCTAGGGAAATGTGTAAGTGAGTTACGGAAACCAATGAGTGATTTAGATTAAATGGACCCAAGAGTTTAAGTATGGTTGAAGAGGCTTAAGGGGGTGACAAGTGTTTCAACCGATGAATGATTAGGGCCACTTATGAAGCTCAATTGAATTAGATCTAGTACCATGAAAAGACACAAGTGGGGCCCACTCCTTAAAAAGTGGAAAATGGTCCAAATGTGGCCCACAAGGTAAGATTAGGGGTGAGATGGCACTAAGGGGTATGCAATGATGTATATCTATGGATCTAGGATGAGATAAGCAATACCCACATATGGAATCTAGCAAAGAAGACTAACCCCAAGGAGTGTGATTTACCCAAGGGATACTAATGCCTTGATTTAAGAGGGCAAATGGAGTCCAAATTTCACCAAAATGTAGATCGAGGGTAGTTTAGGCAATTATCAAGGTGGGTTTTAAATGGCATGACCCAATATGAGCTAGATCTCCATAGATCTAAGGTTGAAAATGCATCACCCAATGACCCAAGTGGGGCACAACCCTCAAAATGAGAAATGGGGCCCACAAGGAAAAAATCAAAGAGGTGAGGCACTAGGGGTAGGTTATCAAGGTAGATCTATGCAAATCAAGTGGGATCTCACCTACCCATGTCAAGGAACTAGCCCAACTAGCCTTCCTCAAGGAGTGCGAATTGCCTCAAGGAGGGTTAGGTGCCTTAGGAAGTGGGTCAAATGGAGGCCAATCACCACCAAACTATAGATCCGAATTGTCGTGGATGCTATAGAGGTGGGTTCTTAAAGTTATCCCCAAAGCTAAGCTAGATCCAAGTAGATCTAGGAAAAAGTAAAAATGAGGGTTTTGATTTTAATAGTTGGTGTGACCAATAAGATGGAGAACAAGCGAAATCAATACGTACCTTGTAGATCTTACCTCATAAGCTTGCGGCCTCTTAGCATATGGATGATTCTTTCCCTTAGTTACAATTCCAAGCTTGATCCAAGTGTCTTCAACCCAAATCGTCCAAGCCCTAAGATGAGAGATGTCCCATGCAACCTGTAAATCAAACTACATCAAGTTAGATTTGATCCACAAATCAATGAGATCTAAGCATGTCATATCAAAGAAGCAATCAATGGACAAAGCACAATTGAAAAACTCCCTCAAGATGAAGACCTTTTGCCCATGGGGATTGTAAGCAACCCCTACAATCTTCCCATCAAGCAAAATCGTGCTGTAGCTCCAAGCAATTCGGCCTCCCTATGTTGATGTCGATTTCACCAGTAAAGCAAAGAATGTCTAAAAGCAAGAGATGCAAGAACATATACAAGAGTAACCCAATCAAAGCCAAGAATTAGATCTCCAAAATAATATTTTCATTCCAAGCTTTCCAGAGCCCAAAAGTGCTTTTACAATAGGGGGGTCTCCTCCTTTTATAGGATAATAAAGACCAAAACCCTAAACCACAAAACCACTTTTTGAAATGAGTGGTTGAGATCAAAAGCTCTAACAATCTAACCAATGGCTAAGATGAGCCAATACATAATATCACATAGATCACTCACTAAGTGATGACATCATGGCTAAAAGTGACTAAGTGAGGGTGACGTCATACATGGAGGGTGGCTAAAGATACATGTGCCACAATATAAGATCAAGACAAGTCACTAGGAGCTCATGGTGGGGCTAGGAGGTATTAATTTCCTTCACTAACTCGTCCCCATGGCACAATAATATAAAATAATGAGTCTATGACATGTCAAATATACAAATGATCAAATCTTGTCTCCAAATCTAAGAGAGACATGCAGAAAAAGACCTCTTGTAACCACTGTGGACCCCATTGACTGATGTGAACTGATCTGGGAGAAGGGGGGTTCACCATCGATGACCTCTAAGAAGACCAAATGCCAAAACCTTGCCTCAATTACCCAAATCGAATTCCTCAATGACCCTTTTGTTCCATTTTTTAATCCTCTTGAAAACCCTAAAACTGCCACAAACTGCTACCCAGGGTACTTGCGCTGTCAAACTGAGTGCACCAGGCTGTCTGGAAGGGGGGTATAATGGTAAAATCAAGTGTCTGGACCACCCCCTTCCTCTGTAGCGCCCTAGGCAACAACTGGCCTCCAAGGCCTCTACTAGACAGGTTGGATCAGCATGCCCAAACTGGTCAACAGGTGGATAACTGCTACTATCATCATCAAAAATGCCCGGAACTGAAAGATAAGTGTCTCAATGGATCTAGAAGACCCAAATCTACTAGAAATGAGTACTCATACACCATGGGTTCACTTGTGGGGTCAACTGTAGGGTCCACCATACTCGGACAGTGTAAAATATGATCTGTAAATAATAATAAAATTGATCAACTGCATCAATCATCATCTGAAGCATATGTCCATCATATGGAATCATCAGTAGGTGTATGTGGGACCAAAAAATCATCATCCATAAACACAAGTGGTCCATCTCATCATGGATCCCAAGAATGACCATGGTCAAACTATGTTTGACTAGGTCAAAATACAACCAAAGACTAGATTATAGCAACAGACTAAGACATGTTCCTTTAATCACATTCACAGCTTAACTTAAAGTACAAACATCATTCAATGGTAGTTAATACATATATATATTTCAATGTTATTTATAATTTACTTGCACAAAAGCTTTAAAGACATACTCACCCATTGGACATGGCCTAACTGCTAACTAAGGATGAAAGCTAAGGACAAGGCTAGGGAAAGGGGATGACTTGACCAAACTCAACCAAGTGACACTTTGGACCGGGAAAGGGGGAGCTACACTCTGTGCTAGACAAAAGAACAAAGGGAAGGGTTGTGCCTCAAATGGATAAGTTGTTTAAAGAGTGCTTATTGAACTTAGGCATAATGTCTACACCAAGTTGATCCAGGTTCATTAGGATCATTCATTTCATTTCCATGGCCTTTTTGGCCTATATGACCCCTCTGGGATTTCACATGTGCTAAAAAGCACAACTAATAGCAGCTTGCATCCGGGGCATATTTACATTTACAAGGTTAGCAATTATAGATATAACATTTGATTAACCATTGCTTTTTGGACCTTTTCTATACCCTTCTTGGGGTATTTTAGCAGTTCATTGCTATAGCCTTTATTCACGTGTGTTAAGAAACACATTCCAGAATTTTAAGTTCACAGGATTTCATAATACATTTCCAATATAAGTAGTACATGTGCTTTCAGTTTTAGCCAACAACATCTCAAGTGACTAGGGGGAGTTCTGCATAGTGCCAAACATCGGGACAATCGACCAGAATGAAGGCATACAATCCAACTTACCAAAGGCAAGTTCTGTCACCAACTCAGAGCCGAGACACAAAACAAACATGGATGCGATCCAACACAGAGGTAGAAATGGGGAATTCCTCCACATCAAAAAGTCAAGAAGGCAAGTCAGGGTGAAAGCCAAATAAGGAAGGTCATGGATGGATGGAGTCAAGTGAAAAATGGTGCCTAAGCTAGCAGACAAGATGTCAGGAAAGACCATATCTATGCTCACAGGAGGGTAATGAAACCAATGAGTATTGTCACAAAACCTTAATGTGTAACTAATACATCCAATTTTATATTTATAACATCATCCAAGATATTTCATTTCATTATTTAAACAGTACTGCCACATCATGAATCATGTACCAAGTCAATGCTATGAAGATGGACTAAAACAAGAAGATAATAATCCAGTATTAATAATCATAAGTCCATAGGTCACATCACATCATAATAATCATCCATAAACAACTAAAACACTGTTGCAATAATAACCATAGGCACTGAACTGAAACTGTATGGAACAAAGGGTCACATCGGTCATCAAATCTTAAGCTCTCAAGGCTCAGCCTTGGCACAAGGTCTAATCACTGTCTGATACATATACTACTCTGATCCATAAGTGATCTCAAATAAACAAGCTCATCATAGTTGATCTCTATAAAAGCAAAGCACTGAAAAGTGTAGATATCTACTCAGCAAGAATAGTAGCCCAGCTACTATGGTGTGATAACAGGTATCTCAACACATGTTTTGCAGCTATCCAGTGCACTCTCCTGGGCTCCACCATGAACTAACTGAGAGTGTTAACTACAAAACTCATATCTAGTCTGGTATTGACCAAATACATCAACGAACCAATCAATTGACAATATAAAGTAGGATCCACCAACTCTCCCTCAGAAGCATGAAGCTTTGTCTAGCTGGTGGTCATAGGTGTGGACATGGGCCTGCAATCCTCCATCCGAAATCTCCTCAGAATATCTGCAGCATATTTTCCTTGACTCAGGAAAACATGTCCATCCTCCTGCCATATCTCCATCCCCAAATAGTAATGCATGAGTCCAAGGTCAGTCATCTCAAACTCTAAAGCAAGATCTTTCTTGCATGCTTCAATCAGGTGCTCTCCTCCTGTAATGAACAAGTCATCAACATATAGCAGAAGAATAAGCGGAACACCACCAACCACAATGTAGTATAGGTTGGGATCCGCCTCACTCTTCTGAAACCCAATCAATAGCAAGTAAGTGTCAATCCTGGAATACCAAGCCTGGGGGGCTTGCTTTAGACCATACAAGGCCTTTTTCAGCCTTCAAACATGTGAATCTCTCCCATGAATCTCAAAGCCCTGAGGCTGCTCTAGATATACCTCCTCCTATAGAAAATCGTTCAGAAAAGCGGTTTTTACAGCCATTTGATGAATCCTCCAACCCATCTCTGCCACAATGGAGATCACTGCTCTGATCGAAGAAAATCTAGCAACCGGTGCGAAGGTCTCATAGTAATCAACTCCCTCTACCTATGAGAACCCTTGTGCAACAATACGAGCTTTGTACTTGTCGATGCTGCCATCCGCAGCTTGATTTTATAGAACCACTTGGAAGTCACCACTAACTTCCCCTCTGGTCTTAGAACAACCTCCCACACTCCATTCTTCATGATGGATTTGTACTCTTCCATCATGGCATCTCTCCAAACTTGGTGTGGGGTAGCCTCCTCATATGTAGTAGGCTCAGAATCACTCAAGCTAGTCACCATCGCCATATAACTGGAAAATCTCTCTGGTGCATTTCTCTCCCTGACCTTCCTCTTGGGCGGTTCCACAAACTCCTCAACTTCCTTCACAAGATCCTTAAGCCAACTTGGCTTACGTTTCTTGGAAGTAGCTTCCTCCTGTAGGCACTCCTCCATAACCTCCTCATCAGACAACAGTCTACCTGAAGAAGTACCTATCGCCTGAGATCCTATACCTGGTGACCCTGAACCTGTACCACCCGAATCACATGAAGGTGAAACCTATGAACCTGTGACTCGTGAACCTGTCCCTGTACCAAAAGACCCTGTAGACTGAGTCCCTGAAATTGATGAACTTGTAACAACGTTGTTGGAAGCGGGAGCGGGGAGCGGGAGCGGGAGCGGGAGCGGGAGCGGGGAGCGGGAGCGAAAACCGAAATTTTCAAAAGCTTCCGTTTTGGGAGCGTTTCGGGAGCGTTTTTTATATAATATATATTTTAATATATTTTGATGCATATAAATTAAAAAAAACATATATTATGCCAAATTAGCTATAGAAAACATCAAAACATAGAATCTAGATATTCATATAACCATTTAGTACACATTGATATAACATTAATCATCTAGTCTTCTAGATTCTAGGAGCTATAACTTATAACATTGTCATTAAATGATCATCATCAAATCATCAATCATCAATCATCAACCTTCAAATTTCAACATATAATATTTGCCATCAAACTAGGCCATAATGTTTACAAAATAGGCCAACCGCCAAAATAAACATGAAAATGAAATACAAAGTACAAAGTACTATGAATCTACTAAGCTTTCCGCTTGCCACGAGTAACTTCCAATTTCTTTTCTCGTGTTCTAGGTGGAATAGGTGCTGGTGGAAGTGATCGTGGAACATGAGAAGAAGATGAATGGCCCCCACGGGCTGAACTTGGACGTTGTGAAGCTAAAGGCAAAACTCCTGCATCTGGAAAGCTGCTTTTGCTTGGGGGTGGCATCTCCATATGGGTAGTCTAAATTGGATCATCATGACCACCCAATAGTTCAGCGTCCAAGCGCTCTAATGCTATGGATCCATCCTCCACATTAGCCTCCTCTGGATTGTTGTCCCAAGTCAAATATGTTCTATCATTCTTGACCACCTCACAATAATAGGACAACAACCTCAAGTTGTAGTGCACATAAACCAAGCTTTCTGCGCGATCTACATTCAGACTGTTTCTCTTTACACTGTGGATGAAGTTGTAGGTGCTCCAACACCTCTCTGCAGAAGAGCTATTAACAACCTGTGATAGCACTCTCAACGCCAATTTATGCAAATATGTGGCTCCAGAGCCATGCATGTTCCACCAATGGATAGGATCCAATCTGTCTCGATCTTTGGTTGCAAACAGGGAACCAAAGCGTCCATGCTCACTTATGTATATGCTCAATTCACTCCGTACTTGAGCACAGTGACTCTTCCTCATCAAGGACCAACTTCTCTAATGCAAGCATATACCTAGCAGGAACCTCTGGATCTGTGTGGGGTTTTCTCCTAACTCCACCCCCAGGAGCAGGTTGGGCCAACCAAATTGGAGAATAGTATTTTGGGGTGAGGACATATGCAAGGGCATGGAGTGGAACATTTAGATTATCCCACCTTTTGACCACAAGTTTATGAATATGGTCATACAAGATTGCATCTCTTTGCTCAACAATGTCTTTGATTTGACCAAGCATGCTATCCATCTACTCATATACCTCCCCAATCACCGGCTGATCTGTATCTGCAAAACGAATCATGTTATAAACTGGCTTGGTGAACTGCAAAACATACATAACCTGTGACCAAAAATGACCTTCAAGAACGGTGTCCTCCACCTCCTAAAAGTCACTTCTATCTGATGCACTTGCAACTCTGTCTTTCAATTCCTGCCATGGATCACTTGAGACCATACTAGCCAATGCCTCTCTTACCTTCAAAAGCCTCCTGAAGGTGAGGTAGTAGCTAGCAAATCTAGTCTTTGCAATCTTCAATAGCTCCAACTTAGAGTGATTGCGAAAAATGTGGTGGGCCATGCTATGATTGGTAATAAATTTGATCATTTTCTTACCTCTCTTGTACAAGGCATCAATCCATCGGTAATTATTGTCCTTCATCTTAACAATATCACGCATCAAAAGGTTCAATGTGTGAACCAAACACCCTGACCAAAATATGTTGGGATACTTATCCATAATGATTGCTCCTGCTGCCTTACAATTAGCAGCATTATCAGTGATGACTTGAATGACATTGTATGGCCCAATCTCTTGAATGGTTTTAAGTAAAGGTTGTGCAATATTAATAGAGGTCTTGTAGCGATCTAAGTAGTCATGGGCTGAAAGCAAGACTGCACCGCTAGCAGAAACGCCAAGAATATTTATCAATGGCTTGCCTTTAACATTTGTCCACCCATTAGATACCCCATAGATGACCAATCATTTGTGAACTTTCCAAGAGCACTATTGATTTTGGCTCTTTCCCTGTCAAGTCCCACGGTTCTATCTTTGTCATACCCAGGGCTTCTGTATCCTTAAGGGCCACCATTGATGGCTTGTACCATTTCATGCCAATAGGGTGAGCGAAGAACATTGAATGGCACACCACATGCATAGAGAAACCTATAAACTTTTGAATCCACATCATTTCTACAACCTTGGTCAAGGAAATCGGATAATGTTCTTCGTATAGGCGAGACTCCATGGGGAGATGACGCTCCCGATTGAGCCGATGATGATCCAGCAGCAACTCCACTACCAAACATTCTCTATGGGGATTCAGAATCAACCCTCGATCTCTTGGAGTTGTTTTGAGCGGCCTCTTCTTCCATCTTGTATTTGCTTCTCTCAATAGCTCCCACTTTGTCACAAGTTTTGACTCCATGAGACTTATCTACATCGCATGGCATAACCCCACACAAATGCTTTCTCACCCGGGTATATAAACCTGTGTATGTTTTCCCACAATGGGGGCATCCAAACTTTGTAGTTCCACCCCCTCTCCCTCCCCCTTGCCTTGTCACATACTTCCACAAAGGTGTTGTGTCTTTTTGTTTTTGCCCCACATCACCCTCATCCTCATCATCATCACCCTCTTCCCCTTCCTCCTCTTCTCCTTGGTATGCATCACTCTCTACCTCTTCCCCCTCATCACTACCACCACCACATCTACTTCCCAACACCATCATAATGAGAAGAAGTGGAATGAAAAACCAAAACCACATACCCATCATGTTTCTTGATTCAAGATGAGAGTCACTTGTTCCCTGCAATAGAATGATGGAGAAGAAGCAATTGGAAAGAATAGGAGAAGAGAACATTGCAAGTTTTCCATTTTTTAACATAGTGAAAAAAAATTGCAAAAACAAACAAATATGAGTTTTTAGAGCCTACCTTTTAGCTCTTCAAAGGTGGTTGAATGTCTCTATGGAAGCTTCAATCTCCCTTGCAAGCTCTCCCCTTCAATCTCCCACTCAATGCTCAAAGCTCTCAAACAACTAGCAAACTCACTCCAATCTCACTCAAAACTCCAAGCTCTTCCCAATCAATGAAATGAGTCCAAATGGACTCCAAATCCCTTTATAGGCCCAAACTAACCCTAGCCCATCCAAAAAAAACCAAAAAAATATGCAAAAATCAAAAAAAATTTGGTTGAGTCCACCGAACTCGTGGGAGCGATTTAGGAATCGATTTCGGGTTCAATTTTTTACGGAATCGATGAGGAATCATAGCTTCCGGATCGATTCCTCATCAATTCTGAAAAAACCAGGGATTGATTTTTTTTTAAGGAAGCGCGAATTACCAAATCGATTCCGGACGGAATTGATGAGGAATCACAATTCCAAAATCAATCCCTCATCGATTCCGTCTGGAGCATGATTTGGGATCGATTTGAGGGGGGGGTCGATTCCCAGCAGCGTAGACCTGTAACCTGTGACCCAGTCACTCCTGAAATCTATGACCCTGTACTCTGACTCTGTGACCCTGTCACCTGTGGAGACACAATTTGCCGCTCCTCCACCTCTGAATCATAAGACTTCCTGAAGGCTTTCTCCTCCTCAAATCTGACCTCCCTCCTCAGCACAACTTTCCTTTGTGCAGGAAGGTATATGCGAAAAGCCTTCGAAGTCTCATCATATCCAACAAAAATGCCTTTCTCCGTTGTAGGCTCTAACTTTGTCCTCTTCTCAGAAGGGACATGAGAGTATGTAAGGCATCCAAATATACGGAAGTGACCTATCTCAGGTCTCTTCCCGGTGAACATCTCCTCAGGAGTTTTACACCCCAATGCTCAGTGTGGACTCCTGTTCTGAACATAAACAGCAGTGCTACCGGCCTCTTCCCATAGAAAGAAAGGAAGACTCTCATCATGCAGCATGGCTCTAGCTGCTCCCACTATCGCTCTGTTCTTCCTTTCTGCAACTTCATTCTGTTGTGGAGTGTATGGAACTGTCAACTGCCTCCTGATGCCCTCCTATCTGCAAAACTCATCAAACTCCTTGGAGGTATACTCACCCCCATTGTCTGACCTGAGTGCCTGAATCCTCCTCCCTGTTTGGTTCTCCACAAGAGCTTTGAACCCTTGGAACCTACGCAAGACTTCCTGAGATTGTTTACTTCTCAAAAAGTAGATCCAAGTCTTCCTAGAGTGATCATCAATGAAACTAATATAGTACTCAAAACCTGTCACTGAAGCTAAATACATAGGTCCACATAAATCTGAATGAATCAAATCCAGTATCCCACCTGCTCTGGTGTCACTGCTTGGAAAAGCAGTCTTGGTGTACTTTCCCAAAGCACACCCTCTACACACACCACCCTGCTCTGTGCTGAACTGAGGCAAACCTGTAGACATCTCCCTCAACAACCTCAAAGCTGAATGATGAAGGTGGCCCATCCTCCTGTGCCACAACTCACATGTCTCGATGCTACTGCTAGTATGGGCTAATGCATGGTGAGGCTAGAAGAGAAGCTTGTACAGTTTCCCACATCTCACTCCAATGGCACATGAAGTAGATGGTCCTGCTGCTCTAGGAAAGATATGAACTTTCCCATCTAGAACACATACTCCAAAGCCTTTGTCCTCAATCGTGGAAACTGAAACAAGATTCTTCTTCAGCCCGGGGACATAAAGAATATCCCTCAAAGTCATGGACTGCATAGACTCCCTCTCAAAGGTGACAGTCCCTCGGCCAACTGCTCTCGCAACTATGTCATCTCCCAATACTACCTCAAGACTCAAGCCCGTCTCAGTCATCTCTGTGAACACATCATGAACACCTGTCATATGGCTCGAAGCCCCACTATCAATGTACTAAGTGGAAGTAGTAGTGGTAGCACTAAAAAACTGGCCAACCAATAACGAATACTGTATCTGATCCTCCATGTCTCTCTCCATATCACTGCTAGTGAAAGATGTCCTCTCTGTACATCCAGCATATAGAGAGAACTCTCCCTCAAACCGTGAGGAAAAGTCATCCATCTCTGTTGTCGTTGCTGTCTGCTGCCCTTTCTTCTTCTTGTTTGGACACTGTCTAGCATAGTGTCCAAACTTCTGACAAGCGAAACACTTGATTTTACTCAAGTCTTTCTTCTACTCACTTGTATGCTGTTTGGCCCCACCCTTCGGACCCTTCTTGAACTTCTTCTTTTTCCCTTTGCCGCCAATGCCACATTTTCCTCATCATCTCTGTGATGTGACGAACTGCTCTATAAGTATCCTCTACGTGTCTCCTCATGTGTGAGATCATCCCAAAGACGATCCCATGTAGACGTGTTCTATCAACCAATAATATTCTGTACAAACACACCCCACTGCTGAGTCGCGCCATTTAAGGCAGTGCGCACCATCTTAGTGCCTTGTATAACCTCTCCTACAGCTGCAAGCTCATCCCTCACCTGTGTAATCCTGGTAAGGTAGGAAGCCATGCCTTCCCCTTTGCTCATGTGTACATTCTTCAACTTCTCCCTTAACACCATTTTCCTATTTTCATTTGAACTCTGGTAAAGGTTGGTCAAATAAGTCCACATCTGAAAAGCATGTGACTTTGCTGATATGTGGGGGATTACATGATCCTTCACGGCATCAAGTAAAATCCTCCTTGCCTTTACATCTCTCTTCATGAAAGTTGCCTTATCAATAGCATCGGTAGGTACTGTCACAGGATCTGTTGTTGTACTGTTCACTAAATCCCATAACTCATTTTCTTCAAATATCAACATAATTCTAGCCTTCCATGGGCTAAAATTTGTAGCCCCATCCAACCTGTCTTCTACTCTAAGCCCTGACACCATGGCTACAACCTGTACTACTCAAGCAACCTGTTCAAGAACTTTTACTGAAATCTGGAAATTTTTCTCAAAACCCTAACTTCCTTCAAATCTGAAATTTTTCTCAAAACCCCTATTTTCTTCAAATCTGAAAATTTTTCCACAAACCCCTGTTTTTCTGAATGTTTTAGATTCTGATCTTTAACTCCGCTCTGATACCATGAAATATCTTGTTAACCCCAACCTGGTTTCAAGCTTGATAGCTTCTCTGCGTGGTTTAATGCCCAAACCCCAGTATGCACATTTTTAACATAAAAATGACTAAGCTGAAACACATGAGATTCTTTTCTTTTTCCAAAACAACTCAGAAAATTTAACTTTCAGCCAACAAATTCATACTCAGAAATTTAAATCAGCCAATCACATAAAATTTTAACACAAGAATTTTTGACAAATAGGTCCAGGATAAAACCCCGAAGGGAAAACCTGTTTCTAAGAGAGATTTTATTTTTCCTTCAACAAAATTACAAAAATCAGAATTGTACTTATCTCAGCTTTTCATCTCGAAAAGCGTGTCAAAGTCTAACGGAAATCTGTTGTATGAAACCTTGAAAACAGTGCCAAACTGTCCACACGTGTGACTATACGGAATGACTTTTCTCGATTTCTATGGCCAGAAATCAGTCTTGAATTTGGTTCCTACCGTACGGCTTGAACAACATTTAATGTTGTCATGAATTCTGTGCCAAACTCTGCCTTGGAACTCATGTTGTACGAAACTGTCAGAAATTCGTACTGTACGGATTTCGAATTCATGCTGCTGTACAATCACCTCTATTGTATGGATTCACTCCTTTGAAAATGTGCCCAGCTTGTTCTTCTCGAAATACGTGCTAGGTTTTGTCTTCTTCCTCTTGCTGGTTCAAATTCTCTTCAAACCCTCTTTTTCTCTCTTCTCCTCCTCTCCAAATCTTCTCTTTGAAAAGTGAATAATGAATGATGAATGCCTTGCCCTAGTCCTTTTTGTTCATGATAACTTCCTCTTTCAATCTAATGGCCAGGATTAGATTAGATGATAGGTTCTCATTAAATGCTCAATTAAATAAACAATAAATGACATTTAGTGCATCTCATGTCATTTAATAAAGTATGAGCACCCCTTTTAATTAATCACTCACTTGACTTTTATAAAATATGAACTTAGGATAAACCATGACTTTTATCTTTTAATAAAGTGACTTTAAAATTATAAAGTGCATCTCACTTTATTAATTAAATATGACTAGGGGTCACCAATTAAAGTGTCCTTGTCCACCCCAAGGCAATACTTGGTGAACAAACACTTCCCAGGTAACTTTTCAACACCTAGGACGCTACAAAGGGAGTGTTGCCACTTGAAACCGATGTGCTTGTGCTAAACCCCAAAAGTAGGCACACCAGCCTGAGGGCAACTTTGAAAAGAGTAGCCAATGTCACTGTTATCACCTAGGATGTAGTTACCCCTATGGATGGATCCAGTCATGGATGGCAATAGGGAAGGGCAACTCAATAGGTGCAACCACGATCACCTCGACCTCCAATATATGGTTGTCACGCCAGTCGAGGCAACCTTCACTTTATGTTATCTAGCCCAGACAACAAAGGGGGAGACCCGATCTACTCCCGACAGGAGAGATCAAAACCAAGACACCAAATCAGGGTATTTCTAGTTGAAGTTAGGTGTATGGTTTATCCTAGACCTAAGGATGAAGTCACAAGCCAAGTGAGGGGTTTAATAGGTATAGCTTTGGTTCATAGTTGAAGTGAAAGTGACTTACAATGTTTAAAGTGAGATCTAGGGCTAGTGTACTAGGTCAATGTCAAAGATCCACTGCCTTGGGAACCGTGTCCAATGCAGGGTTGTTTAGGGGTCAGATTGGGGTTAACTAGTACATGAGACAATCTTGACTATGGTTCATGATGTCTTCAAAGGTATAGTTCACCATGCAAAAGTCAAACCACAAGTCAATCCAACAATCTAGGAGAGTTGGGTTGTCTTGGAGATAAACTAGTGCCTTGGGAATTGGGGAGTGGAGTCAAAGTAGGGTTGACTTATGGTTTAGGACTCCTACAACATGAGATAAGTGGACAGTATAGGTCTTGATGTTTAAATGTGTCTAGATCTAGGTTTGACCCAAGTGGACCACAATCCCTTAAAACAAGGAATGCAGTCCCCAAGGCAAGATTTGGCAAAGTGACAGTCTAGACCTAGGTTTTGAATTATTTCGGTTTTAGATCTCCAAAAATCTCAAGTACCCAGTTCCTCGAAGTGAGTGAACTCACTTCTCCAAGGTGGTGCGACTTTCCCTAAGGAGGCTTCAATCAGGGTTTAGGTGGGTCAAATCATGTCGGATGGCATCCAAACTTTAGATCCGGGTAGATCAGTCAAGTAGGGGTATGGATCTGTAATTTTGTGGCAATCCACCGGTTAGATCTTTGTAGATCTGAGTTTAAGTGTTCCAAGTGGTCCAAAATGGGGATTAAATCCCTTAAAATGTGGAATGGGGCCCACAAGGTGAATTTCAAGAAAGGGACAACCTGGGTGTATGTTATTTGATGTGTAGATGTCAAATCAAGTGGAATCTCAAACACCCATCGCTTAGATCTAGGTCAACCTGCTCAAAATGGTGAAGTGCGCCTTCCTTGGGAGAAGCTAGGTTGGCTTGGGAGAGGGGTCAAACGGAGGCCAATCCTCACCAAACTATAGATCCGGGATGCCGTGGATGCTATAGAGGTGGGTTTTCAATATCATGCCCAACAACCCACTAGATCTCAGTAGATCTAAGAAAATGTAAAATTTGGGGTTTTGATTAATTAGGGTTTTAAGTGTTTTTGACAATTTGGATAGACTATGGAGATAGAACTTACCTTGAGATCATACCTGAATGATGTGGTTGAGATGCCTTGATGTTGAGGAAGATTCCCGCAGAGATCAAATGAGAGATTGTTGATTTGCTTGCCAATTTGATGCCCAAGTCCACAAGTGCGCCTTCCTCTACCTGTCAAACCAAGGAATGAAATTCAATCAGTAAGATCAAGCATGGAAGAAATACAAGAGAAATGCAAATAGTAACATGAAATAGAAGGTCCTGGGACAGTAATACTCCCTGTTACCAACGAAGAGCTCCAAAGAAGAAGTAGGGAGAGTCTTCCCCTACCAATACCTCCTCCTTCAAGCAAATCGGCCTCCACCTGTAGATGTAAAAATCGTGGTACAATAGATATGGCAAACAAGGTCTCCAATAACTCAGTGCAAAGGAAGAACCAACGAACGAACACCAAAAACATTCACCACAACATTGGAGATAGATGCAATAATAATTTTCTATTCCAATAATCCAGAGCCAAAAGTCCCTTTACAATGAGAGGCTCTCTCCTTTAAATAGGAAGGAGAGGCATCAAAACCCTAACCACTTTTTGAATGAGTGGCTAAGATTAAAAGATACAAATGTCTAATCAATGGTTGAGATGAGCTCAACAACATAATACATGGATCACACATAAAATATAACATAAGTGGACAAAGTCGCCCTAGGAGAGGGGAATCCCACCAAATCATGATGACAAAATATCATAAGAGGCTCATGGTGGGTCCAAGGGGTAATTTTATCCCTCCTTGGTCAATCCCCATGGCACAATAACCAATACATAATCATAAAAGTACCAAATCGTGCCTCCAAGGTGAAGTCGTGGTCCTCCAAGGTGGAGTCGTGGTCCTCAAAGACCTCAAAAAATCCACAGAAAGTGCCATAAGTGATGGATGCGGGCCCCGATGAAGCTGAAACTGCAGGAGGAGGTGTGGAAGGTCCCGATCTATCATCACTGATCATCCCATGCCATAACTTTGCCTCAGTAGCCCAAATCGATTTCCTCAATAGCCATTTCTACCAATCCTGAAATGCCTCGGGAAACGTGAAACTGCCCAAACTGCCTCCTGGAGTGATGGCGCTGTCAAGGTGAGGGTGCCAATGTGTCCGGGAGGGGGGTAATATGGTAAAAACAAGTGGCTGGACCACCCCCTCCATCATCAGCGCCCTAGGTCATCCGGATAAAAGTCATCTCTGCTCCGACAGGGCCTCCAATAGACCAAAACTGCACTAGGACAGCCTACTGAGGCTAAATCATCACTGTAAGTGCCCGGAACTGAAAACAAACTGTCCCATTGGACTTAGAAGGTCCAAATCCATCCAAGATGTGTACTCATACACCATATGAATCTCTGCATGATCAAAATAAATATCCAATGTACCGGAACAAGGCCAATAATAATGATCTGTAAATGACCAAACACTGCTGTATCCCAAGAATCATCATCATAACCCTGTAGCTGCTGCATAGAATCATCCTGTATGTGTACATGGACCATATATCATCTATCCATATCATCATAAGGTCCAGCATCTCATGTCCCATGGTCCTCCATGGTCAAACTAGGTCTAACCAAGACCAAATACAACTCAGACTATCATCCATAGCTGCTGCAAGGTGTCAAGGTTAATACATGCTTTACAATTTATTCAAATAGCTTCTATAACACAGAGTAATCATGACTGGCGATCTAAATCCAAATATATAGTGTCGTTAGTTATTATTATTACTCAGACTAGACTTTCAGGACCATACTCACTTCATAGTTGTGATCAATTTGCTAGTGAAGGGTGAAGGCTGAAATAAATGGCTAGGCTAAGGGATGACTTGACTAACTTGACTTTGTGACACTTTGGCAAGGGAAAGGGAATACACACTATAGTATATACTGAATGAGCAATAACACAGGGAATGGCGGTGTCTCACAAATGGATGAGTTGTTTAAAGAGGGTTTATTTACCTTCACAGATGCGCACAATCCATAATACAAGCAAGGCCAGCAATTGTTTAGATATAACATTTAAGTTCCATTGCTTTTTGGGCCTGAGGTTTCCATAGCCTTGATCTATGTGTGTTTACAAACACATTGCATAGATTTACATTTATTTTTAGGCTTTCTGCTGCAGGTGTGTTTTTAAGGCACTTGTTTACCTGAGCACTTCTAGGTGTGTCATGGACAACTTGTTTACCTAGGTATTTATTTTTCCAAAAGATATAACATTTTATTTTTCATGGCCATTTTCATTTGGCATTTCTTTCATATACAAGATATAGCATTTGATTTTTCCAGATTTTGTATTGATGGCAGCACTAAAAGTTTCAGGTTTAGCCAACACAACTTTAGTGACTAGGGGGAATTCTCATGGAACTCCAACTCACCATAGGTAAGTTTTGTCACCAACTCAGAGCCGAGACACAATGAACAGGGAAGCTCATCCAATACAGAGGCTACAGTAGGGAAAGGTCCTCCATGTCACTAGTCAAGTAGCAAATCAGGGTGATAATCTAAAAGGTAGGCCATGGATGGATGAAGATAATGAAAAGATGAAGCCAACACTAGCAAGCCATAGTATGGTGTAATGATCACCTCTATTCTCCCTAAGGAGGGTATGTACCAATGAGTATGAATAGTGAACTTCTAGGTCTGAGTAGGGACAGTAATATATATATAATAGGTCAACCAGGTCCAAATATCTATATGATCGCCAGATCATGACACTAGGTGCTAAGACATGCTATAAGAATAAGTATAAAAGCAATCTAACCATAACACAATAGTATACCTGCTGAGTCATATACCTGAAAGCTCATCAACCTGTACCATCACCTGTCCTCTGAGACTGCTGCTGTAACTCTGGGCACTAGTGTCTGCTCTGTACCAATGGCATAATGGCTATATCGGGCATCTCTCTGAGTGTCCTGAAACTCAGTCATGGCATGGGGAATATAACTGCTGCCCACAATCTGATAGTGATCCAATATAAATGCTCATCTCGGCATCTCAAATGCAAGGGAACTGGCTGAATAGTGTACTGGAATGAGAAAAATAATGTATGGTAGCCCGGCTACTATATATGTGATAACAGTCACCACACTCCTCTCTTCCTCACGTCAGATTGATTATTCTCCAACTCAAGGGGGGCTTCCCTAAGGTAGGATCACTAAGGCGGGTGCAATGAGGGGTAAGGTGAACTGCAGAGGTTGCCTTACAGAAACGGTTGTAGAATAAAAGGTAATTTTGATAAGTGATGGAAAGGAAGGAAAAATCAATCCTTGAGAAAAGACCGGTGCCAGTACATCAGAAGGAGAGAATGGAGTCAAAAAGAGAACTCAAGAGGGCCTTGTGTCATATGTGACTATTATCCACTAAATTGCATTTAGTGGATTCCAAGTGAACCGTCGAAGACTTGAACAATCTAATTGTTCATCATCAGTGTTCAGAAGTCCATTAGACCTTCTTGGCCCTTTTTAATTTTTATAACCACATGTTCATACCCCCTCGGGGAATTTGTAATAATGTGCTAGCATGATATCTTTTTGTAAAAAACTTGGCTTCTAGGACTTAAACATTAATTCAACTAGCCCAGAGTGTTTTTTTTCCTTGGAAATTATTTGTTGTTGAACAAACGACTAATAATTTTCGATTTTTTCACTCAATCCTCCAAAGTTGGGGTGGTCGGCGTAATTTTTAAGCCTTAAGAGGTTATTAGAGCCTAAGTGTCAATGTATTGAACCATGCTAGGCATTATTTTTTAGTCATATGGACATGTATTAGGTCCCCCCTAGTTTTTTTTAAGTTCCGAGAAAAATTTATTTTTCCGTAAAAACAAACCAGTTTTTAATGGTTTGGGTAAAAAAATTGAAAAAGTGATAAAATCATGATCTAGGGGTTGTTTTGACCATGGGGGTGCTCATTTTCTAACCCGGAGCACCCACATTACCCTTTAACCCACTTTCCTAAGTGTTTAGACACTTTATTTTCATCTATTTTGCAAAAAAGTCAGAAAGGTAAAAAATGAGTGAAAAAATACAAAAAAGTGAAAAATCCCCAAAATCAAAATCCTAAATTTTGGGGATGTGTAAGAGATTTTGGATCAGCTATGTTTGGGGGCATGTAAGAGATATTTTATGACACTTTTTTGGCAGCTAACTTTAAGGGATCACTTCCCCATGACTTGGGCGCATTTCCCAAAAAGAGTGCCCACGATTTGGGGATTGTTGCAGCTGATTTTTATGTCCTCTTTGAGCTGATGTATGGGCTGATTTGATGTTGATTTTTGGCAGCCAAATGAGATGGAGGCAGCCCCATCTTCTCCCTAACTCAAGGCACCACTCTCCCCACAAATTCGCCCTCCCCTCTCTTACCATTTCTATATATTATGAGCTCTTCTCTCATTCCAAACTAGTTAGAGTTGGATGAGAGAAGGCTTGCTCTTGTAATCTGATATATTATTTAGCATTGAGAATAAAAAAGCTTTGGAGGCTAAATGGTGTAGTGCATTGGTGTGTGGATCAACATTGTGATGCTCTTTATATGGTAACTGTTTTCTACTTGCAAATTTATTTCTTATGCTTATTGTAGATCTTGTCTTGATAATTCAATTGAATTAATAGGAATAGGGAATTGTTAGTAAGCTTACTTTCATTTTCTATTTTCATGTATGATTGGAAACAAAAAATTTGCATGTTAAATAAGTTTATTTGCATGTTATTTTAATTTATGGTTTACATATGTTTTGCAAGATCTCATGGGTATGCAAGTGTTTGTGATTTAGCCTTCAGGTGGCCAAGCTTGGAGGAGGATTGGATCAAGTTTGACTCCATTCCATCTTCAACAAACTTCAGAAACATTGTCCCTCAACACTCCACGGTGAATCATTCTTAGTTTGATATTTTCTGGCACAAGTTCTCTCCTACTTTCTCTTTCTCCTTAAAAAATATTTTCTTCTTGGTTACTCTTTTTTTGGTACTTTCAGATCTGATAATTTTAACAAGCGTATCAAAAATCAGATCTGATTGTCTTATGCATAGATCCAAGATACTTTAAAGTTATTATTTCATTATTGGGTCTTGCTTGGGAAAGAGTCTTTGAGTATTTTTTTTCAAGTCAAATTTTTAGGATTGTTTAAAGACTTATTCTTTAAAACTTTTAAGGTTTAAATCAAGCATCTAAGTGCTCTATTGGTTGTCTTTTTAACGCTGTTCAAGACCCTAAGAGGGTGGCTTTTCAGCCATTCCATCTTTTAGTATTTTTGCAGTTAACTAGTTTTTTATAACTTAGATTTTTTAGTATTTTTTGTTTTTGCCCAAAACACTTTTAAAGTGATTTTGGGCACTTTCTATACTAATATAGTTTGTTGGTTTTTGTACTGTGACAGCAGATAGAAGGTTTTTATGCACACTTTCCGACCAACTTAGATGATCCAGAACCTTCACTGAACCTCACCTTTCCTTCCTTACTTTGCTTTTACAATTTGTAACCTCTATTCTCTAGATCTATAAGGAGAAAGAGGAGCTCTTTATTTTTAGTATTGGGCATTGTAATTGACAATGAAAAGTATTTTGCAAGTAAGTTGACAGAGCTTGCTTCTCATCCCCCCAGGGGGGATTGGTGTCGGTTCGATTTTTGTGATTGTTGTCAATTTTCAAACCTTAACAATTTTCACTTTAGATTAGATTAATTTAAAATCAACCAAGCAAAATAAAATTTAACGTCGTGGTCCAATCCAAATATTGGGCCATTGACTCTCTCAAGACGTAGGAACATTTTGTTTTCATTTTTGCACACCGTATACTTTTTTCACTACAATATTGTTTATCTTTTGCAAGAAAGTAAATCGAATACTAACCCACTACCTCGGTAGTGTAGTAATTAGAAAACATTTATCTTTTCAGTTCTCTACAATCAAAACACCACCTTGCTTTCCCGAAGTAAGGTTTCAGGACAAGGGCTTGCCCGAGTACTGGCCCGAAAAGAGACTCTTAGGGCATAAAAAGTAAAAAAAAAATTGTTCAATTTTTTTTTTTAAATAAACAAGGCTCTGTCCTGAGTATGCTCTAGATCACTGTAGCTATGTCTGAACATGCTGATCAAACCAGAAAGGGGCTTAGCTACTAGTAATTAGTCTAACGAATCCCAATAAACCACCCATATATGAAAATCCAGGCTATCAATTTTTTGGCATAGTGTGAGAAAATTTCTCAAAGGAAGCGGGAACTACTGGGTAGCGACCTTGGGATACCATTAGACTACACCCTCGTTTGGTGTAGTGTTGAACACCTCCTAGAGACTCCGATCCGGCCCACATTTCTGAGTGAGAAGCCACCTTGCCAGAATACGGACATATTTCCAGTATCTTATGGTATATTGGAAATCCCCTCATCCATAATAGAAAAACTCATTACCACATTAATTTAAAATTGACCAAGAACATTTGCACAACATTTTCATTTCCAGTATTACAAACAACATTACAATTTTGACTCCATTTTTCAGCACTAGTCTCTCTTGTTTATCATTGCAATTTATATTTAATTGTCATCATGTGTTGAATGAATTGACAATCATGTTTAATTTATATGTTGTTTAGATCTTTATGTTGTTATGCTTTCAAGTTATATTGCAAATCTCTTGTGTTAGTTTTGTCATTATAAAAAACTCCTAAAAACAAACTAACTCATCCACCATAACTAGCTTAGCTTAATCAACCTTAGCAACTTTTAGGGTCCACCCCCCTTGGCTTCGTTAAGAGTTTGACTAAACGGAGGAGTCAAGATTCAAGTGACAGTACTTGACTCGAGGCTTGCCCCCAAGGACACACTTTGTGGATTGAAGATTTCTTCCACGCTTACCCCAAGTGTGTTTCAGACGGCAACATTTCTTTGGCGCCGTTCTCGGGTGTTGCCCGCCGATGTGCACACTAGCAGCAGAAATCTTTCGAAAGTTGTTTCCCAAGTGGGAAAAGTGTGGCCTTGGGGGCAAGCAAAGAGTCGAATGTTAATTTTTGAGCATTAATTCAAAATACTCGAGGATCTTTACTGAGAGAATAACATGTACAGTATATCAAGGCATATCAATCATCACAAGATGCAAACATAAGAGACAATAGACACACAGAGCTTCCGTGGGGAAAACCCTAAGGTGAAAAACCCCACAACTTCCTCAGAGATAGATAGAGCAATAATACAACCAAAGTACAACCCAAGTACACAAAGATAGTCTCCTCCTAGCAGCTGATCCTCCTCTTCACATGTGCGTCACTTTCCGAGTGATGTAGAGTGAGATAATGAGATGTCCAAATAGAGATCTCCTGATCTCTATTTATACTTGTCCTGTCCTGCCCAATAAACTAATGGGGCCGACTTGTCTAGCTTAGCCTAATAACCCATGGTTAACTTAATCCGGGCCAACCCCACACTTGGTGGTCTAATAACTCATTTACCCACATGACTCATACAGGGCCGACCCCATCAAGTATAAGTTACGACACTTACAATATAAATGATGACACTTCCATATAAGGAATAATAACATGTCTATAGGAATACAAACACTTCCGTATAGAGGAATAATAACATCTCTATAGGAATACAATACACATGGGTAAAATACATTCCGAAGTTACATATACATCAACATCAGGTGTTGTCACCTGATCCCAACTCCTCTGTTTAGGCAAACTCCTAACGAAGCCAAGAGGGGTAGACCCTACAAAGAGTTTCTAAGGCTCTTGATTTTAACTGTTTTTGTGACGTGTGATGAGGATGGGTGTTTTTTAGGAATTTTTGTGAGATTTACAATAACAGTTTATATAATCCAAGCATGTACTTGCAAAATAAGTAAAGATACACAACCACTGATAATGACTATTAAAAGTAAAGCATACACAGCATGATATATTTAAGCAGATAAAAATAGCACTCCAAATAGATAATAAGCAAAATAAATACTGAGTGATAAGATCAGTGCCAAAATGGAGTCAATAGTCTTTGAATGCTTGGTGTTGTCCGCCGAGATGCACACCAGCAGCAGAAATCTTTCGAAAGTTGTTCCCTCACTACAAGTGGAGAAGGTGTGGCCTTGGGGGCAAGCAATGAGCGAGGTACTATCACCTGAATCCGAGTGATGTAGAGTGAGATAATGAGATGCCCAAATAGAGATCTCCCGACCTCTATTTATACTTGTCATGTCCTGCCCAATAAACTAATGGGGCTGACTTGTCTAGCTTAGCCTAATAACCCATGGTTAACTTAATCCGGGCCGACCCCACACTTGGTGGTCTAATAACCCATTTACCCACACGACTCATACAGGGCCGACCCCATCAAGGTGGTCTAATAACCCATCAAGTATAAGTTACGACACTTACAATATAAATGACGACACTTCCATATAGAGGAATAATAACATCTCTATAGGAATACAAACACTTCCGTATAGAGGAATAATAACATCTCTATAGGAATACAATACACATGGGTAAACTACATTCTGAAATTACATATACATCAACACTCCCTCTTAACTAGGAAGGTATTTCTCGACACAGATCTACTAGCACAAGTCTTCTTCTCTGGATCATCATCAGCGAATCATCGTCCTTGAATCATCGTTGTCGTCACTGTTGTTGCTATCTCAATCAATCTCTGAATCTACTCGTCATAGGAAGTTCTACAGAGCTAGTCCTTTTTCATACTGGATGTAGGCCCACCACCTACAGGTCTTCATCATCACTGGCCATACTGTGGAATCCTCAGGACTTATTACATGCGTCACAAAACATCGAAAGAGCATCCCAGGCTGTTACGAGCACACAGCTCTACCTGTCGGATCTCCCAGGGCTGTATTATATGTGACCCCACCACAAAACCTCGAAAGAGCATCCCAGGATGTTACGGGCACATAGCTCCAACCTATAGGATCTCCCAGGGCTAGTATTACATGTGGTCATGGAAAAACCTCGAAAGAGCATCCCAGAACTAATTACGAGCACACAGCTCAACCTATCGGATCTCCCAGGGCTAGGATTACATGCCATAGGACAAAACCTCGAAAGAGCATCTACCAGATATCCCAGGGCTAGGATTACATGCCATAGGCAAAACCTCGAAAGAGTATCTGCAAATCTCCCAGGGCTAGGATTATATGTCCTCCCAAAGCAAAACCTCGAAAGAGCATTTGCCAGATATCCCAGGGCCAGTATTACATGCCATAGGCAAAACCTTGAAAGACTATCTGCAAACCTCCCAAGGCTAGGATTAAATGCTTATCTGCACAACCTATTCCACGGCCACGGAGTATCAACTGATACTCATCATACATCATCCTGATGTACATGATCATCCTGATCATCATCACTACATCGTTCTGATGCATGTCAATATCTGCCTGATACATATCATCATACATGATCTACCTAATGATACAATGTATCCACCTGATACATATACAAATACATGATCCACCTGATCATACCTGATACATATCAACATACATGATCTACCTGATCATACAATGTATCCACCTAATACACCTACAAATACATACACATGATCCAACTGATCATATCGAGCATCCAACATGATGCATATACATATACATGATCCAACTGATCATATCCAGCATCCAACATGATGCATATACATATAAATCATCCAACTGATCATATCCAGCATCCAACATGATGCATATATATATAAATGATCCAACTGATCGTACAGAGCAGAAACTAGAACATCATCTTGATTCTCATCATCCAGCACTTACATCCATAGCCATGTGAAGGATCCTCCTTCCATCATGCTTGGAATGGCTTCAGCAAATGTCTCCATCACTTCTTCCTCGAAGTGTCGTCAATCTGAAGAACACCAAGCCTCTCTCTGAAGTACTCAAACTTCACTTTGGCTAGTGGTTTCTGTTATCACATATATAGTAGCCGAGCTACCAGACATTATTTTTCTGATTCCAGTACACTATTCGGCCAGTTCCCTTACATTGAGATGCTGAGATGAGAATCTATTTGGATCACTCTCAGATTTGGACAACAGTTTTATGCCCCATGCCATGACTAAGTCTCAGGACACTCAGAGAGATGATCGATATAGCCACTATACCATTGGTATAGATCAGTCAGTAGTGCCCAGAGTTACAGTAGCAGTTTCAGGGGACAGATGATGTTTCAGATGATGAGCACTCAGGTATATGACTCAGTAGGTATATCATAGTGTTGTGGTTATATTGCTTTTATATTTATTCTTATAGAATGTCTTAGCACTTAGTGTCATGATCTGGTGATCATATAGATATGTGGACTTGGTTGATCTTTTTATATATATTCTATTGTCCCTACTCAGACTTAGAAGTTCACTATTCATACTCATTGGTTTTACCCTCCCTAGAGAGAATAGAGGTGATCATTCCACCATACCTTGGCTTGCTAGTGTTGGCTCCATTATTCATTGTCTTCATCCATCCATTACCTACCTTTTAGTTTATCACCCTGACTTACTACTTGACTAGTGGCATGGAGGACTTTTCCCCACTGTAGCCTCTGTATTGGATGAGCTTCCCTGTTTATTGTGTCTCGGCTCTGAGTTGGTGACAAAACTTACCTATGGTGAGTTGGATTTCCTTGTGAATTCCCCCTAGTCACTAAAGTTGTGTTGGCTAAACCTGAAACTTTTAGTGCTACCATGAATACAAATTCTGGAAAAATGAAATGTTATATCTTATATGAAAAGCCCGTTCATGCAATGTGTTTTTAAACACACATGAATGAAAGGCATGCCAAATGAAAATGGCCATGAAAATAAAATGTTATATCTTTTGTGAAATGTAAAATACCTAGGTAAACAAGCTGTCTATGACACACCTAGAAGTGCTTAGGTAAACAAGTGCCTTAAAAACACACCTGCAACAAAAAGCCTAAATAAATGTAAATCTATGCAATGTGTTTATAAACACACATGGATCAAAGGCTATGGAAACTTCAGGCCCAAAAGCAATGGAACTTAAATGCTATATCTAAATAATTGCTGGCCTCATTTGTATTATGGATTGTGCGCATCTGTTAAAGGTGAATAAACCCTCTTTGAACAACTCATCCATTTATGAGACACCGCCATTCCCTGTGTTGTTGCTCATTCAGTATATACTATGATGTGTATTCCCTTTCCCTGTTCCAAAGTGTCACAATGTTAAGTCAGTCAAGTCATCCGTTAGCCTAGCCAGCTATTTTAGCCTTCACCCTTCACTAGCAAATTGATCACAGCTATGGAGTGAGTATGGTCATGAAAGTCTAGTCTGGGTAATAATAATAATTAATGACATTATATATTTGGATCTAGATCGCCAGTAATGATTACTTTGTGTATAATTGTTATTTGAATAAGTTGTAGAGCATGCATTAACCTTTGACATTTTGCAGTAGCTTCTGATGATGGTCTGAGTTATATTTGGTCATGTTGACTTGGTCAAACCTAGTTTGACCAAGGTCAACCATAGGACATGAGATGGTTGGACCTTGTGATGATATGGATAGATGATATATGGTCTATGTACATGTACATGATGATTCTATACATCAGATAAAGGTTTATGATGATGATTCATGGTTTACAGCATTATTTGATCATTTACAAATTATTATTATTTCACTTGTTCTGGTATATTGGATATATTATATGATCATGCAGAGACTCATATGCTGTATGAGTACACATCTTGCATGGATTTGAACCTTCTAATTCCAATGAGACAGTCTGTTTTCAGTTCCAGGCACTTACAGTGATGATTGAGCCTCAATAGGCTAACCCAGTGCAGTTTTGGTCTGTCGGAGACCCTGTCAGAGCATAAAGGATTTTTATTTGGTTGACCTAGGGCGTTGTGCTTGGAGGGGGTGGTCCAGCCACTTGTTTTTACCATATTACCCCCCTCCCGGACACACTGGTGCCCTCACCTTGACAGCGCGGGCACTCTAGGAGGCAGTTTGGGGCAGTTTCAGACTTCCCGAGGCATTTCAGGATTGGTAGAAATGGCTATTGAGGAATTCAATTTGGGCTATTGAGGCAATGTCTTGGCATGGGATGATCAGTGATGATAGGTTGATGTCTTCCACACCTCCTCCAGCAGTTTCAACTTCATCGAGGCCCACATCCATCACTTATGGCACTTTCTGATGATTTCTGAAGCCTCTTAAGGCCCACGATTTGTCCATAGAGGCACGATTTGGTATATTGATGACTATTTTATTATTATTGTGCTATGGGAATTGATCAAGGGTGGCTAAAATTACCCCTTGGACCCACCATAAGCTTCTTATTATATTTTGTCATCATGATATGGTGGGATTCCCCTCTCCTAGGGCGATTTTGTCCACTTATGTTATATTTTATTAGTGATCCATGTATTTTATTGTTGAGCTCATCTCAACCATTGATTAGACATTTGTATCTTTTAATCTTAGCCACTCATTCAAAAAGTGGTTAGGATTTTGGTGCCTCTCCTATCTATTTAAAGGAGGGAGCCTCTCATTGTAAAGGGGACTTGTGGCTCTGGATTATTGGAATAGAAAATTATTATTGCATCTATCTCCAGTGTTGTGGTGAATGTTTTTGGTGTTCATTCGTTGGTTCTTCCTTTGCACTGAGTTATTGGAGATCTTGTTTTGCCATATCTTTTGTACCACGTTTTTGCATCTACAGGTGGAGGCCGATTTGCTTTGAGGAGGAAGTATTGGTAGGGGAAGACTCTCCCTTCTTCTTCTTTGGATCTCTTCGTTGGTAACAGGGAGTATTACTGTCCCAGGACCTTCTATTTCATGTTATCATTGCATTTTACTTGTATTTCCTCCATACTTGACCTCTCTAATTGAAATCGATTTTCCTTGGATTAACAGGTAGAGGAGGGCGCACTTGTGGGCTAGGGCATCAATTCGGCAAGCAAAATCAACAATTTCTCATTTGATCTTTGCGGGAATCTTCCTCAACATCAAGGCATCTCTCTTCATCACTCAAGTATGATATCAAGGCAATTTCTATCTCCATGATCTATCCACTTGTCTAAAATATTTCAAACCCTAATTAATCAAAACCCCCATTTTACATTTTTTCAGATCTACTAAGATCTAGTGGGTTGTTGGGTATAATATTTAAAACCCACCTCTATAGTATCCACGGCATCCCGGATCTATAGTTTAGTGAGGATTGGCCTTCATTTGACCCTCTTCCCAAGGCACTTAGCCTCTCCAAGCAAGGGCGCACTTCTTGGTTTGGGTGAGTTAACCTAGATCTAGTACGTGGGTAGTTGAGATTTCACTTGATCTACAAACTACATATCCAATAACCTACCCCCAGATTGTCACTTTTCTTATTTCCACCTTGTGGGCCCTATTCCACATTTTAAGAGATTTAATCCCCATTTTGGACCACTTGGAATCTTTAAACTCAGATCTAGTAAGATCTAGCCATCGGATTGCCTTGAGATTGTAGATCCATACTCTCACTTGATCAACCTACTTGGATCTAAATTTTGGATGTCATTGGACTTGTCTTGATCCATTTATCCCCATTTTTACCCTCCTTGGGCAAAGTCGCACTCCCTTGGAGATTGGAGTTGGTCCACTTCTAGGACGTGGGTACATGAGATTTTAGTGGATTTGGAATGGACATAATTCAAAACCTAGGTCTAGTTGGTCACTTCATCAAATCTTGCCTTGGGGATAGCATTCCTTGTTTTAAGGGATTATGGTCCACTTAGGTCAAACCTTGAATCTTTAGATCTAGACTTACTCCTCCATCAAACCTTTAATTGCCCACTTGTCTCATGCAATAGGAGTCATCAACCACAAGTTAACTTCACTTTGACTCCATTATCCCAATTCCCAAGGCACTGATCTCTCTCCAAGTGAATTCGACTTTCCTAGATTGTTGGATTAACTTGTGGTTTGATCCTTGTTTGGTGGACTAAACCCTTTGATGTCATCATGCTTCATGATCAAGCTTGTCACTTGTACTAGTTAGCCCCAAATCAACCCCTAAACTACACTGCATTGGACACGGTTCCCAAGGCAGTGGATTTTCTCACATTGAACTAGTACTTCAATCCTAGATCCCATTTCAAATACTATAAGTCACTCTCACATCAATAATGAACCACAGCTATACTCATTGAACCCCTCACTTGTCTTGTGACTTCATCCTTAGGTCTAGGATAAACCATACACCTTACTTCACTTAGAATTAACTTGATTTCGTGTCTTGGTTTTGATCTCTCCTGTCGAGAGTAGATCGTGTCTTCCCCTTTGTTTTTTGGGCTAGATAACATAAAGCGAAGGTTGCCTCGACTAGCGTGACAACCATCTATTGGAGGTTGAGGTGATCGTGGTTGTACCTTTTGAGTTGCCCTTTCCTATTGCCATCCATTAATGGATACATCCACAAGGGTAACTACAGTTTAGGTGATAACAGTTTCATCAGCACATCTGCAACCTGCTCATCCGTCGCAACATATAGGAGCTTTACTGCTCCTCTCTGCACCATATCCCTGATATAGTGACATTTGATCTCAATGTGTTTCGACCTGTCGTGGAACACCGGGTTCTCAAACAGCTTCACACAACTCTAGTTGTCACAAAAGATACCAGTAGCCTCCAGCGGGAGATCAAATAACTCAGACAGTAGCTTTCGAAGCCATACTGCCTCACAACTAGCTGAACAAGCTGCAACATACTCTGCTTCAGCTATACTCAATGCTACGTAGGACTGCTTCCTGCTAAACCAAGAGATCACACCTAATCCCATACTGAAGCAGCACCCAGATGTGCTCTTCCTATCTGCAGCACTGCCCACCCAGTCCGAATCAACATAACCTTCCAGGTTAAACTTGTGATTCGCATCATACTTGAGCCCATAATCAATTGTACCCTTCAAGTACCTCAGAGTATGCTTTACAGCAACCAGGTGAACACCTCTAGGATCCGTCAGGAACTGGCTCAATGTGTTCACCGCAAAGCAAATATCTGGTCTCATGTTCGTTAGGTACATCAAGGACCCAATCATCTGACAAAACACTGTGACATCAACCGGATCAGATGAAGCATCACACAGAAGCTTCAGGTTCGATGCCATAGGTGTGGCCATGGCCTTGCAGTCCATCATCCCGAACCTCTTCAGGATCTCCACAGCATACTTCCCTTGTCCAAGGAATATTCCATATGTATTCTGCCACACCTCCATGCCTAGAAAATAGTGCATCATCCCCAAGTTCTTCATCTCGAACTCAGCAGCAAGCTTCCGCTGCGTGTCGGCAATCAATCTATCCTCACCTGTAACAAACAGGTCATCCACATACAAAAGTAGTATCACTAGATTGCCTTCCTCAACCTTGTAGTAAAGGTTGGAATCCGCTTTACTCTTGGTAAAGCCCAAACTGGATAGAAAGTTGTCTATCCTCCCATACCAAGTCTTAGAAGCTTGCTTCAAGCCATACAAAGCTTTCTTCAACCTGCACACATGTGACTCTCTATCATGCGTCTCAAAACCAAGTGGTTGCACCACATACACTTCCTCCTCAACTACACCATTCAAGAAAGCTGTCTTGACATCCATCTGGTGTATCTTCCATTTCATCACTGCAACCAGAGCAAGTACTGATTTAATGGAAGTGTATTTGGCTATAGGAGCAAAAGTCTCTTCATAATCAATTCCGCTTTCTGGGAGAAGACACGAGCTACAACCTCACTTTGTATTTCTCCATGCTACCATCTGTAGCATGCTTGATCTTATAGATCCACTTGGAAGTCACGATAGACTTCCCTTCTAGTCTGGGACCACATCCCAACCATCATTCTTCATGATCGACGGATCATGGCATTCTTCCATTACTTCATCCCGGATCCTGGGAACTTCGATATCTTCAATATATTCAATAGATAGATTTGTTACTAAAACAAATGTTGTAGTCCTTTTGTAGGTGATGGTATACGATCTTTCCTACAAGACAAGTTAAAATTGCATGATTAGAAACATCTCGTAGTTTTCAGAACAATTTCTTACACAAAGAAATATGTCATATAGTCATGCAATTATCTTAGTCAATGCTTCAATACAACATTTATCCATATCCCGTAACTTTTTAGATGCCTTCCAATCTCTACCAGAACATTTGTTAAGAGTGTGCACAACTCCCAACATGTCAGCAAAGAGGTTTCATTCTAGATAAGTAGCAATGGAATGTTGTACAGTGCCATAGGCCACTTACCCATCACATGCATATTAGTAGTATACTGTTCATTAATGCAATTATTCTAATATACATAATACACACCCTAAGTCTAAGAACATAAGCATATACATCATTGAACAATATTATTTAAACAAACAAATATGCAAGAAATGACAATTCAAATACTTATCTTTGTTTGGTTGTAGGGTGGACTCCCTCTCAATATTTGCTTCCTTGCAGGAACTAGTGGAGTGTGCTCCCTCTTGATCTTTCTTCTTGGATTACCTGTCCTTGAACTTATATCCATCCTCAATCACTATGCATGCTTACAAGTATCATTATTGTGATATCCTCGAGATCTCATACATAATCATACATTTATTAGTATAATCTCAATACTATCAGAAACACAATAGTCTTAAGCATATATAGTAATGATCACAGATAATAAACATTAGTATTCAAGGTTTATATAGGACTCTTCTAGTCAGTCATATCATCAATTAAAGTAAGAAACATAATATGCCTAAACCCATGATTACTCAAACCTATAACTTCATGAATAATCATAATCAATCATGCCAAGTATACTTTATATAAGAGATTCTAACACAAGGTAGGATTCTAACTTGATATAGGAAAAACATACCTGGATTAGCATGTTAGCTAGCTATGTCTAACATACCCATATGATGTCTTCTTGTTCTCTTCAATGAATTGTGCTAGTAACCTGCATATCTCATAAGTCAACCATTATAGAACCAAGTTATGCATACCTCGTAAATAGATCTTCTATGTGATCCATGACAATAGATGAATCTTTGTCTTCATGTCACCATGGTCATATGTTCTTAAACTAGAACATGATTTGTCTTTCTTGGTGTACCTTTCATGTTAGCGAACAACATCAACCTCATACAACATCACAATGCATTAGTACAATCATAAGTGTCAAAAACCCTAATCAATGAATATCTTCTATCATGCATTCATAATTTTATTAAGGTGATACGACAAGTCTAAAATTAACCAAGATTGTACTAACCGTAATAATATGAAGACAAACATATCATAAACTTAATTATGAACAGAATTCGAAACATACCTGTCGAGATTGCTTGTAATCTTCTTATGTAAGGCCTCAGCCTCATCTCCCTCTGAAACATGAACTTCTTCACTTACGTAGGTGATCAATCCATTCTCTTCTAGGATTAACCCAATCCACTTGTATTTGTAGAAACTGGATCTGGAACTGGATTAGGGTTTGTTAGGGAAACCCTAAAAATTCAAACTTTGAATTTCAAACTTCTGAAAGGATAGAAAGATGCGCCTTGATGAGTTGATCAAGCTGGTCTACTCAGAATTTGAAAAACTGCAAAGTTTCACCCCTCAAAATTGCCTTTGAAACTTCCGGATCTTCTGGACAGGATCCCAAAATAGGGTTTGATAAAGCCCACCCTTCTGCCCCACCAAAAGGTTCGATCCAAAGCTCTAAACTTTGATTTTTTTGAGGAGCTTCTAGCCATGGTCACAGACTTAAAAAATTCCAACTTTTGCAGAAGCCCTAATTTTCCTCTTTTCCGAACAAAGTCCCGAACTAGGGTTTGACCAAGCCCGGCCTTCTACCCAACCAAAAAATTTGATCTTGGTCTCTAAATTTCGATTTTGATGAGTAGCAATCAGCCGTGGTCTCTGATTACAAAAATACCAACTTTTTTCGAAACCCTAATTCCCGGAGCCATGAATGAAGGTGCTCAAAATCCAATTCTGTTTTGACAGAAATATGCACTTGACTGTTTCTGGTGTAACTCTGAAATTACGAATCCACGGGGTCTGAAACTTCTACCTGTGGTAGCCCGACCTGTCATCTTTCGAACCCCACAGGTCTGAATTCAATTGGATTCTCTGAGAGAGAGTTATGCCAAGTGTCGCAACGTGACTTGTTTATGGGATAAGACAGAAGAGCGAACTTGTACGGAGTGCCACGTGTCACTGGTTCACTTTCGGCCTCTAAACCTTTGGCCTGTGAAAGTACAGTCCATGCCCTACCTGTCACCTTTTACGAAATTTCATTTGGAGCTTCCTAACCCAAGTTATGACCTTTTTTCCTAGGTCACTTGTTTATGACTCAGATCTGGAAGAGGCAGAAACCTTAGATTGTATAGATCATAAAACACAAAGTACAATGAATTAAAGTTGTCCTTTGGACACAAGGTACATGGGGATCTGATCTTCAACCTGTAAAAGTTTCAGATCCGAAAACTTCGCCAAAATGGATTTATAGCAAAAATGCTACGATGACTGGTTTTTACTATGTCAAGCCCTAGCATCGCAAGTGCAACAAGCGTCATACATGCCATACCATGCCTTCTTTCAGGCTAGCTCTGATACCATGTTAATTTTTGAGCATTAGTTCAAAATACTCGAGGATCTTTACTGAGAGAATAACATGTACAGTATATCAATGCATATCAATCATAGCAAGCATATCAATCATCACAAGATGCAAACAAAAGAGACAATAGACACACAGAGTTTCCGTGGGGAAAACCCTAAGGTGAAAAACCCCACAACTTCCTCAGAGATAGATAGAGCAATAATAAAACCAAAGTACAAACCAAGTACACAGAGATAGTCTCCTCCTAGCAGCTGATCCTCCTCCTCACATGTGCGCCACTTTCCGAGTGATGTAGAGTGAGATAATGAGATGTCCAAATAGAGATCTCCCGATCTCTATTTATACTTGTCCTGTCCTGCCCAATAAACTAATGGGACCGACTTGTCTAGCTTAGCCTAATAACCCATGGTTAACTTAATCCGAGCCGACCCCACACTTGGTGGTCTAATAACTCATTTACCCACATGACTCATACAGGGCCGACCCCATCAAGGTGGTCTAATAACCCATCAAGTATAAGTTACGACACTTACAATATAAATGATGACACTTCCGTATAGAGGAATAATAACATGTCTATAGGAATACAAACACTTCCGTATAGAGGAATAATAACATCTCTATAGGAATACAATACACATGGGTAAAATACATTCCAAAGTTACAGATACATCAACATCAGGTGCTGTCACCTGATCCCAACTCCTCTGTTTAGGCAAACTCCTAACGAAGCCAAGGGGGGTAGACCCTACAAAGAGTTTCTAAGGCTCTTGATTTTAACTGTTTTTGTGACGTGTGATGAGGATGGGTGTTTTTTAGGAGTTTTTGTGAGATTTACAATAACAGTTTATATAATCCAAGCATGTACATGCAAAATAAGTAAAGATACACAACCACTGATAATGACAATTAAAAGTAAAGCATACACAGCATGATATATTTAAGCAGATAAAAATAGCACTCCAAATAGATAATAAGCAAAATAAATACTGAGTGATAAGATCAGTGCCAAAATGGAGTCAATAGTCTTTGAATGCTTGGTGTTGTCCACCGAGATGTACACCAGCAGCAAAAATCTTCCGAAAGTTGTTCCCTCACTACAAGTGGGGAAGGTGTGGCCTTGGGGGCAAGTAATGAGCGAGGTACTGTCACCTGAATCCCAGCTCCTCCGTTTAAGCTAACTCCTAACGAAGCCAAGGGGGGTAGTCCCTACAAAGAGTTTAACTATGGCTCAATGTGTTTTTTAAATGTGTTTTAATGGTGGTAATGCGGATGGGTGTTGTTTAGGAGTTTTTTGAATAATGAAAGACACAATGACACTTTGAATAAGACACAAGATAAATGAGCAATCCACGTTGCAATTCAAGATACGAGATACACTGATTCACAACCACTTTAAGAGTCTTTAAGTACAAGTCACTCACATATGGAAATTAACACAAGTACTCCAGATAGATAATAAGCAAAATAAAATATGAGATCAAGGACCGGTGCCTTATGGAGTCAAAAAATTGCTTGAGTGCTTGGGTTGCTTGATACAAGTGTTCGAGAGATATGTTCATGAGATTGTTTTGCAAATTATCTTGGTTTATTGAAAGTTTTAATGGTCTTGATTATTAGGATAAGATCAACAAGGTAAGCAAAGAGACCGGAAAGTAATACTTTCAGTAGCTATTCACGGTGATCTGATGGGCCGTCCAGTTATCAAGAGGATAAGTGTCCACTATTTAAACCACCCTCGAAGTCGGAACAACAGCACTCCGACTCCACCTCGTAGAATAGCACTTTAAGTATTTATCGAAAGGAAATGCTAGTTCATTGTTGTGGGGTGAAAATTTTATTATGTTATAGACGTTTATCAGATCTAACACCTTTCTGAGTACTAGCCCAACCCTTTCAGGTTGGCAGAGCATACAGGTGTTAGATAGCAACCAAGATAAATTATTATGGGGGTGTGAGTTGAAATGTTTTAGGATTATTTAAGCACACAGTTTAGCTCTCCGACAGAGAGTGCTCTTGACTTGGGTTATTTCAAGTTCAAGAGGCTTTGTTCATTGTTAGAATAGAAGCAGTTTGCGTAAAAGAAAAGTGCACTTTCTAAAGTAAAATAAGTGATAAAAGATGATAACAGAAGTGCACTTTCTAAGGCCAAAATTAATCAACTAACTAAGAAATGAACAACAAAGTGGGATCAACCTCCGAACAAGATGACCACTAGAACCACCAGTCCTTGAGAACTTCCAGCTAGTTGAATTTCGACAAGGAGTCTAATGGGGATAGAGAAGCTACCACAAAATAATGAGGCCCCAAGGTTGCTATCTCAAGTCAAGACTTGGAAGAGAGCTAATCTAAGTACAAAAATTTAACTTTAACCTAGATAACTTGAAGTAAAACTAATCTAAGCATGCATGAAACAAACTTCCCCGAATGGAGAAGGAGAAAAGATGTGTGGGAGGCCTTATCCCACCTAGCCTTTTTATTAAATGGATTACAATTTGCCTTTGGGAATTAAACCCTTGAAAGGTCTTTTGAGAAAGTTAACTTGGAAAAATACTTGAAACAAAAGCTCTTAAGAGCTATTTACAAAAGGATGAGAAATGCCTTCATGGTTTGGATTGCCTTTTGGTTTCCTTGATGACTTCTTGATTTATGATCTTTCTCTCTTCTATTTGCTTCAAAGTATCTCAAGTTTATCTTTCTCAAAGAGAGATCTATCACAATGGAACACTCAAATACCCATTAGCATTAGTCCAAATCAAAGATTTTGATAATAATTGAAAACTCTTGAATTTAGGCTTGCAAGATAAATTCTAAAGTGCAAAATAGCATGAGATTTGACTTCAAAATATTAAGATGATAAAACGGACCAGCAAGCAAACAATAGCTAAAAATGTTAGAAAAGAGATCCAAACTATAAAAATGGAAATATTTTGTATGAACTTTTTATCTTTTGAATGAGAGCTGCTATGTAAATGCAACTAGCAACCTATATGCAAGTTAATACTTAGAGATAAGCTAGATCCTACTAAAACAAAAACCAAAAATGAGATCTAAAAGAATATGCCTAAGTGTTTAACTTTTCAATGCATGAAATAAAAAACTACTTTAAAGATCCAATCTACAAACTTTAATAAACAATTGCAAAACTTAGATCTTGAAATGAGATTTGAACTATAGCAAAAATGTAAGATCTAAATCATGAAATAATCCTAACACCAAACAACCTTACTCTTTGCTTTTTATTTGTTTGGTCTTTTTGTAGGTGGATGAAAGGGAAAAGATGAGGGATTTGGAAGACAGCTGCAAGATGGAAAGAAGTGGACAGAGATGAATGCTGATAATGGGCAGCAGTAAGGATGGGGAAGCAGTAAGAATAGGGCAGCAGACTGTAAGGAGGTAAGGTGACTGAAAAATAGGAGCAGTAGTGAAGATTGCAGCAGTAAGACGAGAGGAAGAAAAAAGGAGGGGGACAAATGGAAAAAGGAGAGGAAAAAGAGGAGAAATGAGAGCTAGGAGTTTGAGGAAAGAGATGGGAAACGAGAGCTAGAAGATTGATGAGAAAACTAGGAAAGAGGAGGAAAACGAGAAGGGAAAAGGGTCAAGCTAGCCACAAACCAAAGGCAACCCTACCAAATGATCTCAAACTTGGAGAAAGAAATAGCTTTGGAAATCCACAGTTTGGATAGGTAGATCAAGTAACCAACTTAGAAATTTGTTTGAAAAAATTGATGGATGAAGCAAGATCTCCTTGTTTCTTAAGCTTATGAGGTTGAAATTCTTTGGCCACAAGCAGAGTGAAGATGAACCTACAAAAGATCTTATACTTTGGAAGATACTTGCAAAACAAATATGCTCAAGCGAAAAGTATAGACTTATAATTGCATGTGCTAGATTGTTAGCCTTCTTGAAATATAAATCTAAAACTTGAAATTCCTAAGCATATAAGTAATACACAATATCACCTTGTTGTAAGATGATGTATGGCCACCAAGAGCCTCCACAATTTGACCTCCAAAGTCACAACTTTATTAAATGATAAACAAGTTACAAATCCTCCAGAGTTTCTTTGCTAAATAATCCATGAGGAAGAGAGCTCCAAGAGCCTCTCTTTATACAAAAATACAAGCTACCCTCCACCCAAATTCGAATTGGCATCTATGAGAGCCAATGGCACTTGACATCAAATCGAATCCTCATCAAAATCCAATCAATACGAACTTGGAGTGAAGATCCAACACTTAACTCGTAGATGAAGTAAGTGTGGATGGGGAGGTGGCCTCCACCTTGGCAAGGCGCCCCCCAATCCCTCACTCGTGATTATCATCCCTCCATTTGTGAGCCCACACCTTGCAAACACGTGAACCCTTGAGAAATGCGTGAATCCCACATGTGTAATGGCGTCAATCATCAAGCATAAGAACCATCACCGATCCAATGAAGAACCACCACATAAGCCGTGAGGTTGGCGTGATGGAGTGTTGAACTGAGTGCTGGGTTCGGCGTTGAAACTTGGAGCTCGATCATGGTTGGCGTGATGTGGTATAGGTGGCAGCCACCTCACCATGGGTTTCAATGCCCAATCAAAGGAGTAATTGCCCACCATTTCGTGAATCGATGCATGGAGGAGCCCACGCGAGGAGAGACCCACGCTCACACATGCTCACATCAACCCATTAATTAAAATTTTTACCCCCATGTTTAATATAACATGTGATTAATACTTCCCAAGTGGTCATACATCATATTAAAATCCACTTCAACCTTTAAAAAATCATTTTTTAATGTTTTTGGACTTATTTGAATTTTGTAACTTAGTGAATTTTGTCATTTTTTGGTCACTAAATACCAAAATAGTGAAAACTGCTCCCAGAGGTGACGTAATCGCCCGAAACTTTAGAAAACAGGGTGCCAGGGTGAAAAGGATGCTCTGAGCGTCAAAACGAGCCTCCCCACGCCCAATTTCGCCTCCGGATGAGGTTTTTATCACTTTTTGAAATTTTTTAATTAAACCATTAAAAAATGGTCTAATTTATGAAAAAATTTATTCTTCTCGGAATCCAATGAAACTCCTAGAGGACCTAGTGCATGTTCATACGACTCAATCAAGATGGCTAACACGTAAAAAATCCTAGACACACGACTCTAATAACCACCTTAGGTTTTGACCACCATGGAAAATACTCCAGCTTTGGAGGTTTGAGTGAAAAACTCAGGGATTATACGCCACTGATGAGTGGCGCATAATTACTAAGGAAAAAACACTCTAGAGTATCCCCCAAATGGCTAAACCTACGGATAGCCGAGTCTTTTATAAAAGGACCTCATTTAGACCAACTTTTTACATTTTCCCCATGGGGGTATGAACATGCAGTTATTACAAATGGGGCAAAAATGCCCTAAAAATGACTTCTGAACACTGATGATGAACATGAATCATGTTCATGAAACTGACGGCTCATGAGAGGTTCAACTATTTGTACAAAATAGGTGATAACACTTGGGATGCTGAATACAAGTCTTGGGTGTGCTTAAAGATGTTTTGCAAGTGCTCTTGGTAAATTTTATTATAAATTTTTAGGGGTGAAGTTGATTATTAATGGGGAAGGGGATCTCCATGATATACCTTGCGATACTGGAGATATGTCCGGATAATAGTCTAAGTGGCTCCGTACAAGGACATGTGGGTTGGTCGGAGTCTCCAGAGCGGTGTTCAACACTACACCAACCAAGGATGTAATCTAATTAATGCCCTTAAGGTCTCGGTCCAAGGGTTCCCGCGTCCCCAGGCAGAATTTGTCCACTTTCGACTATTAGCGATCAACGCCGGATTTTCGTTGGTTTATATGGGAGAGTGTTTTATTATGGTTGAAGTGAATTAAATGTGGAAAATTAATCAGTCTATACTGTTTCTGAGTATCCCACAAATGGGTAGAGAATACGCAGTATAGTAAATGTATATTCCAATTTTATTGTATGTGTGAAACAAGAACCATGGAAAACTCTCCGACAGAGAGCGCTCTTGATCCGCCTTATAGCAAGATTCAAGAGACTTATGAAATAATAAAATACTGAAATGAAACAAACAACTAAACTACCCAAGAATCTCTTTTAGGTCTAGGACCGTACTCGAGAGAGCAAGGGGGTTAGTAAAAATAATACAAAAATGCAAGTGAACTCTCCGACAAAGAGCACTCTTGATCCACCTTTCGGTGAGATTCAAGAGATTTTATTTTGCTTTTAATAGTTTATATGAAATAAAATACTTACACAATAAAGTAAATTAAACTATGAAGCTAAGATCTAGCAAATTATTTCAAAATTGAAGCTACTCTAACAATTGAAAACTAATCTAGCAATCCAATCTACCTACTTGGAAGTATAAAGCAAAACAAAAACAAAATGGACAATGGACAATACAGGCTTCCCCCAAATGGGGGAAGAGGGGTGTGGGAGCTTTTATCCCACTTGCTCTTTTATTTAATTTTTACAATGGCTTGATGTTTTTCTTTGCTTGAAACACAAAGAACAGATGGGGGAATGAAAGAAGAGGGAGGAAGAAGTTTGTGTGCTTTTCAAGGGATTTTGGTTTTTTGTTGCTCTTCTTGTCTTGCTTTTTCGTTTTGCACTTCTAACCTTTCTGTGGAATAAGAGCTTTAAACATAAGCTTGTTAAGAGTTAGTCAAATGAAATCAAATGAAACTAAGATCTAGATAACCAAACTAATGCAACTAACCAAATGAAACTAATCTTATGAAGGTTGAAAACTTAAATCAAATGCAAACTAAGATCTATTATGACAAATGAACTAGTTGCAAACTAAGTGCGTGCAAATGTAAGATTTTAAACTAAACTAAACAAGAAGCATAGAAGGAAAAGATCAAAAGAAAAGAGAGCAAAGGGAAACCAAATACAAGAGCGGAAGTAAAGAGGAGGAAGGTTTTGAAGAGAGCTAAAGAGAAGGTTCGAAAGAAGCAAAAGAAGGCAGCCAATAAGGACTAATGGACATCCAACAAGGAAAGAGAATGAGGCAGTCAAAAGAGAAGGGCGAAAAGGTGGAGAAAAGGAGAGTAAGCTAGCAGGAGGGCGAGAGGAGTAAGAAGCAAAAAGCTAGAGCGAAAGTAGGTGGCTGTAAAAAAAGGAAAGCAGTAGCAACAAAGGAGGGAGAGGGAAGCGAAACAAAGGGCTGCAAATTCAAAAGAAAAGAGGAGCAGCAATGAAGAGAAAGGAGATAGCAGCCAAACAAGAAGAAGATGGCAGCCAACAAACAGGAAGAAAGAAGACAACCAAGCAGAAGAAAATAAGGCAGTCAAGGAGAAGAAAAAGAAAAAGGAAAACGCAAGGAAGAGAGGAGCAAAAAGAGTGAGGAAAAAGAGGTAGAAGGCAAGGAGAAAAAAGGGAGAGCGAAGGAGCAAAGCTTGAAGAAAAATGTAACTTTGGAGATCAAATAACTTTGCTTAGTAACCAAATTTTTAAAGAGTTTGAAAATTGAGTTTAATGGGTGAAGATGTGTAGGACACTTCAAGCTCAAGCTTGAACAAATAGCTACTTTGTAAGATCCTGAAATGCAAAAATCATTAGAAAAAATAGTAGTGAAAGGGAGGAAGAAGCAGTTGAGCTCAAGATCCCTCTTCACTTTTAGGAGATCTGCAAAACTACACAACCTCAACACAAGATATGATCAAATCTAGTATGGTTAATTAAACAAAACAAAAAAGAGCATCAGTATTTCCGACTTCAGTTTGCTACTTTTTAAATCTCATCTAACTAAGCATAAGTGAACAAATTAAGACTGTAAATGCTCACTCTATGGACTAGATACAGACTTCTAAGCTAGATAAATGATCAATAAATTGCATAAGAAATGTAATTGAACTAGTATCACCTTAATGAAGCATCAACAATTTCTCGTGAACAAGATTTGCACACCATATGGACCTCCAAAGTCTTGATTTTATTCAATAAGAAACAACAAATAAGCAAAGGTTCCTTGCACAAAAAATTCCACACTAACATGGAAGCAAGGCCCTGTATTTATACAATAATGAGAGAGCTAAAGAGTCAAGTCGAATTGCATGAGAGAGCTAGGGCAAGCTAGGCACATTCACCAACTGAGAGAGAGTTCAATCCTTGATCTGAGATAGAACTGAGCCATTGGAAGGTGTGATTGAGTGATGTGGCCTCCACCTAGGCAAGGCGCCTTCACTCCATCTTTGTAAACATCACCCAACCAACAAGAAGATGCCACCAAAGCAATTCGCCCAAGCTAGTGAAGGAGGGTGCAAATCCTAATGAAGAGATGACTGTAGTGCTCCGATAGTTAACTGAAATCAGTTGGTGGTGATTGGAATATTCTCTTTTGATCCATGCCATGTCATTCAGCCCTTTACTTTATTCAATTTGGACTATTCTGGAGAGTTTTGGATTTTCTCCATTTTATTATTTTTTGATTATTTTTAATTAAATATTCGTCATTTATTAATTTTGAGAAAGTATTTAATTAAGTGAAAATAATCATCAGAAACTTAGGAAAATTGGGTTTAGGGGTTAAATGGATACTCTGGCTTAGAAAATAAGCCTCCATTTATCAAAATCCACCTCCAAACCACTTAATTATTACAAATTGAAAATTTTAAATTAAACCATAGGAAAAATAGCTTAATTAATTGAAAAATTTAATAAAAAATAAAAAAAAATTATGGACAATGTTTTAGCACCCCTAATGACCTAGGAAATGACCACAGAACACATCAATAGTGTCTAGTATGTTCATATATTATAGTTGAACTCTAATAATCCCCTAAGGCCTAACCGCAAAATTCAGGCATTCCCGCTTTGGAGATGTAGGAGAAAAACTCATCGATTATTACTCGGCTATAGGCAAAGCATAATCGACAAGGGAAAAAACTCCTTGGAATACCTTGTTTGGTTGTCAAGTCCTAGGGAACCGAGCCACTCAAGACCACCATACTAGCACACTTTATTACAAACCCCGTGGGGCATGGTCACTTCAAAACAAAAATTAAAAAGATGGCCAAAATAGGCCAAGTCTGGAATATCTGAACCTCTGAACTCTAGAAATGAACATGAATCATGTTCAATAACTGGCGGCTCAATAGAAGTTCAACTATTGTACAAAATAGTTGGTAACTAAGAAACCATATTCGCTCTAAAGGGGTTACGTGTCCCATGGGGTCGTGTCAAACACAGACACGATGGGAAATCGTGTCCGACACGACTTTTGATCGTGTCCTGATTTCAGACATGATCAAAAGTCGTGTCGGACACGATTTCCCATCGTTTCCCCGACTGTGCAACTCGTGTCCCGATTCTAGGACACGTTTTCCACGGAAAAGGGCGCCCGGGGTGAGTTTAAAAACAAAAATACATTTCTTTTTTGTCATTTGCAAGTGTGGAGAAACTTGAGAGTGGGTTTTATGTGCAAGTGAAGAAGATTTGAAGGCTTTCCAAGGGAATCCAAGTGCATTGGGGGTGGATTTGTGGAGAGGATTGCAAGCTTAAGCATCAAACAAGAAAGGGAATGTCTCAATCAGCTAGGGAAGGAGCTAAGGGGCGAAGGAAAGGGAGAAATGCACCATCTAATGCCTCCCCTCCTATTCCTCCAAGCACAAGCGGTTCTCCTCCTCCTTCAAGTGCTCCATGTGCTGCTAGTGGAGCTCATGCTCCATTTAACCTTGTTTTAGCAAGACAACAAGCCCAAGAAAAAAAATACCCTTTGTGGAAGTATGTGACAAGAAAAGATGGGCCTGGGGCAAAGCTTGGTGGGGGAGGCAATGCGTCTTGGAGATGCAATTTTTGCAAGAATGAGTTCAAGAGCACATATTACCGGGTTAAGGGCCATTTGTTGGCCCTTCCTTCTTGTGGGATTTCTTCATGCAAAGTGGTGAGTGTTACCCAAAGGAGGGATATGGAAAGAGAGGATCATGTTGGCTTAGGGAAGGTGGCAGTAACAAGCAAGAAAAAAGATGAGGATCCTCTTCCATTCTTGAGGAAATCCTCTAGCACCAAGCCTTCATTTCCACCTAACATATATGGGAGTGGGGATACTTATCAAACAAGAAAGAGGCAATCTCCAAGTGGTCCAATGGATAGGATTTTCCAACAAGAGGCGCGAGAAGAGGTGGACCTTACCATTGCATTATATTTTTACCTCAACTTCATCTCATTCAATGTTGCACGATCACCATTGTTTACTGAGATGTGTCGAAGTCTCATGGAACGAGCTCCAAGTGGTTATGTGCCTCCTGGTTCAGAGAATCTTAGAACCACATTGTTGGTTAAAACAAAGAATGAGGTAGATAAAATTCTTGAGCCAATTAGATCAACATGACCCTCATCCGGTGTGCATATTGTTTCTGAAGGATGGACGGATCGAGCACGCCATCCACTCATTAATTTCATGGTATCTTCCCAAAATGGACTGGTGTTCTTGAAAGCGGTGAATGCTCTTGGGAAATACAAGGATGCACAGTATATGGGTGAGTTATTCATCAAAACCATTGAAGAAGTAGGTGTTGATTCTTGTGTACAAATCATCAAGGACAATGCACCTGTTTGCAAGGTTGCTAGCATGATTGTGGAAGCTAAATATCCACAGGTATGTTCATTTTGGACACCTTTCATTTCTAATTTGCTCATTGTGTGAATTTATCACAAGATTCATGATTCATCTAGGTGTCTTTGACTCATTTGAGTTGTTAGTGTTGTAGAGTCATTTATACATGCTTTTATTGCTCTTACAAGTTTTTTGGACACCTTGCATTGTCCGTTCCTTGAATTTAGCACTGAAATCCATTGCTTCAGATGTGACATGGATTGGCAACCTTATTGAGAATGCACACCATATCCGTAACTTTGTACAAAACCACACAAATGCCCTAACCATCTAAAAAGAGTACACCTTGCATTATCCATTCCTTGAATTTAGCACTGAAATCTATTGCTTCAGATGTGACATGGATTGGCAACCTTATTGAGAATGCACGCCATATCCGTAACTTTGTACAAAACCACACAAATTCCCTAACCATCTACAAAGAGTACACACAACTTTCATTGTTGAAGATTGCAGATACTCGATTTGCTTCCTCATTCATCATGCTCAAGAGGTTGAGGAAGGTCAAAACCACTCTTGGGTCCATTGGTGATTTTAGAGTTTTGGTCTTTTTAGAGAAAGACGGATCAGATTGCTTCACAAAAGGTGAAGGACATGGTGTTAGATGATGGTTGGTGGGATAGGGTAGATATTAGCATTAAGATCATGGAGCCAATCATTTCTTTGTTGCAGTTTGCAGACACGGACCAACCCATCCTAGTAGATGTTTATGAAGGGTGGGATTCCATGATTGAGTCCATGAGGTCCATTGTCATGGAGAATGAGTGTCTCAAGTATGGGACATCGGCAAAGAACTTATGGTTCATGATTCAGGATATTCTTATCTCCCGGTGGGATAAGAATTGCACACCTTTGCATTGCTTGGCCCACTCCATGAACCCCAAGTTCTACACTCAGGATTGGCTCACTGGTGGACCGGGGCCCTCACACAGAGTCCCTCCTCACATGGATGGAGAGATTGCACATGGGAGGAACATAGCACTTAGACGGCTATTTCAGGATAGAGACCTACTAGAGGAGGTGGAGGAGGGGTTTGTAGACTTTTCCACTGGCACTAGGAGATTTGGAGGCTATGAGGTGCTTAGAGACATGTGGATTAAGAAACCCTATGTTTGGTGGGCAACTCATGGGGCAACATGCCCTATTCTACAGAAGTTAGCCTTGAGGATCATCTCTCAAGTTACATCATCCTCTTGTTGTGAGAGGAATTGGAGCACATATGGGAACTTGTAGAGTATGAAAAAGAGCAGGCTTGAGCAGTCCAGGGCAAAGACGATGGTGTATGTGCACTCCAACCTTCGTCTTATTTACAGGAAGAGGGAGGAGTGGGTGAAGGAAAAGAAAAATATGTGGGATGTCTTTCCTGATGATATGGGTTTGGACAACAGTACTGAGTTGGCATCAGCCAACATGGATCTTAATGATCCAATGCTAGAGCCAGTCATTTTTGATGATGGTGATCATATGGAGGGGTCATCCTCCACACTAGTAGATGCAGATCGTCAGATGGGCAGAGAGGAGGAGGAGGAGGAGGATCAGGGCAGTGCCAGTGATGAGTTTGTTGATTCGGGCATGGAGGAGGACTATTGACCTATGAGATTCTTCCATCTTGATCCACCCTTTTTTGTATTTACTATTAGTCTATTTGGCAATTGCCAGTGCCCAGTGGCATTCCGACATCTATGTAATACATTTTGATTTTGATGACTTAATGAGAAATATGGTTCCAACATCTTGAGCTATTGCCCAATGCCTATCAAATTTCAATGCATCTATATGTCTCATTGTGATTTGTGAATGACAAATGTATAATCATTAATGTGTTTTGATTCTAATTTCTATTGAATATTTGTAAATGTTTTAGTTTCTAAAAAAATTTGGATCTATATGTCTATATTTTTAAAAAATATATATATGTATATAAAACGTGTCCTTCGTGTCCTGATTCCGGGGGTCAAGGTGTCCGTGTCGGACACTCGTATTTTCGTGTCCTCGTGTTAGGTGACTTAGCATGGCACCAAATGTTGTATTGCCTGCCAGGCTTCTTACTTGTGGATTCACCAAGTAAAATCTACAATTAGTCCTTAACAATAATATTTTCAAAATACCAAGCAAAGACTTACCTCAATTTTCTTACTAAATGTCGTTGTTCTTGCTAAGTATATGAAAAATATGACCTGAGACAACCACCTCAAGTGTCCTAAAGTGTCCCCAGCAACGACGCCAAAAAATGTTACCGTTCAAACTAGCAATCCTAGATTTGCAGCACAATGTGGTTCGTCTACTATTGAATGGTAGGCATGTGGAAGAGGTCTAGGCCCAAATTTTACCACATCCTAGCTTCTCAACTTCTTTGGGTAATTCCTAAGCCCAAGAGAGAGCCCTTAAAGATACTTACAAACAACAAGATACATGCAAATACCTTCTAAGACCTTGTAACCAGATCAGTGTCTTATATGGAGTCAACAATGAATAATATAGACACATGAATCAAAATAACGGAGTTAATTAGGTTTATCAATCAATATCACGACTTTCAATATACTTCACGAATCCCCATGCAAGGGCTTCACAACTCCCAAGGAAATACCTCAAAAAAGGTGCACTCAGGAGGGGAGAGGGCTAAGTGGCCTAGGGCACACCTTTTGGCCTAATCAAAGCTGCAAAATACCCCAAAAAAACCCTAATTCAACAAATTCACGCTTCCCAATGCAATAGGGAAAAATGGCACGCCCTTCAAGATCTGTGGATAAATCCACTAGGGCGAAATTGATGGGTGGACCACAATTCCCAAGTTGCAAATATGTTTAGGTTTTTGGATTTAATTGAATTTTTAGGGCTTTTTTAACAATATATGATTTTTTTGCCTGCACGGGTGTGGCTCTTTGGCGGTTCACTTGATATGAAGTCACATGTTGTAAATTGGAGGTCACGAGTTCAAATCACACCCGGCTTTACCCATGTCCCATGCTTGCGAGGTGTGTGGGGCACCTAGGGGTATAGTGGTGGCGGGACTGGATCCCTGGACCCCGTGTCACGCGAGTACCAGCCTAGTCTCCAGTTGTCGATTCCTCTAGTACAAAAAAAAACAATATATGATTTTTAGGGTTTTTTTACCAAGGTAAGGAGGATGCCCTCAGATCTATGGATAAATCCACTAGGGCGAATTTGTAGGGTGAACTAGAATTTCCAAATTCCAAATATTTTTTGTATTTTTTAAATTTTTAGATTTTTAGGGTTTTTAGGAATTTTCATATTTTTAGGGTTTTTATGCATAAAATTGCAGCAAAATAAAGTATAAGTAAATTGATAAAAAAGGTAATTAAATGACAAGCAAGGGATATGATTTTTGTCTTAATCCCTAGGACATTGAGAGATCAATGATCAACGTCCCTCTCTCAAGATGTCCTTTAACACTTGCAAGCTAGGGTATCACCTAACAACCTCTAGGGTTCAGTAGGAGAGCCTAACTAGGGAAAATGAAGAAGTCCAAGGCCCCAAACAGCAATAGAGAACTCCTATGGAGGACATTCCCCTTCATATAAAAGTTGACAAAAAGCCCTAACAAATCAGCAAAATGAACTTTAAAAGTACCATTCAACTAAGCTAGGAGCATAGCTTACCACCATTTAACAAGAATGAGCAAGGAAAGAGACCTTAGGTCACACTTGTGCATGAGTTCTTCAAACTATTCTAGCATCAACCATTTGTATGTGTAAAACGTAGCTCTAAAACATCCCATCATCCACCTTCAAGCAAGAAAGAGCATCTCAAGAGAAGTGTGCATCACATCAATAACTCATAGAGTAGGAGAAAATGAGAAAAGAACATATTTGAACCCTTGTCTTATTATTTTACAATAAGGTGAGGTGATCTATTTATATGATTTCATCCTCAACCTTTTTAATTTTTTAGCCTACAAGTCAACATTAAATTAGAATATTGTTAGGGTAAATCTTCACAAGTTAGGGAATATGCCCTAAAATAGACATAAAATAGCACATAAGACTAAAATAAGTTTTCACTTGATGAAATAGTGAGCCAAAAGGGGGCATCATGCCCCAACTAACCCCAAAATGATGTTTACCCCCCAATGCCCCCCTTTCCAAACTTGTAGGCTCAACTATGGAAGGATGACATCATAGGCCAAAGAGCTAGAGGAGAGGTTTCTCTGTGTTGGAATGAGGTCCAAGTGGGTGAAGGAGGTATGCTAAATAGGGGATGACATCCCTTTACAAGACACAAGCACCTCTGCATAACAAAAGCCAAGGTGGTTGTATGCCCCAGAGGGTCACCCCTAGAAGCCTCGAACACCAACCCATGGGCTTAAAGCCCTACATGGTGGGGACATCAACACACCGAAGTGGCAGTCAATTGTGCCACAAAGCCAAGTAATTCTGAAAGTGAAACCAAGGGAGCCTACCATGACCAATCTAGGGGCACAACAGCCCCTAATCCAAAGTCCATACAATATAACCCACTTTGGCCATTACAATAAAAAATTTAGACCCCTTGCTCTAGGTTTCGCCCTGCTGGAATGTTGTAGCAGCTCTGAGGCATAACAGACCCCACCACAAGCAGCGGCGCATTACCCAGTCTAGCTCCTTCTCCAACTTATCCTCCAGACAGAGCTCTATTTTGAATTTACTTCATTGGCATCGGATGTTACGAGGTATGGTTCCAACAAATCATGACAAAGTTACACCTCTTGCATCACAGATCTTAGATCCATTGTCTTTGTACATCTCTTTCCTAGTTCGGCTCTCCATCTTTGGAGTTCGCCTCTTAGTTCTTAGGTTAGATTCATACTTCTCTTTATGCATCTCACTTTTATAGGAGCCACCTTATTGCTCCCACTTTGTATTGACATCAGGGTACCAAATAGTCCCATTGAAATACTTTTGTGGTCATTTGTTCAACATTAATAAAATTATCTTATTTTATTATATTATCTACATGTAATTGGGGTTTTCTTAAATCCAAAATATCATTATTGAGATAAATTTTATGCTATGAAACAGGGCACGGCCTTTTAGGCCTGTGTCCGTGTCCCACGTGACATGGCCTAACATGTGTCGATCACGTGACACGGCCTAACACATGTCGGACACGTAATTTAACGTGTCTGGAAAGAGGGGACACATTCTAGCGCATGTCAGACACGTGCTGAGAACGTGTCCCGACTTTCAGAACACGTGTACTCCAAAAAAGTGCCCATTGGATTAAAACAGGTGGTCCCCCCACATTATGTCTATCTTGTTTGACGTTGAGAGATGAGAGAAGTGTCTTTTGTTTGCAAGTGAAGGGTTTGGGAGTGCACGGAAGGCATTGAAGGTGTATTTACCTCAAATTTGGCAACTAGGGGACTGATTTTTTTACACAGCAGCACATATTTTTCATTTAGCTCAAGGATTCAAGGAAGTGATGGCTCAATCTTCAAGGGTAGCTGGCAGAGGTCAAAAGAAAGGGAGGAATGTCCCTGTTGGTGGTCCCTCTCCTCCTCCCTAATTTTACAAAGCTAGGCCACTTTGTTGTATGTCACATGTACTCCTAGTTGTAGGATTATAGGACATGTTCTTGTTCTTCTGGCAGACAGTTGACCCTTCGGCAATGAACAAAAAGCCTTTTAGGAATGCAATTTTAAATTTTAATATTCAACTTTAAGGTATATATTTAATTCTAGATTCTAGTATCTAAAATTCTAAATGAAAATTTTATAATTTGTTTGTCTTATGGCAACTCATTGGTAGCACTTGTTTGGAATCCACTTCCCTGAATTGCAAAGGCTTGCAAGGAGAAACTTGACCATCTTTTTGGCTCAGTCCATGCAGCTTTGAGGTATACTTTAAGCTTAAAGATCTCTGTTCGGATGCCTATGCTAATATCTGTCTTGGTAAGGAAACGGGCATTGATGGGAAACTCGTGGGGAGGGATCTCTCAATATCTATATTAATTTGCAGAAAAAGTGATGAAGGTCTAGCATATCAACAAGAACCAACCCCTTGATTAGTAAGCTGCCGAGAAGATTGAAGAGCAAGATATATATATTTCAGCATGAGTGAAAATCAGCCCAGCAATCCTGCACATTTCTGAATTGGATCAAACAGCTCAGTTGAGGGAAATATTACCTGATAACAGTTTATGTAAACCATACTTGGTTGCAATGACTACTAGCCAAAGATCTCAAGTCTGTAATGCAGAAATTAACATTTTCATTGGATGATAATTCTTTGCAAAATAACCAAAGAGTAGGAAGGAAGCCGATATTATCAAATATCTTCAAGATATTAGAGGCTATCAACTATTATAGAAAAGTTGTGCAAAAAATGCACAAGGCTGCCCTGTGCCTACATGAACAAAGCTAGAAAAGAAATCACAAAGGGAGGGAGGGAGGAGACGGATATTCTCAGACCTGAGAATGATTGTAAGACTAACAATCTAGACTTGCAACAGCAGATTCAAGACTAATATTTTTGATAGAGATGGGTAGAGTGAAGTGGAATGCCAGAAAGGAAAATGAACTGATGGGATTCCTGGGACGCTGGTGTCCTAATTTCCAACAAATCATGCAAATTCGTATTATGATTTATGACTTACCATAACTCAATCTTTCTAATTTTTAAGCTCTAGAAAATAAATTACAGGAAATAAAAGTTCCATGGAAATTTCTAATTTCAATATGTTCACCAACTCGAAATTCATGGAAGATTTATCAAGAGAATATACTTAGCACTGTAAAAATATGACAAGTTCAATGATCAATCAAAAAAAGTTGACCATAATTTTGCTTCAGTAGCTGTTTCACTGTAATAATGAATTTAAATAACCCTATTTGATAGCCATCTCTGTCAATCTGTACAATGATAATGCTTTGACTCTTGGAAAATCCCAGTCAACATTTAGAAAAATCATAACATAGAAAGCACCTGAAGCGGTCCACTTGTAGGTTTTGGGGTGTTCTTGCTGGCCATCTACTAACAGCTTGAGAACTCTCCACTCTGAACAATGTTACAGGTAGGTTTTGAACCTCTTGGTTGCAGACATCACATATTTTGTTTCCCTTTATGGTAAACCATTTCACTGCACATTCTTCATGTGCAAGTGCAAGTTCTCCTTTGCAACTGCATTCCATTTTAAGAGTCTCGCCTCCTTCACAAAGTGCATCCAGACAAATTCTACAAACTGCTTCTTCTTCAGGAATTTCCTCACTGCCATCTTCATTCCCTGTGTGTTAGATAACATTAAGAAATGCTTCCCATACCAAAGCTTATCAACAAAAAATTCCCTTGTATAGTTAAAAATAATCTGAAATACTCAGTAAACCTGCAGCATATAGCTAGTTTAAAAGTTTATAGTTTAAACATTGACATTGTAAAAGCCAAGCTACAATGAAGGAGACGAACCAGAACCTGCTGCCGAAATTTCCTTTGGGCTAGCAACATTTCTACCCTCCATAACACGAGGAGTATTGGACTTGACAAGCATGACAGCACCTGTGGTGTTTGTTCTCCTCAAGCTCCTTACTTTATTGTTTAAGGGTGCTGACAGTGAACGAGAAAAATTTCCTCTTGCATACTGTTTCTGTTAGGAAATAAGCTTCGTTAACATAGTTGCATTGGATTGTCCAGAGTGGTCTTTAACAGGAAGTGGAGAGTACTTCCAAAAATTAAAGGATTGAAATCTTTTGCTGAAAATTAATTAAGCTGAAAAAATAACATACAGACAAAATAAAAGACAATCCTAACATTCTGGATACACTATCCTGCAAGAGTTGGCTGAGGACCTTGTTGATGCACAGTTTAGTAGCTCAAATAGTGCAAGGAAAACTAGCTACTAAACTTGCACAACCTCGGGATCTTCCTCCAACATGTCACTATCAAGGAAACCCTCTCTATTTAGGTCTCATAAATCTCCTATGGCAAATCTAGGCTAACCACAAGAGCTGTTAGCTCAAGCTTGTAAATCACACATGTTATGATAGCATTCAATACAAAGATAGAAATCCAAGTTCAAGGTTCAAGTGTCGATTACTTAGATGCACCAACAAGTTAGATAGTGAAAGATAGCAAAAGTAACAAAAATTTACTTATGCAAATTATATTATCTTGTCTAACTTATTGAGAGGGAGAGTAAGAGTTCTCAAAAGAGAGTCTCTCTTAGGACTTCCCCACTTGCAAAGAAGCAAGTTTTGACTTGAGCAAAGGAATCCTTTGCTAAAGTTCAAACCTAATCTCTTTTTTGTCTTGGGTAGAAGCAATTAGGTGTTGAATGTATGAGCATAATTACATATATCAGCGATAACCCTTGGCGATATGTCGCCAAGAAAAAATCACAACATTTTCCGATGTTTGAATGTGTCTCGATACATTGAATGAGGCACAATATTTTAGGTAAATAGTGCGAGTCGATGGTAAATATAGGCCTGTCAAAGAAAAAGACGCTGAATCGAAAGATTAAAGCCGTGGGTTGGTTTTTTAGGTTCATTTTGCATTGTTTGAGGGCAGCTGAAGCGCTCTGTAACACCGAATCTGGATGTTATAGAAGAAGAGAATCCATCTTCAAGTAATAATTTATAATAAATGATATTGAATAAAATAGATGATGATGAAAAGATTACAATGTGAGTGCTCTATATAATAACCCTAAGGGCACTTTAGAGACCATCCATGAAAGGATGCGTCTTTTAAATTAATTAACTAATAACTATTTATGTATTATCATTGTTTAGCATTTATATATTTTATTTATATTACGCTTCCTTCCCCTTAAGGGAAGCTTTGTCCTCAAAGCTGAGTTTGTTGATGTCTTCTTTTGTTCTAGATTGTATTGAACGCTAATTTGTGATATGTGATCTGGACTGATTATTTTATCTTGACGAGAATTTGGATCCTTTTTGTGCTGTGAATCTTTCTGCTTGGGTGGAGTGCTTCTCGGTCCATACAACCGGTACTTACTTTCTTTCCATTTAAATGCCATGTATTGTTCTTGTAGGTTGGTAGAGTATGTTCCTAATGATATTAACCAATCGATGCCTGATATCATATCCACTTCTTTGAGAGCCTATTTATATTTAATGTATATAGAGGAACCTCATCGCGAACTTCATCGGAAAATTCGAATCCGGACCGAACTTAATTGTTCTTGAACTCGAACTCGAACTCGAACCATGTGACATAGCACGCGGGTTTGACCCCAGGCCTCCAACCACCAAACATATGTCTATGTCTATGTCTATGTCTATCTTGTTATAACAAACGCCAAAGGGGACAGCCTGCGGGTTTGACCCTAGGTCTCCCTCCAACCATTGCAACGACCTATCAACATGCCACGGCGGGAGGACTTGGTAAGTCCGCCACCCCCCTATTATTTGAACTGAAGTCCATCATTGCCAAAGAGGGGGGAATCCATATGCCTATGGGAACAACCTCTCTACAAAGCCTACATTAATGTGCAGAGAGAGAGGGAGACTGTTGTGGCTTGGTTGGTCCTGAAGTGAAGGTAGCAAAAGTATATAGACATTCTTCGCGGGTTTCGATCCAAGCAACGGATTTTCTCCATCGCCGAAATTGAGGTATTGGCATGTGTTTTGCCATGTATTTTTGCTGAGATAATATAAAGGCCTCTCCACTGAGAAGTGAGCTCGGAGACATAGTCCATCATTGGGACAAACTCTGTTATCACCTCTAGAGTCTAGTGTAATTGTGTTCTCTTGTCTTCATGTGCATGCCATTTCTTTATATGTATGCTTCTGCATGTATGTTGCACGTAAGTTGTGTTCATGCTCTTTAATGTAATTCATGTGATAGTCATCGAATAAAAGATCCCAGATCATGAGGGTGATATCGTAAGTGTCATAGAAAGGGCCTTCGCCTACCTGAATAACTTGGCAAGGTTGGATGAACCCATGACTTCCACTTTTGAGCAGCACATCCCAAGTAACCCTCATGAAGAAGTTCATGGAGAACCCTTGACTAAAAATACTGTTGTAAACATTGAATTACCTCATATCATCATGGTAGATGACAATCAATATTTGGAGATGCCTCTAAGTTATTTCAATGAGGAGAATATTAGGCAGCTTATCAAAGAAAACAGTGTTTTCCTCCCTAAAGCACGGCACAACTCTAAAGAAGAAATTCATAGTGACCCTATTGAAGAAGTTCATGAAGGTCCCTTGATAGAACATATTATTGAAGACCCTCCTCATGTCACCATGACAAAAAACATTGAATATTGGGAGTTTTCTCAAATTTATTTCAATGATGATGACCACATTTGTACTCCAGACCCACCTCAAGAAGAAACCATTACAAAAGCCTACAAAGAAATCCATGATGAAATTTGTAATGTGTATGATGGCACTCTTCCATGTTCTCCGTATAATGATGATGGTTTGGAAGGTTTACTTCCTTGTGACATTTTTCTGAAGAAGGTGATTATAATCATGAGGACGATAGGTATAGCCAAGAGGATGATGCAGGTGATGAAGACTCCCTTATGTCTAACAAAGATGTTAATCATGATTATTGGACATTTATGGAAAATCCCATCTATGACATGCCTAAAGAAGGGAGCGATGAGTCAAAATCTTTTGATGGTTTTATTGAAAATCCCATCTATGATATGTCTAAAGAAGGGAGTGTTGAGTCAAACTCTCTTGATGGTTTTATTGAAAATCCCATCTATGATGTATTCAGAGAAGGGAGCATGGATCTTGAGATCTTGGGAAATCTTTGTATGGAAGAGGAGCATACAGTTTGTTCGTATGATCAGTTAGAGCCATATATAAGTATCAGTAATGAGGACATGGAGAAGCAGAGTACTGAAGAGTCAGATGTGTTGCAGTTAGTGGAACATCATTCTCATCCTCCATCGTCACATTCAGAGGTTCCTTATGATTTGGAACAGCCTGGTGCTTACACGGAGAGTTATCATTCAATGAACTTATTGGAACAATATGGTGGAGTGGTTGATCTACCTCATCATACAGATTCATATCTCAGTCCTATTCAATCTTGGTGTTATCACACAAACTCTAGTAGCTTAAAGAGGGATATCCCAATAGGGACGGTAGAGGATGAGCAACCAGGAAGGTGTAACCAACAGTAGCCAAGTCCTCTGTCCAAGGGACAGAAGTCACACCGGACAAGGCTACAGTCACTTTAGACGAGGCGTGAAAGCCAAGTCAAGGGGGAGACCCCGCTCAACCAGTTATGGTCAAGAGACAAAAAACACACCCAATCCCAAAAATGATAAGAGATAAAATCGAGGAATGAGTGTAGAAGGGCTCCTAAGTCTAGTTTCAGCCACAGAATGGACACACGAATGAAACAAGCGAGTAGATGAAGTGTGACCAGCAATAGATTATGATGAAAGTAGTGAATTAGATGGCTGAAAATAACTGAGGCAGCAAACAATGGAAGAAGTGATTACTAAATGAAATTCTGCCCAAGGGAGAGTTTGTTTCTGAGAGTGGACCTAGGGCAGCATAAAATTAAGGTTTTTAATCACTTTTAGCTATTGACACTTGATTTCCTAAGGTGAAATGACGATACAAATCCAAATCAAGAGTACCCAGAACCCCAAAGAGACCCAAACCAGCTGAAAGAGAAAAGCGCCCTAGAGGGGCATTTTTGGCAAAGGGACCAGTGCTAAATCTATGGGCTAATGGAGTCGGAAAGCTATGAAACTTAGTATTTAGACGTTTAAGAACAAATCATAAGCGGGTTTGAAGAGAAATTTTAGTTCCTACGGTCAGAAATTAAGTTATCAATTTTAGGGTTTTTTTATGTAGATTGCAGCTAAGCATTTGCAAATGAAACTGAAATACAAGAGACAAGCAAGGATTGTACCAGGTTAATAAAGGTGAATACATTCTGGAGCTAAAGACAAACCCTGGAGATCAAGTGCCAAGCAATCGTGCGTTTTCCCTTTGAGTTTTTGTTGCAACCAGTTGACCAATGCGCCCTTGTACCTGCCACAGAGAGAATGAATCAGAAACTATAGCAAGTACTCAAGGAAATCAGCAAATGAAAGACAAATAATGAAGAAAAGCGAGATACAATAGTATGTTTCACTTCCCTTGTTAAAATCCTGAAGAGAGAAGCAACTAGGAGCTGCTAACTCAAGAGCTGCACCCTCCCCAAGTGGTCAAGTCACCTGCAATTCGTTTTTGGCCAAAGAGTGATGGAGAAACCACAAAATAACTTAGCAATGCACCAGCAATAAGCTAACAATCAGCGCCATAAGCATTTACCACCATATCACAAGCAAATCTAGAAGAATTGTCTCTCTATTGCTCAATCTCAAGTCTGAAAAATGCCAAGAAGAGGTACAAATGGAGTGAGTGCCTTCTCTTATAGAGAATGGCTCAATCTCAAACCCTATTCTCTCCAAAATGGAGGGCTAAGATCAATCCCCAACCATAAAAAATGAATGGAGGAGATCTCTCCTCGTGGGGGTGCGAATTGCCCATGTGTAGCGCACTTGTGGAGATGGGGCCAACTCATGGGGCCCATAAAACTAATACAATGGTGGTTGGGGGGTGCCTATGGGCTGTTTTAGCCCCCCATACCACTATACTAAGATCCCAATACAATATATCATCAAAATTATGAGTTTTGCTAAATGGAAAAACGCCCCCTATGGGCAAATTCGCCCCTCATGGTGAGCTGGGCAAATGAGGGCCCCACAACACAAAATATAATGTCAAACATTACCAATTTACCTTAGGAATCACCCTTTTATTTGCCATCCATTGATTTTTGCCATTTTCAATAGTTGCCTTAGTCAAATTTTGATTTTCCATGTAATTTTTGCTGGTTTTTATTGCTGAAGATGAAATTTGGGCTTTTGACCCACCTAGAGAGCCCGGATTGCCGAACCGTCTGCTGCAATGTGATCATGGACCCCAAAAATAATAGGAATAACCACTCGAACGACCCCGATCCATCATTTAGACATTATTTGCCCAAAATCCATGATTTTTAATTAAAACAGGTCATTAATGACCAATAATAATTAAAAATCTCTCAAACACCTCGATCTTTTTGCATTCTGTAACTTGGAAGCTCATATGGGTCCCCTGTAGATAATAATTGACCAAAATCGAAATTCCAGTCGCAACATTTTTTCGGGCCCATTTTTGGCATGGTCAACCTAGTTTGACCAAGTCAAATCTAGTCAACAATAGTGCTAGCTGAATACCTGTATGCAATCATGAAGCGAAAGGATTCCTTATACAAGTTAGTACATTACTAAACATCATGATAATAATATGGTGATAAAAAACTGCATTAAATTCCGAAAAATACAAGGCCCCAGGTGAGGTGGGCCCACCACATCCAAAAAGACTCAACTGCTATGCACAACCTATAGACTTGACCACCTAGCTGACATTGGGTGATGTGGAATACATGGCGAAGGATAAGGGATGACAAGGATAAAGATCGTGTAACCTTTTGGATAACTCGGGAAAGCGGGGTCCACTGAGATAAGTATACCATGACAAAACACAAGGAAGGGCGGTGCCTCACAAATGGGTATAGTGCAAGGAAACCACCACTGGTCATCTAACAAGTATCTCACAACTCACATCCGTGCCCGAAGACTCTGTGAGGTTCTTTTCTAGAGCCGCCAAATTGGGTGTCCGGCAAACCATAACTTGAGACTCTAGGGGACAATCTTGAGCTTGTCCCTTGCTCCCTCTCACCTCCTTGCCCCGCAGGACTAGGTGAGGAATAACCACTACAAATGCATGGATTTTACAATGAATTTCATACTCATCCCTTTTTGGCTAGATTTTACATTTACAATACAAAAGCCTTTTTGGCTTGCTTTACATTTCTTCATTTCTTCATTTACATCAAGGCCCACTTGGGCTACATACATATCTCAAAAGATATAAACATGGTGCTCATACTGCATAGGTAATGGGGGTGAGCAATACATGCTTTGATGACCAATGGGGAACACCCGGTGAGGCTACACAATCCTAACTGCATTGCAACATTGGGGGCAACCGATAGGAGCAAATCCCAGGTCTAAAAGTGTATCTCACACACTAAAGAGCTGAGACACAATAAACAGAGAGTCATGGCAAACTCAGAGATCAGTGGGGAAGGGGTCCTTGGGATCACAAATCAGAATCCAAGTCGGGAACAAGTATCATGGATGAGTCGAATGAGTGGAGAAAGTGATAGTGGAGCTAAAGTCAGCTACCAAGAGGGACTAAGTGACCAAGTCTATGCCAAGTGTAGGGGACATGACTCAGCGTGCATATACATAAGTCTAACAGGAGGGGTGGACTGACATAATCAAGGGCCCAATCACATCATACAATAGCTAGATCACCAAATATATCATCTCATGCAAAGTTAGTGTATAACAAGTATAAAGAAGTCTAATCTACAACATGAGCACTAATCATCAAATGCAATACCTGCTGCTACTGAAGCTATCTGTGAGCTAGATCTCTGCTGAATCCGGGCACATAGTAAACTAGCAATATACTGTGATAGTCTTGATCAGAACAATACTAGGCAACTGTCTTAAATGGGCTTATGTCAAAGCCTGGCAAGGAAAAGGTGACCCTGTGGTAGATGGTAAGTGACAATGTCTGTGACACTGTCCAACTGTCTGTCCCCTCTGATATGTCTGCTAGGGGCAATCTGAACAAAAATGCCTCGTCTGAAGGCAGCTGATCTCTGATCTGGAAAAAAAGTACTATGCGGTCCTCGGCCGCACAGTCTACAGTATGGTAGCTCCAGCTAACATAGAAGTGATAACACTTGGATAGAAGAATCCTACTGGAGGACTTGCCAGTTTGGGAAGCAGTTCAATGATATTCTTCATTCCTATGATCGACCATCCAACCCTCCCATCCAAAAAATTTATGCAAGTTTGCATTTCTTAAATAAATTTTCCTTGCTTTGGCTAGTAACCAAAGACAAGGCCAAAAACTTTAATACTGATAAAATGTTAAGATGGTTGCATTGAATTTTTCATTTCACTTAACATTTTTATTATGTTATGTTTAGTGTAGGAAAATAAGCTCCTTAAAGTGAGCATTTGCTTTCTACATTTCTTTTATGTACTTAGGAATAATAAATTCTTCTTAGTTAAACTCAGTTTTGGTATCTTTTCGAATAATGCAACTTATGTTTCATCGGCTATTATAAGAACTTGTGCTACTAAACATTGGCTTGTCAAGTTGAGATGTTTTTACAAAAGCCAAAGATTTTTTGTTTCATGCATCCTCTCCTAGCCTAAAGGCCAGATCAAGAACACGTCCCGTAGTTGGAGCCAAATGTTACCACCTAAGTTATACTTAGTTGGATGTCTTCAGTCAGCCGCCAAAGTGTGAACAAGTCCCTTATTCATCATCAGCGTTCAGAAGTTCAGCAAACCAATTTTGGCCCCCTTTTTTTAATTTTTTGCATGTCCATTCCCCACAGGGAACTGTAATAAGTTGATGTAGCATGATGTCTTTTGCAATAGACTTGGCTTGCCTAGTGTTACCACCTAAGTTGTACTTAGTTGGATTTCAAGTGAGCTGTCAAAGAATGATCAAGTGTACTTGATCATATCAGAGTTCAGAAGTCCATCAAGCCTTCTAGGCCCTTTTATTTTTTTTTGTACCAAATGTTCATACCCTCTCGGGGGAATTATAATAAAATGTGCTGGTATGGTAGTGTTATGTAAAAGACTCAGCTTCCTAGGATTTAAACATTAATCCGACTATCCCGGAGTGTTTTTTTCCCTTGTTAATTATTTGTTGTTGAACAAACGACTAATAATTTTCAAGTTTTTCACTCATACCTCCAAAGTTGGGGTGGTCGGCTTGGTGTTTTGGCCTTAGGAGGTTATTAGAGCCTAAGTGTCAATGTATTAGACCATGCTACGCATTAAAATTGAGTCATATGTGTTATCCACTAAATTGCACTTAGTGGATTCCAAGTGAACCATCGAAGACTTGAACATGTCAAACTGTTCATCATCAATGTTCCGAGATCCATCATGCCAAGTTTTGGCCCCCTTTTTTTAATAACCACATGTTCATACCCCCTCGGGGAATTGTAATAATGTGCTAGCATGGTATCTTTTTGTAAAAGACTCGGATTCTAAGACTTAAACGTTAATTCGACTAGCCCAGAGTGTTTTTTTCCTTGGAAATTATTTGTTGTTGAACAAACGACTAATAATTTTTGAGTTTTTCACTCAATCCTCCAAAGTTGGGGTGGTCAGCGTAATTTTTAACCTTTAAGAGGTTATTAGAGCCTATGTGTAAATGTATTAAACCATGTTAGGCATAGTTTTTGAGTCGCCTAGACATGTATTAAGTCCCCCTAGGTTTTTTTAAGTTCCGAGAAAAATTTATTTTTCCGTAAAAACAAGCCATTTTTAATGGTTTGGGCAAAAAAATTGAAAAAATGATAAAATTATGGTCTAGGAGTCTTTTTGGCCATGGGGGTGCTCATTTTCTAACCCGGGGCACCCACATTACCCCTTAACCCACTTTCCTAAGTGTTTAAACACTTTATTTTTTATCTATTTTGCAAAAAGTCAAAAAAGTAAAAAAATGAGTGAAAAAATGCAAAAAAGTGAAAAATCCCAAAAATCAAATTCTTAAATTTTGGGGATGTGTAAGAGATTTTGGATCAGCTATGTTTGGGGGCATGTAAGAGAAATTTTATGACACTTTTTGGGCACCTAACTTTAAGGGATCACTTCACCATGACTTGCGAGCATTTCCCAAAAAGAGTGCCCACGATTTGGAGATTGTTGCATCTGATTTCTAGGCCCACTATGGGCCGATGTATGGGCTGATTTGATGTTGATTTTTGGCAGCCAAATAAGTGGGAAGCAACCCCATCTTCTCCTTAACTCATGGCACACTCTCTCCCTCAACAAGTGCACCCTCCCCTCTCTTCTTCTTCTACAAATAATGAGCTCCTCTCTCATTCCAAACTAGTTAGAGTTGGATGAGAGAAGGCTTGCTCTTGTAATCTAAGATATAATTTTTTGCATTGAGAATAAAAAACTTTGGAGGCTAAATGGTGTACTGCATTGGTGTGTGGATCAACATTGTGATGTTCTTTATATGGTAACTGTTTCCTACTTGCAAATTTCTTTCTTCTGCTTATTGTAGATCTTGCCTTGATAACTCAGTTGAATTAATAGGAAAACGAAATTGTTAGTAAGCTTACTTTTATTTCTTATTTTCGTGTATGAGTGGAAACAAAAAATTTGCATGTTAAATAAGTTTATTTGCATGCAATTTTAATTTATGGTTTATATATGTATTACAAGATCTCATGGGTATGCAAGTGTTTGTGATTTAGTTTTCAGGTGGCCAACCTTGGAGGAGGATTGGATCAAGTTTGACTCATGTTATCACAACATCGTAGCAGGGCTACTATTCTTGCTTAGCAGATATCTGCACATTCCAGAACCTGGATTTTTCAGAGCTTGGCTATGATGACTTTATATTTTGAGATCACTCATGATCAGAGCAATGTATTATTCAAACTTATGTGAGACCTTGTGTCAAGGTTGAGCCTTGAGAGTTCAGATTTGATGACCGATGTGACCCTTTATTCCATACAGTTTCAGTTCAATGCCTAGAGATGTATTGCAACAGTGTTTCAGATGATATATGATGATTATTCATGTGATGATGTGTATGACCTATGGATGTTTTATCATTGACTGTGGCTTATTATCTTGTTGCTTTAGCCATGTTCATAGCATTAGCTTGGTATATAATTCATGATGTGGCAAAATGTGTAAAACTTACAATGGACTATCTTGATGATGAACTATAAAATGGACATTTACTTGCACATTTAGGTTGTTTGACAAAACTCACTGGTTTATCACCTTACATAGATATGGTCTTCCTCGACATTCCCTGTCTCCTAGCTTAGGCTCCACCTTCACTTGACTCCATCCATTCATGACTTTCCTTATTTGGCTTTAACCCTTGACTTGTCTTACTTGACTTTCTGATATTGAGGACTTCCCCTTTTTCTAGCTCTGTGTTTGGACCGCATCCCTGTATGTTTAGTGTCTCGGCTCTGAGTTGGTGACAAAACTTGCCTTTGATGACTTGGATTGTAGGCCTAAATCATTCTGGTCGGTTGTCCCGATGCTTGGCACTGGCTCGAACTCCCCCTAGTCACTTGAGATGTTGTTGGCTAAAACTAAAAGCTCATATACTACTTATGGAAACTTATATAGATTCGCCCATGGAAACTAAAAAGGGCAAGAGCGATGAACTGCTAAAAATACTCCTCGAAGAGTATAAGAAAGGTCCAAAAAGCAATGGTTCTTAAATGCTATATCTAAACAATGGCTGACCTTATGTGTATATGGAAACATGCCCTGGATGCAAGCTGCAATTAGTTGTGCTTATCAGCACACCTGAGATCTGAAGGTTTATGTAGGCCAAAAAGGCCATGAAATGAAATCAATGGATCCTAATGAAACTGGATCATCTTTCATAAAAGTAGACATGATGCCTAAGTTGAATAAGCACTCTCTAAACAACTTAACCATTTGTGAGGCACAGCCATTCCCCGTGTTTATTTTGTCCAGCACAGAGTTTGTAGCTTCCCCTTTCTCCCAGTCCAAAGTATCTTTTAGTTCAGTTTAGACAAGTCACCCCATTGCCCAACCTTGTTCCTAGCCTTCATCCTTAGCTAGCAATTAGACCATGTCCAATGGGTGAGTTTGTCATTTAAGCTATTGTGCAAGTAATTATAAATAACAACGGAATATGCTAATATGATTAATGCCACTGAATGATGCTATACTTTAAGTTAAGCTGTGAGTATGATTAGAGGAACATGTCTTAGTCTATTAATATGATTTATCCTTGGTTGTATGTTGACCTAGTCAAACCCAGTTTGACTATGGTCATTTCTTGGGATCCGTGATGATGTGGGCCATGTGAGTAGGTTGATGATGATTGATGGTCCCACATACTCTTGATGATGATGCTATATGATGGACATATGATTCAGGTGATGATTGATGCAGTTCAGCAGGTTTTCTTATTTCTTCAGATCATCAGACCATGCACTGTCCATATATGATGGACCCCTCAGTTAGCCCATCAGGGCGACCCATGGTGTATGAGTACACATTCTTAGTAGATTTGGGTCTTCTGGATCCAATGAGACACTTATCTTTCAGTTTCCTGCACTTCTGACGGTGACAGATACAGTTTTACACTTGTTGACTAGATTTGGGGTTGATTTCCCAGCCTGAGCAGTAGGGGCCATGAGAGGCCAGTTCACCTAGGGCGGTGTATGAGGAGGGGGTGGTCTAGCCACTTGTTATTACCATTTACCCCCCCTTCTGAAGAGCATGGTGGGCTCAATTTGACAGCGCAAGTGCCTTAGGAGGCAGTTTCATCACTTTCACAGTTACCGAGGCAGTCCAAACAAGGTTTTAAAAATCGGAATCGGACTCGGAATCGGTCGAGGGTCAACTCGGAATCGGAATCGAAATCGGTAATGAATCGGTAATAAATCAGTCGATTTGAATTTAATGAATCGGTTTGCTCAAAAATACATAAAATATTTAATTTTTTTAAGAAAAACAATATTTTCAAGATTCTAATTCATGATTCCATAGCATTAGAAACAAAATATTCCCCTAGACATATCAAACTGGAAGAAAGGATTGGAACCTATATAATCAATTGCATCTGTTCATAAACTGTTGCTTTGGTGTGTAAACAATGAACACAGATCTCCATTGAGATGTGAATTATAATAGAATAACCCTTTCTAGGAAATTATCCGCTACATTTGCATTGGTGTGTAAACAATGAATATAAATCTCCACCAAGACGTGAATTGTAAAATAATAACCCTTTCTAGGAAATTATCTGCTACATCTTTCTTATGCCTTCCTAGGAAATTATCTACTACGTCTTTCTTATGCCGTAGGGCTATCACATGCCATGAGGTGGGGGGATATGCTGGCGGCATTAAGCTTAACTATCTTAGTCTTAGCTACCCATATGTAAGATTCTACAGGCAGCCACTTACTGAACCTTCATCTCTGTCAAGAAAAAAAAAGTGTTGGCTATCTTATCAGTTGGTTTTAGCCCCCATCTGGAGCAAACACAAGCTACAGAGATTTGTGGAAATATTTTATGCACCTATCTGTTGCTGCGTTTTTCCAGAGAAGACAATTTCCTACAGGCAGAGGGTTACTGTATTTTATATCAGTTTGTATCTGGATTCTGAGCTGCTTCAGACTGTTGAATGACTGAAATATCCTCAGTATTTGATAGCCTACATCTCCAAAACTCGTGGTGTCTGCTACAGCATTCAAGGGAACAATTTATTGAGACAAGAGGTGTGCAAAAATTCAGATCTGCTCCATACCCAGTCCAGGCATGTAACTTCATTTGTCTCATTTAAATATCAGATTTAGAAATGGCTTGATCTCTGTGGTTTACAAAAGAACTAGTGTATTCTCTCATTGATTTGCAAAGTTTTTCAATATTATGTGCTCTTGATACAAAGGTCTGATATAATTACTTGCAATATCTTCACAAGCATCTACCATAGCACACAACAGTAAACTTGTAAAAATTAACAGGACTTCACCCAGATATCAACCCCAGTCCATTCTAGTTCCAGTTTACAATTAAAGTGAGCTACAGCAGTCTCCATCCAAGAGTTGATTTAAGTACACAACCAATACCTTCATGAGAAATTGATTGGAACCAGTTTTACCATTACAACAGTAATCATCCCAGTATTTTCAACTTGTAAACAAAGCTCTTGTAAAACCCTTAATTAAGCCTAAAATATATATAGATGACCTTCTCATTGAAGAGGTACAAGTAATCTTTCCCTTTCACGCCGGCCGATTCTTCTTCCAAGTGCAATAGGTGCAATAGGGGTCGGGTTGGGTAGGTTAGAGGTAGTTTAGGTTTAAAATTTAACTTATAAAAATTAAAAAAATAATAAAAACCCACACGCAAAAAATCGGTCCGATTTTTTACTTGAATCGGTCAAACCGGTTTTTTCAGATGAATCGGTCCGATTTATTGGTTAAATCGGTCCAACAAACCGGTTTGGAGGCCGATTTGAACCGGGCAGGGGATAAATCGGTGAATCGACCGATTTACAAACCGATTTCACCGATTTTTAAATCACAGAGTCCAAAAATGGGATAAAAGGGTCACTGAGGAATTCGATTTGGGCAATTGAGGCAAGGTTTTGGCACTTGGTTTTCACAGAGGTCTTCCAGGGTGAACCCCCTATCTTCCAGCCAGTTTTCATCACTTGGGTGGGTCCATAGAGGCCACAGGAGGCCTTTTACTGCATGTCTGTCACATATTTTGAGGACAGATTTGACCATTTGTATTTATTTTGGACATATTATATTATTTTATTGTGCCATGGGTATGAGCTACCAAAGATGCCTCCTAGCCCCACCATGTGTTTTATGAGTCTTGTCCTAGTCATTTTAGGTGGGCCAATGTACTTTTGCCCCCTTTAGTGGATGACATCACCCTCCATGAGTATCTTTTAGCTATGACGTCATCATTATTTGAGTGATCCATGTGTTATATTGTTATGTTTCATCTTAGCCATTGATCATGTATTGAGATCTTTTAATCTCGACCACTCATCTTTTGTAAAGTGGTTTTGAGATCTAGGGTTTTGGTCTTTATTATCCTATATAGAGAGGATTGCCCCTATTGTATAGCTCACCTTTGGAGCTCTGGAATATTGGAATATAACACTTCTTTGTGGAGCATATTTCTCTTGTCTTGTGGATTCTCTTGCATCTTGAGTATACAGTATCTCTTCTCTGTATCATTGTGGATCTTGGAGCTACATCTTGTTTTCTTGCAGGAAAGTCGAATTGGTGGAGAGGAGGGCGATTTCTTGAGGGTTATTGTTGGAGGGATCCACATATTCTCTCTTGGGTTGATCTTGGTGAAAGGGAGTATCATTATTGTATCTTTGTGACATAGTTGATGCTTTCTATTACATCTTTCCATCATTTTCATAATCATCTTACTTGGCTTGTTTCACTTGATCTTGTCTTGTAGGAGGAGGACGATTTGGCAATCTTGGAGGAGGACATTTTGGCTTGGAGCTCTTGGATCTCACTCTTGAATATACACATAGGAGGATGCTATCAATTTGCAAGGTGGCCATAAGCAATTGAGGTAAGATCTACAAGGTATGTGTCTATATCCATCCATTCTTCTTCATTGGTCACAAACCCTTAAAAGTTAAAACTCTCATTTTTGTTTTTCTTAGATCTACTTGGATCTAGCCTAGCTTTTGGAAAGATATTGAAAACCCACCTCTATAGTATCCACGGCAATTCGTATCTATAGTTTGGTGGTGATTGGGTTCCATTTGACACACTTTCCAAGGCACTTAGCCCTCCTTGAACAAAATCGCACCACTTGGGAGAAGCTAGTTTGGTTGGTTCCAGGACATGGGTAGGTGAGATCACACTTGATTCATGATCCTCTCACTTGATAACCTACCCCTAGTGCTTCACCTTCTTGATTTTTGCCTTGTGGGCCCCATTCCTCATTTTGAGGGTTGTGCCCCACTTGGGTCAATTTGGTGATGCATTTTCAATCTCAGATCTATGGAGATCTAGCCATTGGATGCCCTTGATTTTCAAGATCCACATTGATACTTGCCTAAACTACTTGGATCTACAATTTGGTGGCCATTGGACTTGATTTGACACACCTTTCCATGGTTTTAACCCTCCTTGGGAAAAGTTGCACTCCTTGGGTGTTTGTGTTTTCCCACTTGTAGGACATGGGTGGTTGAGAACCCATTGGATTTGGAACAAGCACACCTTGAAACATACATTTAGTGTCTCATTTTGTGAAGTTCTGCCTTGGGGGTAGCATTCCTTGTTTTGGGGATTGTTGTCCACTTGGGTCACATCATGAAACATTAGATCTAGTAAGATCCAACCATCACATCTTGAATAGCCCACTTGATTTACATCCTAGGTGTCCCGATCTACAATTTGACATCTCTTTTGACTCCATTAACCCATCTATCAAGGCACTAATCCACCTTGGGTAATTCGCACTCCTTGGGAGTTGTGTCAAGTCCTAGATCCCACATGTGCGTATCTCTAATTTCATCTTAGATCCTTAGATCTATCCCTTGCATACCCCTTGGTATCATTTGCACCCCTAACTCCACCTTGTGGGTCCCATTTGAGCTATTTCCATATCCCAAGGAAGTGGGTCCCACTTATGTATTTAATGGTACTAGAACTTGTCATCTCATCTTATCATGTGGCCTAAATCATTCATTGGTTGAAACATAAGTCATTCCCTAAGCCTCTTTCAACCACATTTAAACTTCTACGTCCACCTAACCTTGCATTGGTTTTTATAACTTGTCTTTTACATATCCTTAGGAACCTTTGTTTGGGTCCAATCATCTTTGATTGGTTATAGGGTCTCCCCCTACGTCTTGATTCATCTTGATCTAAAGTGAAGAGTGCCTCGGTTGACGTGACTCCCAGCTTGCATTGGGAATCGTGGCATCTTTTGGGTCACCTCTTTAGTTGTCCATCTCCTCTACCATCCCGGATGGGATACCACTAGGGACAACTACAAGTTGTGTGATAACATTTTTGGCGCCGTTGGCGGGGAAGGTAGAGGCCTACCCTGGTTCGACATATATTTTTCAAGCTCTACTGCTGTTCTCTTTGCCAACATTTTTGGCGCCGTTGCCAGGGAGGTAGAGGCTTACCTTAGGTGTCTGCAAGTATCCATGCATAATTCATATCTTTTCGCATCCGGATTAATCTAGATGGTTATCATTTCAATTTTTAATTTAACCATAGCCATCTTTTTGTCACTCATCTCTCCTCGCTATTTTAACGACATATCTTTTGGTAGAAGAGATTTAAAATCTACCTGGCGACTCCACATAAGCGACTCCACTGGTGATCGATCCTATCATTATCTAGAACCCATGGGGTGCATCATTTTGTATTTAGGTTCTTGATTTAAAAAGATAATAATAATAATAAAATATATATAAAAATAATTTAAAAAAAAAACATAATTGCCATCCATGGCTGCTTCTGAGCGGCCTAGGACTTTCGGTCGATTAAAAGTCTTTGACTTTTCTAAAATTGTTGGGTATCTGCATCATATTCCTCATCAAGCCCGTGAAAGGTTGCCTAAATTTGATGAAAGTTTGATAAATCTACTAAAAGGCACCTTCTCACCTGTAGGGAAATTTTTAATGAATTGTCTATAACCCATGAGGATGTATGGATGAAACTATTGGCCTCATCTTTCCAAGGAAGAGCTGAGCTCTGGTTCCTAAATTTAAAGACCAATAGCATTTCTGGCTAAGTCACCTGACACGGGGACACGGGACACGTAGGACATGAAAATATGACAGTCCGACACGGACACGGTGACCCCCGAAATCAGGACACGTAGGATACGTTTTATATACATATATTTTTTTTTTTAAATATAGACATATAGATCCAAAAATATTTAGAAACTAGAACATTTACAAATATTCAATAGAAATTAGAATAAACACACATTAATGATTACACATTTGTCATTCACAAATCACGATTCACAACACATTTGTCATTCACAAATCACAATGAGACACAGATGCATGTCGGAAACATATTTCTCATTAAGTCATCAAAATCAAAATGTATACATATATGTCGGAATGCCACTAGGCACTGGCAAATGCCAAATAGACTAACAGTAAATACAAAAAGGGGTGGATCAAGATGGGAGAATCCCATATGTCAGTAGTCCTCCTCCATGCCTGAATCAACATACTCATCACTGCCACTGCCCTGATCCTCATCCTCATCCTCCTCCCCCTCCTCCTCTCTACCCATCTGACGATATGAATCTGCTGCTATGGAGGATGACCCCTCTATACGATCACTATCATCAAAAGTGACCGGCTCTAGCACTGGATCATTAAGATCCATGTTTTCTAATGCCAACTCAATACTGCTGTCCAAACCCATATCATCAGGAAAGACATCCCACATCTTTGTCTTTCCCTTCACCCACTCCTCCCTCTTCCTGTAAATAAGACGAAGGTTGGAGTGCACATACACCATCGACTCTTCCCTGGACTGCTCAAGCCTGCTCTTCTTCACACTGTACAAGTTCCCATATGTGCTCCAATTCCTCTCACAACAAGAGGATGATGTAACTTGAGAGATGACCCTGAAGGCTAACTTCTATAGAATAGGGGATGTTTCCCCATGAGTTGCCCACCAAGCATAGGGTTTCTTACCCTCCCTATCTCTAAGCACATCATAGCCTCCAAATCTCCCAGTGCCAGTGGAAAAATCTACAAAGCCATCCTCCACCTCCTCAAGCATGTCTCTATCCTGAAATAGCCGTCTAAGTGCTATCTTCCTCCCATTTGCAATCTCTGCATCCATGTGAGGAGGGACTCTGTGTGAGGCCCCCGATCCACCAGTGAGCCACTCCTGAGTGTAGAACTTGGGGTTCAAGGAGTGGGCCAAGCAATGCAAAGGTGTGCAATTCTTATCCTACCTGGAGATAAGAATATCCCGAATAATGGTCCATAAGTTCTCTGCCGATGTCCCATACTCGGGACACTCATTCTCCATGACAATGGACCTCATGGACTCAATCATGGAATCCCACCCCTCATAAACCTCTGCTAGGATGGGCCAGTCCGTGTCTGCAAACCGCAACAAAGAAATGATTGGCTCCATGATCTTAATAGTAAGATCCACCGTGTCCCACCAACCATCATTTAACACCAAGTCCTTCACCTTTTGTGAAGCAGCCTGATCCGTCTTTCTCCAAAAAGCCCAAAACTCTGAAATCACCATGGACCCAAGAGCGGTTTTGACCTCCCTCAACCTCTAGAGCATGATGAATGAGGAAGCAAACCGAGTATCTGCAATCTTCAGCAATGAAAGCTGTGTGTACTGTTTGTAGATGGTGAGGGCATTTGTGTGGTTTTGTACAAAGTTACGGATATGGCGTGCATCCTCAATAAGGTTGTCAATCCATGCCACATCCGAAGCAATGGCTTTCAGTGCTAAATTCAAGGAATGGACAATGCAAGGTGTCCAAAAAACCTGTAAGAGCAATAAAAGCATGTATCAATGACTCTACAACACTAACATTGCAATGACCAAATTCAAACAATGAGCAAATTAGAAATGAAAGGTGTCCAAAATGAACATACCTGTGGATATTTAGCTTCCACAATCATGCCAGCAGCCTTGCAAACAGGTGCATTGTCCGTGATGATTTGTACACACGACTCAACACCTACTTCTTCAATGGTTTTGATGAATAAATCACCCATAAATTGTGCATCCTTGTATTCGCCAAGAGCATCCACCGCCTTCAAGAACACCGGTCCATTTTGGGAAGATACCATGAAATTGATGAGTGGATGGCGTGCGGGATCCGTCCATCCATCAGAAACAATACTCACACCGGATGAGGGCCATGTTGATCTAATTGGCTCAAGAATTTTATCTACCTCCTTCTTTGCTTTAACCAACAATGTGGTTCTAAGCTTCTCTGAACCAGGAGGCACATAACCATTTGGAGCTCGTTCCAAGATAGTTTTAACTGTCTCAAAATACAATGGTGACTGTGCAACATTGAATGAAATGAAGTTGAGGTAGAAGAAAAATGCAATAGTAAGGTCTACCTCTTCTCGCGGCTCTTTTTGGAAAATCCTATCCATTGGACCACCTGTAGATTGCCTCTTTCTTGTTTGATAAATATCCCCACGCCCACGCCCATGAATACTAGGTGGAAATGGAGGCTTGGTGCTAGAGGACTTCCTCAAGAATGGAAGAGGAACATCCTCTTTTTTCTTGCTTGCTGCTGCCACCTTCCCTAAGCCAACATGATCCTCTCTTTCCATATCCCTCCTTTGGTGAACAGTCACCGCTTTGCATGAAGAAATCCCACAAGAAGGAAGGGCCAACAAATGGCCCTTAACTCGGAAATATGTGCTCATGAAATCATGCTTGCAAAAATTGCATCTCCAAGACACATTGCCTCCCCCACCAAGTTTTGCCCTGGGTCCATCTTTCCTTGTCACATACTTCCACAAAGGATATTTTTTTTTCTTGGGCTTGTTGTCTTGCTAAAACAAGGTTAAGTGGAGCCATAGAATGAGCTCCACCAGCAGCCGATGGAGCACTTGACGGAGGAGGAGAACCGCTTGTGCTTGGTGGAATAGGAGAGGAGGCCCTAGATGGTGCATTTCTCCCTCTCCTTTGCCCCCTACCTCCTGCCCTAGCTGATTGAGACATTCCTTTTCTTTTGTGATGGTTCAGCTTGCAATCCTCTCCACAAATCCACCGGAATGCACTTGGAATCGCTTGGAAACAATGGATAGCCTTCAAATCTCCTTCAAATCTCCTTCACCTGCACATACAACTCACTCTCAACCAAATACTTCCTTGCAAATGACAAAAAGAAAGGCAAAATTTTGTTTTTAAGTGAACCCGAACGCCTTTTTCCGCCAAAAACATGTCCTGTTTTTCGGGTACGTGTCCGACAGTCGGGACACGTTGTAAATTCGTGTCCGATTCGTTTTTAACACGTGTCCCGATTTGGGATTCGAAGTAAGGTCAAATCGGACACGAATTCATATCGAATCATGTCCGATTCGACCGATTTGGGACACGGAGGGGGTTTCATACAAATCCGGTTTCTTAGATTTCTGGATATGACATGTTTGAAAGTAAATTCTTAGAAAAATGGGGAAGTGAATTCGATGATATTTATTCTTCAATTCAAATCCAAGATCAAAACCTTCCCCTTTCCGATCCTATCATTGAATCAATCAATAATCAAGTATCAAATGAATTGTCAACATCCAGAGATAACCCCTCCTACCCAATCTCTTTTGAGGATAAGTCTTCCACTTTTGAGTCAATCGAAAGTCAAATCCCTAATCATTGTATAAATCATAAGTTTTCAAATTTATTTTTAGGTAGCCCTAGTCCTGATCCTGAGGAAATTTCTGAGGGTGAGCTTTTAGTCAGTCAATCTATTGAAGTTCCTCCCTCGGAGAAACTCATTAGTCATTCTATCCTTAGTGATCCTTCAATTCCCTATCACCTTATTGAAGAAGAAGAAAGTGGGAACATTGACCAAGATCATTTAATAGTGATTTCGAATGATCATGGTGTAAATAATCAGGATGTTTTAAATGAATTTGTTCATTTTATCCCTGATCAAGTATCCTCTTGTTATTTTAATGATGAATCAATAGAAGGTGAGGATGAGTCAGTAGATCACACTAGATGCTCTAATCTTTGTTATACTTCTTATAGTGAGTCTTTAAGTTTTCCTTTTTTCATCCTAAATCAAGATAGTTGTATTAAATCCTTAGAGTTAAATAGTTATGGCCAATCTTGTCCTCAGATTGTAAATATTAGGCTTGATCAAAAGTTTGAAAGCATTCCTAGAGTAAAGAGCGTTTTCTTTTGTCAAAATCCAAGGTCAAACTTGTTTATCCATTTGGGAGAATTTTCATATTTGCAATCCACCCTCCCTTCCCAACTCTTTCAATCATCTTTAGGTTGGTGCTCTAGTCGATCTTTTGCCTTGGAAATTTTCAATAGGAAGTATAAGCATGATTACATGTTTGGAGAAAAAGCACTTCATTTCCCTTTTCAGTCACTTTGGAACCAAAATGCTTGTTGTCAAGTTATCAATCATTCTTGGTGGCTAGAAAAGGTGTTTAAAGACCAATTTCATTTTTTCTCCATTTTTGAACATCAAGTGGGTTTGATTTTGATTTTTCGTCTTCTAAGTTTTAATTTTTCTCCACTTGGTTTATTGATCATCAATCCCAAGGAGAATCAAATTGAGTATGTGAGAGAAGTAAATGAAGAAGTTAATGAATCAAATCACATGTCTTATGTCTTCCCTCCATCCATCTCTGAGTTTAACTTGCATAAATTTTATGATCCTATCAGTTCTTTGATGGAGGATGTTTGAATCAGTTAGTCTTCTCCTTGGCATAATTTCATGTTGCATCATTCGAACCATTCTTCAATTTTTGAACAAGCCAGGAAGATTGTGCCCTCAAATTTGTTAATCTTTAGCCCAATTTTGACTTGTTCTATTATCAAAAATCAAATAAGAATCATTAACCTATTTTATGAATGGTTGCACTGGATTTATGATTTCACCTAACATTTGTGTTGATTGGTTAGAGTAGAGTAGGTATTCTTCTAAATAAGCTCTCTTGAGCTGTAGGATCTGTGTGCTTTTTCTTTTTATGTGTGCTAAGTATTGCCACTTTTCTTTTCTTCTTTGATTATCTGCTTGATTTTGTTGTTGATTGAGTTGAGCCTTGCTCCTTCCTAAGCTTGTCTCATCTCCTGCATGCATTAAAGAGTGATTAGTTTTTCTGTTTTATTTTTGGCTTCCTGTGCAAGTTGAGTTGAGTATGCCTTCCTGAAATGTTTCCTTTTCCTCCTGCACAGAAATAAAAAATGAATGATGAATAAATGATATATGCCATGTCAGATTAAAATTTTCTTTTATGCATTTCAGTTTCTGCTTTAGAGTAGATTTCAGTTTCAGTTTTATTTTACATATATTTCCCATACATGCTCCATGAGGTATTCTAGTGTTTGTGAGCGCAGATACAGGTGCAAAATAAAAGCTGAAAGCAAGGATGGTGCAGTGCTGGATTGAAGATTGATGTAGAGCAGTTCGAGACCAGAGATTATGAGGTTCTCAAGTGCTCTCTCCCTTAGAGCACTTCTCCCAGCTGGAGCCAGATGTTATCACACCATAGTAGCAGGGCTACTATTCTTGCTTAGGAGATATCTGCACATTCCAGAGCTTGGATTATTCAGAGCTTGGCTATGATGACTTTATATTTTGAGATCACTCATGATCAGAGCAGTGTATTATTCAGACTTATGTGAGACCTTGTGTCAAGGCTGAGACTTCAGAGTTCAGATTTGATGACCGATGTGACCCTTTATTCCATACAGTTTCAGTTCAGTGCCTAGAGATGTATTGCAGCAATGTTTCAGATGATATATGATGATTATTCTTGTGATGATGTGTATGACCTATGGATGTTTGATCATTGACTGTGGATTGTTATCTTGTTGCTTTAATCATGTTCATAGCATTAGCTTGGTATATAATTCATGATGTGGCAAAATAAGTAAAACTTACAATGGACTATCTTGATGATGAACTATAAAATGAACATTTACTTGCACATTTAGGTTGTTTGACAAAACTCATTGGTTTATCACCTTACATAGATATGGTCTTCCTCGACATTTCCTGTCTGTTAGCTTAGGCTCCACCTTCACATGATTCCATCCATTCATGACTTTCCTTATTTGGCTTTAACCCTTGACTTGTCCTACTTGACTTTCTGATATTGAGGACTTCCCCTTTTTCTACCTCTGTGTTTGGACCGCATCCCTGTATGTTTAGTGTCTCGGCTCTGAGTTGGTGACAAAACATGCCTTTGGTAAGTTGGATTGTAGGCCTAAATCATTATGGTCGGTTGTCCCGATGTTTGGCACTAGCTCAAACTCTCCCTAGTCACTTGAGATATTGTTGGCTAAAACTGAAAGCTCATGTACTACTTATGGAAACTTATATAGATTCGCCCATGGAAACTAAAAAGGGCAAGAGCGATGAACTGCTAAAAATACTCCTCGAAGAGTATAAGAACGGTCCAAAAAGCAATGGCTCTTAAATGCTATATCTAAACAATTGTTGACCTTATATGTATATCTAAACATGCCCTGGATGCATGCTGCAATTAGTTGTGCTTATCAGAACACCTGAGATCCGAAGGGTTATGTAGGCCAAAAAGGCCATGAAATGAAATCAATGGATCCTAATGAAACTGGATCATCTTTTATAAAAGTAGACATGATGCATGAGTTGAATAAGCACTCTCTAAACAACTTACCCATTTGTGAGGCACAGCCATTCCCCATGTTTATTTTGTCCAGCACAGAGTTTGTAGCTTCCCCTTTCTCCCAGGCCAAAGTATCTTTTAGTTCAGTTTAGACAAGTCACCCCTTTCCCCAACCTTGTTCCTAGCCTTCATCCTTAGCTAGCAGTTAGACCATGTCCAATGGGTGAGTTTGTCATTTAAGCTATTGTGCAAGTAATTATAAATAACAACGGAATATGCTAATATGATTAATGCCACTGAATGATGCTATACTTTAAGTTAAGCTGTGAGTATGATTAGAGGAACATGTTTTAGTCTACTGATATGATTTATCCTTGGTTGTATGTTGACCTAGTCAAACCCAGTTTGAGTATGGTCATTTCTTGGGATCCGTGATGATGTGGGCCATGTGTGCTTGTTGATGATGATTGATGGTCCCACATACTCTTGATGATGATGCTATATGATGGACATATGATTCAGGTGATGATTGATGCAGTTCAGCAGGTTTTATTTTTCTTCAGATCATCAGATTATGCACTGTCCATATATGGTGGACGCTTCAGTTAGCCCATCAGGGCAACCCATGGTGTATGAGTACACATTCTTAGTAGATTTGGGTCTTCTGGATCCAATGAGACACTTATCGTTCAGTTTCGTGAACTTTTGAAAATGATAGATGCAGTTTTACACTTGTTGACCAGATTTGGGGCTGATTTCCCAGCCTGAGCAACAGGGGCCATGAGAGACCAGTTCACCTAGGGAGCTGTATGAGGAGGGGATGGTCCATCCACTTGTTATTACCATTTAACCCCCCTTATGGAGAGCCTGGTGGGCTCAGTTTGACAGCGCAGGTGCCCAGGAGGCAGTTTCAGCACTTTCATAGTTATCGAGGCAGTCCATAAATGGGATAAAAAGGTCACTGAGGAATTCGATTTGGGCAATTGAGGCAAGGTTTTGGCACTTGGTTTTCACAGAGGTCTTCCAGGGTGAACACCCTATCTTTCAGCCAGTTTTCATCACTTGGGTGGGTCCACAAAGGCCACAGGAGGCCTTTTACTGCATGTCTATCACATATTTTGAGGACAGATTTGATCATTTGTATTTATTTTGGACATTATATTATTTTATTGTGCCATGGGGATGAGCTAGCAAGGATTGATGCCTCCTAGCCCCACCATGTGCTTTAAGAGTCATGTCCTAGTCATTTGAGGTGGGCCCATGTACTTTTGCCCCCTTTAGTGGATGACGTCACCCTCCATGAGTATCTTTTACTATGACATCATCATTATTTGAGTGATCCATGTGTTATATTGTTATGTTTCATCTTAGCCATTGATCATGTATTGAGATCTTTTAATCTCAACCACTCATCTTTTGTAAAGTGGTTTTGAAATCTAGGGTTTTGGTCTTTATTATCCTATATAAGGAGGAGACCCCCTATTGTATAGCTCACCTTTCGAGCTCTGGAATATTGGAATAGAACACTTCTTTGTGGAGCATATTTCTCTTGTCTTGTGGATTCTCTTGCATCTTGAGTATACAGTATCTCTTCCGTGTATCATTGTGGATCTTGGAGCTAAATCTTGTTTTCTTGCAGGAAAGTCGAATTGGTGGAGAGGAGGGTGATTTCTTGAGGGTTATTGTTGGAGGGATCCACATATTCTCTCTTGGGTTGATCTTGGTGAAAGGGAGTATCATTATTGTATCTTTGTGACATAGTTGATGCTTTCTATTACATCTTTCCATCATTTTCATAATCATCTTACTTGGCTTGTTTCACTTGATCTTGTCTTGTAGGAGGAGGACAATCTGGCAATCTTGGAGGAGGACATTTTGGCTTGGAGCTCTTGGATCTCACTCTTGAATATACACATAGGAAGATGCTATCAATTTGCAAGGTGGCCATAAGCAATTGAGGTATGATCTACAAGGTATGTGTCTATATCCATCCATTCTTCTTCATTGGTCACAAACCCTTAAAAGTTAAAACTCTCATTTTTGTTTTTCTTAGATCTACTTGGATCTAGCCTAGCTTTTGGAAATATATTAAAAACCCACCTCTATAGTATCCACGGCAATTCGTATCTATAGTTTGGTGGTGATTGGGTTCCATTTGACACACTTTCCAAGGCACTTAGCCCTCCTTGAACAAAATCACACCACTTGGGAGAAGCTAGTTTGGTTGGTTGCAAGACATGGGTAGGTGAGATCCCACTTGATTCATGATCCTCACACTTGATAACCTACCCCTAGTGCTTCACCTTCTTGATTTTTGCCTTGTGGGCCCCATTCCTCATTTTGAGGGTTGTGCCCCACTTGGGTCAATTTGGTGATGCATTTTCAATCTCAGATCTATGGAGATCTAGCCATTGGATGCCCTTGATTTTCATGATCCACATTGATACTTGCCTAAACTACTTGGATCTACAATTTGGTGGCCATTGGATTTGATTTGACACACATTTCCATGCTTTTAACCCTCCTTGGGCAAAGTTGCACTCCTTGGGTGTTTGAGTTTGTCCACTTGTAGGACATGGGTGGTTGAGATCCCATTGGATTTGGAACAAGCACACCTTGAAACCTACATCTAGTGTCTCATTTTGTGAAGTTCTGCCTTGGGGGTAGCATTCCTTGTTTTGGGGATTGTTGTCCACTTGGGTCACATCATGAAACACTAGATCTAGTAAGATCCAACCATCACATCTTGAATAGCCCACTTGATTTCCATCCTAGGTGTCCCGATCTACAATTTGGCATATCTTTTGACTCCATTAACCCATCTATCAAGGCACTAGTCCACCTTGGGTAATTCGCACTCCTTTGGAGTTGTGTCAAGTCCTAGATCCCACATGTGGGTATCTCTAATTTCATCTTAGATCCTTAGATCTATCCCTTGCATACCCCTTGGTACCATTTGCACCCCTAACTCCACCTTGTGGGTCCCATTTGAGCTATTTCCATATCCCAAGGAAGTGGGTCCCACTTGTGTATTTAATGGTACTAGACCTTGTCATCTTATCTTATCATGTGGCCTAAATCATTCATTGGTTGAAACATAAGTCATTCCCTAAGCCTCTTTCAACCACATTTAAACTTCTACATCCACCTAACCTTGCATTGGTTTCTATAACTTGTGTTTTACATATCCCTAGGAACCTTTGTTTGGGTCCAATCATCTTTGATTGGTTATAGGGTCTCCCCCTACGTCTTGATTCATCTTGATCTAAAGTGAAGAGTGCCTCAGTTGACGTGACTCCCAGCTTGCATTGGGAACCGTGGCATCTCTTGGGTCACCTCTTTAGTTGTCCATCTCCTCTACCATCCCGGATGGGATACCACTAGGAACAACTACAAGTTGTGTGATAACATTTTTGGCGCCGTTTACGGGGAAGGTAGAGGCCTACCCTGGTTCGACATATATTTTTCAAGCTCTACTCCCGTTCTCTTTGCCGACATTTTTGGCGCTGTTGCCGGCAAGGTAGAGGCTTACCTTAGGTGTCTACAAGTATCCATGCATAATTCATATCTTATCGCATCCAGATTAATCTAGATGGTTATCATTTCAATCCTTAATTTAACCATAGCCATCTTTTTGTCGCTCATCTCTCCCCACTATTTTAACGACATATCTTTTGGTAGAAGAGATTTAAAATCTACCTGGCAACTCCACATAAGCGACTCCACTGGTGATCAATCCTATCATTATCTAGAACCCATGGGGTGCATCATTTTGTATTTAGGTTCTTGATTTAAAATAATAATAATAATAATAAAATATATATATAAAAAATAAAATAAAAACATAATTGGCATCCATGGCTGCTTCTGAGCTGCCTAGGACTTTTAGTCGATTAAAAGTCTTTGACTTCTCTAAAATTGTTGGGTATCCTTATCATATTCCTCATCAAGCCCGTGAAAGGTTGCCTAAATTTGATGAAAGTTATGATAAATCTGCTAAAAGGCACCTTCTCACCTGTAGGGAAATTTTTAATGAATTGTCTATAACCCATGAGGATGTATGCATGAAACTATTGGCCTCATCTTTCCAATGAAGAGTTGAGCTCTGGTTCCTAAATTTAAAGACCAATAGCATTTCTGGATATGACATGTTTGAAAGTAAATTCTTAGAAAAATGGGGAAGTGAATTCGATGATATTTCTTCTTCAATTCAAATCCAAGATCAAAACCTTCCCCTTTCCAATCCTATCATTGAATCAATCAATAATCAAGTATCAAATGAATTGTCAACATCCAGAGATGACCCCTCCTACCCAATCTCTTTTGAGGATAAGTCTTCTACTTTTGAGTCAATCGAAAGTCAAATCCCTAATCATTGTATAAATCATAAGTTTTCAAATTTATTTTTAGGTAGCCCTAGTCCTAATCCTGAGGAAATTTCTGAGGGTGAGCTTTTAGTCGGGCAATCTATTGAAGTTCCTCCCTCGGAGAAACTCATTAGTCGTTCTATCCTTAGTCATCATTCAATTCCCTATCACCTTATTGAAGAAGAAGAAAGTGGGAACATTGACCAAGATCATTTAGTAGTGATTTCGCATGATCATGGTGTAAATAATCAGGATGTTTTAAATGAATTTGTTAATTTTATCCCTGATCAATTAAATGAAAATGATCAAGTATCCTCTTGTGATTTTAATGATGAATCAATAGAAGGTGAGGATGAGTCAGTAGATCACACTAGATGCTCTAATCTTTGTTCTACTTCTTATAGTGAGCCTTTAAGTTTTTCTTTTTTCATCCTAAATCAAGATAGTTGTATTAAATCCTTAGAGTTAAATAGTTATGGCCAATCTTGTCCTCAGATTGTAAATATTGGGCTTGATCAAAAGTTTGAAATCATTCCTAGAGTAAAGAGCGTTTTCTTTTGTCAAAATCCAAGGTCAAACTTGTTTATCCATTTGGGAGAATTTTCATATTTGAAATCCACCCTCCCTTCCCAACTCTTTCAATCATCTTTAGGTTGGTGCTCTAGTCGATACTTTGCCTTGGAAATTTTCAATAGGAAGTATAAGCAGGATTATATGTTTGGAGAAAAAGCACTTCATTTCCCTTTTCAGTCACTTTGGAACCAAAATGCTTGTTGTCAAGTTATCTATCATTCTTGGTGGCTAGAAAAGGTGTTTAAAGACCAATTTCATCTTTTCTCCATTTTTGAACATCAAGTGGGTTTGATTTTGATTTTTCGTTTTCTAAGTTTTAATTTTTCCCCACTTGGTTTATTGATCATCAGTCCCAAGGAGAATCAAATTGAGTATGTGAGAGAAGTAAATGAAGAAGTTAATGAATCAAATCACATGTCTTATCCAGCGTATCGATTTTTTGGCATAGTGTCAGAAATTTTTCAAAGGAAGCGGGAACTACTGGGTAGCAACCTCGGGATACCGTTAGACTATACCCTCGTTTGGTATAGTGTTGAACACCTCCCAGAGAGTTCGATCCAGCCCACATTTCTGAGTGAGAAGCCACCGTGCCATAATCCGGACATATTTCTAGTACCTTATGGTATATTGGAAATCCCCTCATCCATAATAAAAACTCATTACCACATTAAATTAAAATTGACCAAGAACATTTGCACAACATTTCATTTACAGCATTATAAATAGCATTTCATTTTGACTCCATTTTTCAGCACTAGTCTTTCTTATTTATCATTGCAAATTATATTTAATTGCTATCATGTGTTGAATGGATTTGTAATCATGTTTAATTTCTATGTTGCTTAAATCTTTATGATGTTATGCTTTCAAGTTATAATGCAAATCTCTTGTGTCAGTTTTGTCATTATAAAAAACTCCTAACAAACTAACTCATCCACCATAACTAGCTTCGCTTAATCAGACGTGTCAACTTTTAGGGTCCACCCCCCTTGGCTTCGTTAGGAGTTTGCCTAAACAGAGGAGTCAAGAATCAAGTGACAGTACTTGAATCGAGGCTTTCCCCCAAGGACACACTTAGTGGCTTGAAGATTTCTGCCACGTTAACCTCAGGTGTGTTTCCAGCAGCAACAATATGGACATGTGCTAGGTCCCCCTAAGTTTTTTTAAATTATGAGAAAATTAATTTTTCCCGTAAAATTAGACTATTTTTTTTTAATAGTTTAGTTGGAAAAATTAAAATTGTAATAAAAGTATGGTTTGTGGGCATAATTTGTCAAGTGGATGCTCGTTTTCTATGCCAGAGCATCCATTAAACCCATAAACCTACTTATCCTAAGTTTTGAGTAAACATTTATCTCAAAAAATAATATTTACTCAAAAAACCCAAAAAGACCAATTTAATTAGCAAAAACGACATAATTAAGACAAAATCCCAATCCCACGGATCAAGGAAATGTGTTGGAATCAACTCTCCTTTGATTGGCAATCAAATCAGGGAGAATATTTAGCAAATAAATAAATGATTTGATTGGAGATTGGAGATCCACCAAAGGGGGGGGGGCGATAGCAAGGTTGAATAAGAACCTCTCAAAACAACTCATTCCATTTGTGAGTCACTGCCATTCACTGTGCGTAATTTATCCAGCATATGCTTAAGTGTGTATTCCTTTTCCCTTATCCAAAGTATCATAGTGTTGAGTCAGTAAAGTCATCCCCTTATCCTAGCCTTGCATTTTTCACCTTCACCCATTTCTAGCAAAATGATCACGGCCATGAAATGAGTATATTCTTGAGGTTTTGTTTTGAGTAATTTATTTTCTTGTGTTGGCAATATGGCAGTGACAGGGAAGCAAAGATACATGGCAAAGTATTGTCATTGATGGCAATCTTAAGTGGTAATGGTAACCAGCCATGGCAATGTTGAAAATAAGGTGCTTGATCTAAAATGTTCAAGATGCAGGGCATGATCAGGAAAAACCCATAAAAAGTGTGTATAAAGAGAATGCTAACACTTTCAGTGTGTCATTCTGCCTGCGACTACTTGAGAGTATACTCTTGGTTGAGAGTTACATAAACGCCCTATGGAGAATACCATTTCTGTCAATGTATCATGAACCAATGGAAAGATGATGGAGGAACGGTGGAAATATGTAAACATTCTGCTATTGTTTGAATGTGAGAAGCACGCACGAGGACACTACAATTTGTGCATTGGACATTTAAAGAAATACAGAATCTCAAGATAGAGGCAATTGTAGACAATCCATCTTTCATTTTCCTTTGGGTAGGAGATGGTGTGGGTTTTGAGCAGGGTCGTCTTTGTCTTAAAAAATGGGGATTTCGGAGGTGCGAAGATATTTGCTGGGTGAAGACAAACAAAGCAAACCCATCGCCAGGCCTGCACCATGATTCTCACACATTATTTCAGCATTCAAAAGAGCATCGTTCAACATAGCATAATCATAGTGGAAGATAAAAAGTCGAGGTGTGATATAATTGAATCGAGTTAAGAGCACAGAGAGCAGTTGGATTCCACCGTCTACAACTATGAAAACGGGTGAGCTGATCAATGTCGATATGGACAAGAAAAGCTCGAGGGTGTGGTCTGAATTGCCTTACGATTTGAACAATGATATATGGGCATGGTTACAGTGAATGGAATGCTCTCTTTTCGTCCACTGAATTCATAAGTAATGAATGGGCGAAGGCAATTCCCAACCGTAGGCCATTGCTTGTTGTCTGTAGTGCAAAGCTCAATTTTCCATCTATCGTTTATAGTTTCTTCACACGAACATGGAATACCTTTATTTCCTTCAAACTTTCTGCAAGGAGTGCATCGCCAAAGACCAGGACGGCCTCTTCTTGGTGGTTACCCGTGATCACCTGTTCTTCACTGCGCCTTTGTATCAAGTCTGCAATCCTCTCACTAGAAAGTCGTTACAGCTTTCCGGATGTGTTGTATGTCGACAAACTTACAAATTGGTTTGCATAGGCTTCGATAAAGGTCAAAGAACAACTTACAAAGTGGAGCTGGATCCATCCTCATGCCAAAGATTCGTTGAGATTGGCATTCGAAATCAAAACGCAGAAGAGGGTTTTTACAGAGTGAGACTCAGCAGCCGTTGGATTATTAAAACAACGGTTGTGATTTGTTGGCTCATTGGCATATATCCCACATTGAAAAGGGAAAACGATATGTATGCAACACATATTTCATTAAAATTAGAAACATTTTATTCCAAGGACAATAACAAAACTGAGTTTTTGATTTATTTTGAGATTCTAGATCCACTGTTTAATTCCAAATTTAATGAAATATGTGTTATGTGCTTATATACACCCGTCAACACTAATCTCATTGACGCGTAGTGCAAAGGTTAGGTGGGGGTGCTAGGTGTATGGACTCCACGAGAAGATCACCAGCCCAGCACTCGGGACGACCTGTCAGGCCCCCTACCTTTTGGTACGCGTGGCAACTCAATTGTGGACGTAGATGGTGACTGGATAGTGATGTGTCGTTGCAGGCAGCACGATTGGTCGAAGTGGATGTCAACGTGGAGGTGCAGATCATGTGGCTAAAGCCTTCATTGCAGGCAACACGATTGGTCAAAGTGGATGTCAACGTGGAGGTGTGGATCATGTGGCTAAAGCCTTCGTAAACATAAAGGTTAAAAGCAAATTCATAAAACACAAAATATTAATTAATTAAGAGTTTTTAACTAATTAAATAAAAAATGTGTTTAGTTTTGATAACAAAAGAAATGATTTTTTAATATAGTCATTTTTTTGGTTAATAAAACAATAATATATATATATATATAGTTATATATTATTAATAATAATAAAAAATTATTTTTATTATAATATCATTTTTTTTAGGTGTGTTGATTACGAAGAGGTGTGACATTTCAAAATGTACATTGGAGAAATATATATAGAGAAGACAAAATCATTTGTAAGCGTGTCTTTCGATTCTTCATCTCATCTACTTGAAGAAGAAGTAAGGCCAAGGGATCGATGTAGTCTTGGAAGCGTGTGGAGACTTAATATCTTAAGGGCGGCAAGGTGGTGCTAGGGCAGGTCGGTGCCTGCGGAAGGGAGTTGTTGCTTCCTTGTCAGTTGTCGCTAACTAAACAAGGGGTCGTAGCCTCCTACCAGTTGGTGCTGGTGAATTGAGGGTGTTGGTGCATCCTGATTGGTTGGTGCCGATCAAATTCTATTGTAACGTATAAAAAGCAATTTTGCAGATAATAGAAAAGCATTGGTGGTTTACCCAATTGGGGTTCCACGATAAAATCTTTGTTTCAGTGTCTCTTGTTGATTCCATATTTTGGTTAAAGTTTAATTGGTAAAAAATAACAATACTGATTCACCCCCCCCCCCTCTCAGTGTTAACCATCATTTTGGACTTATATTTGATATGATTATTGCTTAACCACTAGTGAAATGATACTTCATGCTTTAAGTCTTGTTATTAGAATGATTAAAGGAGCATACCTTATCCATTTGCACTTGCAGCATCAGGCATTTTAAGCCTGGGTCATATTTTGATCAGCTTTGACCTGGTCAAACCCAGTTTGACGAAGTCAACCATAGGATCTGAGATGAGTTTGACCAGTGATGTTCGAGGTTGATGATTTGTGGTCATTTGATGCCCATTTTATGGTTCCATGCAGCAGGCACAGCTTTCACATGATGGTTTGATAGATTTTTATAGTTATTATTATTTACAGTCTACAGACCATTATTTTTTTATCTATCCGAGCATGGTTGAGACTACATATGACTATCCAGTTAGCCATAGGGTGGATGAGTACTCATCTCTAGTACATTTGGACCTTCTGAGTCCATTGGAACACTCAGATATCGGTTACAGGCACTTCTAGATGAGATTTCACTCAGATTGTCACTTTATTGCAGATTTGCCATTATCAAATGGCCTAACAGCACGGATGCATTTTTATTTGGTTCTGCTAGGGCGCTACAGAGGGGGTATGGGATCCAGCCACTTTTTATTACCATATTACCGTACCCCCAGACACTTTGGTACAGTCATATATGTGCTTGGGGCACCAGGCAGAGAGCTGCAGGCATTTTATTACTTTACAGGTGATTTTCTGAGGATTAAAAATGGAAAAAAATGGTCATTGAGGAAATCGATTTGGGCAAATGAGGCAAGGAATTTGCATGAGGTTTGTTCAAAGGTCATTTTTTATGCATCCCACACCTTCTAGAACAACTTACAGCATTCAGTGGGGTCCAAACACACTCCGGGCTATTATTTCGATGTATTATTCTAGCTATTGAGGGGGCCATGATTTGGTCCCTTGGTCACTTTGATGTTATTGAGTCATATTATCTATCATTGTGCCATGGGGTGATGCTAGTGAAGGACATTAATACCTCCTTGCCTCACCATGTGCTTGCTACACTTGTTTTAGTCATTTATCATGCAGTGCGACCCCCCTAGGGCCACTTAGTGAGTGCGCACCCCCTCCTTTAGTGAGTTGATCTATGTATTGTATTTCCGGCTCATCATAGCCATTGATTATTATTGTTTTAACTTTTGATCTCCACCACTCATTCAAAAAGTGGTTAGGGTTTTGGTCTCTCATTCCTATTTAAGGAAGAGACCCCCCTCATTGTAAAGGCACCTTTGGGCTCTTGGATTTCCGGCATAATAAAGAATACTTTTGCAAATCTCTTGGATGTTTTGATGAATGTTCTTGCAAGTGATTGTAAAATCTTTTCTTTGTGATATCATTGTGGATCTAGCTTTCTCCAAACGTTTTTTTCTACACAGGGCCGTGTGGTAGAGAAGGAGGACGATTTGAAGGGGGCGCTATTGTGGGGAAACCCTGTATCTCTCTCTCAAATCGATTTGTGTCTCGGGGAGTATCTCTATTGTATCTTGTGGTCATTTTGATGCTTCTTGTTTCATCTTTGCTATCGTATAGCTTCTTTCATGCTTGATCGATTATTACTGTAGATCGTTTTTGGCAGGGAAGGGCACACTGGTCATCTTGGAGGGATAGCAATTTCACTTGGGAAGGCTAGATCTTACTCTAGATTGCTTCATTTTGGGAAGATCATCAATTTGCAAGGCGACTGCAAGTATATCTAAGTGTGTTTCAAAGTGTTTTTGCTATTTTGGGATCCATTCCAATCATCACCATTAAACTTCATTGTTCAAACCCCAATATAAAATTTATAAAAATTCTTTAGCTCAAACAACTTCAAACCGTGGCGAACGATTTCTGGGTTTTCACTTTCATGCCAAACTAGAAGTGGGTTTCCTAGGGCATCACCCTCTATAGACTCCTTGCCCAAATCCCTAGGCATTGATCTCTCACTCTTGCGCCTCTCTGAGTTTGCCACTTTTTTCAATTGTTTGATTGCCCGATCTTTTGCTTGTGAACTTTGATATTGTCAGATCTACAATCAAGCAGTGTTAGGAAGCCATAATCCATCCAAATCTATGCCTTGGGACCATTTCCCCTAATTTAAGTACACGTTTCCCAAGGCAGTTGATTTTGATCATTTACCTTAACACTTATATCCTAGATTTGTCCTTAATCCTGAGCTATTGTAATTGAACTAATCAACTTTCATATTTCATTTTCCCTAAGCCTCTACAATAGATCCATTCCTTAAATCTAGGGTTCTACACCCTTCACTTTGCTTCTACTGTTTGATTGGCTTGATTTGGTGTTTGGGTTAGATTTCTCTTTGTAAGAGTAGATTAGGGTCTCCCCCTTTGTTATCTATGGCTTAGATAACAAGAAGTGAAGAGTACCTTGATTGGCATGACAACCAATCCATCTTGGGAATCGAGGCCCTCTTAGGGGTCATCGATTAGTTTTCTTCCTCTACCATCCTGGATAGGACCTTTAAAGTAGACAAATACACTCTGTGTGATACCATTTTTGGTGCCATTGCCGAGGAAGGTAGAGGCCTACCTTGGTTCGACATTTATTCTTTAGCTCTACTCTCGTTCTCTATCCAACATTTTTGGCGCAGTTTCTGGGGAGGTAGAGGCTTACCTCAGGTGTCTACGAGTGTCCGTGCGTATTACATATCTTATCACATCCGGTTTTAAATTTGAATGGTTACCATTTATATTTCTAAATCTTACGTAGCCATATCATTTCACTCATCTCTCCCCGCTTTTACACGACATATCTTTCAGCAGACAAGACTTATAGTTTACCTGGTGACTCCAAATCATGACTCCACTGAGGAACGACCTCATAGACATCCTTACGATCTCAGAAGTAGAGCAAATATGAATCAATCAAAAGGAACCCAACTTACATATCATCGAAGAGATCTCAAAGCTCAATCATCTAATTTCTTTTGGAAAATTGTGAATTCTTCCGATTCTCCAAATCGTTTCTTAGGATCTCCTTCAGCAAATCAGGTTCCTCCTACCTCTCCATCTCATCAAGTAAGTCCAATGGCTAGAACAAATCAAACTCCTCCAGGAAATAATCCTCAAAATAACCCTCTGGTCGTTCTTGGATTTGGGAACAAAGCTAAAGCTTCACCCTTCGATTTTTCTCAAATCCCTGGTCAACCTAATGACATGCCCGATAAATATTTTGAAAAGATTCCTAGATTCAGTGGAAGTTGTGCAACCTCCATTGAAGATCATATCGAGGTTGTCTGGGCTCAAATGGAAGCTTATGGGGCAGAAGAAGAAGATGTTTACATTCTTTTTGCATCCGTGGAGGGTGATGCTCGTAAATGGTTTGACCGTTTGCCTGCATCATCAATCACGAGATAAGATGCCTTCGTTGAAAAACTTAAACACGAATGGTCAGTCAAGTTAGATGGACATTTTATTTTAAACCAACTTTTTGAAATTAAAAAGAAAGAGAACGAGTCGGTGCATGAATTCAACCTCCGATTTGACAGAATAGTGGCCAACATCCCTGATGACATTAGGCCTAAAGAACAAGCCGTGTTGATTCATTACCTCAATTCATTTGAAGGTTACCATGGCTATCATCTAAAAGACAAAGACCCCAAAGACCTCAAAGAAGCTCAGGAAAATGCTAGAAGGGCCGAAGCAAATGTTGCCTCTATGGGGAAGCAAAACTTCTTTAATTCAATTAGTGCTTCATCCTCTAGATACGATCCCAAAGCTAGGAAAGGAAAAGAACCAGTTAAAGATCCCGTTGCCGCCAGGTTCCACACCTGAGAAAACGCAACAGAAGTCTTCAAGCTACTGGTGTGGCCTTGGGGGCAAGACAGAGTCAAGTGCTGTCACCTGAGACTCGACTCCTCCATCTAGGCTTTCCTAGTGAAGCCAAGGGGGGTGGACCCTAGAAAATGAAAACAAACTATGGTGTCTAATCTCAAGCTGCTGGTGTGGCCTTGGGGGCAAGACAGAGTCAAGTGCTGTCACCTGAGACTCGACTCCTCCATCTAGTCTTTCCTAGTGAAGCCAAGGGGGGTGGACCCTAGAAAATGAAAACAAACTATGGTGTCTAATCTATAAAAAAAGAAAGCATTTAATCTAGGAATTAGAATATTTTTTGCTAAACCGAGACAATGCAGCATATGTATACATGTGTAAAGCAAAAGTCCCTCATCAACATTTCATTTGCAAACATCCATCATTTTCATAATCATTTAAAGCAATCATCAATAACTTGAGATATAACAATATAAACCAATGCCAATAAATGGAGTCAAAAAAAAAGATGCTTGAAACTGAAAGGAAAATGTTGTGCGATGTGTTCTTGGTTTATTTTATTTTATTGCGGTAATGATCTTTTTATTAGGGCTGGTGGATTCCCAATATACGCAAAGGTACAGGGAACATGTCTGGAATTATGATGTGTGGCTTTTCACTCAAACTTAGGCTGAATCTGTTGACACTCAAAAAGCAAGACAAGCTTGCTTTTACAATACAGTATACTTGTGTCACACAAGAAATCTCTGTCACATCAAAGCTGCTCATCACATCAACTGTCAATCTGCTCAACACTGCTGCAATAGTCTTCTCAGTCTTCTCTGTTCATCTTCTGCTGGTCAACACTATTCATCACTGCTGCTGCTTATCATCTCTGCTCAGCACACATCAACTTTGCTGGTCCAAAACTGTTGGCCAATCAGCTCATCAACTGTTGCTCATGATCAATACTGCTCACTGTCTTCTCTGATCATCATTGTTCACTCTGCTGTAACCTTGCTCATTACCCTGCTGGTCAACCTCTTCTCTTCAACGTTGCTGCTAAACCTCTGCTCATCACTCTGCTGGTCAACACTGCTCATCACTCTGCTTCAACAGGTCATCGTTGTCAACAGGTGCATCAAGCATGCATCATTAGGCATCGGCATAGAACAAGGCACTTATCATCATGTACAAGTGTGCATCAAGTGTATAGGATAACATTGTCCAGGCTGTGTGTCAAGTTATCAGAGGACTGTTAGTAACCTCAGATGTCCAAAGAAGTCAATGTTGTAGATGACCTAGTTTAACATCATGAATTGTGTACTAGTATGCAGCATTATAATCAACAAGGTCTGTCAAACATCAAGGTCTGAACAAGATATCAAGATCACCATCCAGGTCTGTATCATCATAGGGTTTGTTTGTATCATTATGCACATCACTGTATACTGTAGATATGCCGCTGTATATTTTGCTGTACATTCGTTGTACATCACTAAACATGTAACTGTATACTGTACATACTCTAATGTACATGTATCACTGTTTTATCTACCATAGCAACATCATCATCATACAGTGCATCATACACGCATCATCATCAACATCAGCATCACTGGTTGTGCATGCCACTGTACATGTAACTTTCATCAACCCTTTGGACTCCACATCTGGGATATTTATGACTTCTGTAGGAGACCCTAGACATGATCTACCCTCAAACTTTTGAAGGTGTCCTTGATTACTACTGAAACTGTAGATGACACTAGAGTTCGAGACTGAGTGTCTGATGAGTAAGTGGCTGCTGTAGATGATGTCAACTCTTGTGGACTGTTTTTCATGCTGAGGAAATGTTAACCTTTGTCAACTTCAACTGTGTCTGCACCTTGCACTTCAACATCATCTTCACACCACTGCTTAAGTACATCATAGTAACTAGGGTTGCATCAATAGTGCATGTTTAAGATCACACACTTGGACTGTGCATGTGTTCTTGCAGATGACTCCTCCCAAGACCAAGTCCAAGAATTGGACTGTCTAAAACAAAAAAAACTTTAACTCTGTGTAAAGATTTGATGTACAACGAATGTACAGCAAAATATACAGCGGCATATCTACAGTATACAGTGATGTGCATAATGATACAAACAAACCCTATGATGATACAAACCTGGATGGTGATCTTGATATCTTGTTCAGACCTTGATGTTTGACAGACCTTGTTGATTATAATGCTGCATACTAGTACACAATTCATGATGTTAAACTAGGTCATCTACAACATTGACTTCTTTGGACATCTGAGGTTACTAACAGTCCTCTGATAACTTGACACACAGCCTGGACAATGTTATCCTATACACTTGATGCACACTTGTACATGATGATAAGTGCCTTGTTCTATGCCGATGCCTAATGATGCATGCTTGATGCACCTGTTGACAACGATGACCTGTTGAAGCAGAGTGATGAGCAGTGTTGACCAGCAGAGTGATGAGCAGAGGTTTAGCAGCAACGTTGAAGAGAAGAGGTTGACCAGCAGGGTAATGAGCAAGGTTACAGCAGAGTGAACAATGATGATCAGAGAAGACAGTGAGCAGTATTGATCATGAGCAACAGTTGATGAGCTGATTGGCCAACAGTTTTGGACCAGCAAAGTTGATGTGTGCTGAGCAGAGATGATAAGCAGCAGCAGTGATGAATAGTGTTGACCAGCAGAAGATGAACAGAGAAGACTGAGAAGACTATTGCAGCAGTGTTGAGCAGATTGACAGTTGATGTGATGAGCAGCTTTGATGTGACAGAGATTTCTTGTGTGACACAAGTATACTGTATTGTAAAAGCAAGCTTGTCTTGCTTTTTGAGTGTCAACAATTGGTATCAGAGCAAGAGGTCACGAGTTCGATACACACTCGGCTCGCGTTGAGGGAGAGATTGTTGCACGAAATTGCAAGTAGTTAGTGCTCCCCGGTGTATCGTGACAAGGGACTAATCGCCTCTCGTGGATCCTTGAAATCTGGCGGTGGTGAGTTTACCAATCACCTGCGGGTTTTGGTGTAACGGCAGCCGTACTACCAACAATTGGTATCAGAGCCGGCCTTCGTCACGAGCCTAACAAGCTTGAAGGAGATCCTTAGACACAATGGAGGAAAAGAAAGAGTCATCAAGCAATGATGTCCCTATACTTGATGTTACAAATTATTTCAGTTGGAGGAGCAAAATGAAGGCTTATCTGAAGAAGTTCGGGATTTGGGAAATTGTCATCAATCCACCCGCTCCATCAAACAAGAAAGGAAAACCAGCAGCACAGAAGGAAGCGAAGAAGGACAACACTACAGCCTTGAAATTCCTCATGGATGGACTTCCAAGTTCGGTGAAGGATAGTGTAGGAGAGTTCACTTCGGCAAAAGACCTATGGTTCAAGCTGGAGAGTGAGTATCAGAAGGCAAGATCAGAACCCGAGAAGACAGATCAGAAATCAGAAGACAAGCCCCCAGAAGAGCTAAATCAAGAAGAAGATAAACAAGAAGAGGACTCCAGTAAAGGTATGAACTCTTGTGATTATGATAGCTTGTGTGATGAAATTGAGAAGGTGCTTGTAGATGATGATGAAGCAATGTTGAAAGCTAAACAGAGAATTATAAACTATGTATGCCACATAGATCTCAGAGCTGATTGGTTCTTGAACAAAGTTGATCTTAATCAATCTGATTACAAGGCGTTTAGGATTTGATTATATGGATAGTCTCCAACAGCAGAATGTTGAACTAAAGGAGTTGCTTAAGAAACTTAAGCATGAGGGAGTAGGTTGGCTGAAATTGCTGAAGGAAAAGGAGGTAGAAAAGGAACAACTAAAGATTGATTTGATCGATCTAACCCTAGAACAAAAGAACCATGATAAAGATTCAAAAATACTTGAAGAAGCAAGAGAGGTAAATCATGACTTGAAGACTCAGCTGGAGGAAGCCAAGAGGACAGAAGAAATCTTGAAGAGGCAGATAGAAGAAAAGGAGGAAACAGTCCAGAAGCTGGAAATGGAGGTAGTTGGTCTCAGGAAGGAAGGTAAGAAAAATGAAGCCTTGGTCAAGCTCCAGGACAGTTCAATTGTCCTAGATAAGATCTTAGATTACCAAAGATCTCCACTCGACAAAACTGGTCTTGGTTACAAGAAGAACAAAGAAAAACTTGAAGATAACACTTGGTCTCTGAAGACTCCAGAAGCAGGTCCTTCAACATCCAAAGCTGCCCCCCAGGCACCTTCACATGACAACAAGAATTTTGGAAAGTCAAAGGTGAAACAAGGAGTTAGGTCTGTTTATCAAAGCAACTTCATAAAGGAAACAGCTCCAAGACCCAGGTATGAAAGTGGTTTCAATGGTTATTGTTATTTTTGTTCTAACTTTGGTCATAAGGCTATGGACTGTAGGTTCCATGGAAGAAGAAGGACTGGAAGCCCCAATGTCACAGTAAAATGTTGGACATGCAATCAAGTCGGACATGTTGCTGCCTCATGTCGCACAGTGAGATGCTACCTTTGCAGTGGGTTTGGACACAAAGCCCATGAATGTGCCAGTCAAAGAAGTCAACCAAGAAGGAGTACTTCATACATATCAGCAAGAAGAGTTGAAGATCAGAAGACAAATGCCTACAATCAGGGATATGCTCAGGCTTGGAGAAATGAAGCAGATCAAAGAAGTGTTGAAAGCTCCAACAGCTCAGTTAGGTGCTGGTCATGCAACAAATTTGGGCACAAAGCGCAAAACTGTTGGAATGATATGAGAAGACTAACATATAGCTCAGCCAAGAAAACCAGCAAGGACAATGAAGGAACAGATACTCAGAGGATAGATGCCAAGAAGCAAGCATGGATAAGAAAGACCGAGCAGTTGCAGAAAGGAGAAGCTGATCAGAGCAGGGAGGATGGCTGCCATATGGCAAGCCAAGTTTAAGGTCTCTTAAAGACCTTGGCACACAATGAGTCCATGGAGTTGGAGGATGGACTCAAAAAGTATGTGATAGTCACTCCAAAGTAATTTAAAAGGCAGTCCTAAAGAAGAGAACATTGACAGTATATGGGCAGCATCTTGACATGACAGTGACAATTGATGAAGGACTAAAAGTAAGAGGGAGCATGTGAACGATTGATTGACTGATTGAATGACCACTTCAAGCAGAATGCAGGTCCAAGGATCGTGGTTGTTGAATTATAGAACAGTGATGTACAGTCAATGAATAATAAAATTACTCCAAACTCTATATGATGCACACTTGATTCTTGAACAAATCCAAGCTTGAAGAAAGTAAAAAGTAAACAAAGTTGAGGGTTATGGGCTGAAGAAAGTAAAAAGTAAACAAAGTTGAGATCTTCTATAGTTCACACAGAAGTTTGGGTTGGCATATATACACAAACTTGCAGCATAAGATGATTCCATACATAATGTACGCTATGATGATGCCTTGTACAGAATGATGAAAATCCTATGATGATTTCAGACCTTAATGAAGATGAACACACATATATATATACAGTGATATGTTTGATGAGCAAATAGATAAGCAGCTTGACATTGATTGTCAAGACCTTATGACGAGTATGTGAAGAATATATGAGCAGACTTGAAATTGACAGTGATATACATACAATAAAGGGACAGCAATACAGTGGTATTTCACAGCCATAATTTGATTTTAGCAGTCACATGATTATCTGCAGATCTGGCCATCTACAGAAGAAACAAAAGCATACGGCTCAGTGACATGATTGCTTAAATATATACAATTATGAATTAATAATGATGATGGTGCCTTGATACCTTTTGCTCGGTATATGATGCTCACACTAAAGTGTTGAAAGTCTGTTACAACATGCATGATCGAAGTCTGAAACAAACGCCTTGTTGAAGTACACTTGTGAATGATGACACTATAGCTTATTTGGTTAAAGATTTGAAGCAGCTTGAGGACTGTTTGAAACATGGCAGCTTGGAGCACCATGGAGCATCAAAAGTTAGTAGAAGAGCAACACCCGAATGTTATTTTCTGTTCGATAACAAACTAAGAAATGAGATGAAATCTGAACTATGTGAGGTGGCAGAACGATAGGGGGAGCAAGAAATCTATTTGAAGAAATCAAGTATGTGACAAGTTGTGAATTTATTAGACAAATCCTTGATGAAATTTGAGGCAGCAGGAAGTTATTGATATACAAACACGGACAGTACTGATGAAGTCAAGACAGCAGAGTTCAGAAGTGAAACTACAGCATCAACATTGTTCAAACATGAAGTGTATGATAGAAGACCTTATGATGACTAAAGGCTAATATTGCATATGAAAGAGGACTTGGCCTCTTAAAAGGATATTCTAGCATAGTCCGAGACTGATTTGAAGATTGCCTTGCAAGGCTGCCAAAGTTGATGATATTTTATCATGGTATGAAGACAACTCCTGGCAATCATATGAAATCTTGAGAGCACGGAGCAGCTTGAGGATTGCTTGAAACAATATTCAAAAACAGTGTGACATATTCCAGTTTCAAGCATTATGTTTTTTGAATGGCGTAAGGTATGTGGGCACCCTTTGCCATTGATGCCAAAGGGGGAGAGATGAAGACAAAGGGAGAGATGAAGACAAAAGGGAAGTATGCTCATAGGGGGAGCATGAGTTGTTGTCATCAATGACAAAGGGGGAGATTGTTGATGAAATTGTCATTGATGCCAACATGGTCTTGATATCACCACTTTGTTGAAACTCTTGAAGAAGCCCTGCTGATGATGCTGAAGACCCTAGAGATAATCCCGAAGCCTTGGCAGACAATGGAGAAGCCCATGAAGTCTTGGAACCCTTGATGAAGACCCTGATGACCTTGCAAAGGTCATGGAGCCCACTAGTGGCAATTGATATGGTTAGATGGCAATGATGAGCCTTGATGGAGATGTTCTTGAAGATGGTCCTAAGTGCACAAGGAATATCTTGCACCCACTGACCCTGCATGAAGTTCTTTATACCATAAAAGTTCGTGAAGAAGCCATCAAGAAGAATTCAAGTCATTTCATGATGGCCTACACAAATTGAAGAAAATATGAGTAAAGGATCTTGTCAATGCAAGCAAGACCCTCATAAGATGATAGCCCTCGTCATGCCCTTTCCAACGGTAGGTGGCACGTCACGTGGTTCCTCATGGTTGATGAGATATTAATTTTTGAAGTTGACCCAACGAAAATTATAAGTCAGCTCAGTCAAACACAAAGTCGGCTCAGTCAAAGTTTTATTAAAAATAATAAAATATTTTTATAGTATGTCGGCCCTAAAATTATGGAGGAAAAACTAGTATAAATACCCCACGCAACTCTTCATTTTTTACATGGAAATTTCGGCCATCTCTGAGGCAGCCGCAGGAGCAGTGGAAATTTTTTTTTGGGAGCAGCTCGTTTTGTGTGGAAATTGTCTGTGGAGCAGCAGAGATTTAGGGCTGGTCATTTTCTACAGCAGTCTTTGTCCTCAGGCTGCTACAGCAGCTCTTAAAGGTCTGATATTTTCCAAGTTTTGCTGCAGACGTTAAGGGTTGTCATCAGTAGTTGTTTGGAGTCCTCCAAAGCACACAAACAGACCAAAATTCTGATCCTTGTGACAAGACCCTAGTCCACAGGCCGAGGTTGATTGAGGAATGTTGCAGTCATGAAGTCATTAACAACAGCTTGAAGTTATTGCTCTAAAATTTTCGGATCACTGTAGCAGCCGCAGTAGGAGAGGAACACAGTCTGATTTTCGACCCCCTTCTGAGTCAGATTTTCACTGGTGTAAAAGTCTGATTTTTATTGTGGCAGTAGCAAATTTGAAGTTGTTTTTTTAAGCTCTGATTTTTGGGTCACCTTCACTGTGGCAGCAGCAGTGGACTGAGCACGAGTTTTGCAGCAGCACATCCGAATTAATGCAGCAGCAGCTTTTTTTGTTTTGTGTATTGACAAGGTTTAGGGTAGCAACTCTACAGTAACCAATGAATGTGTGACCAGTAGCAGCAGCAAACTGAGTTTTTACACAGCAGAAATACACAGTCTCGAATTGCAGGCAGCCTGATAAGAGACCTTTTTGATGTTTATTTATCTTGTTTAATGAGGCAGCCTGCATTGAATAAAGTCCGTACTTGAAGATGAAGGTGTGAGCTCGCTGGGGATAGACTGAGGAAATTCGGGGGAGCAGTCAAAGCAAAGAAAAACACAGTCCCAAATCTTTACACAGAGTTAAAGTTTTTTTTTGCTTTGATTGCTCCCCCGAATTTCCTCAGTCTATCCCCAGCGAGCTCACACCTTCATCTTCAAGTACGGACTTTATTCAATGCAGGCTGCCTCATTAAACAAGATAAATAAACATCAAAAAGGTCTCTTATCAGGCTGCCTGCAATTCGAGACTGTGTATTTCTGCTGTGTAAAAACTCAGTTTGCTGCTGCTACTGGTCACACATTCATTGGTTACTGTAGAGCTGCTACCCTAAACCTTGTCAATACACAAAACAAAAAAAGTTGCTGCTGCATTAATTCGGATGTGCTGCTGCAAAACTCGTGCTCAGTCCACTGCTGCTGCCACAGTGAAGGTGACCCAAAAATCAGAGCTTAAAAAAACAACTTCAAATTTGCTACTGCCACAATAAAAATCAGACTTTTACACCAGTGAAAATCTGACTCAGAAGGGGGTCGAAAATCAGACTGTGTTCCTCTCCTACTGCGGCTGCTACAGTGATCCGAAAATTTTAGAGCAATAACTTCAAGCTGTTGTTAATGACTTCATGACTGCAACATTCCTCAATCAACCTCGGCCTGTGGACTAGGGTCTTGTCACAAGGATCAGAATTTTGGTCTGTTTGTGTGCTTTGGAGGACTCCAAACAACTACTGATGACAACCCTTAACGTCTGCAGCAAAACTTGGAAAATATCAGACCTTTAAGAGCTGCTGTAGCAGCCTGAGGACAAAGACTGCTGTAGAAAATGACCAGCCCTAAATCTCTGCTGCTCCACAGACAATTTCCACACAAAACGAGCTGCTCCCAAAAAAAAATTTCCACTGCTCCTGCGGCTGCCTCAGAGATGGCCGAAATTTCCATGTAAAAAATGAAGAGTTGCGTGGGGTATTTATACTAGTTTTTCCTCCATAATTTTAGGGCCGACATACTATAAAAATATTTTATTATTTTTAATAAAACTTTGACTGAGCTGACTTTGTGTTTGACTGAGCTGACTTATAATTTTCGTTGGGTCAACTTCAAAAATTAATATCTCATCAACCATGAGGAACCACGTGACGTGCCACCTACCGTTGGAAAGGGCATGACGAGGGCTATCATCTTATGAGGGTCTTGCTTGCATTGACAAGATCCTTTACTCATATTTTCTTCAATTTGTGTAGGCCATCATGAAATGACTTGAATTCTTCTTGATGGCTTCTTCACGAACTTTTATGGTATAAAGAACTTCATGCAGGGTCAGTGGGTGCAAGATATTCCTTGTGCACTTAGGACCATCTTCAAGAACATCTCCATCAAGGCTCATCATTGCCATCTAACCATATCAATTGCCACTAGTGGGCTCCATGACCTTTGCAAGGTCATCAGGGTCTTCATCAAGGGTTCCAAGACTTCATGGGCTTCTCCATTGTCTGCCAAGGCTTCGGGATTATCTCTAGGGTCTTCAGCATCATCAGCAGGGCTTCTTCAAGAGTTTCAACAAAGTGGTGATATCAAGACCATGTTGGCATCAATGACAATTTCATCAACAGAATCGGAGTCTCAAGGAGGTGTTCAGATGCTATACCAACAAGGGCAAGCCTAACGGTTTCCAAGAGGTCACTATCCAATTTTATCCCAAGCCCTTTGAAAAATTTCCCCACGACAAGAGAATACTCGCTTTGTGTCGGATTTTCACAAGGTTTGTTTATTCGAGTGTGTTACAACCTATTACTAGTCATCTTCCCATTTCCGATGCATACAAACATGATCAGACTGAGCTGCAAGTTGGCCACAGATCATACGGGAGAAGACCTTGGAAATTTGTAATTTTTTTATGAACCAAAATTTTATCTTTTAGAACCCCAAGAGTCTCTTTTCAGGCCAGTACTCAGGCAAGCCCTTGTCCTAAAACCCTACTTCTGGAAAGCAAGGGGGCGTTTTTTAAATTGTAAAAAAAATGAGAAAAATCTAAGTCTTGAGTAAACTCATGGCCCACCAATGGAATGGACCAACGACGTAAATTTTAATCCTAGTTAATTTTATTAAATGCGGAAAATGAAATCTAAACCTAAAAAATTGCAAACCACGAAAATTGAGTCGACGCGGTTTTCCCCCCTGGAAGGATGGGGTGTGGGCGCTTGGTTAGACCACTTGCTCTCGTTTGATATGCTTTTACAATACAATAGAATTGCCCCAGTATTTTTATGACTTAGTGGCTTACAAAAAATAAAGAGAAAAGATATCCGGTTTTGAAAAATTTTAGCTTCGAGTGCTTCGGATGGCCCAGATCTTCAATTTTGGGCCAACATCTCCCCTTGTCTGATCATCATCTGCTGCAAACCAGCAACCATTTATTAGTAAAAGATGGCCCAAAACACTTTAAGGGTGTGTTTGGGTCACCTACTAAAAACCAAAAAAAAACTAAATGTTAAAACTAGCTAAAAATACAAAATTTTAACCAAGTAAAGCAAGCAGTGATGCTTGTTTGCTTGGGGTTTTTGCAAGCTTTATGAGCTGCAAATTAAATGCTCTTGGACAGCTAGGTAAACATCATTGAAATCATAACATACTACATGTTCAAGTTGTGTAAAATATGCATGAAAATTTCTAACTTTGACAAGAAGTAGGCTAGTATTAGATCTAGATTAGATGTAACTTTGAAAATACATAAAATCTAACACATAAATCAGATCTACTTAAGGTATTAAAAGAAAAACAAGATCTGAGAATTGCAAACCAAAGTAACCAAGAAAGTTTTGTAGAATTTTCAAAATTTGCTAAGAAGGATGAAGGAAGCAGAATGGCCCTCGAAACTGGATATTTTGAAGGCTTGGAAGTGGAACACCGAGGGTAAAATCCACCAAAGCATGCACAGGTGAGGAAAGTGAGAGCAAACAAGCTATCTTTTCTTCCACCTGCCAACCTATAGCTAACAAAAACACTTACAAAGCACCCATCAACTAGAAATGCATAAGATCAGAAATCAAAATAAACATGCACATAAACAAATGATGCATATACAATTTCAGATCTCTAACAATATGACAAATAGAAAACTAATTAAATCAAATAAGAATAATTAGCTATCCTCACAAAAGTGTTACCAATACTTCAAGCGAGCTAGCTGATGGCTGAAAATTTACTTGCACAAAGATTGCTTCAGCTACAAATCACCTCATACAAAGAGATCATGAAACCAGAGTTGAAAAAATCGCCGAAAAATCGCGCTTCTTTCAAAAAATCGCACGGTTTTACCTCTGCCGAAAAATCGGCGCTTAAAAATCGCGATTTTTTAAAAAATCGGCGATTTCCGACATTTTCAAAAAATCGGCGATTTTTTCGAAAAAAATCGCGAGTCAAAGGGAAAAATCGCCCAGGCTTTTTCAAAGTTTTAAAAACTCGGGTTTTTTTTTTTTATAAATTTGATGAGTTTTGTACATGTAACATTGATGTCAACAATACTAAATGATAAAAGTGACATTCTCTTTATCTTTCATTTTCCATCCTTTTACTTAAATTTGTAACATTACCATTAATTGTTTCAGGATGTTTGAGAGTGGTTCCAACCTCATCAGACTTCATATGCAAAAAGTAGGATTTTAGATCCCATTTAAAATTCAACAGACTTAATGGTTTTCAGGATTTCAGGATTCCAACGTTTCTAGTGGATTCTATCATGTATGTGGGTAAGGGATTGGAATTTAATGAAGTACATCAAACTCTCTATGTACCTTGATGTTGGTGGTGTCGATGCCTGATTGTTAAAGTTGTTTGAATTCCACTGTCATGACCTTAATAAAAAAATGTACCCTTCAGTCAAGTAAAATCACTTATTAAGCATGGGAAGCTCTTTCTACCTTATTTTAACGCTTGGATTAAGAAGTTTGAACAAAATTGTAGGGTGTTAATTGATGTCCTTGGAGAATCAACTTCGAGATTGGAAGCAGAGGCAAAGTCTAGAGCCTAGAGGTGGGGGAACATGGTGCTATTGATGAATATGATCTCGACATAGACAATGATTTTGATGATTATGTTTTTTCAATTTTGATTTAGATATGTATTGCGCTTGGTGCCATTTTGATAATATTTTGTCTCTAATGGTTTGGAATCATAGCTTGGAATCTTTAATATATATTTTTTTCATTAAAATTGTAAAATTTTATGTATTTTTTAACAGTCTGAGTCATTGAAATCAAACCACTCCAAGTTATTTGCATCCACTACATCTATATATTAGTGCTTTCTACATATTTATGTTCCAATGTGTTTATCTGATGTTATTGTTGCTTTATATGTTTAAAATTCTGAAAAAAAATGAATGTATTTTGTATTTTTTAATGTTTGCCGACTTTTTCCGATTTTTTCCAATTTTTTCGCCGATGTTGCCGAGAAATTGTTTTCGGGACCCTTGCCGACTTTTTGCCGAGTCCGACTTTTTCAACATTGCATGAAACCACTCAAAAGGCATACCACATATGGACCTCCAAAGTCTTTTATTCAAATAGCAAAATAGCATAAGCTTACAATGTAATCCTGCTCACTCTCCAACTAGAGAAAAATGGGAGAGAGCACCCTCAATTTATAGAAAAGATGAGCAAGGGAGGGCGCACTTGCTAAAGGAAAGAGTGGGGGAATGGTGGAGGAGATGGGTGAGTGAATGGGGCTGCCATTCCCCATCCCTAGCTGCCCAAAACGCAGCACAACAGCAGCCATAATACATGTTGCAAATCAGCACGAATTGGGAGAGCCCATTCCTTGGGAAATGCACCCAACAAAGGAAAGCGACCAGCAAGAAATGGAGGATTTAATCCCATGTTTTGGGCTGCCCATAAGATTGAAAAATCAGCCCAACATGCTCCTAAAATCATGCTGATCCAATTCTGACTTTCCATTTCTCCAAAATTGGATTTTTTAATTTTTCCAATTTTTTTATTTTTTGAATTTTTATGACTTTTTCACTTTTTTGGATTTTTTGAGCATAAGTGAAAAATTAAACACCCAAACATTATAAAAAGTGGGTTTAGGGATTAGGGGGATGCTCTGAGTTAAAAAACGAGCACCCCTAGGGAAAAAAAGACCCCTAGATGACATTTTTATGTCATTTACAATATTTTTTAATGAAACCATTAGAAAATGGTTCATTTACGGAAAAAATACTTTTCACCGAAAATTAAAAAACTACCTAGGGGGACTTAGCGCATGTCCATATGACTCAAAAACAATGTCTAGCATGTTCATATACATTGACCCATGGACTTTAACAATCCCCTAAGGCCCATTAACCTCCCCAAATATTCCAACTTTGGAGGAGCAGGAGAAAAACGCAAAAATTATGTTATGCACTAATGCAAGACATAATTAATAGGTGAAAAAACTCCTTGGAATACCTGACTTAGCCAAAAAGTCCTAGGGAACCAAGTCCTTTACAAAACACCATGCTATTACATTTTATTACAAACCCCGCAAGGCCATGGACATGTGGAAAAATAAAAATAAAAAAGGGAGCCTTTAAAAGGCTTGTTGGACATCAAATCATAAAAAATGAACATGTAACAAGTTCTACTCTGCCCGCTCGCTTGATAATCCAACCAAGTACAACTTAGCTGGCAATAGATCCCAACGATATGATGGAGAACATGCAAGAAATAATGAAACACTTAACTCTCCTAACGAGGGATTTAGCTAAGAACAAGAAATCAAAAAGGTATAGGAAGCCTTATGGCCCAAAGCCTTACTGGAACCCTCAAAAGAGGCTTAACAATGATGACAATAGAAGAAACCCTGTGGGCCATGTTACCACCTAAAGTAGCACTTTAGTTGGGCTTCAATGAGTCACCAGTATTGCACAATTACTTGTGCTCTTTCAAAGTTCAAAAGTTCCAAGTTTGGCCTTTTCAAGGCCCCTTTTTTATTTTTTGTAGTGCATGACCATGCCCCACAGGGTTTGTAATAAAGTGTGCTAGCATGGTCGCCTTTGCGTGACTCGGTTCTCTAGGACTTGACAACCAAATAAGGTATTCCAAGGAGTTTTTTCCCTTGTCGATTATGTTTTTCCTTTAGCCGAGTATAATCGATGAGTTTTTTTCCTACACCTCCAAAGCTAGAATGCCCAAAGTGGTGGTTAGGCCTTAGGAGGTTATTAGAGTCCATTTTGTAACGTTTATAAACATGCTAGACGCTAAAATTTTATCGTTTGGTCATGTACTAGGTCCCCCAGAAGTTTCAGTCGATTTCGAGAAAAATAATTTTTTCGCTTTTTTAAGCCATTTTTTAATGGTTTAAATGAAAAAATTCAAAAGGTGATAAAAGTGTGATCCGGAGTTGGAATTTGGCGTAAGGATACTCGTTTTCACGCTCAGAGCATCCTCTTTACCCCGGAATACAGATTTCCCATGTTTCGGGCAATCAAAACGCCCCGTGGAGCAGTTTTTCCTATCAGAGCTACAGATTAGCATTTTAATGCTAAAGATGCAACAAATTGCACCAAGCCAAAAGTTAAAATATTAAAAATTTGGCATTTATCACATGCCAAATGGGTTGGCATACTTTCTCATAAGGTGGGAGACTATAATCAAATGGTAAAGCATATGTTTAAAGTCAAAATTTAAAGGGTCAAGCAAATGTTTATTTCCAAAGTCCACCCTCTACCTTCACGTAGGCGTCATGCTCCAGCCGGCCGTGCAGATTTGGTGAAAAATAAGGAAAGTGGTGGGCGCCTACCTCATGGGGGGGGTGGCACACCCACGTGGTTGGCTTCTAAATAATTCAACAAGTCCAACTCAAACCATCCAACGTTTATTCCAATGAGGAATGGAAACATCATATTGTGTGCCCCTCCCTCATGTGTGAGCAGCCAGCTCCACAAACTTGGCAGCTTCGTTTTTGCTGTGGATAAGTCATTGGTGGGGTCGGCTACCTTACTTTGAGGTGGCACATCGTTTTTGGTAAGCTTGTGTTTAACACCCAATCCAACTCAAAGCAGCCAACATGGTTTGGAAACATCATGGTGATCACCCTCATCTTCATGCAGTTGCTTTCAAATTCGGCGGTTTCCACTTTGAAGTGTTTTTGTCCAAATGAGGTAATGCATCTCCATTGGATGTGAGCTTACTTGCTCTACAAATAAGGAGATCAGCCTCCTTAGGGTTTTGCGCCCTAGCCGGCATTCCTTGTGCAATATATTGAGGAGCTTGGCTCCATTATAGAACGATCTGAAGGTGAAACCTCTGCTGGCATCATATTGTAATATTTTTCTATGTATTTGAGTAATAAAAGAAGGCTTTGGAGGCTAGTCTTGAGGTGTTCTGTGCAGGCATGATATGTTAAGCTTTGCATATGAGATAATCTGTATTGATTTCACATGTTTTGAATATTGTTGAGATAGATCTGTCTTTCGAGAGAAATTAATTTAAATAAGAACATCAGGTAATACTTTATAGATGATTTGTTGTTTTTGAATGGTAGAAGGATTAACAAAGATATATAGATTCTTGTTTGAGCTTACATCTTCGATTATTCTTTTTATTTGCAGACACAGGTATTTGTAATCTTCTTGTACAAGTGTTGTGAGATATTTTTGCAGGTAACCTACGCTGGGGAAGTACCAAGCATGTTAGTTTGCTCATCTTCTAGAATCTTCGAACAAAGCTCCATCTCTCCGGTCCTTCAAGGGAACAACTCCATTTCCCAAAATTAGTGCTCAAACCCCCAAGGGTTCAGCTTCCAAATCCAAACTTCATAAAATCTAAATCGGTTACCATCTCTTTACTTTTAGATCTAGATCCACGGCTTCATCTTAAATAGATCTAAGTATTTGCAATCCAAACTAGTTAAAGTTTCATCTGATTATCGATCTAGATTGCAAAATTTCTCATTTTTCAAGCTTTTAAAAGTTTAGATCAAAAAGAAATTTTGAGAAATTATTCAAGTGTTTTAAAAGTTTTATTCAAGCAAATCAAAGTGCCAAATTATTTACTTGCCATCTCTTAGAGAGGCAAGTAAAGACCCTAAGAAGGCAAGCTTTCTAGCTTGCCTTAGTTTATTTTTCACTTTTTTTTTTACTTAGTTTGGCATCTTAAATAAAAGTTAGTTTAGATCAATTTTTAGAGCATTTTAATTTTTATTAGCTTGCTGGTCTGTTTTGTTTCATATCAGTCCTAGATTTTAATTTCATTTTAAAGTTAGTTTAAGGTCCAAACATTTGCCCAAAAAACATTTTTTTTAAACTAGTTGCATTTGTTTTCAACTTGTCAATTTGTAGTGTTATCAAAACACTCTTAAAGTGTTGTTCTGATTGTCATTTTTTATTAACTTTCGTTCGCTGGTCTGTTTTGTGTTCTTAGCAGGTTGGAGCTATAAAACTCACAAGAAAGACATTTGGAAGCTCCCAGAACCATTCGGAGAACCCCCTTCAAGCACATTCGCTTTCCATATTTTATTGTAAACTGTCTTGTTCCTTAATGATAAAGGGCAAGTAGTAAGTTTCTTGATTGTAATCGAAAGAATAAAAAGAGCATAGCTGGCAATTCCAACGCTTGACCCCAATCCCCCCAAGGGGGATTCTCACTTTTTTCATTTTTTTTATTTTTCGCAACTTTTTTCTAATTTTTCAATTTAGATTAGTTTTATTTGAGCAGTAGTAATTAAACAACTCACTCAAGCACACAACGTCCTCCGAGGACTCATTTATCATTTTGTTATATGCTTGTGTGTTTTATTCAATCATACAACTGTTCTTTAAATCTGATTCTAAAATTAACCCCTTGCTCTACCTAAGTACTCCATCACTTTGTGGTGCGAGGAAAAGATATTCTTGGGTTGTAGCTTAGTTAATCATCCACTCACACATTTTAATAAAACGAACCACGCCCCAAGCCCAAAGTATGCTCTAGGCCGCTGCAGTTTAGTTGGAACAATTGGACCAATCAGAAACGGGTGCAAGGTAATTAATTTAATAGGACAATCCAATCTCATCTTTCTTGGCATATTCAAGAGGTTGCATGGGCGTATACCGTAGAGTAAGCAGGTTACTTTAAGAAGGTTCATCCTCGCCTGGTTGGACACTCGGTTAAGCCGCTAAAGCACTTAGTCCAAAGAGCTAGATCTGGTTGGGCCAAACCAAGAATTTGTTAGATTATGGTAACTTCAGGATGTCCTCCATGGTTCAGATGCCTTACATGGAGGTACATTAGCTACATAGGCATCAGGATGGAGTAGAGGGTAAGATGCACTCTACTCAGTGGTAGGAGCCCAGTGGGGCCTACATGCGGAGCTTCAGGGGAGATTGACCTTTGCATGCATGAGTTTTGCATGACTTGTCAGCTTTCAGTGACTGCATGCAAAAGTTACCTTTTACATGCACTGGGAATTAGGGTTTTGGCAAACCTAATTCATTAGTGAGACTATTTATAGAGGCAGGTGGTCCCCAGATGAGGTTACTCAGTTACATTGTCAGAGAGAGATATTGCTAGAGTGAGGAGGGTGTAGCTGCACATGTGGGACGACTTTCTGAGAGAGAGAGGAGTTGTTGCAGGAGCTAGGAATGTCGGATATGAGCTAGATCAGTGACCTTCAGTTCCAAAGAGGCTAGACACCCAGTACTGTGAGCTGAGAGAGCTCAACAGTGTGATTTCTGATTAGATTGGAGGAGGCCGAGTTCTCTTGGAGGAGGGCGCATTTCCCAAGGAGGGAGAAGCTCGTTTGGAGATGGATTGACCGATTCGGAGTCTGAGACTTCCAGGATAGCCTTGCCTCAGCATTGGAGGAAGGTTAGGGACGATCAAAGCTCAGATCTGCTGAGATCTGGTCCGATACGAGCATTTGACATCTGGAGGGAGGGCGCACTTGTGCATGCAGAGTGGGTCAGGTTCATCAGAGGGCTTCATCAGTTTCAGAGCAAATCAGAGCAGTGAGATAGAGAGAGGGCAGATCAGTCAGAGGCATCTTCAGATCACTCAGATCTAGTTTGACAGTTGGGACTTACTCATCTAGTGCATGCATCAACTGGATGCATGCAAAGTAGAGTCTGTCCAGTTTTGGACCGGTTGAGTTACCTGCTGAGGTAATCCTGTATTGTATTGTCTCATTTATATCTATATGCTCTGGGCTCAAGAGAGAAGATAGCCCCACAGTTATCTGGTTTTTCCCGCAAGGGTTCCGGGGTACATTTGTTGTTTATGTGTTTGATTGCATTTATATTTCAGTTGGTAAATGCAGATCTAGTTATTTGAGTCTATATTTTGATGAGTATATACTGATATTGTGACTCATACTGCTTGAGATCTCAGGGTGATTCAGAGGGAGTAGTGATCTCTGTATCAAATATTTATAGAATTAACCCATTCCTTAATCCACTCATTTATTAATCTTAAAATTTACCAACTAAGACACAACAATACTTTCACCGAGACCACAGAAGCAACCCTCACAAGCACTCCATTTTCATCGGCACTAGTCTTTAATATTTCTATGTTTAAGTTATTTTTTACCAATGTCATGAATTGTGTTGTATCTTAAAAGTTGTGGGTTTTAATTTCATATTGCAGTGGTTTATGGTTTATTTTTAAGTTATTTCATCATAACTCCTAGAATAAACTTTTATCTTTTGTTGTAGATTAAAAGCCTTAGTTTATTTTTCATAGGGACCACCCCCCTTGGCTTTGCTAGGAGTAAGCCTAGATGGAGGAGTCGAGTAATCAGGTGACAGCACTTGACTCTCACTTGCCCCCAAGGACACATAGAGCGGCTTGAAGGTTTCCTGCCGCGTCCCCCCCAAGTGTGTATTAGGCGACAACAGGCCAAACGTCACTTGAACCTCCTGGAATTAATTGGTCAGATTCCTGACAAAGGTGTCTCTAATATATGGAACAGTCTAGTATCTTCTTTTCAGATTTTGGGAATTGGTTGGCCTCGAAGCCTGGTGATGGAAGTCTGATCAGAGTGGGGTGCGACCCCATTATTGGTTGTCGCTTTGTTTTCAGTCTTTCTACAGATTTGAGGTCTGTCCTTAATTCCAAAGGCATTGTTACGCTTGATCAGGTGGCCATTTTTGGTCAGGATTCGGTCTGTGCAATGGTTGGCTGTCTGCTCAGCAGTTGCAACTTTCTGCCCTTTTGAGTGAAGAATGGCAAGGCTATTAGGGGCCTTATGAGGGGAGGCATTTATCTGTCTAAGGGTGATGACTCCCTCTGGTCCTGGAATGTAAAATCGGGGTTGATAAATACCAAAATGGTATATGATGCACTTATGGCGGAGGTGGTAATCTAGGATCGTTGGTCGTATGGTAAGATCAGGAAGTGGTGTCTTCCTTTAAAAATTAAACTCTTTCTGTGGCTGGCTCTGGGAAATCGTATCCTCACATGGGATAATTTTATGAATCCAGGAGGTATTTAACTTACTATTTGCCCCCTTCAGCCAGTTCCCTTGCATTGAGATGCTGAGATGAGCATCTATTTGGATCACTATCAGATTTGGACAACAGTTTTATTCCCCATGCCATGACTGAGTCTCAAGACACTCAGAGAGATGACCGATGTAGCCACTATACCATTGGTACAGAGCAGTCAGTAGTGCCCAGAGTTACAGTAGCAGTTTCAGAGGACAGATGATGGTTCAAAGGATGAGCATTCAGGTATGACTCAGCAGGTATATCATGGTGTTGTGGTTATATTGCTGTTATATTTATTCTTATATCATGTCTAAGCACTTAGTGCCATGATCTGGCAATAATATAGATATGTGGACCTAGTTAATCTTATTATATATATCTTATTGTCCCTACTCAGACTTAGAAGTTCACTATTCATACACATTGGTTTTACCCTCCTTAGGGAGAATAGAGGTGATCATTCCACCATACCTTGGCTTGCTAGTGTTGGCTCCATTATTCATTGTCTTCATCCATCCATTACCTACATTTTAGTTTATCACCCTCACTTACTACTTGACTAGTGGCATGGAGGACTTTTCCCCATTGTAGCCTCTGTATTGGATGAGCTTCCCTGTTTATTGTGTCTCGGCTCTGAGTTGGTGACAAAACTTACCTATGGTGAGTTGGATTTCCTTGTGAATTCCCCCTAGTCACTAAAGTTGTGTTGGCTAAAACTGAAACTTTTGGTGCTGCCATGAATACAATGTATGGAAAATCAAATGTTATATCTTGTATGAAAAGCCCGTTCATGCAATGTGTTTCTCAACACACATGAATGAAAGGCATCCCAAATGAAAATGGCCATGAAAATAAAATGTTATATCTTTTGTGAAATGTAAAATACCTGGGTAAACAAGCTGTCTGTGACACACCTAGAAGGGCTTAGGTAAACAAGTGCCTTAAAAACACACCTGCAGCAGAAATCCTAAAGTAAATGTAAAGCTATGCAATGTGTTTATAAACACACATAGATCAAAGGCTATGGAAACTTCAGGCCCAAAAGCAATGGAACTTAAATGCTATCTCTAAATAATTGCTGGCCTCATTTGTATTATGGATTGTGCGCATCTGTTAAATGTGAATAAACCCTCTTGAACAACTCATCCATTTGTGAGACACCGCCATTCCCTGTGTTGTTGCTCATTCAGTATATACTATGGTGTGTATTCCCTTTCCCATATCCAAAGTGTCACAACGTTAAGTCAGTCAAGTCATCCTTTAGCCTAGCTAGTTTATTTTAGCCTTCACCCTTCACTAGCAAATTGATCACAACTATGAAGTGAGTATGGTCCTGAAAGTCTAATCTGAGTTATAATAATAATTAATGACATTATATATTTGGATTTAGATCACCAGTAATGATTACTTCGTGTTATAATTGTTATTTGGATAAATTGTAAAGCATGTATTAACCTTTGACACTTTGCAGCAGCTTTCGATGATAGTCTGAGTTATATTTGGTCAATGTTGACCTGGTCAAACTTAGTTTGACCAAGGTCAATCACAGGACATGAGATGGTTGGACCTTGTGATGATATAGATAGATGATATATGGTATATGCACATGTACATGATGGTTCTATGCATCAGATACAAGTTTATGATGATGATTTATGGTTTTCAATATTTATTGATCATTTACAGATTATTATTATTTGACTTGTTCCGGTATATTGGATATATTATATGATCATGCAGAGATTCATATGGTGTATGAGTACACATCTTGGATAGATTTGGAACTTCTGAGTCCAATGAGACAGTCTGTTGTCCGTTCCGAGCAGTTACAGTGATGATTGAGCCTCAGTAGGCTATCCCAGTGCAGTTTTGGTCTATCGGAGACCTTGTCAAAGCAGAAATGATTTTTATCCGGTTGACCTAGGGCGTTGTGCTTGGAGGGGGTGGTCCAGCCACTTGTTTTTACCATATTACCCCCCTCATGGACACACTGGTACCCTCACCTTGACAGCGTAGGCACTCCAGGAGGCAGTTTGGAGCAGTTACATGCTTCTCGAGGTAGTTTGGGATTGGTAGAAATGGCTACAGAGGAATTCGATTTGGGCTACTGAGGCAAAGTTTTGGCATGGGATGATCAGTGATGATGAGTGGGATGTCTTCCACACCTTCTCTAGCAGTTTCAGCTTCATCGGGACCCACATCCATCACTTATGGCATTTTCTGATGATTTTTGAGGCCTCCTAAGGCCCATGATTTGTCCATAGAGGCACGATTTGGTACTTTGATGACTATTTTAGTATTATTGTGCTATGGGGATTGACCAAGGGTGTCTAAAATTACCCCTTGGACCCACCATAAGCTTATTGTTATATTTTGTCATCATGATTTGGTGGAATCCCCTCTCTTAGGGCGATTTTGTCCACTTATTGTTATATTTTATTAGTGATCCATGTATTTTATTGTTGATCTCATCTCAACTATTGATTAGATCTTTTGATCTTTTAATCTTAGCCACTCATTCAAAAAGTGGTTAGATTATGGACTCTCTCCCTCCTATTTAAAGAAGAGAGCCTCTCATTGTAAAGGGGACTTGTGGCTCTAGATTATTGGAATAGAAAATTATTATTGCATCTATCTCCAGTGTTGTGGTGAATGTTTTTGGTGTTCGTTCATTGATTCTTCCTTTGCACTGAGTTATTGGAGATCTTGTTTTGCCATATCTTTTGTACCACGTTTTTGCATCTACAGGTATAGGCCGATTTGCTTTGAAAAGGAAGTATTGGTAGGGGAAGACTCTCCCTACTTCTTCTTTGGATCTCTTCGTTGGTAACTGTTATCACACCATAGTAGCAGGGCTACTATTCTTGTACAGCAGATATCTGCACATTCCAGAGCTTCCATTATTCCAGAGCATGGCTATATATTTTGGATCACTCATGATCAGAGCAGTATATTATTCAGATTTATGTATGACCTTGTGTCAAGGCTGAGCCTTGAGAGTTCAGATTTGATGACTGATGTGACCACTTATCCCATACAGTTTCAGTTCAGTGCCTAGAGATGTATTTCAGCAGTGTTTCAGATGATGCATGATGATTATTATTACGATGATGTTGTATGATCTATGGATATGTTATCATTGACTGTGGATTATTATCTTGTTGATTTAGTCTTGATCATAGCATGTGCTTGGTATATTGTTCCTGATGTGGCAAACTATTTAAAATGAACTGTAAATCATAAAATGAACGATTGCTTGCACATTTAGGTCATTTAACAAAACCCACTGGTTTTTCACCTTACATAGATATGGTCTTTCCCGACACCAGTTGTCTGCTAGTGTAGGCTCCATATTCACTTGACTCCATCCATACATGACCTTCCTGTTTGACTTTAAACCCTGACTTGTCTCATTTGACTTTCTGATACCGAGGACTTCCCCATTTTTCTACCTCTGTGTTTGGACCGCATCCCTGTTTATTCAGTGTCTCGGCTCTGAGTTGGTGACAAAACTTGCCTTTGGTGAGTTGGATTGTAGGCCTAAATCATTCTGGTCGGTTGTCCCGATGTTTGGCATTGGCTCGAACTCCCCCTAGTCACTTGAGATGTTGTTGGCTAAAACTGAAAGCTCATGTTCTACCTATGGAAACTTAATAAATTCGCCCATGGAAACAAAAAAAAGGGCAAGAGCGATGAACTGCTAAAAATACTCCTCGAAGAGTATAAGAAAGATCCAAAAAGCAATGGTTCTTAAAAGCTATATCTAAACAATTGCTGACCTTATAAATATTTGAAAAACATGCCCTGGATGCAAGCTGCAACTAGTTGTGCTTCTCAGCACATCTGAAATCCGAAGGGTTATGTAGGCCAAAAAGGCCATGGAATAAAATTGAATGATCCTAATGAACCTGGATCAACTTGATGTAGACATGATGCCTAAGTTGAATAAGCACTCTCTAAACAACTTATCCATTTGTGAGACACAGCCATCCCCCGTGTTCTTTTGTCCAGCACAGAGTTTGTAGCTTTCCCCTTTTTCCCAGTCCAAAGTATTTTTGAGTTAAATTAGACAAGTCAACCCCTTGGCCCAACCTTGTTCCTAGCCTTCATCCTTCACTAGCAGTTTGACCATGTCCAATGGGTGAGTTTGTCATTTGAACTATTGTGCAAGTAATTTTATATAACAACGGAATATGTTAACTTGATTAATGCCACTGAATGGAATTTATACTTTGAGCTTAACTGTGAGAGTGATTAAAGAAGCATTGTCTTAGTCTACTGATGTGATTTATCCTTGATTATATATTCTTGGGATCCGTGATGATGTGGACCATGTATGGATGATTATTGATGATGATTGATGGGCCCACATGTTTGATGATGATATCATATGATGGACATATGATGCAGATGATGTTTGATCCAGTTCAGCAGGTTTATTACTACTTCAGATCAGCAGATTATACATTGACCATATATGGTGGACCCTACAGCTGGCCCATTAGGGCAACCCAGGGTGTATGAGTACACATTCCTAGTGGATTTGGGTCTTCCGGATCCATTGAGACACTTATCTTTCAGTTCCGGGCACTTCTGACAGTGATTGATGCAGTTTTACACTTGTTGACCAGATTTGGGGCTGATTTCCCAGCCTGAGCAACAGGGGCCCCGAGAGGCCAGTTCACCTAGGGCGCTGATGATGGAGGGGGTGGTCCAGCCACTTGTTTTTACCATTTACCCCCCCTTCTGGAGAGCCTGGTGGGCTCAGATGGACAGCGCTAGCACCCTAGGAGGCAGTTTTGGCACTTTCACAGTTACCGAGGCAGTTAAAAAATGGGATAAAGTGGTCACTGAGGAAATCGATTTGGGCAATTGAGGCAAGGTTTTGGCATTTGGTTTTCACAGGGGTCTTCCAGGGTGATCTCACTATCTTCCAGTCAATTTTCACCATGTGGGTATCCCCAGATTGATCACAGGAGGTCATTTACTGCTCGACTGTCATGGATTCTGAGGACAGTTTTGATCATTTATATTATTTTGGGACATTTTTTATTATTTATTGTGCCTCGGGGATGATCTAGTAAGGATTGATGCCTCCTAGCCCCACCATGTGCTTATTTTATCATGTCCTAGTCATCATGAGGCGGATCATTGTACTTTTACCCCTCTAGTGGGATGACGTCACCCTCTTTTTTACCATTTAGTGGGGGCGCTATTGTTATGTTGAGTGATCCATGTGATATATTGTTATGGGTCATCTTAGCCATTGATTGTATGATGAGATCTTTTAATCTCAACCACTCATTTGATGTAGTATTGTGGAGTGGTATAGGGTTTTGGTCTTTATTATCCTATATAAGGAGGAGACCCCCCATTGTATAGCTCACCTTTGGAGCTCTGGAATATTGGAATAGAAGATTTTTTGTGGAGCACATCTCTCTTGCATTGTGGATTCTCTTGCAAATTGAATATACAGTATCTCTTTTATGTATCATTGTGGATTTTGGTGCTTTTACTAATCTTTTGACAGGAAAGTCGAATTGGAGAGAGGAGGGCGACTTCATGAGGGTTATTGTCGGAGGGATCCACATATTCTCTCTTGGGTTGATCTTGTGACAGGGAGTATCATTATTGTATCTTTGTGACATAGTTGATGCTTTCTATTACATCTTTCTACCATTTTCATAATCATCTTGCTTGACTTGTTTCTTTGATCTTGTCTTGTAGGAGGAGAACTATTTGGCTATCTTGGAGAAGGACGTTTTGGTTAGAGCACTTAGATCTCACTCTTGAATATACACATAGGAGAATGCTATCAACTTGCAAGGTGGCCACAAGCAATTTGAGGTAAGATCTACAAGGTATGTGCCTCTTTCATCCATTCTATCTTCATTGGTCATAAAACCCTAATTAATCAAAACCCAAATTTTGGTATTTCTTAGATCTACTTAGATCTAGCCTTGCAATCGAAAAGATATTAAAAACCCACCTCTATAGGATCCACCCCTAGTTGGATCTATAGTTTGGTGGTGATTGGCTAAAAACTGACACACTTTTCAATACAAAAAGCCCTCTTGAACCTAAATCGATTTTCCTAAGAGAAGCTTGTTGGGTTAGATCTAGCACATGGGTAGGTGAGATCTCACTTGATTTGAAATCTAGACACTTGATAACCTATACCCACATCTTTACTTTGGTGAAAACTACCTTGTGGACATCTCTCCATGTTTTGAGGGGTCAAAACCCCCTTTTGATTCTCTTGGCATCTTAAAACTCAGATCTATTAAGATCTGGCCGTTGGGTTCACTTGAAATTTTGAACGTACATAGATCGGGGCACTAGCATCCCGAATCTACAATTTGGTGGCCATTGGACTTGATTTGGTCCACCAAACCCACTTTTTGGCCTTCCTTGAGCAAATCGCACCCCCTTGAAAATTTGAGTTTGTCCACTTCTAGGAGATGGGTGTTTGAGATTTTTATGGATTTGGAATCCCCATGCCTTGAAACCTAGGTCTATACTGTCTTTTTGTCACGATCCGCCTTGGGGTTTGCATTCCTTGTTTCAAGGGATTGTGGTCCACTTAGGGTAATCACTTAAAAAAACTAGATCTAGTAAGATCCAACCATTGGATCTCATCCAACCCACTTGACTTGGCTTCTAGGTGTCCCGATCTACACTTTGACATATTTCTTGACCCCATTAGCCCACTTAACAAGGCACTAGTCCATCACCAAGCAAGTCGCACTCCTTGGGATTTGTGTCAAACCCTAGATCTAGTACATGGGTACTCCTATAACCAACTCAAACTCATAGATCTAGCCTACATCTAACCTATAGCACCAACCTCACACCTAACTTCACCTTGTGGGCCTACCTATAACCATTCCACATTTCCCAAGAACATTGGACCCACTTGTGTAAACACATGGTGCTACACCTAGTTATCATACCCCATCATGTGGCCTAAACCATACATAGGTTGAAACATTAACATTCTCTTACACCTCCCTCAACCATACCTTAACCCTTAGGTCCACTTAGCCTTGCATTGGTTTCCGTAACTCATTACTTACCTACCCTTAGAAACCTTTGTTAGGGTCCAATCAACTGTGATTGGGGTATAGGGTCTCCCCCTTGGTCTAGTTACACCTTGACCTAAAGCGAAGAGTGCCTCGGTTGACGTGACTCCCACCTTGCCTTGGGAACCGTGGCATCTCTTGGGTCACCTCTTTAGTTGCCTGTCTCCTCTACCATCCCGGATGGGATACCTCTAGGGGCAACTACAAGTTGTGTGATAACAGTAACAAGGAGTATTACTGTCCCAGGACCTTCTATTTCATGTTATCATTGCATTTTACTTGTATTTCCTCCGTACTTGACCTCTCTGATTGAAATCGATTTCCTTGGATTGACAGGTAGAGGAGGGCGCACTTGTGGGCTAGGGCATCAATTCGGCAAGCAAAATCAACAATCTCTCATTTGATCTCTGCGGGAATCTTCCTCAACATCAAGACATCTCTCTTCATAACTCAGGTATGATCTCAAGGTAATTTCTATCTCCATGATCTATCCACTTGTCTAAAATATTTCAAACCCTAATTAATCAAAACCCCCATTTTTACATTTTTTCAGATCTACTAAGATCTAGTGGCTTCTTGGGTAAGCTATTTAAAACCCACCTCTATAGTATCCACGGCATCCCAGATCTATAGTTTGGAGAGGATTGGCCTCCATTTGACCCTCTTCCCAAGGCACTTAGCCTCTCCAAGCAAGGGCGCACTTCTTGGGGAAGGTGAGTTACCCTTGATCCGGTACATGGGTAGTTGAGATTTCACTTGATTCATGATCTACACATCCTAAAACCTACCCCTGGACTGTTACTTTGGCAATTTCTACCTTGTGGGCCCTATTCCACATTTTAAGGGATTTAATCCCCATTTTGGACCACTTGGTATCTTAAAACTCAGATCTAGTAAGATCTAACCATTGGATTGCCTTGAAACTTTAGATCCACATTTTCACTTGATTAACCTACTTGGATCTAAAATTTGGATGCCATTGGACTTGTCTTGATCCCACTTACCCCATCTTTTACCCTCCTTGGGCAAAGTTGCACTTCTTGGGAGATTGGAGTTGGTCCACTTCTAGGACATGGGTACATGAGATTTTGGTGGATTTCGGACGAGCATAATTTAAAACCTAGGTCTAGTTGGTCACTTTGTGATATCTTGTCTTGGGGATAGCATTCCTTGTTTCAAGGGATTGTGGTCCACTTAGGTCAAACCATCAACTCTTGGATCTAGACTTATTCATCCATCAAACCTTTAATAGCCCACTTGTCTTATGCCATAGGAGTCATCAACCATAAGTTAATCTCTTCTTGACTCCATTTATCCCAATTCCCAAGGCACTGATCTCTCTCCAAGTCAATTCGACTTTCCTAGATTGTTGGATTAACTTGTGGTTTGATCCTTGTTTGGGTGACTAAACCCTTTGATGTTATCATATCTAATGATCAAGCTTGTCACTTGTACTAGTTAGCCCCAATTCAACCCCTAAACTACCCTGCATTGGACACGGTTCCCAAGGCAGTGGATTTTCTCACATTGAACTAGTACTTTAATCTTGGACCTCATTTCAAATACTGTAAGTTACTCTCACACTCAACAATGAAACAAAGCCATACTCATTGAACCCCTCACTCATCTTGTGACTTCATCTTTAGGCTTAGGATACACCATACACCTTCAATACTTCACTTAGTCTTAACTTGATTTGGTGTCTTGGTTTGATCTCTCCTGTCGGGAGCAGATCGGGTCTCCCCCTTTGCTGTTTGGGCTAGATAGCATAAAGTGAAGGTTGCCTCGACTGGCGTGACAACCATCGATTGGAGGTCGAGGTGATCGTGGTTGCACCTTTTGAGTTGCCCTTTCCTATTGCCATCCATTAATGGATACATCCACTGGGGTAACTACAGTTTAGGTGATAACATTTTGGTGTCGTTGTTGGGGAGGGCATAGGCTTACCTTGGTTCAATATATTGGTCATTACTCACTCTCTCCTGCATATACAACGACACAAATCTTGGTAGAAGAGTTTAAAAATCTACCTGGCGACTCCAAATCGTGACTCCGCTGAGGAGCGAGCTCATTTACATCCTTACAACACCTAGAACCATGTCTTGCGTCACTTATTCAGAGAACGATATGATTTTGAAAATGATGACTAAAATGAATGGTTTAATTCGAAACTTGAATGGGGTAGTTCTCAAGAAGCAAAAAGAAAACATAAAACGTTATGAACCTTTCTATAAGACATTTGAGAATGTGTACACCAATGAATACATTCAAACTAGGTCTACAAGCAAAACTTCTGATGGTCGAGTAGTAACCAGGTCTCAAACAAAGAATAATGCAAAAGATTTAGATAATAGTAAACTTGCGGTGAAAGAAAATTCCCCTGACCAAAGGAATATCATTCGTAGAGTCGCCACTCAAACTCCAAACATTCTTCCTAAAGGAATTCTAAAGAAAAATGATCAGCCCAGAAGGTTGTCTCCTCAAATCACCAAGAAGGTAATAAGTTCGAGCCCTGCTAGACCCCAGACTAAGGAGCCAGTGCAAAGAAAACCAGTAAGTACTCCTAACAAAGAGGTTCCCCCCATAACACAAGAAAAACTAAATTCAAATATATTGGGAAAACTCTCTGGATCCTCTGTCATGATATCTTTGAAAGACTTGATAGTTATCCCTTCTGTTAAAGCACAGGTAATGCATTTATTGGGTCTAAAAATGAATACCAAGAATCAAGAAAAGGCTTGCAATTTAAAGATTGATTTAAGTAATTTCTTATCCAAACCCAATACCCCTGTGCCTTTGGACGAACTTTTGAAAATCCCTTCATACTTTAGTCAGGCCACTAAATTCTTAGGAATCAAGCCTAAAGTCAAGGATCCTAAGAAACTAACAACCGAAGAAGATCCTCCCGTCATGATTCAAAGTGTAGTTGATAATGGTAGGGTTCATCTCCCTTTCTATATTGCTTTGGAGATCAATCAATTGATACTACATAACTGTATGTTGGATTCAGGAGCAGAAGTAAATGTTATGCCTCTTAAGGTCATGGAACAGTTAGAGCTAAAACCGTCTAGGGAGTATAAAAATGTGTGTAGGATGGACTCTAGGCCTGTTAAGTCAAAAGGCATGATTGAGAATTTGAAAATGAAATTGGCTGCTTATCTTGAGATTGAAATAAGTATGAATGTTTTGGTTTTAGACATACCTGATGCATGGGGGATGTTGCTATCAAGGGAATGGGCTGCCAAACTAGGAGGAAGTATCCAAATGGATTTATCTTACGCAACCATTCCTATTGGGGGAAAAGCTTCTTATAGATTGATGAATGAAAAACCTATGACAGAGCATGTAGAAACCCTCGATTATTTGTTTGAAGAGGCTATGCGTCCCATGGAGGAAGTTGGAAATTTTATGGTGATGGCTAACTTTTGGGAAGAGCCACGGCAACATCCTTTTCCTCCTAGTAAAGTTTGGAAAATGCATTTTGATGGGGCTAAATCTAGGCATGGCGCTGGAGCTGGCATTGTCCTTACATTTCCTTTTGGGGAAGAGAAACTATTTGCCTACCGTCTTGAATTTGAATGCACAAACAATGTAGCTGAGTATGAGGCATTGCTTCTAAGGTTAGAAATTTGCCGCGAACAAAAGATCAAATGTCTAAACGTAATAGGAGACTCTGATTTAATTGTATCCCAAGTAAAGAACCAATTTGCAGCCAAAAATAATAGGCTTAGGGATTATCGAAATGTTGTTTGGGATACCATAGAAATGTTTGATGCTTTTGCAATACGAGCAGTCCCCAGAGAAGAGAATACCCTGGTCGATGCATTATCAGTAATAGCATGCACTTTTGAAACCCCAGATCATCTCAGGGATAAGGAGTGTAAAGTTGAAGTACTATTTAGACCATCAGATCCTGATAATCAAGATCATTGGCAAATTTTTGATAATGATGCACAGATCATTGCATTCTTGCAAAACACAGAAAATTTTCAAAATTGCAATGTGAATTTGGAGAACAAGTTAAATGACTTTTATTTTCAAGATGTTGATGTTATGAAGTTAGCAATACCTCTGGAGAAGAATTTTAATAGGCATGATGAGTACAAAGGTAAAAGAGCTGAACCAGTAGACGAGGTTATAGAAATCAATATTGGATCCTCAGTTTCTCCCAAAATGATTAGGATAGGAAAGAATGCTTCCCCAGAAGAAAGAAAAGCGATTGTAAGTCTAATTAGGAAATATAGAGATATTTTTGCATCGGCATATGACGAACTCAAAACCTTCGATCCTGAAATCATTGAGCACAATATCCCATTGCATGAAGGAGCAAAACCATATAGGCAAAAATTAAGAAACGTAAATCCTAAACTTGCCCTCTTGATTAAGAAAGAGCTTGAAAAAATGTTGGCTGCAGGAATTATCCAACCTGTTCGACATACTTCTTGGGTGTCCAACCCGGTGATTGTAAGAAAGAAAAGTGGTGAAATTAGGGTGTGTATCGATTTCAGAAACCTAAACCAAGCATCCCTTAAAGACAATTACCCTTTGCCAAAAATGGAAAACTTGTTGCAGAGTGTTACTAGGGCAAGAATGTTGTCAATGTTGGATGGTTTTTCGGGATATAATCAGGTACGTATTAGGAAGGAAGACAGAGATAAAACAACCTTTACCACTCCATGGGGAACTTTTCAATATATAAGAATGCCTTTTGGGTTGTTAAATGTCAGTTCCACTTTTCAAAGAGCTATGGATCAGGCATTTAGTGATTTGATTGGGAAAATTATTGCCATCTATCAGGATGACCTAACAGTGTTTTCCAAAGAACGAGGAGACCATATAGAGCATTTGAGAAAAGTCTTTAACCGTTGCAGAAAGTTTGGTATATCATTGAATCCAAAAAAGTCAACTTTTGGAGTTGATGAGGTTAAGCTATTAGGACATATTGTGTCGAAGGAAGGTATCAGAATTGACCCTGAACGTGTCCAAGCCATTAATGCCATTACTGCACCCCATAATGTTGCCTCTTTACAGTCTTTCTTTGGTAAAATAAATTTTGTCTGAAGATTCATTCCAAACTTAGCAGAGTTAGCCAAACCATTAAATGCCCTTCTCAAAAAGGATGTGAAGTTTATTTGGGATAAAAATTGTGAGTCATCCTTCACCAAGCTTAAAAAGGCCATTTCAACTTCTCTTGTGCTGGCTTGCCCTGATTATAATAAGGAGTTCATGATTTATTCCTATGCCTCAGAAGATACTATTGCTGGTGTTCTGTTGCAAAAGAACGATGAAAACCACGAACAACATATAGCCTTTATGAGCAAAAATTTGAGAGATGCTGAATTAAAATATACCACAACTGAAAAACAAGCTTATGCCTTAGTTAAAGCCTTGAAACATTTTAGAACTTATGTGGGATATTCCAAAATTAAGGCATATGTACCTTATCAAGCAGTAAAGGATGTTCTATCACAAGCGGATGGTATAGGTGTAAGAGGAAATTGGATTTCACGTATACAAGAGTATGATCTAGAGATTAAACCAATCAAGATTGTGAACGGACAAGGGTTAGCTCAACTTTTAACTGAAAAGGGAGATAACATGGTAAATATGATAAGTGAAAGGAATCCTTGTATTCTAAATATTTATGAAGAGCATGAATGGTACAAAGATATTGTATATTTCTTGAGAAACTTGTCATGTCCTGATCACCTGGTAGATCATCAAACAAGGGCATTAAGGCTAAAAGCTGAAAAGTATGTTTTAACCCAGGATGGATTAGGATGGAGAAATCCCGATGGGATAATCCTGAAATGTGTCAACCTGGAAGAGTCCAAAACCATTATAAAGGAGATGCTCAGGATTATGTGGTGGTCATTATGCTCCAAGAACAACTACTACGAAAATCATGAGAGCAGGGTATTATTGGCCAACACTCTTTAAAGATGTGCATGCTTATATTAGGGTTTGCCAAGAATGTCAATTTTTCTCAGGAAAACCAAGATTACCTGCCTTACCTTTAAATCCGGTAGTGGTTGAAACTCCTTTTCAACAATGGGGTACAGATTTTGTAGGCCCTTTTAATGAAAATTCGAGCAATGGATATAAGTACATGTTGACCTGCACTGATTATTTTACTCGTTGGGTAGAAGCTATTCCAACTAAGAAGGCCACAGCTGAAGTTGTTGTGAAATTTTTGGAAGAAAATATTGTGTCAAGATACGGTTGCCCTGTAAAACTAACAACAGATAATGCCCCAGCTTTTAGCAAAATAGAAATGTCTACCTTTTGCATGAATCATGGAATCACCCTCTCTCATTCTTCAAACTATTACCCCCAGGGAAATGGTCTCGCCGAATCAAGTAACAAAAATCAAATTAGGCTATTGAAAAGAATGGTGGGTGAAAATAAGAAAAGTTGGGACATAAAGTTAAAATATGCTTTATGGGCAGATCGAACAACAATAAAAAGGATTACAGAAAAATCTCCTTTTGAGTTAGTATATGGACAAGACTGTAGACTACCAATAAATTTGCAAATACCAGTTTATGAATTATTATAGCAATGCACCTTGGATGCAGAAGCAATGCAAGGAAGAATTGATAAATTGGTCGAATTGGATGAAAAGAGAAGGAATGCACTTGATAAGATGCTCATAGAACAAGAAAGGGTAAAAGGCACTTTTGATCAAAATACTAGAAGTACTACCTTTGGTATAGGAGATGTAGTTTTATTGTGGGATAAGCATAGGGAGAAACCAGGAAATCATATGAAGTTCGAAAGTTTATGGAAGGGTCCATATAAAATAAGTAGCCTGGCTGGAAAAGGATCTTTTGTCCTTGAAACTTTGGATGGAGATGAAGTTGAGTTGCCTGTAAATGGGAGGATGTTGAAACATTACTTTCCTCCTATCAACCTTGAATGACTAGTCTTGCCTTGCCAGTTAGAATAGAGTAGGTAGGAAACTGAATAAGCCTACTTGGGCAGTAGTTAGTCTTTTCAGCCATTGACTCTGGCACCTTTTTGTTTGTCTTTTCTAAGCTCCTTTCGAAAATCCTAGTTTAATTGAGTACATGTCATTTTTCTTTTTCCTGCACAATAAATTTCAAATGTTGCAAATTATGTTAGTAGTTTAGATTTACTTTATGCATTTATATTTTTGTCATAGAATAGGTTTTATTTCAGTTTGAGTTTATATTTTTCCCATACATGCTACATTAGGTATTTTTTGATGTCGGTGAATGCAGAAATAGGTGCAAAATAAAATAAAGAGCTGAAAGCAAAATGGTAGAGTGTTGGATCGAAGATTCGAGTAGTAGAGTTCGAGGACCAGAGATTCTGTGGTTCTCAAGCGCTCTTTTCAGCAGAGCACTTGTCCCACCCGGAGCCAGATGTTATCACATATATAGTAGCTGGGCTACCATACATTATTTTTCTGATTCCAGTACACTATTCAGCCAGTTCCCTTGCATTGAGATGCTGAGATGAGCATCTATTTGGATCACTATCAGATTTGGACAGCAGTTTTATTCCCCATGCCATGACTGAGTCTCAGGACACTCAGAGAGATGACCGATGTAGCCACTATACCATTGGTACAGAGCAGTCAATAGTACCCAGAGTTACAGTAGCAGTTTCAGAGGACAGATGATGGTTCAGAGGATGAGCATTCAGGTATATGACTCAGCAGGTATATCAAGGTGTTGTGGTTATATTGCCGTTATATTTATTCTTATAGCATGTCTTAGCACTTAGTGTCATGATCTGGTGATCATATAGATATGTGGACCTGGTTGATCTTATTATATATATCTTATTGTCCCTACTCAGACTTAGAAGTTCACTATTCATACTCACTGGTTTTACCCTCCTTAGGGAGAATAGAGGTGATCATTCCACCATACCTTGGCTTGCTAGTGTTGGCTCCATTATTCATTGTCTTCATCCATCCATTACTTACCTTTTAGTTTATCACCCTGACTTACTACTTGACTAGTGGCATGGAGGACTTTTCCCCACTGTAGCCTCTGTATTGGATGAGCTTCCCTGTTTATTGTGTCTCGGCTCTGAGTTGGTGACAAAACTTACCTATGGTGAGTTGGATTTCCTTGTGAATTCCCCCTAGTCACTAAAGTTGTGTTGGCTAAACCTGAAACTTTTGGTGCTGCCATGGATACAAAGTATGGAAAATCAAATGTTATATCTTGTATGAAAAGCCCGTTCATGAAATGTGTTTGTCAACACACATGAATGAAAGGCATCCCAAATGAAAATGGCCATAAAAATAAAATGTTATATCTTTTGTGAAATGTAAAATACCTAGGTAAACAAGCTGTCTGTGACACACCTAGAAGTGCTCAGGTAAACAAGTGCCTTAAAATCACACCTGCAGCAGAAAGCCTAAAGTAAATGTAAATCTATGCAATGTGTTTATAAACACACATAGATCAAAGGCTATGGAAACATCAGGCCCAAAAGCAATGGAACTTAAATGCTATATCTAAATAATTGCTGGCCATATTTGTATTATGGATTGTGCGCATCTGTTAAAGGTGAATAAACCCTCTTGAACAACTCATCCATTTGTGAAACACCGCCATTCCCTGTGTTGTTGCTCATTCAGTATATACTATGGTGTGTATTCCTTTCCCATATCCAAAGTATCACAACGTTAAGTCAGTCAAGTCATCCTTTAGCCTAGCCAGTTTATTTTAGCCTTCACCCTTCACTAGCAAATTGATCACAACTATGAAGTGAGTATGGTCCTGAAAGTCTAGTCTGAGTTATAATAATAATTAATGACATTATATATTTGGATTTAGATCGCCAGTAATGATTACTTCGTGTTATAATTGTTATTTGAATAAGTTGTAAAGCATGCATTAACCTTTGACACTTTGCAGCAGCTTTCGATGATAGTCTGAGTTATATTTGGTCAATGTTGACCTGGTCAAACTTAGTTTGACCAAGGTCAATCACAGGACATGAGATGGTTGGACCTTGTGATGATATAGATAAATGATATATGGTCTATGCACATGTACATGATGGTTCTATGCATCAGATACAGGTTTATGATGATGATTTATGGTTTTCAGCATTTATTGATCATTTACAGATTATTATTATTTGACTTGTTCATGTATATTGGATATATTATATGATCATGCAGAGATTCATATGGTGTATGAGTACACATCTTGGATAGATTTGGACCTTCTGAGTCCAATGAGACAGTCTGTTGTCAGTTCCGGGCAGTTACAGTGATGATTGAGACTCAGTAGGCTATCCCAGTGCAAGTTTGGTCTGTCGGAGACCCTGTCAGAGCAGAGATGATTTTGATCTGGTTGACCTAGGGCGCTGTGCTTGGATGGGGTGGTCCAGCCACTTGTTTTTACCATATTACCCGCCTCCCGGACACACTAGTGCCCTCACCTTGACAGCGCAGGCACTCCAGGAGGCAGTTTGGGGCAGTTACACGCTTCTCGAGGTAGTTTGGGATTGGTAGAAATGGCTATAGAGGAATTCGATTTGGGCTTCTGAGGCAAAGTTTTGGCATGGGATGATCAGTGATGATGAGTGGGATGTCTTCCACACCTTCTCCAGCAGTTTCAGCTTCATCGGAACCCACATCCATCACTTATGGCATTTTCTGATGATTTCTGAGGCCTCCTAAGGCCCACGATTTGTCCATAGAGGCACGATTTCGTACTTTGATGACTATTTTATTATTATTGTGCTATGGGGATTGACCAAGGGTGTCTAAAATTACCCCCTGGACCCACCATAAGCTTATTGTTATATTTTGTCATCATGATTTGGTGGGATCCCCTCTCTTAGGGAGATTTTGTCCACATATTGTTATATTTTATTAGTGATCCATGTATTTTATTGTTGAGCTCATCTCAACCTTTGATTAGATCTTTTGATCTTTTAATCTTAGCCACTCATTCAAAAAGTGGTTAGATTATGGACTCTCTCCCTCCTATTTAAAGGAGAGAGCCTCTCATTGTAAAGGGGACTTGTGGCTCTAGATTATTGGAATAGAAAATTATTATTGCATCTATCTCCAGTGTTGTGGTGAATGTTTTTGGTGTTCATTCGCTGATTATTCCTTTGCACTGAGTTATTGGAGATCTTGTTTTGCCATATCTTTTGTACCACGTTTTTGCATCTACAGGTAGAGGCCGTTTTGCTTTGAGGAGAAAGTATTGGTAAGGGAAGACTCTCCCTACTTCTTCTTTGGATCTCTTTGTTGGTAACAGGGAGTAGTACTATCCCAGGACCTTCTATTTCATGTTATCATTGCATTTTACTTGTATTTCCTCCATACTTGACCTCTCTGATTGAAATCGATTTCCTTGGATTGACAGGTAGAGGAGGGCGCACTTGTGGCCTAGGGCATCAATTCAGCAAGCAAAATCAACAATCTCTCATTTGATCTCTTCGGAAATCTTCCTCAACATCAAGACATCTCTCTTCGTCACTCAGGTATGATCTCAAGGTAATTTCCATCTCCATGATCTATCCACTTGTCTAAAATATTTCAAACCCTAATTAATCAAAACCCTCATTTTTACATTTTTTCAGATCTACTAAGATCTAGTGGCTTCTTGGGTAAGATATTTAAAACCCACCTCTATAGTATCCACGGCATCCCGGATCTATAGTTTGGTGAGGATTGGCCTACATTTGACCCTCTTCCCAAGGCACTTAGCCTCTCCAAGCAAGGGCGCACTTCTTGGGGAAGGTGAGTTACCCTTGATCCGATACATGGGTAGTTGAGATTTCACTTAATTCGTGATCTACACATCCTAAAACCTACCCCTGGACTATTGCTTTGGCAATTTCTACCTTGTGGGCCCTATTCCACATTTTAAGGGATTTAATCCCCATTTTGGACCACTTGGTATCTTAAAACTCAGATCTAGTAAGATCTAACCATTGGATTGCCTTGAAACTTTAGATCCACATTTTCACTTGATTAACCTACTTGGATCTAAAATTTGGATGCCATTGGACTTGTCTTGATCCCACTTACCCCATCTTTTACCCTCCTTGGGCAAAGTCGCACTTCCGGGGAGATTGGAGTTGGTCCACTTCTAGGTCATCGGTACATGAGATTTTGGTGGATTTGGAACGAGCATAATTTAAAACCTAGGTCTAGTGGGTCACTTTGTGATATCTTGTCTTGAGGATAGCATTCGTTGTTTCAAGGGATTGTGGTCCACTTAGGTCAAACCATCAACTCTTGGATCTAGACTTATTCATCCATCAAACCTTTAGTAGCCCACTTGTCTTATGCCATAGGAGTCATCAACCATAAGTTAATCTCTTCTTGACTCCATTTATCCCAATTCCCAAGGCACTGATCTCTCTCCAAGTCAATTCGACTTTCCTAGATTGTTGGATTAACTTGTGGTTTGATCCTTGTTTGGTGGACTAAACGCTTTGATGTTATCATATCTAATGACCAAGCTTGTCACTTGTACTAGTTAGCCCCAATTCAACCCCTAAACTATCCTGTATTGGACACGGTTCCCAAGGCAGTGGATTTTCTCACATTGAACTAGTACTTTAATCCTGGACCTCATTTCAAATACTATAAGTCACTCTCACACTCAACAATGAAACAAAGCCATACTCATTGAACCCCTCACTCATCTTGTGACTTCATCTTTAGGCCTAGGATACACCATACACCTTCAATACTTCACTTAGTCTTAACTTGATTTGGTGTCTTGGTTTGATCTCTCCTGTCGGGAGTAGATCGGGTCTCCCCCTTTGTTGTTTGGGCTAGATAGCATAAAGTGAAGGTTGCCTCGACTAGCGTGACAACCATCTATTGGAGGTCGAGGTGATCGTGGTTGCACCTTTTTAGTTGCCCTTTCCTATTGCCATCCATTAATGGATACATCCACTGGGGTAACTACAGTTTAGGTGATAACAGGAACCTCTGCAAGTGTGCTGGTACTGGTACCCCCCGTAACAACCCCCTCATTGTAAAGGCACCGTTGGGCTCTTGAACTCTTGGAATAAAAATACTATTTTTGCAGATCTACTTCTTTGGCTTTGATGGATGCTCTTGCAAGTTGAATATATAGTCTTTTCTTTGTGTTATCATTGTGGATCTAGCTTATTCAAACGTTTTTCTATAGGAAGGCCGTGTGGTAGAAGAGGAGGGCAAATTGAAAAGGGCGCTATTGTGGGGAAACCCTGTTAAGTTTATACTAATTTGACTAGCAATATCACTGAAAGAAACACAATCACAAGATAGGCAGAGATTTACCATAGGAAACCCTCATGGGGTAGAAAACCCAGCAAAGCTTTCCTCAATAAAGATGATCAACCAAATACAAGATGTAGTCCAAGACTAGAGCTCCTTCTCCTCCTATGCAGACTTCTCTCTCACTTGTGCGCTACTCCCAAGTGGATGAATGAATGAGATAAGTGAGGAACATCCTCCTCTACTTATACTTGTTTTCCGACTGACTTTTTACCCTATGCGGCCGACCTCTCCTAGGAAATTCTAATAACCCTCAAATAACTAACTCAGGGCCGACCTCTCCTAGGAGATCTAATAACCCTAGTTACCACAATCTCTTAGAGGAATAAACATCTCCGGATACATAATAAAGTCCCATCGGAGGAATGAAACATCTCCGGAATAATACAAATATAATATTCTTAGAAGTTACAATATTTCAACACTCCCCCTTAACGAGAAGGATATTATAACAGCATCTGCAGGAGCAAGGAGTCATCGACTACATGATACATGATACATCTATAAATCATTGGAAGCTTTCTTTATACATCATCATCAGTAACTCAGACAGTTACTGGAACATAATCAATACTGGAACATCAGCATCGTCAGTATTGAGTCTTCATCTTCTGCAACACTTGATCAGCTACAGCATCATCATCTGGATCTCTCGATCAACAGCCTCATCGTCTAGATCTACCGATCAATATCATCATCTGGATCCTCATGATCAACAGCATCGTCATCACGATCAGCAGCATCGTCATCTAGACCATCACGACCACAGCATCGTCATCTAGATCATCATCATGATCACAGTATCGTCATCTAGACCATCACGATCACAGCATCGTCATCTAGACCATCACGATCGGCATCGTCATCACACGATCTACATCATCGTCATCACACGATCTGCATCATCGTCATCAACTGGATCCTCTCAATCAACAACACAATAGCAGCACACTCTGCAACACACATGTTCTATTTTAGACACCATATCATGTCTAGGGACGATGCAGTCCACTCGTCATCTTAGACAAAGTCTAAGGACCACTTCTCGGAGACATATGTCTATGGATCAATTCAGGGACCGAAGTCCGGGGATGATACAATCCCCTCACTCTCGGAAACATCTGTCTGCGGATCAATTTAGGACGAAGGTCTAGGGATGATACAATCCTCTCTCTCGGAGACATCTATCTGCGGCTTAATTTAGGACTAAAGTCCAGGGATGATACAATCCACTCACTCTCGGAGACATCTGTCTGCGGCTCACTTTAGGACTGAAGTCCAAGGATGATACAATCCCCTCACTCTCAGAGACATCTGTCTACGGATCACTTTAGGACTGAATTCCACGGATGATACAATCTTCTTACTCTCGGAGACATCTGTCTGCGGATCACTTTAGGACTGAAGTCCACGGATGATACAATCCTCTTACTCTCGGAGACATCTGTCTGCGGATCACTTTAGGACTGAAGTCCACGGATGATACAATCCTCTTACTCTCGGAGACATCTGTCTGCGGATCACTTTAGGACTGAAGTCCACGGATGATACAATCCTCTTACTCTCGGAGACATCTGTCTGCGGATCACTTTAGGACTGAAGTCCACGGATGATACAATCCTCTTATCGTTCACTTAGACAAAGTCTAAGGACCATTTCATCGACCTCATCGTCGGAACAGGAAACCTCATCATCAACCTCATCGTTGGAACAGGTAGCCTCATCATCGATACAGTATCCTCATCAATACAAGTATCCTTATTATCGACCTTTCCATCGATATAGGCAATCTTATCATCGATACAGGTATCCTCATCGATACTAGTATCCAAATATTATCATCAACCATATCACTCCCCCTTTCGAGGAGGGTCCTTCTGAACTACACCAAGCTTGTCTCGAAAATACTCAAACTTTACTCGAGACAGAGGTTTGGTCAATACATCAGCAACTTGTTCATCAGTGCCTACATACTCGAGCTTTATAGCTCCTTTCTGCACCATATCCCGTATATAGAAATATCGGATCTCTATGTGCTTTGACTTATCATGGAACACTGGATTCTTTGTCATCTTGATACAACTCTGGTTGTCACATAGAATCACAGTGGGATCCATCTCTAAGTCAAACAATCCTGATAATAACTTACGAAGCCATATCGCTTCGCAACTAACAGAGCAGGCAGCTATATATTCTCCTTTAGCTGTGCTGAGAGCCACACTTGACTGCTTTCTGCTAAACCACGAGATCATGGCAAATCCTAGACAATAACATCCACCCGATGTACTCTTCCTGTATGATACACTTCCTACCCAATCAACATCTGTGTAGCCATACAATCTAAAGTCATGATCTCCACGATAATAGAGACCAAAATCTATCGTACCCTTTAGGTACCTCATCACATGCTTTGCAACAATTAGGTGAACTCGTCTAGGTTCCACTAGATACTGACTCAGAGTGTTCACCGCACAGCATATGTCTGGCCTGATATTCGTTAGATACATTAATGACCCAATAATTTGTCTGTACAGAGTCACATCCACTAACTCTGAAGAGTCATCAACTAATAGCTTTAAGTTGGAATCCATGGGAGTGGCCATGGCTTTGCATTCCAACATATCAAATCTTTTCAAGATTCCCACAACATACTTACCTTGGTTGAGAAAGATTCCATCTGGTCCTTTCCATACTTCCAGACCTAGGAAATAATGCATCAATCCGAGATCTTTCATCTCAAATTCTGATGAGCTTCTTCTTGCACTCGATAATTTGTTTCTCATTTCCAGTCAGAAATAGATCATCCACATATAGCAACAATATGACAGGTTCATCATTCATAACCTTGAGATAAAGATTAGGATCAGCTTTACTTTTGGTAAAGCCCAAGTTTGTCAAGAAACTGTCAATTCTTCCATACTAAGCTCTGAGAGCCTGCTTCAACCCATACAAGGCCTTCTTCAGTTTGCATACATGGGTTCTTCTATCTTCCACCTCAAATCCTTGTGGTTGTTCTATGTACACTTCTTCCTCCATCACACCATTCAGGAAGGCTGTCTTTACATCCATCTAGTGTAAATCCCATTTCATAATGGATGCAAGTGCCATGATGGTTCTAATGGAAGTGTACCTTGCAACTGGTGCAAATGTTTCTTCATAGTCAATTCCCTCTTTCTGAGAGAATCCTCTAGCCACAAATCTTGCTTTATATTTTTCAATGCTATCATCCCCATCATGCTTTAATTTGTATATACATTTGGAGGATACCACACTTTTGTCTTTTGGCTTGGGAACTATATCCCAAACATCATTCTTCATTATTGACTGGTATTCCTCTGTCATTGCCTCTACCCATTCTTTCTTATGAACTGCCTCTTCATAACTAGTAGGTTCTTGATCTAGAAGATCACACATCAAAGCCATATAGTTGGAGAATGGCTTTGGTTTCTTGCTTACTCTAGTGGAGCCTTCAGGAGCTCCATACTTTTCTGCTCTTAGTATAATATCTCTTGCCCATGCTGGCTTTCTTTTCCTTGAAATGTTTGAAAGGGGGGCTTCTTGTGGTTCTATCATATCATGGTCTTCAGGTGTTACATCTTCAGGGATGGGTACAGCCTCTATAATTCTGGGAGGTGCATCTTCTTCATATACTTCTTCATACTGGCACTTCCTAGATCTCTTGAGAGCTGCTTCTTCATCAAATGTCACATCCCTACTTATTTCCATATGATGAAAACCTCGGATGTAAATTCTAAATGCTTTGGATGCTTCACAATATCCAACAAATATTCCCTTCTTCCCAGAAGGATCTAACTTGGTCCTCTTTTCTTTTGGAATGTGAATGTACACTGGACATCCAAATATCTTGAGGTGACTTACCTCAGGCTTCTTTCCTGTTGTTGTCCGCCAAACTGCACACCAGCAACAGAAATCTTTCGAAAACTGTCTCCCTCACTGGAAAGTGGGGAGAGGTGTGGCCTTGAGGGCAAGCAATGAGCCAGGTACTGTCACCTGAATCCCAGCTCCTCCGTTTAGGCTAACTCCTAACGAAGCCAACGAGGGTAGTCCCTACAAAGAGTTGTCTAAGGCTCTTGTGTTTTAAAATGTTTTTTAATGTTGTGATGCGGATGGGTGTTGTTTAGGAGTTTTGAAGGTGAGAGACACAATTTATGAAATAAACACAAGATAAGCAATCCACGTTGCGATATGAAACAAGAGATTCGAGATATAACCACTTTGATCAAATTAAAGCAAGACGACCATGGAAATATAAAAGCTCCAGATAGATAATAAGCAAAAATAGAAAGATGCCAAGGACCAATGCCTTATGGAGTCAAAAAAGGCTTGAGTGCTTGGGTTGCTTGATACAAGAGTTCAAACTGGTAATGTTCGTGAGATCATCCTGCGATTAATCTTGGTTTATTGAATATTTTAATGGTCTTGATTATTAGGGCTAAAACCAAGGATATCAAGAGAGTGTCTGGAAAGACAGTATCAAGTGCCTCCGTTCAAGGACATGTCGGGCCACCCAGTGCTCTAACCAGGTCGCGCAATGCTAACCAACAAACTAGAGGCTGAACATGGAACCCCGGCGCCCCCAACTAGGAGATTACCCACCGAACTTATCTTATCGCTCAACTCCGGATTGGTTGGTTATGGGGGTGAAAGTTTTATTAGTTATCACTTATGAGCTTAACAAGTCTTCCACCTTTCTGAGTACTAGCCCAACCGTTTCTGGTTGGCAGAGCATACGGGTGTTGGACAATCAACCAAAGTAAATTTATTAGGGGGAAATGTAAGTTGAAATATTTTATTAAGTTAAGAGCACTTGTTCAACCCTCCGACAAAGAGCACTCTTGACTTAATCTTAAGACCACAGTTCAAGAGACTTCCTACTTTAAAATGCCTAATGCAAGGAGAAGGTGCAAATCTACAATGCTCTCCGACAGAGAGTGCTCTTGACTTGGATTTGGCCAAGTTCAAGAGACTTTGTTTATTTTAAGAAACAAGAAGCAGTTGTGAAAACAAGATATTGAAACTTTGTAATATTAAAATCATGTGGTAGCTCAATAGACATGAAACACAGCTAGCATGCTACTTGCAAAATAAAATGAAATAAATGAATAAAGGATTTAGTGTTCTACCAAGCAATTTTACACTAAAGGTGGGATCAACCTCCGAACAAGGTCAACCTCTAAGAACCGCCCGCACTTGAGAACTTCCAGCTAGTTGAAAGCTCTGCCAAGGAAACTGACAAGGAAGGAAGAGTAACCACAAATTATGTGGTCATGCCCCTGGGATGGGATCCCAAGGATACAACTTCCGGTCGAAGGCTTGGAAGAGAAATAAAGCAAATGAAATAAAAGGTTAATCTAAACAGTGAAATGAGAAGATCTAAGCTAACAAACACAACACTCTTCCCCAAATGGGGAAGAAACCGAAAAAAGTGGAGGACCACTCCACTTGAAACTTTATTAAATGATTACAACTGCCTTGGGAGAAATCCCTGAAAGGTCTTTTCAAGGAAATAAAACAAACTATGGAAGAAATACTTGGAAGCCCTTAATGCTTTTTTTCAAAAAGGAGAATGGTGTTATGTCTTCATGGTTATCATCCTCTTCATTTTTCTTTTGGATATTCTTATTGGTTCAAATCTCTTATTGAGGTTTTTTGTTCTTCTTCTTCTTTAAATCTTGTTCCTTCAAGTTTGAGATCTCCTTTGGTTTTCTTTGCACTTCTTCACACCTACAAAATAATGCAAGTCACACTACAAGCACCCTTTAGCATTAGAGACATAAAATCAAAGTGAACTATATGCAACTAAGATCTAAGATAAAAATGCAAACTACTTACTCTTAGAAATCGATCTTAAAGCAAGAGATACTAATCCTAGATATAAGATGTGAAAATTCAAACTTTATGAGAATCAAACTTTTAAGATGCAATTAAATGAAGATCTAATGCAAAGCTTTTGAAAATAAATTAACAAATATGAAATGTTAAAATGCTAACTTGTAAAGGAGATCTAATGCCAACTAACCAACTAAACTAAATGCCCAGTCGTTTTTCAAAAGACTTAAACTTTTAAAATGATGAAATATAACATAAAACTAACAATGCTAATACTAACAAGCTTACTATTTTTGTAGTTTACTGTGTTGTATTTTGAGAGGGCTTGGAGGATAGAAGTGCAAAGACAAGAGATGAAATCAGAGGTAAAGAGACACCCAAACAGCGGGAGAAAGCAAACCAAACAGTGGGCTGGAGTATGCCCAAGCAGTGGGCAAAATGGGAACCAAAAAAGCAATGAAAGAAACCCCAAAAAGTGGGGTAAGAGAGCAACAAACAGTGGATGGAAGCAGGCTGAAAGAAAGGCAATGAAAACAGTAAGAGAAAGTCACCGAAACAGTGGCTCAAGCACGCCCAAACAATGGCTAAGTAGCACCGAAAAATGGGCAAAAATGAGAGAGGATATGGCAGCAAGGTAAGGTGGAAAGTGGCACGAAACAGGAGCAGCAAATGGGAGAGAATGAAGGGCATCCAGTGAGTTAAAAAAAAAAATGGAGCTGCAAACAGTCATTAGAAGATAATGAACAGTCACTTAGAAGGCGGCTAGAAGGGCAAGGCAAAACGAGAAGGGAGAGAAGGTAGGGCAAGAAAACGAGAGGAAGAGGGCTAGCAATCAATGACAAAAGATCAAGGAGAAAGTTGAAGGTTTGAAGAAATAAACCCTTGAGAACCGGTAACCAAGATAAGAGTTTGTTTGAATGTTGATGGGGAAGAGCTAGATCCTCTTGTTGCTAATGTTTAACAGGTTGAGAAGCCTTTGGTCACGAGTAGAGTGAAAGAGAACCTGCAAAAAGCTCACACAACTTCAGGAGATACCTGCAAACCACATAAGCTCAAGCGAAAAGAAAAGACATACATGCATGTGCTAGACTGTTAGCCCTCTAAACATATAAATCAAATCCAAATATTCCTAAGCATATAACAATTCACACAATATCACCCTAGAATAGTGATGAAGCATGGCCACCAAGAGCCTCCACAAATTGACCTCCAAAGTCACAACCTTATTAAATATAAATCGCTTACAAAAATCTCCAGAGTTTCTTTGCTCAAAAGACCATGAGAAGAGAGAAAAAAGACCTCTCTTAAATAACAAAACAAGTGATCAATAACCTAAGTTGAATTGGCTTCAAGAGAGAGCCAATGGCATGAGTCACTAAACCGAATTTCAATCAAAAGCCAGCTTGGAGAGCTAACTCGATACACAACTTGAGCTCTTGGTAGTTGAGAGCACCAACCCACTCGCAAGCTTCCACCTTGGATTGACGTGAGGCATGAGAGAGCTCGGAGTTATGCATGACTCGACCTTGTGGTTGGTGTGAGTGGGGATGTGGCAACCCTCTCCTTGGGAACCAATGCCCACTCAATTGGTAACATCGCCCAGCACTAGCCGTGAGCTAAACCATGCGTATGGAGTTTGTACAGACCTCCTTCCTCTTCACCAATGACAATTGCATCCTTAATAGATTTACCTTTGGACCACATTAATACTTGTCCATCAATGAATGCAACCCTATAACCTTTCTTATCCAATGCTGAGATGGAAAGCAAGTTCTTCTTCAATCCTGGTAAATACAATATTTCCTTCATCTTGATGGGGGTTCTAGAATCAAGCTTGTAGTTTGCTTCACCAATTCGCTTGATGGGATATTGATAGTCATCTCCTAATGACACTTTCTGTGGGGAGGTCTTCTCTTCCAGTTTTGAAAGAGTTTTCTTTTGTCCAGTCATGTGCTTTGAAGCACCACTATCAATAAGCCATGTATCTTCTCCAGGTGTTATAGATCCAGAGAGTGCAGAGAATAGAACATACTCTTCTGCATCTTCTTCTTCATTTCTTCTAGATCTTCTCTTCAAGAAGGGCCTTTCTTCCTCTTCTTCTTCTCTTCTAGATCTTTTCTTGTGTGGCCTTTCTTCCTCTTCTTCTTCTTCTTCACTATCATCTTCTACAAGATGTGCTTGATGTCTTTTATAATGAAGATCTTTCTTCTTCTTTGAAGGACAATGTCTAGCAATGTGTCCTATTTTGTGACAATTGACAAATTGGAAAGAAGAGTGTTTTCTTCTTCCTTTCTTTTGAAATATTTGTGGAGATTGAGACTCCTTGTGACTATCCTTCTTGAAGTAAGATTGATTCCTTCTTCTCTTGGTGTGTGCAACCAAGGCTTGGTCATCTTCTTTGAGCAGGGCTTTTCTGTTGGCAACCCTAGCTTCTTCTTGGATGCAATCTTCCCATACCACATCAAACTTCATGCTCTCTTTTCTGGCACACATGGTTTGGATAAATGACTCCCATGGTCTAGTGAGACCATTTAGAGCAGTCATGACTAGTTCATCTTCATCAAGGGTATCTCCAATAGCATCTAGTTGTTCCTTGAACTGGGAGATTCTTAAGAAATAGTCTTGAACAGATTCTCCTTTATTCATCTTTGTTCTCTTCAATTGAGCTCTCAAATTCATCTTCCTATTGATGTTCTTTCCCTCATACATTCTGGAAAGGGCATTGTTATCACCTATGCTGTAGTTACCCCTATGGATGGATCCAGTCATGGATGGCAATAGGGAAGGGAAACTCAAAGGTGCAACCACGATCACCTCGACCTCCAATATATATGGTTGTCACGCTAGTCGAGGCAACCTTCGCTTTATGTTATCTAGCCCAGACAACAAAGGGGGAGACCCGATCTACTCCCGACAGGAGAGATCAAAACCAAGACACCAAATCAGGGTATTTCTAAGTGAAGTTAGGTGTATGGTTTATCCTAGACCTAAGGATGAAGTCACAAGCCAAGTGAGGGGTTCAATAGGTACAGCTTTGGTTCATGGTTGATGTAAGAGTGACTTATAAAGTTTGAAGTGAGATCTAGGGCAAGTGTACTAGTTCAATGTTGGAAAGTCCACTGCCTTGGGAACCGTGTCCAATGCAGGGTAGTTAAGGATTGTATTGGGGCTAACTAGTACGGATGACAAGCTTGACCATGATACATGATAGCTTCAAGGGTTTTGTATACCATGCATGGGTCAATCCACAAGTCAATCCAACAATCTAGGAAAGTTGAATTAACTTGGAGAGAAACTAGTGCCTTGGGAATTGGGAAGTGGAGTCAAAGTAGGGTTGACTTGTGGTTTAGGACTCCTAGTACTTGGGACAAGTGGGCAGTAGAGGTCTTAATGGATGAATGTATCTAGACCTAGGTTTGACCTAAGTGGACCACAATTCCTTAAAACAAGGAATGCAATCCCCAAGGCAAGATTTGACAAAGTGATAGTCTAGACCTAGGTTTTGAATTATTCCGGTTCTAAATCTCCAAAAATCTCAAGTACCCAGTTCCTGGAAGTGAGTCAACTCACTTCTCCAAGGTGGTGCGACTTTGCCCAAGGAGGCTAAAAAGTGGGGTTAGGTGGGTCAAAACAAGTCGGATGGCATCCAAACTTTAGATCCGGGTAGATCGGTCAGGTAAGAGTATGGATCTGAAATTTCGTGGTAATCCAACGGTTAGATCTTAGTAGATCTGAGTTTAAGTGTTCCAAGTGGTCCAAAATGGGGATTAAATTCCTTAAAATGTGGAATAGGGCCCACAAGGTGAATTTCAGGAAAGTAACAATCTGGGTGTATGTTATTGGATGTGTAGATGATGAATCAAGTGGAATCTCAAACACCCACCACCTAGATCTAGGTCAACTTGCTCAAACTAGGAAGTGCGCCTTGCTTGGGAGAAGCTAAGTTGGCTTGGGAGGGGGGTCAAACGGAAGCCAATCCTCACCAAACTATAGATCCGGGATGTCGTGGATGCTATAGAGGTGGGTTTTCAATATTATACCCAACAACCCACTAGATCTAAGTAGATCTGAGAAAATGTAAAAAATGGGGTTTTGATTAATTAGGGTTTTAATTGTTTTAGACAATTGGATAGATCATGGAGATAGAACTTACCTTGAGATCATACCTGAGTGATGTGAATGAGATGTCTTGATGTTGAGGAAGATTCCCGCAGAGATCAAATGAGAAATTGTTGATTTTGCTTGCCGAAATGATGCCCTAGTCCACACGTGCGACCTCCTCTACCTGTCAAACCAAGGAATAGCGATTCAATCAGTAAGATCAAGCATGGAGGAAATACAAGAGAAATGCAACAGTAACATGAAATAGAAGGTCCTGGGACAGTAATACTCCCTGTTACCAACGAAGAGATCCAAAGAAGAAGTAGGGAGAGTCTTCCCCTACCAATACTTCCTCCTCAAAGCAAATCGGCCTCCACCTGTAGATGCAAAAATCGTGGTACAAAATATATGGCAAACAAGATCTCCAATAACTCAGTGCAAAGGAAGAACCAACGAACGAACACCAAAAACATTTACCACAACACTGGAGATACATGCAATAATAATTTTCTATTCCAATAATCCAGAGCCAAAAGTCCCTTTTTACAATGAGATGCTCTCTCCTTTAAATAGGAAGGAGAGGCACCAAAACCCTAACCACTTTTTGAATGAGTGGCTAAGATTAAAAGATACAAATGTCTAATCAATGGTTGAGATGAGCTCAACAATAAAATACATGGATCACTAATAAAATATAATGTAAGTGGACAAAATCGCCCTATAAGAGGGGAATCCCACCAAATCATGATGATAAAATATCATAAGAGGCTTATGGTGGGTCCAAGGGGTAATTTTATCCCTCCTTGGTCAATCCCCATAGCACAATAACCAAAAAATAATCATGAATGTACCAAATCGTGCCTCCATAGTGAAGTCGTGGTCCTCAAAAGACCTCAAAAAATCCATAGAAAGTGCCATAAGTGATGGATGCGGGCCCCGATGAAGCTGAAACTGCTGGAGAAGGTGTGGAAGGTCCCGATCTATCATCACTGATCATCCCATGCCATAACTTTGCCTCAGTAGCCCAAATCGATTTCTTCAATAGCCATTTCTACCAATCCTGAAATGCCTGGAGAAGCGTGAAACTGCCCCAAACAGCCTCCTGCAGTGCTGGCGCTGTCAAGGTGAGGGCACCAATGTGTCCGGAAGGGGGGGGTAATATGGTAAAAACAAGTGGCTGGACCACCCCCTCCATCATCAGCGCCCTAGGTCAACCGGATAAAAGTCATCTCTGCTCCGACAGGGCCTCCAACAGAGCAAAACTGCACTGGGACAGCCTACTGAGGCTCAATCATCACTGTAAGTGCCCGGAACTGAAAACAAACTGTCCCATTGGACTCAGAAGGTCCAAATCTATCCAATATGTGTACTCATACACCATATGAGTCTCTGCATGATCAAAATAAATATCCAATATACCGGAACAAGGCCAATAATAATGCGCTGTACATATACAAACACTGCTGTAACCCCAGAATCATCATCATAACCCTGTAGCTGCTGCATAGAATCATCATGTATGTGTACATAGACCATATATCATCTATCCATATCATCATAAGGTCTAACATCTCATGTCCCATGGTCCTCCATGGTCAAACTAGGTCTAACCAAGACCAAATATAACTCAGACCATCATCCAAGGCTGCTGCAAAGTGTCAAGGTTAATACATGCTCTACAACTTATTCAAATAGCAATTATAACATAGAGTAATCATAAATGGCGATCTAAATCCAAAAATATAGTGTCGTTAATTATTATTATTACTCAGACTAGACTTTCAGGATCATACTCACTTCATAGCTGTGATCAATTTGCTAGTGAAGGGTGAAGGCTAAATTAACTGGCTAGGCTAAGGGATGATTTGACTGACTTGACTTCGTGACACTTTGGCAAGGGAAAGGGAATACACACCATGGCATATACCGAATGAGCAATAACACAGGGAATGGCGGTGTCTCACAAATGGATGAGTTGTTTAAAGAGGGTTTATTCACCTTCACAGATGCGCACAATCCATAATACAAATAAGGCCAGCAATTGTTTAGATATAGCATTTAAGTTCCATTGCTTTTTGGGCCTGAAGTTTCCATAGCCTTGATCTATGTGTGTTTACAAACACATTGCATAGATTTACATTTTTTCTTTTAGGCTTTCTGCTGCAGGTGTGTTTTTAAGGCACTTGTTTACCTGAGCACTTCTAGGTGTGTCATGGACAGCTTGTTTACCTAGGTATTTATTTTCCACAAGATATAACATTTTATTTTTATGGCCATTTTCATTTGGTACGCCTTTCATTCATGTGTGTTTAGAAACACATTGCATGAATGGGCTTTTCATACAAGATATAGCATTTCATTTTCCAGATTTTGTATTGATGGCAGCACTAAAAGTTTCAGGTTTAGCCAACACAACTTTAGTGACTAGGGGGAATTCACAAGGAATTCCAACTCACCATAGGTAAGTTTTGTCACCAACTCAGAGCCGAGACACAATAAACAGGGAAGCTCATCCAATACAGAGGCTACAGTGGGGAAAAGTCCTCCATGCCACTAGTCAAGTAGTAAGTCAGGGTGATAATCTAAAAGGTAGGCCATGGATGGATGAAGACAATGAAATGATGGAGCCAACACTAGCAAGCCAAAGTATGGTGTAATGATCACCTCTATTCTCCATAAGGAGGGTATGTACCAATGAGTATGAATAGTGAACTTCTAAGTCTAAGTAGGGACAGTATAATATATATATAATAGATCAACCAGGTCCATATATCTATATGATCGCCAGATCATGACACTAAGTGCTAAGACATGCTATAAGAATAAGTATAAAAGCAATCTAACCATAACACCATGATATACCTGCTGAGTCATATACCTGCAAGCTCATCAACCTATACCATCATCTGTCCTCTGAGACTGCTGCTGTAACTCTGGGCACTACTGTCTGCTCTGTACCAATGATATAATGGCTACATCGGTCATCTCTCTGAGTGTCCTGAAACTCAGTCATGGCATGGGGAATGCAACTGCTGTCCACAATCTGATAGTGATCCAATGTAGATGCTCATCTCGGCATCTCAAATGCAAGGGAACTGGCTGAATAGTGTACTGGAATGAGAAAAATAATGTATGGTAGCCCGGCTACTATATATGTGATAACAGGCATCATACATTTCCTTTGGAGTCTTCTTGGATGCCACTTGGGGAATCAAGTGGTCTTTAATAGAATCAGCAATGATTCTCTTTGCCCTAATCAAATCCTTCCTATACTTCTCTTTGGCTTCATCTTCTCCAGGTTCTGCAATCTCATCCTTGATATACTGGGCAAGATCATTCTCTTCAAGAATGAGGCCAATTCTGTATTTCCATGCCCAGAAATTTTCTTTACCCTGTAGCTTGTCTTCAAGCTTAGTGCTTGTAGCCATCTTCTCCAGGGGTCAAAGAGATTGAAGTTTCTCAAGAGATAGAATAACACTTACCAGGAGATGTGCTTGATTGAATTGGAAGTTCTGGTGTGTTTTGCTTCTGGAAACTTCAAATTTTCACCTTCCGGATCTGCAACAGAATTTCTGGTTTTCTGGTCTTCTCTTTTCTGGTTTTCTGGTGCACAGGTTTGCAGCTTTTCTGGTTTACTGGTGCGCAGCTTTTCTGGTTCTCTGGTTTTCTGGTTTTCTGCACTTTTGGTCAAACTAGGGTTTGACTTTCCCGGAGTTCTACCCAACCAAAAACCTTGATCCAGGGCTCAAAACTTCGATTTTGAGGAGGGCTATCCAGCCATGCAATCAGAATCCAAAAATACCAACTTTTGCAGAAACCCTAATTTTCATCGGAGGAGGAGAGAAAGAGAGATTTTCACCTTGTGAAAGATGTCCTATTCAGGCTAGCTCTGATACCATGTTAAGTTTATACTAATTTGACTAGCAAGATCACTGAAAGAAACACAATCACAAGATAGATAGAGATTTACCCTAGGAAACCCTCATGGGGTAGAAAACCCAACAAAGCTTTCCTCAATAAAGATGATCAACCAAATACAAGATATAGTCCAAGACTAGAGCTCCTTCTCCTCCTATGCAGACCTCTCTCTCACTTGTGCGCTACTCCCAAGTGGATGAATGAATGAGATAAGTGAGGAACATCCTCCTCTACTTATACTTGTTTTCCGACTGACTTTTTACCCTATGGCGCCGACCTCTCCTAGGAGAATCTAATAACCCTCAAATAACTAACTCAGGGTCGAGCTCTCCTAAGAGATCTAATAACCCTAGTTACCACAATCTCTCGGAGGAATAAACATCTCCGGATACATAATAAAGTCCCATCGGAGGAATGAAACCTCTCCGGAATAATACAAATATAATATTCTTAGAAGTTACAATATTTCAACAAACCCCATATCTCTCTCTCGGATCAACCTTTGTCTTAGCGAGTATCTTTATTGTATCTCTGTGACATATTTGATGCTACTTGTTTCATCTTTTCTTCCGTATAGTCATTTTCATGCTTGATCGATTCTCATTATAGATCGTTTTTGGCAGGGAAGGGCGCACTGGTCACTCTGGAGGGAAAGCAATTTTACTTGGAGCGGCTGGATCTCACTCTTGATTGTCTCACTTGGGAAAGATTATCAATTTGCAAGATGGCCGCAAGCTTTTGAGGTAATATCTACAAGGTATGTATCAATTTTCATGCGTTTTACCCATTGGTCATTTCAAACCCTCATTTAAAACCCTTGATTTTTAGATCTGATAGATCTGGCGATTATCTGGGCTTAAAACTTAAAACCCACTTCATAAATAATTAAAGAACCTTAAAGATAAATTTTGGTTGGAATTCGACTCCATTTGACCCCCGATCTAAGGCACTGATCCTCTCTTGAGGGGGACGCACTTGTGGGTTTCATTTTCCAGATCTATCATCTGGGTGTGTTGCCAATTTGTCATTAAAACCTCATATTTATAGCTAAGTCACCCTACTAGTGCCATTCGTACCTTAATTTCACCTTGTGGGCCCCATTTAACGGATCTTCCTTAATTTAAGGGTAGGCCCCACTTGGGTATTTTAGATTGGCATTAGATCTATCTAGATCTATTCATCTAAACTCATAAGTGGCATATCTAATGTTTAGTTGAGCATTTGTCCATTCTATAAGCCTCCTCAACTAATCCCTAACTCCATTTGTCCACTTATGTTCCCTAGATCTAGATCCACTTGCTCTTGATCTCTCTCTCTTCATCTTTCACATTTCTGTAGAAGGTCTTGAGTAGGTTCGCTGGCCTCCATTGGCTAGCTAGGGTCTCCCTCTTGGTCTTAGAGTGCCTCGATTAACGTGACAACCAATTATCCTTGGGAATCGTGGCTCTCTTAGCTCACCTCTTTAGTTGTCCAACACCTCTACCATCCTAGATAATCACCTTTTGGGACAACTACAAGTTGTGTGATAATAAGTGCAGATTGCTTGGAGGGACGTGTTATCACACAACTTGTAGTTGTCCCAAAAGGTGATCCTTTCCAGGATGGTAGAGGTGTTGGACAACTAAAGAGGTGAGCTAAGAGAGCCACGATTCCCAAGGATAAATGGTTGTCACATCAATCGAGGCACTCTTCACTTTAGATCAATCAAATGCAAAACCAAGGCAGGGACCCTAGCTAACCAATAGAGGCTAGCGAACCTACTCTAGACCTTCTAGGGAAATGTGAAGTTACAAAGATAGAGAGATCAAGAGTAAGTGGATCTAGATCTAGGGAATATAAGTGACAAATGAAGTTAGGGCTTGGTTGAGGAAGCTTATAGAAAGGACAAATGCTCAACCATGAAATGAAAATGTCACAAATGAGATTAAAGGAGTAGATCTAGATAGATCTAATGCCAATCAAAAAGACCCAAGTGGGGCCCACCCTTAAATTAAGGAAAATGAGTGAAATGGGGCCCACTACGTGAAATTAAAGTGTGAATGGCACTAGGAGGGTGGCTAAGTAACAGATATGAAGTTTAAATGAGGCTTGGTTGCTCGCATACCCCTTTGGGCAAGGCATCTTCATCTTGAGGGAGTTTTTGAATTGTGCTTTGTCCATTGATTGCTCTTTTGATATGACATGCTTAGATCTCATTTGTTTGTGGATCAAATCTAACTTATGGTAGTTTGATTGACAGGTTGAATGTGACGATTTTCCTCCTAGGGCTTGGACGTTTTTGCTTGGAATCGCTTGGATCAAGCTTGGAATTGTAACTAAATGCAAGGATCATATATGTGCAAGGTAGCCACAAGCTTTTGAGGTAAGATCTACAAGGTACGTATCCATTTCGCTTGTTTTCTATCCTATTGGTCATCAAACCCTTAAAATTCAAAACCCTCTATTTCGATTTTTTTAGATCTACTTGGATCTAGCAGGCTTTTGGGGATATAACTTAAAACCCACCTTAATAACCTTCACGGTAATCCCAATCTACAATTTGGTGAGGTTTGGACTCCATTTGGCCCATTTCCCAAGGCACTAGGTCTCTTCAAGGGAAGTCGCATCCCTAGGAGAGTGGCCTCTTTGCTAGTTCTAGTACGTCGGTAGGTGAGATTTTTGCTTCATTGGATAGATCAACCCCTAAAACCTACCCCTAGAGCTTCACCATATTGATTTTCACCTTGTGGGCCCCATTCCTCATTTTGAGGGTTGTGCCCCACTTGGGTCATTAGGTGATACATTAGCCTTTTCTTAGATCTACTTGTTTAATTTCATTAGTGGCCTAAATCAAACACTTGGTTGGAATATTTGTCCATTTGCCTAAGCCTCTCAACCAAGCCCTAACCACCTTGGGTTCACTTACCTTTTTAGATCTAAAGTCTCTCACCCTTGATCTCCTTACTTAACTTTACACTTTTCCCTAGGAGTCTTTGGATCAGCTAGTCTTCATAGATTGGCTAGGGTCTCCCCCTTGATCTTAATTCATCTTGATCTAAAGTGAAGGTTTCCTCGGTTGGCGTGACACCCATCTTGCATTGGGAACCGTGGCAATCCTTGGGTTACCTCTTTAGTTGTTTACACCTCTATCGTCCTGGATAGGATACCTTTAGAGACAACTACAAGTTGTGTGATAACAAGGGAGTTTTATTTGTGATAAAGATAGATATTGCTATTTCCATTTGTTGTTATAGTCATCTCTCCCATTATTCTTGTTGGCTCAAATCGATTTGCAAAGTTTCAAGTGATTCATGTTAAATACATTTTTGTCTCACTATTGTATCTCTTGGGGTTTTTGCAGGGTGACTTGGGGATCATGGGGATTTGGTGGACACCTCTACCATCCTGAATAGGATAACCTTTTGGGACAACTAAAGAGGTGACCCAAAAGATGCCATGGTTCCCAACGTAATTAGGTGTCACGCTAACCGAGGCACTCTTTACTTTAGATCAAGCCTAAGCAAGACCAAGGGGGAGACCCTAGCTAGCCAATGAGGGCTAGCGAACCTACTCAAGACCTCCTAGGGAAATGTGATGATGAAAAAGGAGAAGATCAAGAGAGGATTAGATCTAGATCTAGGATGAGTAAGTGGACCCAAAGAGTTAGGGCTTGGTTGAAGAGGCTTATGAATGGATAAATATTAAACCAATGAAAGATAAAGGCCACTTATGGGTTTAAACTAGTAGATCTAGATAGATCTAATGCCAATGTAATAGATCCAAGTGGGGCCCACCCTTAAAATGTGGAAAATGGTCCAAATGAGGCCCACAAGGTGAAAATCAAAGTGAAATGGCACTAGGGGGTTTGCTATTGAATGGACCTAAGGAAATAATGAGGATCAAGCAAAACCCAAATTGGGATCTAGCAAAAGGCCACCTACCCAAAAAGTGCGACCTCCCTTGGAGAGGCCCAGTGCCTTAGATCGGGGGATAAATGGAGTCGGATGTCCACCAAACTTTAGATCGGGAATGGTTTAATTATTATAGAGGTGGGTTTTAATTATTAAGCCCAAATGATTGCTAGATCTCCATAAATCTGAAAAATAAAAAAAAATGAGTGTTTTAACTTTGAGGGTTTTGAGATCTAGAAGATAAATGGATAAGTTAAAGGCGTAAAATACGTACCTCTTGAGCGTACCTGGATAATGAAGATGGATGTCGATTATGACGAGGATTACTTCCACAAGATCAAATGAAAGATGTAGTTTCTCTTCCTTATGCGTTTTTTCCCTAGTCCACAAGTGAGTCCCTCTCTTCCTGTAAAACCAAGGACACAAAGCTCAATTAGCCAACAAAACGAGGGTAGATACAAGTAAGAGGAAAAAGATAGAGAATATTTGGTACAAAGACAAAACCACTCCCTATTTGAACCCAAATTTGACAAAAGATAGCAGGGCTATTGAATATTGTAACTTCTAAGAATATTATATTTGTACATTATTATTCCGGAGATGTTTCATCCCTCCGAAGTAACCCTATTATGTATCCGGAGATGTTTATTCCTCCGAGGGTTTGTGGTAACTAGGGTTATTAGACCCACCATGTGGGGGTCGGCCCTGATCTTGTACTTTAGGGGTTATTAGGCTTCTCCAGGAGAGGTCGGCCCCATTAGGTATTTTAGTCAGTGAGGAGTTAGTATAAATAGAGGAGGTGAACTCCTCATTAGACACACTCACTCACTTGAGAAAGATAGCGCACTTGTCTGGGAGATCTACTAAGGAGACAAAGAAGGAGGGAGCACATCTTGTATTTTGGTTGATCATCTTATTAAGGAAAGCTTTGCTGTGTTTTCTACCCCATGAGGGTTTCCCAGGGTATATTCTGTGTCTATCTTGTGATTGTGTTTCTTTCAGTGATCTTGCTAGTCTATTTGGTTTAAACTTAACAAGGGCAAGCCTCCCCACAAATGCGCACTCCTCCCAAATCATCCTCTTCACCTGTAAATCAATATATTGGAGAAAAATACAAGATAGCTTCAAAAATCCTTCAATGCAATGTAGAAGCATTTACAATCAACATAGCCAAACACCCATTTCAAGATCCAAGCAAATACTCAAAAGATATTTCTTCTATTTCAGTAGCCAAGAGCCAAAAATCTCTAGATGCCTTTACAATAGGGGGGCTCTTCCTTAAATAGGAGGAGAGAGACCAAAACCCTAACCACTTTATCAATGGGTGGTTGAGATCAAAATATAAACATAATACAATCAACGGCTAAGATGAGCCAGTACAATATAACATGGATCACTCACATGAGGGGGGTGCGCACTCACTAAAGGATGCCCTAGGGGGGTGCGCACCACATAAAAGTGACTAAGATACAAGTGTGCCACATAAGATGACAAGGACAAGTGACTAGGAGCACATGGTGGGGCTAGGAGGTCTTATTATCCTTCACTAGCATCACCCCATGGCACAATAATATAACATATGACTCAATGACATGTCCAAGTGAACAAATGATCAAATCCTAGCCCTCTCAACTGAGAGAAGGATGCATCAAAACACAACCCGAAGACTGTGTGGACCCCACTGAATGTTGCAAGCTGATCGTGAAGGAGTGGGATACACCATAGATGACCTATGAACAGACCTCATGCCAAAACCTTGCCTCAATTTCCCAAATCGATTTTCTTAATGACCTTTTTACTCCATTTTTATCCCACCTGAAAAACCATCAAACTGCCCACATCCCACTGCCTAGTGCCCGAGCACAAAATCTAACTGTACCATCATGTCCGGAGATGGGGTAATATGGTAATGACAAGTGGCTGGACCACCCCTCTCCTCTGTAGCGCCCTAGGCAACGACTCTCAATCAAAACAACTGCTGGGCAGGCCAACTCACCATGGACAAACCTGTCAACGGGTGAAGAACTGCTCATATCATCACTCAAAGTGCCTAAAACTGAAAACCAAGTGTCTCAATGGGTCCAGAAGACCCAAATCTACTAGAGATGAGTACTCATACACCTCATGGTAACCTGTAAGATCATTTGTAGCATCCACCATACTCGAACAAATAAAAAATATGATGGTCTGGAAGTAACAATAATCAATAAAAAAGGTGCATCAACCATCATCTGAAACCTGTGTCCAATATATGGAATCATCAAAAGGCATATCAAGGACCATGGATCAACATCATACAACATAACTAGTCCAACTCATCACGGATCCCAAGGTTGACCTTGGTCAAACTGATCAAAATATGACCTGGGCTAGAGAAGCCTGCTACTGCAAATGCAAATGTTTAAGACAAGCTCTTTTAATCATTTTCATAGCAAGACTTTTAAAACATCAAGCATTATTTCACTGGCAGTTAATAAATAGTTATAATTAAGCATAGGTTAAAATAATAATAACTTACTTTCAAAAGAACCTCAAGGTTATACTCATTTTGTAAACATGATCAATTTGCTAGCAGAGGGTGAAGGCTAAAAAATGCAAGGCTAGGCAATGGGAATGACTCAACTGACTCAACACTGTGATACTTTGGAAGTTTGGATAAGGGAAAGGGTATTACACACTTAAGCATATGTTGGATAAAGAATACACAGGGGATGGCAATGTCTCACAAATGGGTAAGTTGTTTAGATAGATGCTTTTTCAACCTTGGCAAGTGTCTACAAATCTCACCATTACATTTCATTTCCTTGGCCAGCAGTTCTTTAGATTTAGCATTTGTCTAGCCACTGCTTTTTAGGCCTATACAACCCCTTTGGGGATTTCACCTGTGCTTAGAAGCACAACTACTAAAGCTTTCATCCAGGGTGTTTTAAGATTTCCATTCATTTCATTTGGCAACCCTTTTGGGGATTTCACCTGTGCTTAGAAGCACAACTACTAAATCTTTCATCCGGGATGCTTTTCAGTTTCCATTTCATTTCCTTGGCCAGCAGTTCTTTAGATTTAGCATTTCCTTAGCCACTTCTTTTTAGGCCTACACAACCCTTTTGGGGATTTTGTATGTGTTTAGCACATAACTACTCAAGCTCTCATCCAGGGTGTGTTTGAGTTTCAATATAGTTTCACAAGATATAACAATAATTTCCATATGTACATGATAGTAGTATTGTTTGCTTCAGGTTTTAGTCAACACAAATCAAGCAACTATGGGGATTTTCCACAATCAAGACCAATCATTGGGGCAACTGACTAGAGTGATCAAGGTATCGAATCCAACTCACCAAAGGTAAGTTTTGTTGCCAACTCAGAGCCGAGACACAAACTAACAGGGATGCTATCTGTTATCTCTCAAAAATGCATCTACTTTTTGTTTAAAGGTATCATTTCCATGAGATCTCAGTTACAGCCAGGGTTACATATTTTGATGAACATTGAGAAAGGTTTACTTCCAAATTTCGGCATACTTCATCCTCAAAAGCCAGAAGTGGGATGTACGGTGAAGGGATTGTTACTACTTCCAATATTGTTTGCTGGAACCTACTGGTACAATCACTAATCAACTGAAGGATGCAGAAACGCTGCAGCATATTACAAATCGACAGGTAGCTGAACTGAATCTGGCAGGATTTATTGAAGATCTTGTGGTTCCACCAAAGATGATTGACACGATTATGAATGGAATATGTGAGAACGTTACGAATGTTGAGCAAGAAGTTGAAATTTGTAGAAGCAGATCTTTCTGCTAAACTTGCAGATGCTGAAAATAAAGGGACCGAACCTCTGGCTGCACTACAGAGGAGTAATAAAAATAAAAAAAATAAAAAATGAAGGAAAGTGCAGAATTAAGGGAGAAACTGGAGAAATCGCAAGCAGAGATTGAGGCCCTCAGAACACAAAAAGACTGTGATGCACTCGCATTTGTTAATTTCTCAACTGATAGAAATCCAGGACCTTCAGACCCAGGTTACGGTGTTTTTAAAGGAATGCAGAGACATGCAGGTTCGATTTGGTATTAGTGAAGGCATTTCTAATGATGATGCTATTATTAGTACTTTTCTTCTGGCCGATGTTGAAACTACGGTGGACAAAGTAATTTCTGATGGGCTTTTTGACATTCAAGGATATTCATGAAAGGTGGATCAAACACGCAGCAGAACTCAGCATTGATCAGGGGTCGCGATTCCTCTATCTATCAAGTGTTTTGAAGCTTCATCTTGACTTGGAGAAAGCAATGATGGACTGCCTCTATGCAAAGTGTACCCCTTGTATCACAGACTGTGTGATGGCTGAACTTGAAAAGCTTGGACAGAAGTATCGTGTTGCTTTAAGAATTGCGAAGGATCCTCGGTTTGAAAGATTGCCTTGCACACATAAAGGCACTTATGCAGACGACTGCATTGTACAGCGTGTTACCCAGCATAAATGGTATATTGTAGCTACATGTGATCGGGATTTAAAGCGTCGAATTAGGAAGATTCCTGTTGTACCTATTATGAACATTACCCAACACATGTACTCTATTGAACGTTTACCAGAAGCAACAATTGGAGGCGCACCACGATTTTAGAGTTGATGTTTGATGTCAGTAAGGTGAAATAGAACAATTCCACGAAGGTGATCGGACCCGCACTTTCTTTGGCAGCCAAATAAAACAGAGTTCCCCGTTGATTCGCGGGTTTGAACCCACAGTCACGCTAACAGCCGTTTACAGAGCTCGGGTTTCAAATTCAAACATCATTCGGCTGCCGTTCAACTAATCCCGAGAGCCCATCCGCCCGGACGCGATTTATTGAATGTTTCACGGTGTTGAGGGTAACTTCGTGACCCGTATATCCTCCATTTCCATTTTGCAGCGCGATCACTATCAAACAACAGCCGGACTCTTGGACTCGCGATTTGGTTGGCAGCCAGTTGCGCCAATGGCGTGGAGTTTTGGCGCAGTTCTTCACGTCAATTAGCCGAGCCATGGGTCATAACTCGTCAGGAATTACGCCGTGATTTCTGAGTATGTGACAGAGCAGTGAACTGCCGATTGAAGATATCTCACTCTTACCAACAATGCAGCCGATTACAAACACTCCACGCGAGTCTCAGTCGCATTTTTTAATTGACAGCAGAGTATTAAACGGGGTCCACGTTTGAGTATGAAGTCGATACATGGAGCGAGCCTGCAGTTTCACTTGACCACCGATCGCATTACAGTTCAGAGTGGATGAGTCTATTGCTGGTTTAGTGAGCCACGGTTCACCGATGACCTGACAGCGTAAAGCTTGGACATAGAAGCTCATCCACGCCAAAGCTCGGAGTTTGGCAGGACGATCAACACGTAGCTGATTTTAGAGCTGATCGGTATCACACTATTGACAGCCGAGAACAGAGGTGGTCATGCATTCATGCATTTGGAGGGTAGGAAAAAGTGAATCTAAAGATTTAACTTTTTCTTACTTTTTCTTCCAAATTTTTTAATATTTCTTTTTGAAAAAAGGGGAGAGGCGTTTTGGTCTTTTTAAGGGGCCAGCCTGCTTCATTGTAAGATGGAAAAAACTTGGGAGCTTTTCTTCCTATGACCTTTAATGAAAAATATTATGGGCCTCTTCGGAAAACTGAGCATCCTCTTTGTGTGGCAGCTTCTTGTGAGTTTTTAGATAAGTGTGAGCATTTCTAGATTCTGCATTTTATTTTCTATGCTTAAGAGGCCATAGAAGGGTGACAATCCACCACATTGAAAGGTGAAGAATTCTTAGCAGCTGCCTTCTTTTTCCCTTTGGCGAAGAACTCTTGGCATCTATTTTCTTTTTCCCTTTGTGAGCATGCATACACAGGTATTGATTTTTACATTTAATCTAGTTTGATTATGTAATATTGATCTTTGGTTTGCATAGTGCACCTCCCGCAGCTAGAGAAGAAGAAGTACTCTTTTTGATTGTCAAACACTAGATTGAGCAGGGCTTGCCCAATAATGCGATCTTTCTCCCTCAGTCACATATGACACAAGGCCCCTTTGATCTCTTTTTTGACTCCATTCGCCCCTCTAATATACTGGCACTGGCCTTTCCTCGAGGATTGATCCTTCCAAAATGGGGAAGTCCTCCATATCACAGGCTAAGGTGTAAGTCAAGGTAGCAACCAAAAGTGGGAGAGGCAATGGATGGATGGAGAAAGTGAAGGTGATGCCTAAGCTAGCAAGCCATAAAGGCGGGAATGATCATGTCCACACTCCTAAGAGGGTAAAACCAATGAGTATAAAACAAGAGCTTCTAATTGCCAGTAATACAATCATTTAGATAATCAATAGTAACCAATTTCATTTTATAGATATAATGTCGGATCATAATCACTAGATGTTAAGTCAAGCTATCAAAATGACCAAAACAACAAGATAATAAAACCAATGCACATCATATACCTGCTTGGTCATATACCTGTATCTGTAATTTAGACCAACTATAACCACTGAGAACACTGCTGCTGAAACTCTAATCACTGCACTGCATCTGTATGGAATAAAGGGTCATCTCGGTCATCAAATCTGAGGTCAAGAGGCTCAGCCTTGGCATAAGGTCTACTGCATGTCTGATATAGGGCTGCTCTGATCTGTGAGTGATCACAAATAACACTGCTCATCATAACTGATCTCACTAAAGTTGTGTAAAGGCAAAGCTCAAAAATATGCACATAACTGCTCTGCAAATCATGGTAGCCCAGCTACTATGGGTGTCATAACAGGAGGAAGACATTGATCTATTCAGGGATGTTGAAGATTGAGAAAGGACGCAAATCAACCATCTAGATCCAAGTAAGAACTTAGATCTCATCTAGCATAGCTTCTCAAACCATTTGTCAACTGTAAAAATCAAAAGTAAAACCCTCAAAAATTATTTCTCTTGTATACTTAGTTATTTTGACTTTTGATCATCTGGGTATTTTTCATTGTGCATTGGGGAAACTCTCCAAGCCTAGGCCTCATATTTAGACTCCATTTGAACCCCCGTATCTAAGCACTAGTCTCAAAACCCATTCACTCCAACTGGAAAGTGGTCGTTTTGACTGAGTTTTGCTTGATTGTTTGTTTGTGGAATGATAAAAGATAGATCTCGTGTACGACAAGCAAATTTAGTGTTAGGGAAATATTTTAAACACAATCCATCTATTCCTTGGGTTATTTCGCTAGTTAATTTGATCTTCCCCAGAGGGTAGTGATTTGGATCATCAAAACCTTAGCACCTATACCCTAGATCTTTCAAGCTAATTAACTTTTGAGTAAATTCCTTGAATTGAATTGCATTTGAAACATAGTTAAACCCTTAATCAATCCACCTAAATATACTCATTAGTCTTTTTCATACATCTAGGAGTCATCCTTCAGGGTACCCATCATTCTTCAATTGCCATAACCTATACAAGTATCTTGTAGCTTCAAAAGGGGTTGGTCATCTAAGCTCAACTTGGGACTCCTCCCGTGACAAGTTTAATTCACCTTGAGTGAGTTGAGAAGCCTAAAGAGTGAGGAAAACTATCCGGAGTGACAACCTATATCAACCTTAGGGGGATAGTCTTTCCTGAGTATCACAGTCTTGGTGACCGTCATCTCTGCTGCCCTAGATAGGATCACTTATTTGGGTTACTATAGAAATTGTGATAACAGGTTTTTCCCCTTCAAATTTCCTTTGATGTCTTATTTCTGAATATGTTGTCATACATCTATCATTTTCTAAGAGTTGTTGTTGGGTTAACATTTCATTGTAATGCACACCCTTGCAGTAATGTTTGAGAGTGCACCGTTAAGGCCCTCCAAGTTTGTTTCTACATCATCTAATAGCAAGTTAAGATAAATTATCATGTGTTACAGCTTTACTTGTCTTAACCATTCATATAACTTGCTCTCTTTAGCTTGATCTTTTGACTCCATTGTGCCCAACATTGGATAGGCACTAGTCCCTTATCTTCCATTACATTAATCTCTGTGCTACAAAAGGAAGACAATGTTTTGCTAAGCTAATCTCTTCACATCACCTTGAGCCTCATTGTCATAGTCTTAGCAATCCTATCTTAAGGATATCCCCCCTGTGTTGAAGAAGAGACAACCTAAAGTTGGAGAGCGAGTGACTGAGGAAACAGTGGGTAGCCCCCATGAGTTACCCTTGGGTTTGCATTTTGTGCTTGGGACTTCTACACTTTTGAAGTGTGAATTCAGGAAGAAACAGACCATAAGACACAGACTACAATCAAAGAATAAAGGTCTGGCGGTAACCTGCGACCCCACACTCCCTACAGGTAACTGTTAAAAGCAGTGGTGATAAGTATATTGAAAGAACAGACGAAGGGAAGAAGATACGAACAAGAGACAGGCAGAAACCCTGAGCTGTGAAGACATACCAGCAGTAATTCCTCAAATTGCTCATCGCTGACACACACATTTCAGTAGTAATTGCATAGGTAAATACGACTCGGCAGTATTAGAAACATTGCAGAGATCAATTCAACCCAGTAGCATTGGAAACTGGAGAAGGTACAACAATTTTTGCTATAAAATTCTCAGAGCACAAATTTCTGAAGATATCGTATGTGTCAGAGATTTGCATTCTGCTTTTTTTTATGTGATCCCTCTTTGTTTTCAAACCCTCTGCAAACTGAAAACTTGTTTTAAAATTCTCCATGAACTGAATTTTTTTTGTCAAACTGAAAACTCTTTTCTACAACTGGTAACTCTGTTTTCAAATCCTCTGAATATTATACACTGTAAAATCCTTGTAGTTAAAAGCATTTTTTTTCCAGGAGTTATAAGCTGATTTTTTTCCGGAGCAGTAAGGGTCGTTGTTACTTGTTTTATATTGGAGCCATAAGTGGATTACTGTTAAGCTTGGACAATAAATTTTAGGGTTTTACTTGAATTTAGACATAAAATGGATTGAAAAAGCCACAGAAATGGTGGAGGAAACAGAGGTTAAACATTTGGATTTCCCTTTTCTCATAAATGGAAATAAGAAACAATAAAGGATTTTGGAAAATGGCATCCTCTTAATTTTAACTTCAACTCTCCAAATTTAGGTTGTGATTCCAAACTTGAGGAACCTGCCCTTCCATAACTCTGGTTTTATCTGCCATTACAAAATCCAATATAAGTTGTGTTAATCCTTGTCTCATCATTTGATCCTATCATCATTTTTTCAGGAAATACACATGCCGGGGAAACCCGCTGGGAACCTCCCCTCATTTTGAGGATGGTACCCAGGGTAAACTGGATTCTGCAGAAGCTGAAGGCTTTCTCAACATAGGGCTAAAGGCCATTACAACAATATACTCATTAAAAGCTCAACTTGTCACTTGCCAGAATTGGACCTAGGTGGAGAGGATAACACTCCTCACAACCGCCCCGGCTAGACCAATTGATAGGCTTGATCCTATCATCATATATATGCATGGCATAGTTTGGTATGTGGATTTGAGTTTGTTTTTGCAATCAGAATGTATGCATCGTATAGTTTTGGTATGTTCGGTAGAATTTATTTTTATAACCCTCTTCTACTAAACTGTTTATAAGATGTATGGAAGGCACAATACAATATCTGAGCAAGCATGCAAAAGCACCAAAGACAAATCCAAATAATACAAGTGCATTCAAAAAATCTATAAGACCTTAAAAGTGTTGTACTCTATCAAAATGAGACAGCAATCAATACATGAAGTTGAACTAAGGCCGATGATGAACTTCAGAGTCCACACAGTATCATATATCACATTAATGGGCCACATATGCACCCAGGCTAAATATTACATGCCCGTATCAAGGCTGGTAATGAATTCATGTAGGATTTCATCTCTGGTTGTGGAACCAAATTCAAGTTTATCAATTTTGTTCAAAGCATAGTTTTAAGCTCTTAAAAGTTAAAACATAATTGTGGCTAATCATATTATATCTAGAAACCAAATTCAATCCTATCGATTGCGTTCAAGATTTTTATTTGAAGCTACACTAGAAGCATTTCAACATATTTGAATATTCAAAAAGAAACATTTATATTTTTGCAACACAAGTTTTATCATTTATGTTAATTCTCTTTGCCCTTCCTATCCAACGTGAACTCCAATTTTATAAAGAAGATCAGCAAACAGAAAATAAAGAAAATAAAAATGGTGTGAACACTTACAATCAGAGAAGACCGGTCAACAGCTTTTACTCTGTAAGGTGATTCAAAAGTTGGAGACAATTTTGCAACAGGAGTCACTGGCAGTGATGAACCTCTGTTCCCAGAAAAGGCTGCTAGTACCTTCTTCAATGAATATGATTTTAAAGCAGAAGGTGTGGCCTCTGTTCCTGGAGATGGTATTGATTTTGATGATGCACCATGTGTCAGCAAAACAGTCTTTTCACCCTCCGAAGTAGATGCCCTGTTCTTGAAGGTTGGTCGAGGTGGAAACCCTCTACTGGGAGTTTTGTTCTTCATTGAACTCGGTGTTGGTGGTAGGTTTGGCTTTAGAGAACTGGTACTGCCATTATTCATGGGTCTTGGAGGTATTTGAACTGAAAGCTTAGGCCGATTCACTCCAGCATGGTGGACAAAACTATTTTCTTTACATAAAAAGCTTGCACTTTGTTCATATGCCTGCATGCACCTTGAACAATGTTAATGTGAAACTCAATGCAAAATCAAAATCCTACATTAATAGAAAAAAGCATGTTTCATGTCAAGCACAAAGAGATGGATTATCAAATTTCCTCAACTGTCAAATATGCCTAAAGTAGACATTGGAAATTACTGGGATTGTGTTTGGGGACAAATAGATAATCCAACAGGTAAGCAGGAGTATGTGGAATGTGATCAAGCTGACAGGGCATCTCTTTCTAATGGAAACAACACTGTCAAGCAACTTTTTCAGGTGACTACTTGGGAGAAGTATCTCCCTTTAGATCCAGATACCAACAGCAATGTTACCAACAACTTGTAGCAAATTCAATCAGTATGCCAAGAACAAGATTTCACCTCTTAACCCTTTATGTACTCAACCTAGCATACAGTATATTCATCAACAGTAGAAAATATATCAGAGATGTATAGCAGCAATGAAAATATTAATGGCAACAGTGTATCAGAGATTGACAACAGCAGTATGCTAGTGATAACAATATCATAACATGTCAAATATTCAGAGATGTTTTAGTGGAGAATGATCTCCTTCAACCTTCCTTGTTTTGCCACCTTAAAGAAGTAGTATATCAGACTGTAAACTACCCTTTTCAGACCTGTATAGATGAATTTCAGAGTTCTTTTTAGCATGTAACAGTCTAGCAAATGATGTCAAAATACCACTGATGTTTAACCCTTTGTTTATATTGTAATGTGTAGGTAAAAGGTCATGAAAAGAGGAGGTCTGAGTTGGGAGAGTCTGCTGCCCTAGCAGACTTGCAGCAGTGAAGAGGGCCCAAAGAAAGGGCTGTTACAGCCACTCGTGGAGGCCTAAGAGGATGACCGAGGGCACAATGGAGAAGGAGGAGGACCTGGGTGTCCAAAAAGATGGAGGCCGAGCCTTCTAAAGGGAGACCGAGGGAAAGGAAAGGAGAAAAGAGAGGGAAGGAAAAAGATGGGAAGAAGGGATAATGAGTTGGAGAAGACAAGGAGGAAGGGAAAAAGGTGGAGTGAAGGGGATGTGAGCTAGGAAAGAGGGGGAGCGAGGTTTAGAAGAGGAGTAGCGAAGGTAAGGATGAAGGGAGCGAAGGTAAGAAAGGGTAGGGAGAAGGGAGGCGAGCTCAAAGAAGAGGAGAGCGAGGGTAGGAAATGAGGAAAAGGAGGGCCGCTAGGGCCACAATGAACTGCTGCTAGGTTTTTTTAGGGCAGAATTTAGGGTTTAGGTAAATAATTATGTACAAAAAAATGAAAATTAAACCTATTAAACAAATTACAAATTAACTAGTCTCATACAAAATATATAAATATAGGGCTTTTAGTATGTAAAAAAGGAACTTAGGGTTTTAAGGTTTTAAGGTAGTATATAAATATATACTGGAGCACACGTCTCGTCATAATCGTCTCCCTCTTTCTGAGAGAAACCAGGAACCTTGCTTTGTACTTCTGTAGTATGCTTGATTTTGTAATCTATTTGAAGGTCACTGCTTAACAGTCATCACTTGTTCTTCGGAACAAGTTTTATCATCCTTCTCTTGTAGGTTATAGCACACAATCTTTCCTACAAGTCAAATTCAGTCATATGATTAGCAACATTACATACTAACCAATCAATTCAATGTAATGACAAATTTTTATGCATGATGTACACAGTCATGTAACCAATACATCTTAGCCAATGCTTCAGCACAACACTAATCCATATCCTATATACACATGGTAACTATCTAAATGCCTTCCATCTCTACCAAAACATACTATTAAGAGCGTGCACTACTCTCAACATGTTAGCAAAGAGGTTTCATTATAGACAAGCAACAATGGCTCATGGAATGTTGTTCAACACCATAGGCTACTTACCCATCATATGTACATTACTATTATACTATTCATTTATCCTAGTCATATCAATGCATTCACTATAACATGCATAATACACTTCCTGATTCCAGGAATACAAATATGGATACAACTGTCATGAACAATATCATTTAAACGCTTAAGGAATAACTCAAAAAATATTTATCTTTCATTTGTTGTGTAGGGTCCCTCTTAATTTCAACCTCCTGGCAGAAGTCACTGGAGTTTCTGGAAGCGTACTTTGCTCCACCGTCTGATCCTGAAGACCTTGATCTTCATCTTCATCTGGTCCGGAACTTGTTGAAGTCTTCATCTTTGGTCCTCATGCACTGGATCCAAGATCTCCTTTTGCTTTGCTATTACTGCTTGGAAACGAACTCTTCACGTTCTTGCCTGGTGCACATCCCTTACATATACCATTATGATCTACTTGGGTTCCGATGTTATGTATCTTGGCTTGTTCAATTTGTAGAAGCCTCCGTCTTGTTCTCCAATTACAACTGCATCATCAATAGTCTTTCCTCTTGGCCACATAAGAACTTGGCCATCAACAAAAGCAACTTTGAATCCTTTCTTATCCATTGTTGAAATGGATAGAAGATTCTTCTTCAAACCAGGTACATATAATACATCCTTCATATTTATAGGCTTTCTGGAATCCAACCTATAGGAGGCTTCTCCTACACCTTTAATAGGATATTGATTATCATCTCCAAGCTTCACCTTATGAGGTGAATCCTTCTCTGTCTTTGAAGCCTATCATGTGCTTAGAAGCACCATTATCAACAAGCCAAGCATCACTCTGTAAGAGCGGAAATCAAAACATATTCTTCTTCACTTGATCAATCTTCTCTTGCCTTCTTTTGAACATGTTCATCATCTTCTGCGGCATGAGCATGATACCTCTTATTCTTTCCTTTCTTGACTTGATCTTTTGCATGGGGACAATTCCTTGCAATGTGTCCCATCTCCTGACAAGAGTAGCATCTAACTATTGAATAATATTTCTAGGACCTATGAGACTTATGATACTTCTTGGGTTTCTTGTGAGAGTGATCTTCCTTCTTGAACTTCTCTTTCTTCATATGTGCTGCTAAAGCTTGATTATCATCTTCACCCATCTTTTATTCTCTTGCTTCCAATTTAGATTCTTCTTGTGTACAATCCTCCCACAACTTGTTGAACTTGGTTATCTTTCTTCTAGAACAGATTCCCTGAATGAATGTTTCCAAAGACCTTGGGAGACCATTCAATGTAGTCATTACTACCTCAGCTTCTTCAACTGTATCTCCAATTGTTCCTTGATCTAAGATACCCTTGTGAAGTAGGACTGAATTGTTTCTGAGTTCTGCATCTTCACATTCTTGAGTTGAGTTCTCAAGGTCATCTTCCGATTGATGTTCTTCCTTCATATAATCTGGTCAATGCATCGAACATCTACTTGGGAGTCTTCAAGGATGAAACGTGAGGAATCAAGTGATCCTTAATAGAATCAGCAATAATCCTTTTAGCCCTAACCAGATTCTTCTTATGTCTTGCTTTGTCTTCCTCTCCCTGTGGTTCTGCAACCTCTTCCTTGACATATCTCTCCAAATCATTTTCTTCTAGAATGAGAAGCATTCTATACTTTCATGCTCGAAAGTTATCAGCTCCTTCAAGCTTCTCATCAAGCTTGGTGTTGTTTAACATCTTGACAATCTTGATAATATTAGAACCTCAAATGGAAATAAAGATTATAAAACTTACTAATTGGGATGCTCTTCCAGGTCCTTCTGAAATCTACTAACCTAGGGTTTGTCAGAGAAACCCTAATTTTCCAACTTGTATAACTTGGAATTCTGATTCAAGGAAAATATGTGCCTCCCTAAGGTGAGTTGAGCAAGTGTCTTTTTCTTCCGGATCTATGGACAGAACTGCCAAAAATATGATGCCCTAGTTTTCCCGAGCAGTATTGATAGGGTCAAAATGGAAAAAATTTCGATCTGAGATCTGCCTCCACAGGAAGATGCGCCCTCCTAGGGCGAATTGATTTGACCTACTTTTCAAGCTGGTCTGTGGAGGGAAGTGCCCGAAACGGTAACCCCTAGTTTCCAACTTCCGACAATTTTAGCTGTACAATGGCTTCTTTCAGTATGACTCCGATACCATGTTAGAATTTACACTTGAATAGTAGTTAAGTTAGATCTTTAAACAAATTCTACTATATCATAATAAACATAAGCAATAGGATCATTGAAAGATACACAAGCACATCATACACAAGAGTTTATCCTGGGAAACCCTCTAGGGAAAGAAAACCTAGCAGAACTTCTTCAATATAGATTATGTCAACAAGTACAATGTCAATACAACGAAGAGCTAAAGCTCTCTCATACAAAGATGCCCAAAGAATCGAATATACAAAGACAAGATAAGATAGAACCCCAAACATAAGCTTCCTCCAGCTACAGCTACTCTCCCATGCCCACTTATTCACTTGCTTGAGCGAACTTGTGATGATCCAAATGAGAAATTCATCCCCCTTATTTATACACTTTTCTGGCTGATTTTTTCACTATAGGCCCAACTTCACTGGGGCAGTTTTGCCCATTGTTTGGGGCAAGCTGCCCATTATATGAGGCAATTTTACCATTGTTGCACACGTTTACTGTATGCGGGTACACGGGGTACATAGACACGAGTATCGAGCACAGTTAGAAGCTTTGCCCAAATTTACAGGAAACGTCGGGTTGGGAGTGGCAATAATATAATATATTAAATTTTAATATATATTATAATAAACATAAATTTATTAAATTATAAGTTTAGTTTTTAACTTTTTGCCTATTTTAAAAGTAAACTGTAATGGTTAGTAAATGATATTAAACCTCAGCATTAAAAGCATTCAAATTCTGCCTTCTCTTATTTTGTCTAGCATGTTAAATTATGGTATGGGTTTCACTTAATGGTTAGATGCTAGGCATAATGCATTCCCGAGGTTCAAATCTTTTAGATCTGATTAACCTACCAAATTGAACTTTCCATTGAGTTCTAAGTTGCCTTGAGGCACTTAATCCTAGAGTTGTTTAATCCATACAAAATAAGTTATAAATGCTATTGTTATTACTGAGATAACCCAAGTGAAATTTCTACCAGCCAAGTCAAGCAAATTTATAGATGTGTTTATGATCTTTGCATGAGTATTCTTGCTGGTTATTATCGTCATAACTAAGTCATATTCACTGTTGTTGACAAGACTGTCAACATACATCAAATTTGAGTGTGTTTCATAAGGTTATCACTGTTGGTTGTTGTCATCATACCCCGATTATGTTGTGGCTATCAGATCTCTCCACATACTTTAAAGTTTATGGGTGTGATCTTACTACTAGTTATTGACATCAATTCTTAGCTATATTATACCTCTAGTTGATGCAAATACCACAGTTTTCAGTCATCTCTTTTGCTGGTATATTTATGAGGAAGCTCCTCAGCGGGTTGGATGCTTGAGGCAGCTCCAAAACATGGGTACTTGTGATTGGGAGCTTGAGGAAGCTCTCGATCCATCAAGGAGTGCTTCTCAAAGCTCCTCGATGGATCGGGAGCTTCTTAAAGCTCCCAACCACAAGTATCCCCAAGAAACTCCTATCCGGAGTGGCCATTTCACCTCTGCAAAGTACCTGAAAAGCTCCTGAGTATCCGAGGAAGCTCCTGCTACTTTTGGAGCATTTCGTACTAGCTCCAAAGCTCCCAGGTACGTCGGAACGTCGGGTACGCCCTTCCTAAGGGCCGGGAGCGGTACCCCTACAGCATTGAGTTTTACCCACTGACTTCTGTGGAGCCGACTTGTCTATTTTCACTTATTCTTTTAGGGTTTTTACATGATCAATTACAATAAGAATATCTTATGAAGGAACACAATAATATAATAATAATATCTTCCAAAGTTACCTAATCTTCAACAATCCCTTGCCCACGAGCAGTCGGAGTTGGTCTTCATGATTGTATTCAGAGACAAGTATATGGCTGAGCAGGTATACTGGTTGCATTTGGGTGTTATTACTTGTCTCTCCTACTTATATTATTCACTTTAACTTAACATGGTGGTTGGCAGTGGTGATTGTATTATCTCTTGCTATTATGGACTTGTTGAGAGTGAATGTATGATCCTGAATGTTAAGATCTTTTTATATACTCACTAGTTGCTTACCTTATGCAGGCTTAGCCTTACCTTTGTTATGTATGGCATCACCCTTTCACTTCCTTCCATCCATTTGTTTCTTCCATTTTGAGACTTGACCTTTGACTTGGACCAGGACTTGTGATATCAAAGACCATTCCCCATTTAGACCTCTATGTTAGATAGACTCCATGTTTATTTTGTGTCTCAGCTCTGGAGTGTGTGTCCTGGTTCCTTTTTGTCTGCTTCTATGATGCTTTATGGATTGGATGTGTGGCCAGTGTCACCGAATTGTCTTCCTCTAGTCCTCGAAAAAATTTGTCCTTTCATCATTACAAACATTATTATGACTTATGATATATCCAAATGAAATGCAAGCCAAAAGGCTATTGAAACTAAATGAAAGTACCCACGATGAAAGCTACGAATAGTTGTGCTTTTAAGCACATGTAAAATCGTGAGAGGGTCATGAAATGAAATGCAAAGAGGCCAAATAAAAGCAGATGAGGAACAATTGAAAATCTAAATGACTGTTGGCCGTGTCATGTAATGATTATTCCTCACAGAGCCCAAAAGGGCATAGATGTGAGATGGAGTAAGGGACCGCTAATTCTAAGAGTCCCCTAGAACCTCAAAGTTACAGTTGATTGTGCACTTAGCGCAATGGTTCTAGAAAAGATCCTCGTGGAGCCTGAATCAGGCTTGGATGTGAGTTAAAGGAAACTAGTCAAAGTCTATTGGAAACCTTCTAAGCACTCTACCCATATGTGAGACACCCCCATTCCCTAGTGTCATCTATCCTGCATATGTCTGAGTGGATTCCTATTTCCCCTTTCTCTGAGAGAACACTATGTTAAGGTCAAACAAGTCAACTCCCCTTATCCTAGCATTGTTTAATCCACCTTACCCATCATAGCAACTTGGCTAAGTTTGTAAATGAACATATGTAAAGGGCTTCATGAAAGATCATGTATCCTACTCTAACACAAGTTATATTATTTTTATTGATTGATTGATTTAGCACCACTGTCATGTTACTTATGTTATAGTTGGCTAATAATATGAATAAGAGAGCATCATTTACCCCTTGTGCATACGGGATAAATCAGATTTTGTCTCGGCCATCAGTTTGGTTTTTTTTTACTTGGTCAACATAGCTCCCAAGGTAGATGTGGCTACAGTGGTTCGAGATTATATATTTGTCACCTAGATGTATCTAATTCACTATTCCAGGCTTGGTTTGATGATTATTGGTCATGATTGAGGATTATTATGGTTTATTATTTTTATTATGACCATAATTTATTTATTGGACATGGTGTGGGCTTTTGGAGGCATATCTAGATGGATTCATGTGGTGTGAGTAGTCACTGTTGCCACCTAAAAGCACACATGTGGGGAAATGCAGCAGAAATCTTTTGAAGTTGCTAGGTGCGTCCTTGGGGGCAAGTCTCGAGTCAGGTGTTGTCAGCTGATCCTGACTCCTCCGTTTAGGCAAACTCCTAACCGAATCCAAGGGGGGTAGACCCTACTAAAGAGTTTTTAAGGCTATTAGTTTATGTTTATTTGTTATGGATGGGTGTGAGTTTTTTTAGGAGTTTTTATTAAAAATTGACTAAAACAAGCAATTGCGAAAATCATTATTGTTTAAACATCAATAGCATAAACAAGATATATGGCATCCATAATTGTAAATGACTGAAAGCAAATACTGAAAGAAGGATTAACTAGTGCCAATGGAGTCGTGAAATATTAATAGTGTTGTTGTAAATATGAGATGCTTTGCAATTGTACTTGGTTTATTTTAACTTAAATGAGATGATGAGTTGATTAAAAGGGAAAAAGGGAATTCCTGATATACCTTGCGGTACGGGGAATAGGTATGGATTTCAATCTAAGTGGCTCCGCACAAGGACATGTGGGCTAGATGGAGTCACGGGGGTGTGTTCAACACTACACCAACAAGGATGTAGCCTAACGGGGCCCCGCTGTCACTTTCTAGTGGTTCCCGCTTCCTTTGCAAAATTTCCCCACTTGAGATCAAATGCGAAGTGACGCCATATTTTCGTTTTAAGGAGGTTAATTGAACTGTTGTCAAGCTAATTACTAGTCACTTCCAATTCTTTTTGGTGCACCCTACTGATCGGGCGAACCGCAGAGGTACAAAGCATACGGAATGGAGTCAAATTTCCTCACTTTTAGGAAAAATGATTTTCTCCATATCTTTATTTATTTTAATTAAATAATTCTCTTTTATTATTTTGGAGAGAATTTTTATTTAGTGATTTAATAATCACTCAAAACTTAGGAAAAGTGGGGTTTGAGGTTTTATGGGTGCTCTAGGTTAGAAAACGAGCACCCTCGTGAAAAAAACAACCCCTCAACCACACTTTTATCACTTTTTTGTATTTTTTAATTAAAATATTAAAAAAGGCCCGTAAAACAAGAAAAAATTACTTTCTCATAACTGACTCGAACCCCCAGGGGACCTAGTGCATGTTCATAATGACTCAATTATATGTCTAGCAAGCTCATAGACATTGTCACATGAACTTCAATAACCTCCTAAGGCTTAACCACCAAGACGACCATTCCAGCTTTTGAGGAGCAGTAAAAAACTCGTCAATTATACATCGCTTGTTCAACATTGCATAATTGACAGGGGAAAAAACCAGTGAAGCACGACTCATCCCATACTCGCAAGTACTCGCGAGTCTAGACGAGTGGTTTCCCCAGTCGCTTAACAGCCACGAACTCGTGGGCAAACCCGCCAGGCACGCATACTCGCCCAGAATTGGAAACTTGGCCGCACTCGGGGCAAACTTGGGGTGAATCGGCCGTGCAAGGAGAAGCTTTCCCCGCAAAATCTAGGACGGACGACAAGGTTTTTACGCGTCGGTTTTTCATTGGGAGCCACGTTTTGTCAGTTTGGAGGGAAAATAGACTGTGCGGCAGGCTATAAACAGTCCCAACAATCACTCCCTTCATCAACAATCCTGCTCATCAGTCGTGGAGGGGTGCTCGTGAGTCGTGGAGGAGTTCTGTTGTGGAGGAGGTCGAGTCATGGAGGAATTTAAAGTTCCAATTCGGTCAACGCTGCAGAGGTTGGGTTGTGGAGGAGGCCAAATCGTTCATGGAGGTCGACGCAAGGAGGTCGAAGCCTGCAGCTCGAGCGTCTGTGGTGGGCAGGTTAGTACATTTTTTGGTTTTTTTTGTTTTTTTTTAATATTTTCAATTGTGTAATACAGTATTAATACAATCTATATTTTACAATATTAATACAATCTGTATTACAATATCACTGTAATACATATTGTATTAATATTGTATTGCAGTATTAATACACACTGTGACTCTGTATTATATACTATACGCTTACAGCAATCCATGTCAATAGAATGTCTTTTATTTATATTTTTTTTATAGATTTTTTATATTTATTTTTAATTTTTGTTTATATTTTATATAAATATATGGTATATACGTTGTTTTTAAATAGTTTTTTTATTTATATTTTTTATTACATAGTATTTTTTATATATTTTTATTTGAATTTTAATTAATTTCTGTATTTTTTTTTATTTTGTTTTATATATATATATATTAACTTTATTTATTTAAAATTTTATTTTTATTTTTATTTCTTATTGCATAGTTTATGTTATATAGATTTTTTATTTATTAATTTTGTTATATATTTTTTATTTTAATTAATTTCCTTTTTTTTTGTAATATTTTGTTTTGTTATAATTTTTTTAAAATTTTTTTTTATTTATATTTTTTATTACATAGTTTCTTAAATTTGGTATATATATATATATATATATATATATATATATATATATTTGTCTTTCTTTGTTATATATTTTATTTTGATTTTAATTGATTTCTGTATTTTTTTTGTATTCTGTTTTGTTATTTTTTTTTATGTTTATCTATATATTTTTTATTTCTATTATATATATATATATATATATATTAATTTTATGTATTTTAAATTTTATTTTATTCTATTATATTTTATATTTTATTTTATATTTTTTTAATTTTTGTTATATTTTGTTTTTTTAATAATTGCATTTTATTTTATTTTTGATATTTATTATATATATTTTTATTTTATATTTTTAAAATTTTAATTTATGTTATATATTTTGTATTTAATATTTATTTTGATTTTGTTATGTGTTTTTTATATCGTTATATTTTATTATTTTGTTCTGTTATATTATATATATAATATATATATTTTTATTTTGTTTCTTTTAATATTTTGTATTTTATTATTTTTTTGTTATATTTTGTGATTTGCTATGTTTGTTTTTTTGGGTTATATATTGTATTTCATTTTATATTTTTATAAATCATATATATATATATATATATTACTTTAGTTTATTTAAAAAATTCAATGATTTTTTTTTTAAATTATATATATATTTTTTTTTTTAAATGATGGTTCACCATTTGTTAGAGGGCTACATCCATCGGGAGAATGTCAATACCTGATATTCCGGAGAATCAAGGTATTTTAGAGTTACAATCATTATATAATCAAAGTCGGCTCCCAAGGAGCAAGTGTCACAAAGCTAGATTTGAACCCGGGTGGGAAGGATAACAACATTCCTCTCAACCACTCGATCTACACTCAATTGACATATATATATATATATATATATATATATATATTATTTTAGTTTATTTAAAAAATTTAATGATTCAATGCCACATATTTTTTAAAAAAATCAATGATTTAGCAAATAATCAAAAAAATTTAAACCCAAATTACAACTTATATTTTTTTTGCAATCCAAATTCCATGGCACCTAAGGCTAGAAGGCCTCTTGATCCGACATGGAAATATTGTGTCAGGGTGAATCCCAATGAAGACCACAGGGTCATTTGCCACTTCTGCTCCTCTCAGATGTCTGGGGGGCATAAACAGGATGAAATATCATCTAGCAGGAATTGTTTGCAAAGATGTGGTGGTTTGTGAGAAATGCCCCGATGAAGTCACAGCAGAAATGGTAGTTGCTTTGGATTCCATTAGAGAACAAAATGAAAAGAGGGCAAGATACAAGTCTGAAACTTCTATGATAGGTAGATCTACCATGGCACCACCGAATGCAAGTCCAAGTACAAGAAGGTCCACTTCAGCTGCTGCAGTAAATAGAAGTGTAACTTCTTCTTTCTTCCTTCCTCGCACAACTCTAGGATCTCAGCGATCCTTGGAGAGCGCTTCAATGAAAAGAAGAGGAAAAAGGCAGATATGGCAATGAGGAGGTTTTGGTACCATAACAACCTTTCATTTAACTATGCAAGGTCTTATTTTTATCAGCCCATGGTAGATGCCATTGCAGTTGTTGACCATAGATACAAAGCCCCCTCTTATAATGCACTTAGGGGGAAAGAGTTAGATGAGGAACTCAAGTGTGTTAAGGAACAATTGGAGAGCATTAAAAAGTCATGGAAGTTTACAGGTTGCACAATTTTGTCTGATGGGTGGACAGATCAAAGGGATATAACAATCATCAATTTTGTTATAACTTGCCCTAAAGGAACCATGTTCCTAAGATCCTGTTATCACACAACTTGTAGTTGTCCCAAAAAGTAATCCTATCCAGGATGGTAGAGGCATTGGATAACTAAAGAGGTGACCCAAGAGATGCCACAGTTCCCAATGCAATTGGTTGTCACGCTAACCGAGGCACTCTTCACTTTAGATCTAGCCTAAGCAAGACCAAAGGGGAAACCCTAGGTAACCAATGAAGGCTAGCGAACCTACTCAAAACCTCCTAGGGAAATGTGAAAATGAAATAGGAAGAGATCAAGAGTGAATAGATCTAGATCTATGAAAGATAAGTGGACCCAAGGATTTAGGGCTTGGTTGAAGAGGCTTATAGAATGGACAAATGTTCAACCAAGGAAAGATTAGGTCACTTATGAGTTAAGATTATTAGATCTAGATAGATCTAATGCCAAATAGAAAGATCCAAGTGGGGCCCACCCTTAAAATATAGAAAATGATCGAAATGGGGTCCACAAGGTGGAGATCAAAGAGAAATGGCACTAGAGGGGTTGCTACTCAATGGATCTATGGAGTTGATGAGGAACAAGCAATACCCACGTGATGGATCTAGCAAAATCCCACCTACCCAACAAGTGCAACTTCCCTTGGAGAGGCCCAGTGCCTTAAATTAGGGGGTAAATGGAGTCGGATGCCCACCAAACTTTAGATCCAAGGTTGATTAATTATTATTAAGGTGGGTTTTAATTATTAAGCCCAAGCAATCGCTAGATCTCACCGAATCTAAAAAAATAAAAAAATGAGGGTTTGAAGTGACCAATGGGTGAAACACAAGAAAATGGATACGTACCTTGTAGATCTTACCTCAAATGCTTGCGGTTTCCTTATATATCGATAATCCTTGCATTTAGTTACAATTCCAAGCTAGATCCAAGTGATTCCAAGCTAATTGTCCAAGTCCAAGGAGGAAAAACGTCCTACTTCACCTGCAAAACAAACTACAAAATGTGAGATTTGATCCACGGATGAATAAGATCTAAGCATGGCATATCAAAAGAAGTAAATCAATGGACAAAGCACAATTGAAAAACTCCCTTCAAGATGAAAACGTCTTACCCGAGGGGGATGTGAGAAACCCCTACAATCTTCCCTCCAAGCAATTCGCACCCCTACAACAGTTCAATTCGGCCTCCCTCTCTAGCTGTTGAAATCACCTGCAAACAACCTAGATGTCTAAAGCAAAAGATGTATAATCATGTACAAGAGCATCCAACAAAGCATGAGAAGCAGATCTACAAAAGTAGTATTTTATTCCAGTATTTCCAGAGCCCCAAACGTACCTTTACAATAGGGGGGCCTCTTCCTTAAATAGGAGGAGAGAGACCAAAACCCTAACCACTTTATGCACGAGTGGTTGAGATCTGTTACCAGCTATTATGAACAATAGTTGAATTTCTTGTGAGCCGCCAGTTTAATGAACATGTTCAATGTTCATCACCAGTGTTTAGAAGTTCAGAAGTCATTTTCAGGGCAATTTTGCCCCTTTTGTAATAAACTGCATGTTCATACCCCCATGGGGAATTTGTAAAAAGTTGGTTTAAACAGGGTCCTTTTATAAAAGACTCGGCTATCCTTAGGTTTAGCCATTTGGGGGATACTCTATAGTGTTTTTTCCTTAGGAATTATGCACTACTCATTAGTGGCATATAATCCCTGAGTTTTTCACTCAAACCTCCAAAGCTGGAGTATTTTCCATGGTGGTCAAAACCTAAGGTGGTTATTAGAGTCTTGTGTCTAGGATTTTTTACGCGTTAGCCATCTCGATTGAGTCGTATGAACATGCACTAGGAGTTCCGTTTGATTCCAAGAAAAATAATTTTTTCCGTAATTTAGACCATTTTTAATGGTTTAAATGGAATTCTTCAAGTTGTGATAAAAACCTCATCCGGAGACAAAATTTGGCGTGGGGAAGCTCGTTTTGACGCTTAGAGCGTCCTCTTTACCCTGGCACCCTCATTCTTCAGATTCTAGGCGATTACGTCACCTCTGGGTGAGTTTTGGCTAAAAATGCATCATTCTGGCATTTAATTGTTAAAAAGAGACAAATTACATTTTTGACAAAAATCAAAATAAGTCAAAAAATGTGATTTTTGACTTTGGAAAAGGGATGATTAATACTTTATGATGGTGAATGACCATATCAAATGAATAAAGGTCACATATTTTAATCAAAGTTAGGATATACGAATCACTTTGAATGGATGACATGAGCATGGGTTTGGCCGTACAGCTAGCTCTCACGATTTGATGATTTGGCAGGTGGTGAGTGGGTTGTTGGTTCAGCATTTAAAGAATGGTAGGCGCCTCCCTCAAATTGAGGCCACCTCACCAACATAACTCCAACAAATTCGATTTCTCCATTAATACAACTCAAGACTTGGTCTCCTTCAAAGAGCTCACGCATTCTCTCATGCCTCATGTCAATCCAAGGTGGAAGCTTGTGAGTGGCTTGGTGATATCTCCTATGTGGGAGTGGGGGGCGCCTTGCCAAGGTGGAGGCCACCTCCCCACCCTTCATTACTCTCAACTACCAAGAACTCGAGTTGTCTAATGAATCATGCTCTCCAAGCATGGATTTGATTGAATTCGACTTCACTTGATTGGGAGTTTGTCTCTTCTGATTGCCAATTCGAATTTAGACTTTGTGTCTCTAGTTTTTCTATAAAGAGAGGCCCTTTGAGCTCTCTTAGCATGGAATTTTGGATGTAAGATTACTCTGCCCTTTTTTAAAAGAGCTCATAGCATTTGCTATCATTGGAATAAAAAGTGACTTTGGAGGTCTACATCGTGTGCCCTAGTTTTTCCTGAGGAATGCTTCACATATGACAAGGTGAAATTGTTCATTTACATTGCTTATATTGTTTATGCTTGATCATTCTTAGCTTAGAAGTCTTTCTTAATTCCATAGGATGAGCATTTGAAGGTACAATTTGTTCATTGATGTTGGTTTTTATGTGATTTAGAAGTGCAAATTGTAGTCGGTAATACTTATGTGCTTCTTGTCCCATTTTATTTAACATACTAAGCTTGATCTAGTGTTTTCTATGAGTGTTGTATTTGTGCAGATCTTCAAGGATAAAGTGGAGTTTGAACTCGGTTGTCTCTCCCTCCTCTTCATCAAATTTTTCTGACAAACTTGTGCATTTCAGGACTCTCCAAAGATCGATTTGGTGCTTCAAACTGAGCTTGAGAAGCTTGCTATATTTTCCATCCTTTAAATTAAAATCAAACCTTGTTACTTGTTACTTTCAAGAAGCCCTAGATCTTCAAGTTAAACTCCTTTGGCTTCTTCTCTTCCTTGGCCTTGTTTGGCCCTTGCATTGCTCCTTTTTACCTTCTTCTCCTCTTCTCCTTTCGCTGCCCATTCCTCGCTGCATTCTTCTTTCAGTTTGACTTTTTCCTTACTGTTTCTTGACCTTTCTTTTTTACCATTGTTTTAGGCCATTTTTGCAGCTCCTTTCCATTGTCTTTTTGGCTGCCCCTTCAAGCTGTTAGCTTCTTCTCCATTAGCTGTTTGCCTTCCTTTTCTTTTATTTTGTTTGTTGTTGCTCCTTACCTTCTCTTACTTTGTTGCTCCATCTTTTAGTTTGTTGCTCTCTTAGTGGTTGAGATTAAAAGATCTAACAATCTAATCAATGGCTAAGATGAGCCAATACATAATATCACATGGATCACTCAAAAGGAGGGTGACGTCATAGTTAAAAGTGACTCACTGAGGGTGACTTCATGCATGAAGGGTGGCAGGAACACATGTGCCACATAATAAGATCAAGACAAATCACTCGAAGCTCATGGTGGGGTTAGGAGGTAATAATTCCCTTCACTAACATGTCCCCATGGCACAATAATATAAAATATGAGTCTATGACATGTCAAATACACAAATGATCAAATCCTATCTCCAAAATCTTACAGAGACATGCAGTAAAAGACCTCCTGTAACTACTATGGACCCCACTGACAAATACCAACTGATCTGGAAGATGGAGGGTTCACCATGGATGACCTCCAAGCAGACCAAGTGCCAAAACCTTTCCTCAATTGCTCAAATTGAATTCCTCGATGACCCTTTTATTCCATTTTTTAATCCTCCTGAAAACCCTGAAAGTGCCCCAAACTGCCATCCAGGGTGCCTGCACTGTCAAACTGAGTGTACCAGGTTGTCTGGAAGGGGGGTATAATGGTAAAAACAAGTGGTTGGACCACCCCCTTCATCTGTAGCGCCATAGGCAACGACTAGCCTCCAAGGCCTCTGCTGGACAGGCTGGATCAGCATGCCCAAACTAGTCAACAGGTGGATAACCGTTGCTATCATGTCCAGGAATGCCCAGAACTGAAAGATAAGTGTTTCAGTGGATCCAAAAAACCCAAATCTACTAGAAATGAGCACTCATACACCATGGGTTGACCTGTGAGGTCAACTGTAGGGTCCACCATACCCGGACAGTGTAAAATATGATGATCTGGAAGTAATAATAAAACTAACTAACTGCATCAATCATCATCTGAAGCATATGTCCAACACATGGAATCATCAATGGGTGTATGTGGAACCATAGATCATCATCCATAAGCACAAGTGGTCCATCTCATCACGGATCCCAAGAATGACCATGGTCAAACTATGTTTGACTAGGTCAAAATGCAACCAAAGACTAGATTATAACATAAAACTAAGACATGTTCCTTTAATCATACTCACAGCTTAACTTAAAGTATAAACATCATTCAGTGGCAGTTAATACATATATATTCCAGTGTTATTTATAATTTACTTGCACAAAAGCTTTAAAGACATACTCATTCAACGGACATGCCCTAACTGCTAGCAAAGGGTGAAGGCTAAGAAGAAGGCTAGGCAAAAAGGGATGACTTGCTCAACTCAACTAAGTGATACTTTGGACGAAGAAAGGGGAAGCTACACTCTGTGCTGGACAAAATAACAAAGGGAATGGCAGTGCCTCACAAATGGATAAGTTGTTTAGAGAGTGCTTATTCAACTTAGGCATTATGTCTACATCAAGTTGATCCAGGTTCATCAGGATCATTCATTTCATTTCCATGGCCTTTTTGGCCTATATTACCCCTCTAGGATTTCACATGCGCTAAAAAGCACAACTAATCGCAGCTTGCATCCGGGGCATATTTACATTTATGAGGTCAACAATATTTAGATATAGCATTTGTTTAACCATTGCTTTTTAGACCTTTATATACCCTTCGCGGGGTATTTTAGCAGTTCATTGCTTTAGCCTTTATTCACGTGTGTTGAAAAACACATTCTAGAATTTTAAGTTCACAGGCTTTCATAAGAGATTTCCAATATAAGTAGTACATGTGCTGTCAGTTTTAGCCAACAGCATCTCATGTGACTAGAGGGAATCCTGCGCTAAGCCAAACATCGGGGTAACCAACTAGAGTGATATAGGAATAAAATCCAACCCACCAAAGGTAAGTTCTATCACCAACTCAGAGCTGAGACACAAAATAAACGTGGATGCGATCCAACACAGAGGTAGAAAAAGGGGAAGTCCTCCATATCAAGCAGTCAAAAAGACAAGTCAAGGTGAAAGCCAAATAAGAAAGGTCATGGATGAATGGAGTCAAGTGAATGTGGTGCCTAGGCTAGCAAACAAAGAATGTCAGGGAAGACCATGTCTATGCTCACAGGAGGGTAATGAAACCAATGAGTATTGTCAGAAAACCTTAGAGTGCAAGTAATACATCCAATTTTATATTTTATAAAGTCATCCAAGATATTGCATTTTATTTCTTTAGATAGTATTACCACATCATGAATCATATACCAAGTCAATGCTATGAAGATGACTAAAACAACAAGATAATAATCCATGATAATAATCACAAGTCCATAGGTTACATCATATCATATCAATAATTGACTAAAACATTGCTGCAATAATAACATCTGGAACTCTAGGCACTGAACTGAAACTGTATGGAACAAAAGGTCACATTGGTCATCAAATCTAAGCTCTCAAGGCTCAGCCTTGGCACAAGGTCTACTCAATGTATGATATATATATACTGCTCTGATCTGTGAGTGATCCCAAATACACTGCTCATCATAACTGATCTCAAGAACAGCAAAGCTTTGGAAAGTGCAGATATCTGCTCAGCAAGAATAGTAACCCAGCTACTATGGTGTGATAGCATCTGGCTCCAGCTGGGACAAGTGCTTTAAGGGAGAGAGCGCTTGAAAACCTCAGAATCTCTGGTCTCGCACTGCTCTGCATCAATCTTCAATCCAACACTCACCATCATTTTCTTTCGGCTTTATTTTTGCACCTGTATCTGCAATCATGGCCACTAGAATACCATGTGATGCATGTATGGGATAAAATATAAAAATAAATGCTGAAAATGAAATCTATTCTAAAGCAAAAACTGAAATGCATAAAGGAAATGCTAATCTAACACAACATATAAATTTTATTTATTTTACTGTGCAGGAGGAAAGAAAGGCTTTGGAAAAAGACATACTCAACTCACTTAACACAAAAGAACTACAAGCACTTCAAAAATCAAACAAATTTTATTCACTTTCAAATTTTATTAAAGTGTATGCAGGAGATGAGAAAAGCTTAGGAAGGAGCAAGACTCAACTCAAACAAACAACTTAGCAAAAAGCACTCAGAAGAAAAACTCAAAGGATCATCAAAATGAAAAGCAAAGAAGACTCGCAATACTCCGCACTTAGAAAAAAGCAAAAGGCACACAAATCCTACTGCTCAAATGAGTTTATTCAAAGACCTACCTACTCTAACCAGTCAACACAAATGCTAGGTAAAATCATAAATCCAGTGCAACCATTCATCGAACAAGCTAATGGTTCTTCTTTGATTTTTGCTTAGAAAACGAGTCAAGACTGGATTAAGGATTAATGAAATTGATAGCACAACTTTCCTGACTTGTTCAAAAATTGAAAAAGGAGTTGAATGGTGCAAAATGAAATCATGCCAAGGGAAAGACTGATTGATGCAAACATCCTCCATCCAAGAATTGATAGGATCATGAAATTCATGCAAGCCAGTCTTTGAGATGGATGGAGGTAAAATATAAGGCATGCAACTCAATTCTTTTTCACACAAATTACCCTCCTCATTTACTTCTCTTACATATTCAATTTGGTTCTCCCTAGGACTGATGATCAAATAAAAACCAGGTGGGGATAAATTAAAGCTTAGAAGACAAAAAATCAAAATCAAGCCCACTTGTTGCTCAAAAATAGAGAAAAGATGAAATTAATCTTCAAACACCTTTTCTAGCCACCAAGAATGATTGATAACTTGGCAACAAGCATTATTGTTCCAAAGTAGCTGAAAAGGGAAATGAAGTACCTTTTCTCCAATGATGTGACCATGCTTATACTTCCTATCAAAAGCAAAAGACTAACTAGACCACCAACCCAAAGAAGATTGAACAAGTTGGGAAGGGAGGGTGGATTGAAAATATGCATATTTTCCCAGATAGATAGAAAAACTTGGCCTTGGAATTTGACAAAAGGAAAGGCCTTTCAAAGTGACATTCTTTGTTATGGGAATGATTGCAAGCTTTTGATCAAGTCTATATTTAGAAATTGAGGACAAGATTCTAACTATAAGAAATGGATAAAGTTATCTTGACTACAAATGGAAAAAGGAAAACTTAAAGACTCACTATAAGAAATAGAACAAATATTAAAGCATCTAACGTGATTTACTAACTCATCCTTATCTTGAGATTGACCTTCTATTGATTCATCATTAGATTCACAAGAGGATACTTGATCATTTTCATTTAATTGATCAAGGATAAAATTAAAAAGTTCATTTAAAACACCCTGATTATTTGCACAATGATCATGTGAAATCACTACTAAAGGATCTTGGTCAACGTCCCTGCTTTCTTCTTCCTCAATAAGGTGATGGGAAATCGAATGATCACTAATGATAGAATGACTAATGTGTTTCTCCGAAGGAGGAAACTTCAATAGTCTTGCAGACTAAAAGCTCATCCTCAGAAATTTTCTCAAGATCAAGACTAGGGCTACCTAAAAAGAAATTTGAAAACTTATGATTTATACAATGATTAGGGATTTGACTTTCGATTGAATAAAAAATGAAGACTTATCCTCAAAAGAAGTTGGGTAGGAGGAGTCATCTCTGGATGTTGACAATTCACTTGATATTTGATTATTAATTGATTCAACAATAGGATCGAAAAGGGGAAGGTTTTGATCTTGGATTTGATTTGAAGAATAAATATCATCGAATTCACTTCCCCATTCTTCTAAGAATTTATGTTCAAACATGTCATATCCGGAAAAGCTATTGGTCTTTAAATTTAAGAACCAAAGCTCAACATTTCCTTGGAAAGATGAGGCCAATAGTTTCATACATACATCCTCATCGGTTATAGATAATTCGTTAATAACTTCTTTCAAGAGATTAAGGTGCCCTTTAGCAGACACCTCATGACTTCCATCGAATTTAGGCAACCTTTCACGGGCTTGATGAGGAATATGATGAGGATACCCAACAATTTTTGAGAAGTCAAGAACTTTTAATCGACCGAAAGTCCTAGGCTGCTCAGAAGCAGCCATGGATGGCAATTTTAAAAAAATCAAGAACCTAAATACAAAAAGATGCACCCCATGGGTCCTAGATATGATAGAATCGATCACCAGTGGAGTCACTTTTGTGGAGTCGCCAGGTAGATTTTAAATCTCTTCTAACAAAAGAAATGTCGTTAAAATAGCGGGGAGAGATGAATGGCAAAAAGATGGCTATGTTTAGATTAAGGATAAAAATGATAACCATTTAGATTACAAGACCGGATGCAATAAGATATGAATTATGCATGGATACTCGCAGACACCTAAGGTAAGCCTCTACCTCCCCGGCAACGGCACCAAAAATGTTATCACACAACTTGTAGTTATCCCTAAAGGTATCCCATCCAGGATGGTAGAAGTGTTAGACAACTAAAGAGGTGACCCAAGAGATGCCACGGTTCCCAATGCAAGATGGGAGTCATGATAACCGAGGCACTCTTCACTTTAGATTGAGACTAATCAAGATCAAGGGGGAGACCCTGTTGTCCTCCGAAATGGCATGCGTGTTGTTGAAGCCCAAAATATAACACACCAGCTGGATGACAACTCTCTCAGGAGAGAGGCCAATGTCACCACACTCCTCTCCTCTTCGCTTCAGGTTGGCTGTTCTCCAACACTAGGGGGGTATCCCTAAAATAGGATCGCTAAGGCAGGTACAGTAACGGGCAAGGTGAATGGAAGAGGCTGCCTTAGGGAAACGGAAGTAACAAAAGATAGTTTTTAAATGGGTGATGGAAAAGAAAGGGAAGATCAATCCTCAGGGAAAGACCAGTGCCAGTACCAGAAGGGGAAATGGAGTCTAAAGAGGACTCATGGAGGCTTTATGCTTCATAAAAGTGAGACGAATCTAGAATGCATAAACAATCAAATCTTAATCAACATTTCGTACAACCGAATACTGATGTCCATTGAAAAAACTAATTGTTCAAGCATAATTAACCAACTTAATCCTAAATGGCTAATCTATTGTGCTTGAGAAAGCCCTCACAAGCTAGATTCATTCTACAACTTGAAATACATCACACAAGCACATGAAGGATGCTCAATCTGTCCACAAAACCAGCTGATATTTTTCATTAAGCTTGAAAGGGAGAGAAACCCCAGAAATTTTCCATCATTAGAAAGGAGAGAGATAGTCTCTTATATAGACCAAAAAATAAATTCACCTACCTCTAAAATAATAAAATAATAGAGGTAAAGTAAAAATGAATACTTTTTCTCTCTACTAAAACAAAGAGTCGAAACTATCTGAAGGTGCCTATTCTAACAGCTCCTAAATCAACTCAGATTAGTATTCGGCTGTCAAAATAAAAATACGTAGCTGGCAATCAAGAAACCCATAACTCGACTTGGTGATCGGCTGCCAAAAAGAGAATACGGGTTGACAAGTGGCTAGGTCTGCTGCTTTGTATTGTTGCTAATTGGCTACATTTCTGCCCTCAAAACTCCACTTGGCAGTGAAGATACTACTGACCACACACGAGATGTTCCAGAATCCCATATGACCGCGAAATTTCCGCCAGGCAGCTGCCAGTGAAACCACAACTGCCAACAACGAGAGAAAAAACTACGAGCTTTCCAACTAACTGACAAGTAGACGAACAGCTGGAATAATACTGTTATCACATATATAGTAGCCGGGCTACCATACATTATTTTTCTGATTCCAGTACACTATTCAGCCAGTTCCCTTACATTTGAGATGCTGAGATGAGCATCTATATTGGATCACTATCAGATTGTGGACAGCAGTGTATATTCCCCATGCCATGACTGAGTCTCAGGACACTCAGAGAGATGACCGATGTAGCCATTATACCATTGGTACAGAGCAGTCAGTAGTGCCCAGAGTTACAGCAACAGTTTCGGAGGACAAATGATGGTACAGGTTGATGAGCATTCAGGTATATGACTCAGCAAGTATATCATTGTGTCATGGTTATATTGCTTTTATATTTATTCTTATAGCATGTCTTAGCACTTAGTGTCATGATCTGGCGATCATATAGATATGTGGACCTGGTTGATCTTATTATACATATTATATTGTCCCTACTCAGAGTTAGAAGTTCACTATTCATACTCATTGGTTTTACCCTCCTCAGGGAGAATAGAGGTGATCATTCAACCATACTTTGGCTTGCTAGTGTCTGCTCCATTATTCATTGTCTTCATCCATCCATGGCCTACCTTTTAGTTTATCACCCTGACTTACTACTTGACTAGTGACATGGAGGATCTTTCCCCCACTGTAGCCTCTGTATTGGATGAGCTTCCCTGTTTATTGTGTCTCGGCTCTGAGTTGGTGACAAAACTTGCCTATAGTGAGTTGGAGTTCCTTGTGAATTCCCCCTAGTCACTAAAGTTGTGTTGGCTAAACCTGAAACTTTTAGTGCTGCCATGAATACAAAATCTGGAAAAATGAAATGCTATGAAAAGCCCATTCATGCAATGTGTTTCTAAACACACATGAATGAAAGGTATGCCAAATGAAAATGGCTATCAAAATAAAATGTTATATCTTTTGGAAAAATAAATACCTAGGTAAACAAGCTGTCCATGACACACCTAGAAGTGCTCAGGTAAACAAGTGCCTTAAAAACACACCTGTAGCAGGAAGCCTAAAATAAATGTAAATCTATGCAATGTGTTTATAAACACACATAGATCAAGGCTATGGAAACTTCAGGCCCAAAAAGCAATGGAACTTAAATGCTATATCTAAACAATTGCTGGCCTTATTTGTATTATGGATTGTGTGCATCTGTGAAGGTGAATAAACCCTCTTTGAACAACTCATACATTTGTGAGACACCGCCATTCCCTGTGTTATTGCTCATTCAGTATATACTATGGTGTGTATTCCCTTTCCCCTGCCAAAGTGTCACAAAGTTAAGTCAGCCAAGTCATCCCTTAGCCTAGCCAGTTATTTTAGCCTTCACCCTTCACTAGCAAATTGATCACAGCTATGAAGTGAGTATGATCCTGAAAGTCTAATCTGAGTAATATTAATAATTAATGACACTATATATTTGGACTTAGATCACCAGTAATGATTACTTTGTGTTATAATTGTTATTTGAATAAGTTGTAGAGCATGCATTAACCTTGGACACTTTGCAGCAGCTTATGATGATGGTCTGAGTTATATTGGGTCATGTTGACTTGGTTAGGCCTAGTCTGACCATGGTCAACCAGAGGACATGAGATGGTTGGACCTTATGATGACATGGATAGATGATATATGGTCTATGTATACATACATGATGATTCTATGCAGCAGCTACAGGGTTATGATGATGATTCTTGGTTTACAGCAGTGTTTGGTCATTTACAGATTATTATTATTGGCCCTGTTCCGGTATATTGGATATATATTTTGATCATGCAGAGACTCATATGGTGTATGAGTACACATCTTGGATGGATTTGGACCTTCTGAGTCCAATGAGACAGTTTGTTTTCAGTTCCGGGCACTTACAGTGATGATTGAGCCTCAGTAGGCTGTCCTAGTGCAGTTTTGGCCTGTCGGAGGCCCTGTCAGAGCAGATGTGATTTTTATCCGGTTGACCTAGGGCACTGATGATGGAGGGGGTGGTCCAGCCACTTGTTTTTACCATATTACCCCCCCTCCCGAACACACTGGTGCCCTCACCTTGACAGCGCAGGCACTCCAGGAGGCATTTTGGGGCAGTTTCACGCTTCCCGAGGCATTTCAGGATTGGTAGAAATGGCTATTGAGGAAATCGATTTGGGCTACTGAGGCAATGTTATGGCATGGGATGATCAGTGATGATAGATCGGGGTCCTCCACACCTTCTCCAACAGTTTCAGCTTCATCGGGGCCCGCATCCATCACTTATGGCACTTTCTGAGGATTTCTGAGATCTTTTTGAGGCCTACGATTTGACTATGGAGGCAGGATTTGGTACATTGATGATTATTTATTGATTATTGTGCTATGGGGATTGACCAAGGAGGGATAAAATTACCCCTTGGACCCACCATAAGCATCTTATTATATTTTGTCATCATGATTTGGTGGGATTCCCCTCTTCTAGGGCGATTTTGTCCACTCACATAATATTTTATTAGTGATCCATGTATTTTATTGTTGAGTTCATCTCAACCATTGATTAGACATTTGTATCTTTTAATCTTAGCCACTCATTCAAAAAGTGGTTAGGGTTTTGGTGCCTCTCCTTCCTATTTAAAGGAGAGAGCCTCTCATTGTAAAGGGGACTTGTGGCTCTGGATTATCGGAATAGAAAATTATTATTGCATCTATCTCCAGTGTTGTGGTGAATGTTTTTGGTGTTCGTTCGTTAGTTCTTCCTTTGCACTGAGTTATTGGAGATCTTGTTTTGCCATATCTTTTGTACCACATTTTTTGCATCTACAGGTGGAGGCCGATTTGCTTTGAGGAGGAAGTATTGGTAGGGGAAGACTCTCCCTACTTCTTTGGATCTCTTCGTTGGTAACAGGGAGTATTACTGTCCCAGGACCTTCTATTCTATGTTATCATTGCATTTTACTTGTATTTCCTCCATACTTGACCTCTCTAATTGAAATCGATTTTCCTTGGATTGACAGGTAGAGGAGGGTGCACTTGTGGGCTAGGGCATCAATTTGGCAAGCAAAATCAACAATTTCTCATTTGATCTTTGCGGGAATCTTCCTCAACATCAAGGCATTTCTCTTCATCACTCAGGTATGATCTCAAGGTAATTTCTATCTCCATGATCTATCCACTTGTCTAAAATATTAAAACCCTAATTAATCAAAACCCCATTTTTACATTTTCTCATATCTACTTAGATCTAGAGGGTTGTTGGGCATAATATTGAAAACCCACCTCTATAGCATCCACGGCATCCCGGATCTATAGTTTGGTGAGGATTGGCTTCCGTTTGACCCCCTTCCCAAGCCAACTTAGCTCTCCCAAAGCAAGGCGCACTTCTTGGTGGTGGTGAGTTGACCTAGATCTAGGTGGTGGGTAGTTGAGATCCCGCTTGATTCTTAATCTACACATCAAATAACCTACCCCCAGATTGTCACTTTTCTGATTTATGCCTTGTGGGCCCTATTCCACATTTCAAGGGATTTAATCTCCATTTTGGACCACTTGGTATAGTTAAACTCAGATCTAGTAAGATCTAGCCGTCGGATTGCCGTGAAACTATAGATCCACACTCCTACCTGACCAACCTACCCGGATCTAAAGTTTGGATGCCATCGGACTTGTCTTGACCCACCTAATCCACATTTTTGGCCTCCTTGGGTAAAGTCGCACCACCTTGGAGAAGTGAGTTGACTCACTTCTAAGACATGGGTACTTGAGATTTTTGGAGATTTGGAACCAGAATAATTCAAAACCTAGGTCTAGTGTGTCATCTTGTCAAATCTTGCCTTGGGGATAGCATTCCTTATTTCAAGGGATTGTGGTCCACTTTAGTCAAACCTAGATCTAGACCTATTCATCCATCAAGACCTTATTTTCCCACCTATCTCATGCTATAGGAGTCCTTAACCACAAGTCAAACCCACTTTGACTCCATTATCCCAATTCCCAAGGCAATGGTTGTTCTCCAAGTCAATTCGACTTTCTTGGATTGTTGGATTAACTTGTGGTTTAACCATAGCATGGTGAACTAAACCCTTGAAGCCATCATGTATCATGATCAAGCTTGTCACTTGTACTAGTTAGCCCCAATACAACCCCTAAACTACCCTACATTGGACACAGTTCCCAAGGCGGTGGATTTTCCAACATTGAACTAGTACTCTAATCCTAGATCTCATTTCAAACATTATAAGTCACTCTCACATCAACTATGGACCAAAGCTATACTCATTGAACCCCTCACTTGGCTTGTGACTTCATCCTAAGGTCTAGGATAAACCATACACCTAACTTCACTTAGAAATACCCTGATTTGGTGTCTTGGTTTTGATCTCTCCTGTCGGGAGTAGATCGGGTCTCCCCCTTTGTTGTCTGGGCTAGATAACATAAAGTGAAGGTTGCCTCGACCAGCGTGACAACCATATATTGGAGGTCGGGGTGATCGTGGTTGCACCTTTTGAGTTGCCCTTCCCTATTGCCATCCATGATTGGATGTATCCATAGGGGTAACTACAAGTTAGGTGAGAACAAATACCTTAAGCGAGAAATTTCTCTTTTTGAAATAGCTGATACTCGACTGAGCCTTGTCGTCATGCCCTGGTGGGTGCCTCATCAATAACCGAACAGTCAAATGGTGCTGCCATGGCGATAACCTCTAGTCGAGACTGTGGGAGGGCCCCTCATTTGTCAAATATTGAAATTCAGACGGTTTAAATCTCCACGCACAGAACTTAGATTTCGATGATCTCGATGGATGGTGAACCAAATTAGAGAGAAAAGCACCGCTCCAAATCATAAATTCAGGAAATTACCGACACTAACAGACGCCAATTCTTCTGCTTGCACCAATGTAACCGTGGTTTGAAAACCCGTGATCTCTGTCCATCGTGCTGAAGAATCGTTGAACACCGAACTCGATATAATTGAACATGAGTAAGCGTGCGGAAGAGGCGTGGAAGTGTATTGGCGGTTTAACTGAGACTGCTGAAAGACTCGCTGTCATATGCTCGATGTAACCAAATGCAATCGGCTGTTTATCAAAAGAAATGACACCTGCTTCAATCCTAACTCGCACCAAGTGAATGAGGGATGCATAAATCAGCATGTAGGCCACCATCTCTGCGTATCCATCCACGGGCCATGAAACAACAGTGGTCAAATCAAAACAATACATGGGTCAAGTAGGTGTATAAACGCTGCTAAAATGACTGCCGGTGTCGCAACATGATACGACTTCATAACCAGCAACGGCCCGGATCCAAAAATTTATTTAGATATGACCTCCGATTTGCTTAAGTTAAGCTGAACCCCGAGTTTATTGGCATTTGAATTTTAAAACTCTGCATCGATCTGTTTGACGCCAAAGGAAAAAACCCACGTATCTCATCACCATAAGCCGAGGGCACTTATGTGCATAGCTCTATCTGCTTTCAATATCGAGTGGTGGATGGCCCTATGCTTTAAACCGCAACGTGGAACTCTGGCTGTCAGTGTAGCTTGTGATGGTCTATCAACAAATCTGAAATTAACCACCAATCGATTGATGTGAGGAAAAAAGCTCTGATGCCTATAAACACCCGAGTTTTTTAATGTTCCATGCTGCCCCTATGCGATGCGGAAATCCTCATGAAGTGAACTCTGTCACTTTAACTTCCACCGCTATCACATAGCATGCACTTCAATAAAAATAACGCTGTCTCATGTAACACAGCTCAACCATAGCCCTCGCAAAAATTAAGATTCAATGAGATTATGACCGACTTTGATCTGAGAGTTTCTCTTATCGGTGAAAAGAGTTGCTCCTTTAGCACAGTAAACTTCAGATCGGGCCTGTCTGGAAATCTAACCTCCACAGATTCGAGAAAAGGTAATGGTGCCCTAAATTCATGCACACCTGAAATCCTGAGTCTCCACTTCATGGCCCATAAAGAAGTATAACAAGTCCTTAACAGTATTTCTTTTCTTTTCATAAGAGCAACAGTATTTTCAGAGGATCCCTGAAAAATGCACGCCTGGACCTGCCGCATTTTTATTATTTCAGTATTGCCATCAAAATTGTGTAGCAATCTGAAACATATAAAAAACATGTGTATTTCAAGCCAACAGATCCCCAAGAACAGGGTGAAGGTTTGAACTCTTGATTCTAGATTCTCGACATGTCTCCATCTGCTCAATAAGTGTGTCGCCGTGTATTGCAAGGGATTCAACCACCTTTAACCATGTAAGATTTCTATTGCCATGATCCAAAACTGATCCTTCCTGCAAATTTAAACAAATGTCTTTGCTGTTGCACCTGTGGATACCCCTGTCAAAGTGGGGATAACAGACCCTAGCCAATCAATGAAGATTAGCTAACCCAAAGGTTCCTAGGGAAATATGTAAGTTGAGTTACGGAAACCAATGGTAAGTTAGATTAAGTGGACGCAAGGGTTTAAGTGTGGTTGAAGAGGCTTAAGGGGTGACAAGTGTTTCAACCAATGAATGACTAGGGCCACTTATGAAGGTCAAATGGATAGATCTAGTTCCATGGAAATCACACAAGTGGGGCCCACTCCTTAAAAAGTGGAAAATGGTCCAAATGGGGCCCACAAGGTCAAGTTAGGGGTGAGATGGCACTAAGGGGTATGCAATGATGTAGATCTATGGATCTAAGATGAAAGAGGCAACACCCACATATGGGATCTAGCAAAAGACCACTAACCCAAGGAGTGCGATTTACCCAAGGGAGATTAGTGCCTTAAATTGAGGGGGCAAATGGAGTCCAAATTCCACCAAATTATAGATCGAGGTAGTTGTTATCACACCATAGTAGCAGGGCTACTATTCTTGTACAGCAGATATCTGCACATTCCAGAGCTTCATTTATTCCAGAGCATGGCTATATATATATTGGATCACTCATGATCAGAGCAGTACATTATTCAGATATTGTTTGACCTTGTGTCAAGGCTGAGCCTTGAGAGTTCAGATTTGATGACTGATGTGACCAGTTATCCCATTACAGTTTCAGTTCAGTGCCTAGAGATGTACTTCAGCAGTGTTTCAGATGATGCATGATGATTGCTATTATGATGATGTTGTATGATCTATGGATATGTTCTCACTGACTGTGGATTATTAGCTTGTTGATTTAGTCATGATTATAGCATGTGCTTGGTATATTATTCCTGATGTGGCAAACTACTTAAAATGAACTGTAAACCTTAAAATGGACAATTGCTTGCACTTTTAGGTCATCTAACAAAACTTACTGGTATTTCACCTTACATAGACATGGTCTTTCCCGACACCAGTTGTCTGCTAGTGTAGGCTCCATATCCATTTGTCTCCATCCATACATGACCTTCCTGTTTGACTTTAAACCCTGACTTGTCTTATTTGACTTTCTGATGCTGAGGACTTCCCCATTTTTCTACCTCTGTGTTTGGACCGCATCCCTGTTTATTCAGTGTCTCGGCTCTGAGTTGGTGACAGAACTTGCCTTTGGTGAGTTGGATTGTAGGCCTTGGCTCGAACTCCCCCTAGTCACTTGAGATGTTGTTGGCTAAAACTGAAAGCTCATGTTCTACCTGTGGAAATTAAATAAATTCGCCCATGGAAACAAAAAGAGGGCAAGAGCAATGAAAAGCTAAAAAAATACTCCTCGAAGAGTATAAAGAAAGGTCCAAAAAGCAATAGTTCTTAAAAGCTATATCTAAACAATTGCTGACCTTGTGAAAATATGAAAAACATGCCCTGGATGCAAGCTGCAACTAGTTGTGCTTCTCAGCACATCTGAAATCCGAAGGGTTATGTAGGCCAAAAAGGCCATGGAAATAAATTGAATGATCCTAATGAACTTGGATCAACTTGATGTAGACATGATGCCTAAGTTGAATAAGCACTCTCTAAACAACTTATCCATCTGTGAGGCACAGCCATTCCCCGTGTTCTTTTGTCCAACACAGAGTTTGTAGCTTCCCCCTCTCCCAGTCCAAAGTATTTTTGAGTTGAGTTAGACAAGTCACACCCTTGGCCCAACCTTGCTGCCTAGCCTTCATCCTTCACTAGCAGTTTGACCATGTCCAATGGGTGAGTTTGTCATTTGAACTATGGTGCAAGTGATTTATTATAACCACGGAATATGTTAATATAATTAATGCCACTGAATGGAATTTGTACTTTGAGCTTAGCTATGAAATGATTAAAAAAGCATTGTCTTAGTCTACTGATGTGATTTATCCTTGATTATATATATTCTTGGGATCCGTGATGATGTGGACCATGTATGGATGATTATTGATGATGATTTATGGTCCCACATGTTTGATGATGATATTATATGATGGACATATGATACAGATGATGTTTGATCCAGTTCAGCAGGTTATTATCATTACAGATCAGCAGATTATACATTGTCCATATATGGTGGACCCTACAGCTGGCCCATTAGGGCAACCCAGGGTGTATGAGTACTCATTCCTAGTGGATTTGGGTCTTCTGGATCCATTGAGACACTTATCTTTCAGATCCGGGCACTTCTGACAGTGATTGATGCAGTTTTACACTTGTTGACCAGATTTGGGGCTGATTTCCCAGCCTGAGCAGCAGGGGCCCCGAGAGGCCAGTTCACCTAGGGCGCTGATGATGGAGGGGGTGGTCCAGCCACTTGTTATTACCATTTATCCCCCCTCCCGGAGAGCCTGGTGGGCTCAGATGGACAGCGCTAGCACCCTAGGAGGCAGTTTTGGCACTTTCACAGTTCCCGAGGCAGTTAAAAAATGGGATAAAGTGGTCACTGAGGAAATCGATTTGGGCAATTGAGGCAAGGTTTTGGCATTTGGTTTTCACAGAGGTCTTCCAGGGTGGCATCACTACCTTCCAGCCAGTTTTCACCATGTGGGTATGCCCGGATTGATCACAGGAGGACATTTACTGCTTGACTGTCATGGATTCTGAGGACAGTTTTGGTCATTATTATTATATTGGACATATTTTATTATTTTATTGTGCCTTGGGGTGAGCTAGCAAGGATTTATACCTCCTAGCCCCACCATGTGCTTATTTTATCATGTCCTAGTCATCATGAGGTGGATTATTGTACTTTATACCCCTCTTGTGGGATGACGTCACCCTCCATTGTACCATTTAGTGAGGGCGCTATTGTTATGTTGAGTGATCCATGTGATATATTGTTATGGATTCATCCTAGCCATTGATTGTATGATGAGATCTTATAATCTCAACCACTCATTTGATGTAGTATTGTAGAGTGGTATAGGGTTTTGGTCTTTATTATCCTATATAAGGAGGAGACCCCCCATTGTATAGCTCACCTTTGGAGCTCTGGAATATTGGAATAGAAGATTTTTTGTGGAGCACATCTCTCTTGGCTTGTGGATTCTCTTGCATATTGAATATAAAGTATCTCTTCTATGTATCATTGTGGATCTTTGTGTTTTTGCTAACCTTTTGACAGGAAAGTCGAATTGGAGAGAGGAGGGCGACTTTTGGAGGGTTATTGTTGGAGGGATCCACATATTCTCTCTTGGGTTGATCTTGTGACAGGGAGTATCATTATTGTATCTTCGTGACATAGTTGATGCTTTCTATTACATCTTTCTACCATTTTCATAATCAACTTGCTTGACTTGTTTCTTTGATCTTGTCTTGTAGGAGGAGGACGATTTGGCTATCTTGGAGAAGGGAGATTTGGTTGGAGCACTTGGATCTCACTCTTGAATATAAACATAGGAGAATGCTATCAACTTGCAAGGTGGCCATAAGCAAATTGAGGTAAGATCTACAAGGTATGTGCCTCTTTCATCCATTCTATCTCCATTGGTCATAAAACCCTAATTAAATCAAAACCCCAATTTTGGTATTTTTTTAGATCTACTTAGATCCACCCTTGCATTTGAAAAGATATTAAGAACCCACCTCTATAGGATCCACCCCTAGTTGGATCTATAGTTTGGTGGTGATTGGCTAAGAATTGACACACTTTTCAATGTAAAAAGCCTTCTTGAACCTAAATCGATTTTCCTAAGAAAAGCTTGTTGGGTAGGATCTAGCACATGGGTAGGTGAGATCCCACTTGAATTGACATCTAGACACTTGATAACCTATACCCATATCCTTACTTGGGTGAAAACTACCTTGTGGACATCTCTCCATGTTTTGAGGGGTTGAAACCCCCTTTTGATCTTCTTGGTACCTTGAAACTTAGATCTACTAAGATCTACCCATTGGATTTACTTGAAACTTTGAAGGAACATAGATCGGGGTACTAACATCCCGGATCTACATTTTGGTGGCCATTGGACTTGGTTTGGTCCACCAAACCCCTCTTTTGCCTCTCCTTGAGAAAGTCGCACCCCTTGGGAGTTTTGAGTTGGACCACTTCTAGGAAGTGGGTGTTGGATATTTTGGTGGATTTGGAATGCCCATGCCTTGAAACCTAGGTCTAGACTATTCTTTTGTCCCGATCCACCTTGGGGATTGCATTCCTTGTTTTAAGGAATTGTGGTCCACTTTTGGTTATCACCTAAAAACCTAGATCTAGCAAGATCCAACCATTGGATCTCATCCAAACCACTTGACTTGGCTTCTAGGTGTCCCGATCTACACTTTGACATCCTTCTTGACTCCATTAGCCCATCCAACAAGGCACTAGTCCTTCTCCAAGCAAGGCGCACTTCTTGGGATTAGTGTCAAACCCTAGATCTAACACATGGGTAACCCTAGAACCAACTCTAACTTGTAGATCCAACCTAGATCTAGCCTATAGTACCATCTTCATACTTAGCTTGAAACACTAACTATCCATGATACCACCTTCAACCATACCTTAAACTTTAGGTCCACTTAGCCTTGCATTGGTTTCCGTAACTCATCATTTATTCACCCTTCGAAACCTTTGCTTGGGTCCAATCAACTGTGATTGGGGTATAGGGTCTCCCCTTTGGTCTAGTTATACCTTGACCTAAAGCGAAGAGTGCCTCGGTTGACGTGACTCCCGCATTGCATTGGGAACCGTGGCATCTCTTAGGTCACCTCTTTAGTTGCCTAACTCCTCTACCGTCCCGGATGGGATACCTCTAGGGGCAACTACAAGTTGTGTGATAACAGTAGTTAAGGCAATTATCAAGGTGGGTTTTAAGTTATCAAGTCCAGATACTTGCTAGATATCCATAGATCTAAGATTGAAAATGCATCACCAAGTGACCCAAGTGGGGCTCAACCCTCAAAATGAGGAATGGGGCCCACAAGGTGAAGCAATAGGGGTAGGTTATCAATGTTGACCTATCCAAATCAAGTGGGATCTCACCTACCCATGTCAAGGAACTAGCCCAACTAGCCTTCCTCAAGGAGTGCGAATTGCCTCAAGGAGGGCTAGGTGCCTTGGGAAGTGGGTCAAATAGAGGCCAATCACCACCAAACTATAGATCCGAATTGTCGTGGGTGCTATAGAGGTGGGTTTTAAATTTCATACCCAAAGCCAAGCTAGATCCAAGTAGATCTAAAAAAATGTAAAATGAGGGTTTTGATTTTAAGTGTTTGTGTGACCAATAGGATGGAGAATAAGCGAAATAGATACGTACCTTGTAGATCTTACCTCAAAAGCTTGCGGCCTCTTAGCATATGGATGATTCTTGCCCTTAGTTACAATTCCAAGCTTGATCCAAGTGTCTTCAACCCAAATCGTCCAAGCCCTAGGAGGGGATATGTCCCATGCAACCTGTAAATCAAACTACAAAACGTTAGATTTGATCCACAAATTAATGAGATCTAAGCATGTCATGTCAAAGAAGCAATCAATGGACAAAGCACAATTGAAAAACTCCCTTAAGATGAAGACGTCTTGCCCATGGGGGATGTGACTAACCCCTACAATCTTCCCATCAAGCAAAACGCACTCTAGCTCCAAAGCAATTCGACCTCCCTCTGTAGAACTCGATTTCACCTGTTACAAGCAAGGATGTCTAAAAGAAGAGATGCAAAATCATATACAAGAGTAACCCAATCAAAGCCAAGAAGCAGATCTCCAAAATAGTATTTTTATTCCAAGTTTTCCAGAGCCCAAAGGTGCTTTTACAATAGGGAGGTCTCCTCGTTTTATAGGATAACAAAGACAAAAACCCTAAACCACAAAACCACTTTTTGAAACTAGTGGTTGAGATTAAAAGATCTAACAATCTAATCAACGGCTAAGATGAGCCAATACATAATATCACATGGATCACTCAAAAGGAGGGTGACGTCATGCATGAAGGGTGGCTAGGAACACATGTGCCACATAATAAGATCAAGACAAATCACTAGGAGCTCATGGTGGGGCTAGGAGGTATTAATTCCCTTCACTAACATGTCCCTATGGCACAATAATATAAAATATGAGTCTATGACATGTCAAATACACAAATGATCAAATCCTGTCTCCAAAATCTTACAGAGACATGCAGTAAAAGACCTCCTGTAACCACTATGGACCCCACTAACTAATGCCAACTGATCTGGGAGATGGGGGTTCACCATGGATGACCTCCAAGCAAACCAAGTGCCAAAACCTTACCTCAATTGCTCAAATCGAATTCCTCAATGACCCTTTTATTCCATCTTTTAATCCTCCTGAAAACCATTAAAGTGCCCCAAACTGCTATCCAGGGTGCCTGCGCTATCAAACTGAGTGTACCAAGCTGTTTGGAAGGGGGGTATAATGGTAAAAACAAGTGGTTGGACCACCCCCTTCCTTTGTAGCGCCCTAGGAAACGACTGGCCTCCAAGGTCTTTGCTAGACAGGCTGGATCAGCATGCCCAAACTGGTTAACAGGTGGATAACCACTGCTATCATGTCCAGGAATGCCCAGAACTGAAAGATAAGTGTCTCAATGGATCCAAAAGACCCAAATCTACTAGAAATGAGGACTCATACACTATGGGTTGACCTGTGGGGTCAAGTGTAGGGTCCACCATACCCAGACAGTGTAAAATATGATGATCTAGAAATAATAATAAAACTGACTAACTACATCAATCATCATCTGAAGCATATGTCCAACATATGGAATCATCAATAGGTGTATGTGGGACCATAGATCATCATCCATAAGCACCAGTGGTCCATCTCATCACGGATCCCAAGAATGACCATGGTCAAACTATGTTTGACTAGGTCAAAATGCAACCAAAGACTAGATTATAACATAAGACTAAGACATGTTCCTTTAATCATATTCACAGCTTAACTTAAAGTATAAACATCATTTGGTGGCAGTTAATACATATATATTCCAGTGTTATTTATAATTTACTTGCACAAAAGCTTTAAAGACATACTCATTCAACAGACATGGCCTAACTGCTAGCAAAGGGTGAAGGTTAAGAAGAAGGCTAGGCAAAAAGGGATGACTTGCTCAGCTCAACTAAGTGATACTTTGGACGGGGAAAGGGGAAGCTACACTCTATGCTGGACAAAATAACAAAGGGAATGGCAGGGCCTCACAAATGGATAAGTTGTTTAGAGAGTCCTTATTCAACTTAGGCATCATGTCTACATCAAGTTGATCCAGGTTCATTAGGATCATTCATTTCATTTCCTTGTCCTTTTTGGCCTATATGACCCCTCTAGGATTTCACATGCGCTAAAAAGCACAACTGATCGCAGCTTGCATCCGGGGCATATTTACATTTATGAGGTCAGCAATATTTAGATATACCATTTGTTAAACCATTGCTTTTTAAACCTTTCTATACCCTTCGCGGGGTATTTTAGTAGTCCATTGCTTTAGCCTTTATTCACGTGTGTTGAAAAACACATTCTAGAATTTTAAGTTCACGAGCTTTCATAAAAGATTTCCAATATAAGTAGTACATGTGCTTTCAGTTTTAGCCAACAACATCTCATGTGACTAGAAGGAATTCCGCGCTAAGCCAAACATCGAGGCAACCGACTAGAGTGATCTAGGCATAAAATCCAACTCACCAAAGGTAAGTTCTATCACCAACTCAGAGCCGAGACACAAAATAAACATGGATGCGATCCAACACAGAGGTAGAAAAAGGGGAAGTCCTCCATATCAAGCTGTCAAAAAGGCAAGTCAAGGTGAAAGCCAAATAAGGAAGGTCATGGATGGATGGAGTCAAGTGAATGTAGTGCCTAGGCTAGCAAACAAAGAGTGTCAAGGAAGACCATGTCTATCCTCACGGGAGGGTAATGAAACCAATGAGTATTGTCAGAAAACCTTGGAGTGCAAGTAATACATCCAATTTTATATTTTATAAAGTCACCCAAGATATTGCATTTTATTTATTTAGATAGTACTGCCACATCATGAATCATATACCAATTCAATGCTATGAATATGACTAAAACAACAAGATAATAATCCATGATAATAATCACAAGTCCATAGGTCACATCATATCATATCAATAACTGACTGAAACACTGCTACAATAATAACATCTGGAACTCTAGGCACTGAACTGAAACTGTATGGAACAAAAGGTCACATTGGTCATCAAATCTAAGCTCTCAAGGCTCAGCCTTGGCACAAGGTCTACTCAATGTCTGATATATATATACTACTCTGATCTGTGAATGATCCCAAATGCACTGTTCATCATAACTGATCTCAGGAAAAGCAAAGCCCTAGAAAGTGCAGATATCTGCTCAGCAAGAATAGTAGCCCGGCTACTATGGTGTGATAACAATTACTAGATCTAAAAAGAGCTTAAGGATATTCATAAGTTAGATCTATTTATTACTACTTAGTACTTGTAGCAATTTTATTGAATACTTTTTCAAGTACTAGAGTGTAAATCTTTTGATGTATATGCATGTACTAGTACATTAACAATTTTTAGTGTTTCTTGGTTTTTCATATTCATTTTACAGGAAAGCGAGGAATGAAGTCGTTTTGGAGCTTAAACTAAGAACTCTTTAGTTTTCCTTCAAACCCTTGTTATCCCTTTGCCTTCTTAGGCCTAAAGTCTCCTGAGTCACGCTACATAAGCGGATCAAGAGCGCTTTGTATCGAAGAGTTAATTTAATTGTAATAATCATTAATAAAAAGCAAGTGGGATTATGGCTCCCACGACCCTCTTTCCCCATTTGGGGGAAGCCTGTATCTACTTTTCATTTATTTCCTTTTTACCTGCACACAAACTAGAACATTAGTATGTTAGATTACTTTTATGTATTCAAAAAAGTTTTGTTACAAAAATTAAACTTTTGCTTAGTTTAAAAAAGTTTTTCTTTTGTTTTATAAATAATCAAAATTTGCTAGAAAGTTTCATTTTTGCAAACGTAGCTAGTTTCAGGCTTTTTTCTTTGAAATTTTTCATTAAATTCAAAGGCATTTAAAATCTCTTGAATCTTTCCATTTGTGGATCAAGAGTGCTCTCTGTCAGAGAGTTTACTTTGTGTTTTTCTTTAGTTTACTTCAAGTTTTTCAATTTAGATTTTCTACAATTTCTGTGAGCCTTAAACAGCTCCCTAAAATCTCTTGAATCTCGCCATGAGGCGGATCAAGAGTGCTCTCTGTCGGACAGTCTATTTCTAACTTAAAAAATCTCTTGAATCTCATTCTAAATCGGATCAAGAGTGCTCTCTGTCGGAGAGTCAATTGGAACTAACAATTTGCCCACTCCGTGTATGCTCTACCCATCGCAGGCTAGTCTGAGCTTTGGGATATCAAAAGCGGAAGTGTCACATTCATTAATTTTCTCACATTAAATTAAAAACTTCAATTTTACTAAAATTAAGTCCCTTCGAACCAACGAAAATCCGGTGTTGCCACGCTTTGATCGAAAGTAGGGAAATTCTGACTAAGGAAGCGGGAACCACTAGGAGGTGACCTCGGAGCACAGTTAGACTACATCCTTGTTGGTGTAGTGTTGAACACCGCTCTCGAGACTCCGTCCCAGCGCACATGTCCTTGTACGGAGCCACCTAGATCACATTCCGGACATATTTCCTGCACCGCAAGGTATATTGGAAATCCCCTCATCCCACAATAGATCACCTCATCTTTTAAAATTTACAATAAAATAAACCAAGAGGCATTCACACAACAGTCCCTCAGCAATATTTTACGGACAGTGACTCCATTTGGCATTGGTCTTTGAGCAACAACGGTATTTTCACAATCTTTGCTTTTATCTTTTGTTGTTTATCATATCATGCTGTGGATGGATTTTTTATTTAAATTGGCAAAACTGTTGTTATCCTTCAAATTATATGTTGTGGATGTGCCATTAATTTTGTGAACAATACTTGGTTTAAATCTTTTCATCATTTCAAAACAACTCCTAAAAAACATCCATTCCAACCATTTTAACTTAAACTTTAAAGAGCCTTAGAAACTCTTCTTTAGGGTCTACCCCCCTTGGCTTCGTTGGGAGTTTGCCTAAACGGAGGAGTCGGGATCAGGTGACAGCACCTAACTCTTTGCTTGCCCCCAAGGACACACTGAGCAGCTTCGAAATATTTTTGCTACACTCCCCCCTCCAGGTGTGCTTCTCGGCGGCAACAAAGTGTAAGATAAAATGGTTGGTGACCACCGTTCTTCCTCTCATACAAGGTTGTCTGGATGTTGATGGGAAGGTCTTCCTCGTCTTCAACCATAGCGCTAGGTGCCAAGTCTGGAAGAGGTTGATCCTCACCATGCCTGGTGTTAGTCTCGGGGACACTCTCGAAAAACTCTACCACTTGTTCTTTAATGGATGGGATTTTCATAAGTTCAGTGAGTGGGATATTATGCATAACTTTGTCCAACTCTTTCTCAATGTTGATGTCTAAGTCATACTCTGGGAGAACAGAAGTTGGCTCACTCACTATACTAGGTTGCTCGCTATTCTTTCTTTCAATGAAAAGGGTAGGCTTTTGGCCATCCTTTCTTCTTTGATAAATTCTAATAGGAGCTTGGCCACTACTTTCAAGTTGTTCAGTGGCAAAAACGGGAAGACTAGGACTAGGACTTTCTTCACTTTCTTCTTGATTTATCAAAATACGCCCAAAGTCTTTGTCAAAGTCTAAATCATTGACCCAATTAATGTTTCTTGGGGAATCCTGGGCATCCTCACTATGAGTGGGATACTCAAGATCCTCCTCCTTTTGTTCTTCTAACCAGTTAATTCCAGGAGGTTCAGGTGACGCTTGGGTTACAAGGTTTCTTCTATTTTCATCATTATTAGGCCTCTTTTGAGAGTTCCAATAAGGCTTTGGACCATAGGGTTTCCTATACCTTTCTGATTCTTTGCTCTTAGCTAGATCCCTAGTTAGGAGAGTCAAATTTTTCATCATTTCTTGCCTACTCTCCATCATATCGTTGGGATCTTTCACTGGTTCTTTTCCCTCTTTGGCTTTGGGCTCATATCTAGAGGACGAAACACTAATTGAATCAAAGAAGTTTTGCTTCCCCATGGAGGCAGCATTTGCTTCAGCCCTTCTAGCATTTTCTTGAGTTTTTTTTAAGTCCTTAGGGTCTTTGTCTTTGAGATGGTAGCCTAAATAACCTTCAAATGAATTGAGGTAATGAATCAACACAGCTTGCTCTTTAGGCCTAATATGATCAGGGATATTGGCCACTATCTTATCAAAACGGAGGTTGAATTCATGGACAGACTCATTTTCTTTCTTTTTAATTTCAAACAGTTGGTTCAAAAGAAAACGTCCATCCAACTTGACTAACCACCCATGCTTAAGTTTTTCTGCGAAGTCATCATATCCCGTGATTGATGATGCAGGAAAAGGGTCAAACCATTTACGAGCATCACCCTCCAGGGTTTCAAAAAGACCCCGCATATAAACATCTTCTTCTTCTGCCCCATAAGCTTCCATGTGGGCCCAGACATTCTCAATGTGGTCCTCAATGGAGGTCTCACAATTCCCATTAAACTTAGGGATCTTTTCAAAATACTTGTCGGGCATATCATGGGGTGAACCAGGGATTTGGGAAAAATCTAAAGATGAAGCTTTGGCCTTGTTCCCAAATCTACGAGCGACAGGAGGATTGGTTTGAATATTGTTTCCTGGAGGAGTTTGATTTGTTCCAGCCATTTGATTTACTGGACTTAAATTATGAGATGGGGATTCAGGAGGAACCGAATTAGTTGAAGGGGATCCCACAAAACGATTTGGGGGATCAAAATTTACGATTTTCCAAAAGAAATTAGAAGATTGGGCTTTGGGATCTCTTCTACAATAAATGAGCGGGGTTCCTTCTGGTTGATTTATATTAGCTCTACTTCTGAGATCATAAGGATGTGAATGAGGTCATTCCTCAGCGGAGTCATGATTAAGAGTCTCCAGGTATACTTTAATTCCTTTCTACCAAAAGATATGTCGTGTATAAGCGGCGAGAGATGAGTGACAATGAGATGGTTATGTTTGAATTAAGGATGAAACTGATAACCTTTCTTGCCACAACCTTTCTTTCCCTCCAAAACCTTATGAATGAGTACCAAGCTTTGAGACGGATGTTTTGTAGCCCGGAATGGATATTTTGGAAAGATAGCACAAATCCAGATGCAGTTGTTGTGAAGTTGTCTCTCTTAGGAGATGGTTTATGGGAGAAATTCACTCATATTGTCAGCTTCACTGAGCCACTTGTAAAAGTCTTGAGGATCATGGATGGAGAGAAACCTGCAATGGGATACATCTATGAGGGCATGGATAGGGCCAAAGAGGCCATCAAGACTTTCTACAAGGGGGATTCATCAAAATATCTCCCTATATGGCAAATTATTGATTCCAGGTGGGACAGGCAGCTACATTCACCATTGCATGCAACCAGAGCATATCTCAATCCAAGCTTATTCTATCATCCAAATTCTAGCATTCAAAGGGATCAGGAGGTGATGAGAGGTGTCATGATATGCATTGAGAAGATGTTCCTAAATCCAGAAATTCAGGACAAAATCAACTTGCAACGTGATATGTCCGAAGAAGCAGCTGCCATGTTTGGATTCAACTCAACCCAACGACTCAAGGACAAGAAAATGCCATGTAAGATTCAATTTGTAAAAACTAAATTGTTAGACTTAGAACTTAGCTTGTAAATTTGCTAGTTCTCTTTTTCAATTTTGGCATTGCAAAACTTGTAATCATCGTTGTTTTTAACTTTTACAGCCCATTGGTGGATAGATTGTGGCTCTGAAGCACCACAATTAAAAGAATTCGCCATCAAAGTTCTGATTCAACCCTATAGCGCTTCAGGGTGTGAGCGCAATTGGTCGGTATTTGAGCACATCCACAGCAAAAAGCAGAACAGGTTGGAGCATGAGAGGTTGGAAAAGTTGGTTTTCATCTACTACAACCTTCGGATGCTCACAAAACAAATGCAACCGAAGGACCTAGATCCAATTTTATTGGATGATATTGATTTAGAATCTGAGTGGGTTGTGGAGGAGGAGTTCCCTGATGATTTGGCTTGGCTTGATGAGGAGACTCAGGATTCCTCTAGTATGTCATCTCAAATGGAAACTCCAAATACACCTGCTTCACAATTGCTTCAGTTTGTCGATGTTGGCACTAGCTCCTCGATGACTTATTGTAGGCGTACTCGTGGTGAGGCATGAGACTCAAGTACATGTAGACATTGTTTATTTTGGTTTTCTATTTCTATTATGAGACTGTATTTTGAACTTGCACCAATCTGATTTTTAAATCAGTATGGTTTATGTTTATGGTTATGATTTATGGTTTATGAACACTATGGTTTATGATCACTTTATGGTTTATGAACACTATGGTTTATGAACACTATGGTTTATGATCACTATTTAAATTTTTGCATACAAAAATTGATTGTGTTATGTCGTATAATCATAGTTTATGAGACAATGTTATGAATTATTGCATAAATTGTAGTTTTATAGCTTATATGGATTGGAAATGCTTTTAAACTCTTTTTTGTGTCCAAAATGTACAATATTTTAAGTTATTTTCATTTTCGCTGAGTGTTACCGGTTGAACTAGCAAGGCTAGCCTCCGATGACAAATACGAAGGAAGTGACCACTGTCACCTTAGCCAATTCCCTAACTTCTTCGGAGAGTCGGAACCTCCAAGGGGAAGAGCCCTTATGTGGCCTACAAGATAGCTTAGCACAAGAAAAAAACTATGTCTTCTTTGAAAAGGTTATTAGTGACCAGTGCTTGACAAGGTTATTAGTGACCAGTGCCTTAGACAATGATTTTCAAGCAAATGAAGAAGACATACTACTTAAATTTAGTGTTTTGTAGATGTGGAAATAAGGTGCAAGTATGATCATTAATAGAAGTAGTCAATCGTGCTTTAGTTCATGAAGAAGATCATCATTCATAAATAACATAAATATCAATCATCCAATAGAGTATAAGTACCCAAAACACTTCACTAACACATATAAGATATCATTTGTCCATACATGTAATGTAAGTGAGTGTCAATGACAATAAATAACACTGTGTATTACGGTAGCTGATTTGCAAATATTCGTAATGGCACTTGTAAATCACAGTCAACTATCAGCACACTAAAGAAATGATACTTCTGTGTATCTAATGCAAAACACTTTATGAATGTTGTAAGTGTAGCAGAGATATCAACTCAGAGATTATCATAGCAGATTTATAGCAGCAGTGACACCAAGGCTATGTATCAAGATCAGTTTTAAAACAACGCTATTCTCATCAACCAATGAAAACTAGTTCAACATGCTGTTTTAAATGTACATTTCAGACCTTCTTCGTGTAAAATGTCAGACTTTTAGTTGCATAGTAATAGACCAGAAACAGCAGTAAGGTTACCAGCATTATAGGAATATGTAATTAAAGTGCTCCTTTGATCTCAACTTGTAACCACAATGATTGAAGAATAAATGCAAGGTAAATCTTGAATTTTAGAATGCTTTTAATCCTACAAACAACAAAATTTCAGACTGCAAAAACAAGTTGTTACCTACCTACTTTTGAGTAAAAATCAGAGTTGTATTTACACAGTAAATTATCACCAAATTACACAGAAATTCAACCTTGTTTTTATTTGAATGGACAGCTGTAGAGTAAGATTTTGGGACTGTCAGGGAAGGCTTCCTTTTTGGGACAGCCCTTGGAGGAATGCTACCCAATGAGGCTGTGCCCTAGGATGGGGTCTTAGGGAGAAGGGTCGAGGGTAAGGAAAGAGAAAAGAGAGGCATGGAGCAAGTGGAGGGAGCATCCAAGGGGGGATCCACAAGGTTGGAAAGGAAGGGAGCGAAGGTGAAGAGGAGAAGAGCGAGGAAGATAGGATGGCAGGCGAGGGTATAGGGTGATGAAAGGAGAGGGAGTGAGCTGATGAAGAGGAAGAGTGAAGGCAGAAAAGGGGACAGTGAGGAAGGAGAGGAATGAAAAGGGGGAGAGCGAGGTCAGAAGTAGCATCCTGGGAGGTGGCTGAGGTGGAAAGAAGGCTGGCCGAGCTAGAAAAAGGGAAGAGCGAATATAGGGAGAGAGGGAAAGGGGAGGCCATTAGGGATTTTAGGTCTGCAGCTAGGGTTAGGAACAGTAATTTAGGGTTCTTTTTTAGGTCTTAAAAATTGATTTTTATAAAAAAAATACAAGTAAAAATCAGTCCTAAATTACGAAAAATAAAAAATACTAAGCTAACATAATATACACAAAAATACAAACTCGGAAATTAGGGTTTAAAAGATTTAGAAACTAGGGCAACATTGGGTTTGAGAGGATTTTAACCTAACCCTAGGGCATCAATGAAAGAGGCTTCCCCTCTTGAGATGGTACTTGGCAAATTTGGCACTAAGGCCTACCTAAACAACCTCAAAGGTTGGTTAAAGGAGACCTAGCTATAACAAAACTTGAAGACCTAAAGCTCAAGCCTAAGAGGGACTCCTTTGAGGGAGGTCCTAACAATGCTATGATGACTAAAATCAGAAAATGACCTAGTTGAGACAAAATGCAGCATTATTGGCTACCATTCAATCCTAAACAAGCATCATCTTCCAACAATTAACGAAGAGACATTAAAAGAGAACATAGATACCTCCTTATGCATGTGTTAAACCAACAACTCTAGCATCACCTTAACAAAGAAAGAAAGAACAAAAGATACTCCAAGTATTTGCTCCAAACCACAAGTAGAATCCTCCTCAAGAGGTGCACATCAATCAAAGAGTCCTAGTGAAGGCAAAAATCAGCATAAAATGTTTTATCCCATAAGTTGTTATGTTAAAATGAAGTAAGGAGAAGTCTATTTATACTTTCTCACACTCACTTTACAACAATAAAAAATATGCAGGCCGACATGCCTTTTAAAATGTCAATTTGAACTTATAAAATGTCAACTTAAAATTAAAACAATAATAATATAAAATAATCAAATCTATGGGTAATTTGGGGCATTTTCCCCAGACTTTACCCACACATGACTAAAATAAATAAAAATAAGCATATCAGTCTGTTCTGAAGGCCGGACTGCAGAGGGGGGGCTCGTCATGTCCCATCTAACCCCAACTGTAGTGAAAATACCTCAACGCCCCCCCTAATCAAGCATTGCAGCCTGGCCTGGAGGATGACGTCATCATTAAGAGGGGCCCAAGGAGAGAGGGCGCTAGTGAACTGGAGGACCACGAGGGTGCGGGAGGTGACCTGGAGGAGAAACATATGCCTCAGTATTGAAAGATCTGTCATCGGAATGATAAATCAAGGTTGGGGTCATGTGACCCAGTGATCCACCCCTAAAAGCCCCGGACACCAACTTCAGGGCTTCAAGCCCTTTCATGAGGCAGTCAACAATGCCACTAAGCCATAGTACTTCCAAAGGAGAAACCAGAGGGTCTGTGTTAAAAAAGTTAACCAGGAAAATCTTTAGGAAGAAATGCATGCATGCATGCAAAAGTGAGTTTTGCATGCATTTACTTTTAGGGTTTTGGTAAACCTAATTTTTCAGTGAGTTGATATAAGGAGACAGAAGGTATCTATCATACTCACTGAGATAACTGATCTGAGATAGATCAGTTGAAAGGTGGGTGACTTTCCTTGGGAAGGAGGGCGCATTCCATGAGGAGGAGGAAGCTTGCACCGCATCCGGTTGAGCGTTTGAGTGTCTGTAACTTGCAAAGTATCTTCGTCTCAGTGATTGATGAAGATCTGTGGCGATCAGAGCTCAAATCTGCTGAGATCTGATTATGTACGAGTTATTCTTGATTTGAGGGAGGGCGCACTTGCCCATGCAGAGGAGGACGCTTGCAGCAGTTAGACTTCTTCTGTTGCAGAGCAGATCAGAGCAGAGGATAGAGAGAGGCAGATCAGAGCAGAGGATAGAGAGAGGCAGATCAGTCGGAGGCACTTGCAAAGATACTCAGATCCAGTTTACCAGTTAGGGCTCATTCTTCCAATGCATGCATCAGCTGATGCATGCAGATCTAGAGTTTTCCCAGTTTAGGGATTGAGTCACTTCTGAGGTAACACTATATTGTACTTGTCTATATTTATATATGCTTTGGGCTCGAGAAAGAAGATAGCCCCACAGATTGTTGGTTTTCCCCGTTTGGGGTTTCCAGGGTATATTCAGTGTTTATGTGTGAGTCGTGCAACATTGGAAAAAACACCATGGAATGATCCCATTTGATGTCTAAGTCCTAGGAAGCCAAGATCTTTACATAAGACTGTCATGCTAGTGTTGCCCGCCGTAATGCACACTAGCAGCAGAAATCTTTCGAAAATTGTTTCCTCACGAAAAGTGGGAAAGGTGCGGCCTTGGGGGCAAGCAAAGAGCCAAGTGTTGTCACCTGATCCCAGCTCCTCCGTTTAGGCAAACTCCTAACGAAGCCAAGGGGGGTAGGCCCTACAAAGAGTTTCTAAGGCTCTTGTGTTTTAAGTGTTTTTAAAGGTAATGTGATGCGGATGGGTGTTGTTTAGGAGTTTTTGATTTACAATAACAATTTATACAATCAAAGATAACAATTGCAAGAGATTAAGATGATGCACAACCACTTGATAATTTAAATACAAGACAAACACAATATAATATATGAATTTGAAAAAACTGTTAAAATATTAACTAGGAAAATGATTGGAGAGAAATGCATGCAAAGGTTTGCATGCATGCAAAAGTGAGTTTTGCATGTAGTCATTTTAGGGTTTTGGTAAACCTAACTTGATGATGAGATGTTATAAAGAAGACAGGAGGGGACTGTCTTTATCAGAGTGATCATTGATCTGAGATAGATCAAGAGAGAGGAGGACGACTCCACATGTGAAGGAGGGCGCATTCTTCAAGGAGGGAGAAGCCCGTACCGCATCCGGTAGAGCATTTGAGTGTCTGTAACTTACAGAGTATCTTCGTCTCAGAGATTGAGGAAGATCAGTGACGATCAAAGCTCAAATCTGCTGAGATCTGATTCAGTACGAGTCTTTCATTGTTGGAGGGAGGGCGCACTTGTGCATGCAAGAAGAGGACATTTTCAGTCATCGGGCAGTCTTCTGAGCGAGCAGAGCAGATCTAAGGATAGAGACAGATAGATCAGGCAGAGGCAGATACAAGGACATTCAGATCCAATTTTCATTTAGGGCTTATCTCTTCCGTGCATGCACAGTTGGATGCATGCAAATCTTGAGTTGGCCAGAAAAGATTACTGAGGTAACCCTATATTGTACTTGTCTCTTTTCCTATATGCTCTGGGCTTGAGAATGAAGATAGCCCCATAGTTTGCTGGTTTCTCCCGAAAGGGTTCCAGGGTACATTTGGTGTTTATGTATGATTGCATTTATATTGTTCAGTTGGTAAATGCAGATCTAGTTGTTTGAGTTCATGTTAATGTTGTATTGATATCAAGACTCATCCCACTTGAGATTTCAGGGCGATCCAGAGGGAGTAGAGATCTCTGGATCAAATATTTACATGGTATCAGAGCCCTGGTAAGGGTCAGGGAGTGCTTTCATACACATATCTACAGCTGCAGCATTAGATCTACATCATGGGGGAAGAGCAAATTGTTTGCACCTCCTGCTCCGCTACGGATATTGATGAGTGTACTACAGATGGGATTCATAGGGAGATGGCTCTTAACTCCTGTCAATCGTTGATAGCCTCCACTTCTAATGTATGGTACATAGACAATGGAGCTTCGAGTCATATGACAGGTGTTCGCGGATATTTTTCTGACCTAGCAGAGGATGGGATAGATCTTGAGATTATCCTCGGAGACAACTCCACAGTCAAGGCTATAGGACGAGGAACTGTGTCCTTCCAGAAAGACCTTGGAGAACAGATGAGAATTCGTGATGTCCTATATGTTCCAGGTCTTAAGAAAAACTTGATCTTCGTTTCCACCATTGAAGATCGAGGGCTATGGGTGATGTTCAGAGATGGAAATGTACTAGTTCATCCCAAGGGATCCAATATTGCCTCAGCTGAGAGGATTGGAGTCCGCAGCGAGAAACTATACAAGCTGAGTTTCCAACTACATCATGCACTAAGTCATAGTAGTCGGGATGAGGGATGTGATCCCTGTGAGCTTTGGCACAGAAGGATGGCTCATCTGCACCATCCAGCTCGAAAGATTCTGAGGGAGATTGTGACAGGAGTACCTAAGTTCAGCACAGAGCACACTGATGTGTGTAAGGGGTGTGCTCTCGGAAAGTACGTCAAGACAGCATTTCCCAAGAGCGACATTAGAGCTACAGGAGCTCTTGATTTGATTCATTCTGACCTTTGTGGTTCGATGTCCACCACATCACTGAAAGGATACAAGTACTATGTGTCTTTCATTGATGACTATTCCAGGAAGACCTGGATCTACTTCCTTAAGAGCAAAGAGTCTAAGGAAGTTTTGCAAAAGTTTCAAGAGTTCAAGGCCCTTGTGGAAAAGCAGACAAAAAGGAAGATTAAGATCTTCAGATCAGATAATGGAGGAGAGTACACCTCAGCTGAGTTCAATAAGTTCTGCACTCAGGAAGGCATCAAGAGGCAGTTGACTGTTCCTTATACACCTCAACAGAATGGGGTGGCTAAAAGGAAGAACAGGGCCATTATTGGAGCTGCGAGATCCATGTTTCATGATCAGGGATTGCCATTTTTTCTTTGGGGTGAAGCATGCAACACTGCAGCCTACATTCAAAACAGGAGCCCTCATAAGGCTTTGGGGGACAGGACCCCCGAGGAAACCTTCTCTGGGAAGAAACCTGAAGTTGGGCACTTCAAGATTTTTGGATGCCTCACCTATTCTCATGTTCCTTCAAATAAAAGGACAAAGCTAGAACCCACTGCAGAAAGAGGAATTCTGGTTGGGTACGATGAGACTTCCAAGGCCTACCGCATTTACATCCCTGCTCTCAAAAAGACTGTTGTGAGATGGGATGTGAAGTTCGAGGAGGATCAGGCCTTTCGGAAGTCGTGTGAGTCAGAGAAGGGAAAATAGCAAGTTGCTACATCACCACTTAACATAGGACAAAGTACTGCTCAGCAGTCAACAGGGTCCCAAGTGTCCGGAGTGACAGATACACAAGATACGGTTTCCACAAGCACAGGAGCAAGGACAGGCACAGGGTCTCAGGTTGGTGATCAACTGAGATCAGGATCCCAGATTACAGGTTCTCGAGCTATAGGATCAATAGCTACTGGCACCTCTACTAGAGGTACTCACTCACATACAGGATATTGGGACGAGGATGAGGAGTTCTCATCTCAGGATGTCACTTCAGGAAAGAGGAAGCCTAAGTGGCTTCAAGACACCTTGAAGGATGCTCAGGCAATAGGAACCCCCAAGAAAGATGTGAGAGAAAGAAAGGCTCCACAGAGATTCTGCTTTTACTTAGCATTAGTAAGCAACATCAGTGAGTCAGAGCCTTCCTCATACGAAGAAGCAACAGGAAAGCAGGCTTGGAGAGATGCCATGTTGGAAGAGTATGCTTCCATCATGAAGAATGATGCCTGGGAAGTAGTACCCAGACCAAAGGGAAAATCAGTAGTCACCTCCAGATAGCTCTATAAGATCAAGTATGCAGCAGATGGCAGCATTGAGAAATACAAAGCCAGGTTTGTGGCTAGAGGGTTCTCACAGATAGAGGGAGTTGACTATGAGGAGATGTTTGCTCTTGTGGCCAGGTATTCTTCCATCCGGACTGTCATTTCTGTTTCAGCAGAGATGGGATGGAAGATTCATCAGATGGATGTCAAGACAGCCTTCCTAAATGGACTCATCGAGGAGGAATTTTACATTGAGCATCCTGAGGACTTTGAAGTACTTGAGAGAGAGTCTCATGTGTGCAAATTGAAAAAAGCTCTATATGGCCTGAAGCAGGCACCCAGAGCTTGGTATTATAGGATAGATACCTATTTGCAGCAACTAGGGTTTCAGAAGAGTGAAGCAGATCCAAATCTCTACTTCATTGTGATGAGAGGGGATCCTCTTATGTGGATGACCTATTTATTACAGGAGTAGAGAAACTCATCAGTGAGTGCAAGAAGGATCTTGCATCTGAGTTTGAAATGAAAGATATTGGGCTTATGCATTACTTCCTAGGAATGGAAGTCTGGTAGGAGGATGGGCATATCTTTCTTAGTTAGGGAAAGTATGCAATGGACATTCTAAAGAGATTTCAGATGCAGGATTGCAAGCCTATGACTACCCCTATGACGACCAACTGGAAGAAGCAAGTGGCTTCTGAGAGTAAGTTGGTCAATTCCACTAAGTATAGACAGCTCATCGGTTCCTTGATGTACTTGGTCAACACCAGACCAGATTTGAGATTTGCAGTCAACACCTTGAGTCAGTACATGGCTGAACCCAGAGATGTGCACTAGGTAGCAGCAAAGCATGTTTTGAGATACATCAGTGGAACTGTAGAGTATGGAATGAATTATGTGAGGCAGGGAGAAGTCCAGCTTGTAGAGTTCACAGATTCAGACTGGGCAAGGAATGCAGGTGACACGAAAAGCACCTTCGGGTGTTACTTCAGCTTAGGTTCGGCAGTTGTGTCATGGTTCAGAAGGAAACAGAATTCCGTTGCATTGAGCTCTGCTGAGGCAAAATATATGGCGGCTAGCTTAGCCTTTTGTGAAGCCATCTGGCTTCGCAAGATGTTGGTGAGTCTATTTGATCAGCAGTTGGAGCCTACGGTGATTCACTGTGACAATCAAAGTTGTATCAAGCTCTCTGAGAATCCAGTGTTTCATGATCGATCCAAACACATTGAGATCAAATATCACTTCATTCGTGATCATGTGCAAAAGGGAGCAATTGAGCTCCAATACATTTCTACATATGAGCAGGTTGCAGACATTTTGACTAAGTCCTTGACGAAGACTAAGTTTGAGTAATTCAGGGAGAATATGGGAGTGGTACAGAATCCTTTCCTGGTTAAGAGGGAGTGTTAAAATATTAACCAAGAAAATGATTGGAGAGAAATGCATGCATGCATGCAAAAGTGAGTTTTGCATGCAGTCATTTTAGGGTTTTGGTAAACCTAACTTGATGATGAGATGTTATAAGGAAGACAGGAGGGGACTGTCTTTATCAGAGTGATCATTGATCTGAGATAGATCAAGAGAGAGGAGGACGACTTCACATGTGAAGGAGGGCGCATTCTTCAAGGAGGGAGAAGCTCGTACCCCATCTGATAGAGCATTTGAGTGTCTGTAACTTACAGAGTATCTTCGTCTCAGATATTGAGGAAGATCAATGACGATCAAAGCTCAGATCTGCTGAGATCTGATTCAGTACGAGTCTTTCATTGTTGGAGGGAGGGTGCACTTGTGCATGCAAGAAGAGGACATTTTCACATCGGGCAGTCTTCTAAGCGAGCAGAGCAGATCTGAGGATAGAGACAAATAGATCAGGCAGAGGCGGATACAAGGACATTCAGGTCCAGTTTTCCATTTAGGGCCTATATCTTCCGTGCATGCATCAGTTGGATGCATGCAAATCTTAAGTTGGCCAGAAAAGATTACTGAGATAACCCTGTATTGTACTTGTCTCTTTTCCTATATGCTCTGGGCTCGAGAATGAAGATAGCCCCATAGTTTGTTGGTTTCTCCCGAAAGGGTTCCAGGGTACATTTGGTGTTTATGTATGATTGCATTTATATTGTTCAGTTGGTAAATGCAGATCTAGTTGTTTGAGTTCATGTTAATGTTGTATTGATATCGAGACTCATCCCACTTGAGATCTCAAGGCGATCCAGAGGGAGTAGTGATCTCTGGATCAAATATTTACAAAAACAAGACAAATGCTTCAAATAGATAATAAGCAAATAAGTGATGTCAAGGACCAGTTCCTTATGGAGTCAAATGTCTTGAATGCTTGGGTTGCTTGATACAAGAGTTCAAGTGTGCTTGAGAACTGTTTTGCAATTGTTCTTGGTCAATTTAATTGTAAATTTTAAAGGTGATATTGATTATTACGGTGAAGGAGATTTCCAATATACGCAGAGGTACTAGAAATATGTCCGAAAAATGCTCTAGGTGGCTCCGTACAAGGACATGTTGGACAATCCAAGTTTCCAACAAGGTGTTCAATAACTTACCAGCCACTGGAAATCGAGGTATAGCGACCCAGCACCCCCAGGCAGAATTTGCCCACTCTAGAGTATTGCGTACAATGCCGGATTTTCGTTGGTTATGGGGGTGTAAATTTTATTATGGTTTAAAATTGGATTAAATGTGAAAAATTAAGTAGCCTATACCGTTTTTGTGTATCCCAACCTCCCAGGGTAGGGTAGAGCATACGCGGCATAGAAATGATAAATTCCAATTTTAGGGGAGATGTTCGAAACAAGAGAACCAAATAGAAAACTCTCTGACAAAGAGCACTCTTGATCCACTTTATGGCGAGATTCAAGAGATTTAAGATGCACGGAATTAAAGTACTGAAATGGAAAACTAATCTACCTAAGAATCTCTTTCAAGTTTTAAGGCCTTACTCGGGAGAGCATCAGGGTTAGTAAATCAAAATGAAAAGTAGAAATGACTCTCCGATAGAGAGCACTCTTGATCCATTGTTGAGTGAGATTCAAGAGATTTTGGTTCGTTTTAAGTTTATCAATTTATATCAAACAAAAATGAACTACTTAAACAAGGACAAACAACTAGCAATTAGTGGAATGGAACTACTCTAAGAAATTAAAACTAAACTAAGTATTGAAATCAAATCTAAGCTAAAGATGCAAAAAAGGACATGCCAAACACAACACACTTCCCCCAAATAGGGGAAGTAAAAGAAAATGTGGGAACCGTAATCCCACTAGCTTTTTTTAGAATTACAATACTTTGGGGCTTTTATCCCTTGGAAACAAGAGAAGAAGTGAAATGAATGAAGCTTTTAAAAGCTTTTACGAAAAGGAGATTGGTTCTTTGGTTTTATCGGATCTTCTTGGTTTTATCTTCTTCTTGTTTATTTCTTCAAGTCTTTGACTTGTCTTTGGTTGATCTCTTCTTCAAGCACCTAAGCCAAACACACTTCAAGTACCCATTATTCGTTAATCAAATCAAAGCTTGAAAACTAAATCTAAGATCTAGAAATGAAATCTAACCTTTGAAAAATGAACTAGAAGCAAGATTTAGACTACAATGCAATCTAAGACTAAGAATTAGGAACAAACTAGAATGCAAACTTTTAAAAGAAACTAAGCTAAGATCTAGGATCTAGAAATGGGAACTAACAAATGCTAACTTTAAAGAACTTAAGAACTAAATGAAACTTAAACAAAATGAAGAAAGGGAAGGGAAAAAACGAAAACAAGCGAAGGCAAACGAATAGGGAAGGAGCAAAGAAGGGAAACGAAAGAAAGGGAGACAAAAGGAGGCAAACGAATGGAAGAAGTTCAAAGAGAAAACGAATGGACGAGGCTACCAACAGTAGGGAAGAATGGGCAGCAAACAAAGGCAAGACAAGGGTGAAAAGAAGGTAAGAAAGGGCTGTCAGTGAGTAGAAAAATCAGATCAAAACAGTGAGCAAAAGACAAAAAAATCAGAGATTGAAGAGAGGCTGAAAATGACAAAAAGGAGGGAAAAAACATACTTAAGAGAAGACTGAAAAATGAAGGAAGAAATCAGAGATAGGAGAGGAAAAACTAGTGAGGAAGAGGAGAGAAAAAGGTAGAGAAGGGAAGAACTAAGGCTTGGAAGAAGTTGAAAATAGAAGGCAATCCAAACAAGGCAAAGAACAAGGAGCCAAGAAATGAACTTTAGGATTTAGGGCTTCCTGTTATAGTAACCAGTAACCAAGGGTTTACATGATTTTTAAAGGATGGATCTTTAGCAAAGTTCTCAAGCTCAACTTTGAAGCACAAATTTGATCTTTGGAGAGCCCTGAAATACACAAATATGTCAGAAATATAGTGGTGAAGAGGAGAAAGAAGCAGCGGAGCTTAAACTCCTACTTCACACTTGGGAGATCTGCACAATACACCACTCACAAATAAAGTTTGATCAAGCCTAGTATGATTAATTAAATGGGACAAGAAGAGCATCAGTATTACCGACTACACTTTGCTACTTCTAAATCACATGAAACCAAGCATCAATGAACAAATTGAAACCACAAATGCTCACCCTATGGACTTAAGAAAGACTTCTAAGCTAGAAGCATGATCAAAGCATTTATAATGTAAGAAGCATAAAGGAACAATATCACCTTAGTATAATTGAAGCATTTCTCATGAACAAATTGAGCACACCATGTAGACCTCCAAAGTCGCTTTTATTCCAGATAGCAAGAGCTAAAAACTATTACAAATTTGGCAGAGTAATCTTGCACAAAAATAAAAATGGCTAGCCAAAACTGGCTAAGTCTGAAAACTAAACCTCTGATACTCTGGAAATGAACATGGATCATGTTCAAACACTGGCGGCTCAATGGAAGTTCAACTATTGTACAAAATAGTTGGTAACAGCTAGTACAATTTTACAATATCCCCAAGGGGATATGAACATGCAATTATTCACAACTCAACATTTATGCAAGGGGGATATGGCCCTGAAAATGACTTATGGACTTATGAACACTGATGATGAACATTGGAAATATTCACAACTCTGGCGGCTCACAAGAAATCCAACTAATGTACAAATTAGGAGGTAACAGTCACCATTAGTGTATCTAAGCTCTTTGATTCCATTAGTGTACTCAATTTGTGATTTTGGGCAAGGGAAAGCAATTTACAAGCAGATTTATCCTCCGGCATAAAATATCAGCATTTTATTCAGTGAAAAAGTGACAATGGCTACTCCAGGAAAATTAATTTGGCTAGTGCTTAGCTAAGGAATGACGTGGGATGACTTATTGTGATATGTTGAGGCTCCATGGATCATGTTGCATGCTTATCTTGGCGAGAGATTGATCTTCGTGGGTTTATCATTGTTATGCCTTGTACCATGTTGAGATGATGTATTATGTCCCTAGGTGGCTAAGTTGTGGCCCCTAGGTAACCCCTTTTGATGTATTGTCATATTATATCACTTTATATCTTATATTTGGGCATTATGAGGCAACTCACCCCCCTCATGATTAGTGATCCATGTAATTTTATTAAAGTTGATCTCCACCGTTGATGATCTTTATATCTCAATCGTCGGATCAAATTAGTTAGAATGTGGGCATCATTCTCCTCCTATTTAAGAGTGATGATCCTCCAATGTAAGGGACTTTTGGCTACTGACAGAAATATAGAGAGAAATCGATTTTTCTTCTACCAGTGTGATTCCATTTACGGATGCTTGAGATTGATAGTGTTATGCTTCGTACCTCTACATTAGCCATTTATTAGTACACGATTTGGCATTTTTCGTTGTGGTTTTTGCTTAAAAGAGAAGATCGATTTGGGGATAGCGATTTGGCTTCACGGCCTTCCCTCTCTTTGGATCGATTTGGTGACAGGGGGTTATCTTGCTCGATTTCGCTAGTCATTCAAGCAAATTTCTTCTTGTTTATTTTGTATGCATTTTGTTTTTTTCTTGCCATATATTATTTTGTGGATCTAACTCCTTATTTTGTGTGGCAGGAAGGGTGCACATGTGGATTCGTTGGGCAAGCTAAAGCGTTGAAATTGGTGGCTATTTTCATGGAAAAGTAAAGGTTAGCACAATTACTCGGGATCTCTTGGATCCAAGTTAGATTTGAAATCCTTCTCCATCATTTTCTTTCATTTCCATTTGTCATCAAAAATACAAGTAAAAGTTAAAACCCTCATTTCATAGAAGTTATAGTTTCAGTCACTATTTGCTTTCACAATTGAAAACCCAAGTTGGAATTTAAATAAAACCCTTAGAGACCAAGTTTAGCTCAAATCCGACTCCATTTTCCCAATCTCTGGCACTAGTCCTCCTAGGGGCAATTTGCCCTCCTTCGATAGCTGTTCAATTTGATTGTTGGGTGACTTGGGTGTTGCTTGAATCACTTTTAATTGTCTTATCTTGAATCAAGCACCTATTTAGAGTGTTAATACTTCACTAAAACACCAATTTGTAGCCACATTACATTTTCCATGCTTAAACCCTAGCTGGAACAAATTGGGTATTTTATATTTGCACTCGATCTATCTTAGATCCCTTAAGTAATCGTAACTATTGGGGTAAATTCATTTGGGGTTGATAATCTCATCATTTGCTAAAGCCTCTCAACCTGTTTATTAAAATCTTACCTCAGTAGCCATTTGTCGATATAGGATACTAAGTCAAGATACCGTTGCTGACACTTGCTTCCAATTCTTGTTTGAGCATCTTGTCTTTTTTAGTTAGCTTCTCTAGGCTAACTAGGGTCTCTCCCTTGGTCTTGCTTGATCTAAAGTGACAAGAGCCCGTCCGTTGTGACAACTACTCCATCAGTAGTGGACGAGGCCCTTGCAGTGTCACTTGGTTTAGCTGCCCTTCCTCTACCATCCTAGATAGGATCCCTCTTAGTGGCAGCTACAATCTTGGTGATAACAGGTCCATCATAGAGACAACAAAATTGATGATTCAAGATCTAGGTCTATCCATGTGTCTCTAGGCAAAAGCATGTCTTACAATTATCTATACTATGATTAGGTGTCCTCACAGAGTTTTGAAGGACAAGATGATCCGTAAACTACAAGTTCATAGCTTGACAGTCTCACCAACACGAATCTCTGCAGAATTTAAAACATTTATTTTCCCTCCGTTCATTCTTCTAGATGGCACATTACTCATGTGGGGTTGTAGCTCAATTAACCATTTAACTGAAACACCTATCAACTAGCTTATCTTAAAAACATTTTTATTTATCTTTTGACAATTTAATATGATCATAAAAACGTTTTAATCATCTTATAGCAGTTTAAATTCACCCCAGCATATTTAAATTTACTCCAACATGTTTAAATTTGCATGGCAACATGTAATTTTTCCCAAGGGGGGCTTTTGGGCATCCCCCCACGTGAGGGGAAACCCAAAAGCCCCCCTAGGGGAATGCCTAGAATCCCCCCCACATAGAGGGACGCCCAAAAGCCCCCCTAGGGGAATGCCTAGAATCCCCCCCACGTAGAGGGACGCCCAAAAGCCCCCCCACAATTTTCATCTTTTCCAATAAAAATAATCGCAGATTAAAATTTTTAAAAAGTGTTATTGGGATAATGCTCTTGAGATCAAACATCTTGCTACTCGCCTATTGTCATAGATTGCTAGTTCTTCTACAGCTGAGAGGAAGTGGTCCACATATAGCTTTATTCACTCTATCAAGAGGAATAGACTTACCTCTAGGACAGCAGAGAAGCTAGATGCAGTGTATAGTGCTATGTCTTGCACATAGGAAGACGCCAGAGAATCAGATGGGACCAGCGACACAATGGGATGTGGATCGGGAGGAGGATGCACAGATAGATGAGAAGGATGGACCAGAAGAGATGCAACATGGTTAGTTGGTGTGCAATTGGTTACACATGAGAGTGACTCAAACTCGTATAGTGACACTCCCATTGAGGATCCCGATGCCTTCATGCAACAGATGGATGCAGAGGAACAGTCAATAGAGCACACTCCTTGATGTTTGTTTGATCATGATGTTTTCAGCAACTTTTCATTGTTTCAGTTTTGACTCTAGATAGTAGATACTAGATACTGATGACAGTGCTTGACTCTACTATTTTTTGAGAAATTTTAATTTACTATTAGACTTTTGTCTGTTTCACTATTCTAACTTCTATGTGTTGACTATTCAATATTTATTTGATTATTTCAGACTTCAGCGTCTATTGCATTACCTTTTACAAATTTGAAATTTGAATTTAAATATAAATTGCATAATGATAGTAATGATATTTAGTTTTAAGTTTTTACATGGTAATAGTTCAATATCATTTACAAATTTGAAATTTGATATGGTAATAGGTGTACATTCCATAATGATGAATTTAGTTTTTAGTTTTTACATGGTAATAGTTATTGTTGGGATTTATCATTTTTATATTTTAAATTAATTTTTATGACTCTGACGTCCCACCGTTTCCCTAAAATTCCCCTAAAATTTGGGGTGGCTTCCACGCATCCCCCTTCTGCGTTTCCCCGCTCCCACTGTCCCCTGTCCCAGAAACTCCATAGAACATTGGTTTACAACTTTACTGTCCAAATTTTTTGCTGTTTGTGGAAACAATGAACATAAATTTATGCTAAGTGGAAACAAAGTGCCTTTTAGAAACATGGTACAAGTGCCAACGAGAGCCACTTCGCATTTAGAGAGAAGGCAGATTTCCACAGAGACAAATGACTTCCTTACTTGGCACAGACTTGTTTGCCGTTTTGCTTTGAATTTTAGTAAATGATTCTGTCAAAGATACCTCAGGTTAACATCTATGAAATCCTTAGGTGGTTGTTTCTGTCAAAGTACTTAGTTGCTTAGATGAGCAAACACCAACTTCTTCTGTAGTTTGCTTATAAAAAATATTTAGGGACCACTTGGCAACCACTTTGCAAACTCTATATGGAATAGAGTAGTTATTTATATAAAAGTATATTGTTAACATGTGACAAACACACATGTCACTCTGGGATTGGAATCCACACTGTACAACATACACATACACTGACCTAAAAAACCTAAACAACACACACAACCATCTAGCAATGTCAGTACCAAAGAGAGGGGCAATGCTAACTCCAACCTGGAAAGTTGCACTCCAAAGTTTGCTTCCAGATCAATAAAGTCTAAGCTCCGATATCATGCTTGTAAACTATTTTGTATATGTTGGGTATATTGACAGTAAGGGTGGAAATTTCTTAATTAACCTCGTGAAGTACTTGAAGAAGTGAAGGAAACACAAAGAAATGAATTAAAATTAGTCAAACTTCCTCTCATTGTGATACTTAAGATAATAAAATGGTGGAGCTGCAAATAGACAATCACAAGTTAATTGGAAGAAAAATCTTTAATTTATGCAACCGTTGGAAGTAGCCCTGACCCCTTACTTAAAAGGATAACAGAGAAAGCAAAGTGACCCTAAATGAAACAAAATATGTTCTTTGCAATTGCACCGAGTAGACTAGGGTAATTTTGAGAATGAATACTGCTAACACACTGCAAAACAGATCCTACATACCAACCAACGAACCAAAGAGATCCACTTAACAGTAGAAATTTAGAATAGAGCAAAGCAGTGTAAATTTTGTAAGTTGGTAATGATCATTCCAAACTTTGAATTGGACATCCACAATACACTACATTCACACAAACCTGCAGGAAAAGGGATCCAGATACGACTAAATAGAATAGAGTAGAGTAATTTTAAATATAGCAGCATAAGGCCAACATTCTGAAAGGGATCATTCCAATAAGGGATTGAATACCCAAACTGCACAACCGCACCCACACAGCAAGACACAAACCAAACAGATTCACTTACACGTTGCGATAGAGTAGAGTGGAATTAGTAGCAAATTGTCAACATTATGAGAGGGGGCATACCAAGGTGGGATAGGATATCCACAGGGCACAAAACAAAATCCACACTAACCCACAAGCCAAAGGGATAAACATGAAAATTCCTGTAGGGAAGAAGAGATGGGAAAGCGGTCTGGTGGCAAGCAACAAGGTGACACTGATGAGGCCATGCACAAGTCCTGGGTAAATTTGATGGCATAGATACAGGGCAGGTTATCCAAAGAGATTCCATAAGAAGTATTTCTTCAAATATATATATAAAAGTATTTCCAAATTTGTAATCCCATATTTGAATAGAGAGAAGCAAGGTGCACTCTACTAGGAGCTGCACTGGCACTCCCACTGTTGTTAGCTTAGATCTAGGAGCTGGCACTTCCACTTTGTATTACAATGATGGTACTCTGTTTAATCCCACTGACCTAATGTTGTGGACCGTGGTCATTTGTCGGAAATACATAAAATTATCTTATTTTATGCTCCCTTGTCTAGGTGTCACATATGTTTGTAAGCGTAATAAGTTAAAACCAAAAAATAGGGCCCACTTCCTATGTCAAAAAAAGAAAGCGTTAGCTAATCATTCATTCAATTGCCCCATTTTCCGGGCATATTTTCAGGCATGGCTTTGGCCCAAATTCTGCGGCTGAAATAAATAGCAATAATTACAAAACTGCAACTTCATCAACTAAAAACTGCAATCTAAGCATTTTTTATGGTTTCTCCCAGATTCTAAAAATTGCAATGATCAGATTAAATGATTTTTTGTTTCTTGGATTCCGGCCAAGGTGGTCAGAAATGGGGCAATTTAGTTAATCGTTAGACAGCTCCAAAAATCAATGGTTTGCACTACATCCATCTTAACCCATGATCTTTTAAGTTGTCAAAAGTTTGCACCCGAATTCTTTAATCAGAAGTTAAAATGGATTAACATGGATCTATGTTAATCCAATTATTCTGTTGATGAATTATGCTTTTAGTTTTCATTTAAATTATGTTTTTAGTTTTCATTTAAATTATGTTTTTAGTTTTGATTTGGAAATGACCAAGAGTAAATCCAGGCAACCACATTCTCACTGTGATTTAAGAGGTGTGCACCGGCAGCGTATTAATTTTCGATTGTCACGGTCTGCTAAACTGTTAGGATTCAACTCATAGTGAAAATGCTACCGATGGCATGAGATACAATTCTGCACATAGCTACACATACACCATCCAATCATACAAAGCCATAAAGACGGTATATCTCAGAAACTTCGTTCAAGCAACTGCTATACTGGGCAATATCACTCCTTAGTAAGATACAGAGCAATGATGCAGCAGAAGCATAAGCTTAATTTTTGAAACTCTGGCAAGCAGTGATCCTTGGAATCCTTTAAGCACCCATTACTAGTCTTTTCAGTGGTCCCATGAGGCAAAAGTTTTACAGAAATTCAAAAAGGAGGAGGAGAACATTTAATATTTGACTTGGTTATAGATGATGACCTGTTCAAAGGAAGTACTTGGTTCAGCAATGGCATTCTCGACAGCAGAAGAATCAGAATTGGTCCGTATGGCATCTTCTTCCCCCGGCATCTTCTTCCCTGAGCTGAGCTTACGATCAAATATACTTTTTTATGAATTGGGCACAATGTTAAAGAGTGGGTATTCAAGCAAAAACAAAAAAATGGAAGCCCTTGAGCGATCTGCTACCCTGTACGGACTGAAGAACCTGTTTGTGAGTCGGAAGGTCACATGAACAGGCCGCTTTGATTGATATCGATACCTTACAACATAGAATGGGACATTACATTTTTAGCAGGAAGCTTCTTTATCACGCACAGGGATGCTAAAGTTGGTTGAATGCTGGGCCTACTCGGTTATCTGTATACTTTTCGTGAAGGTGACGATGTGAAATCTTCCAATAAAAAAATCGAGCAGCTTAAACTTCGGAGTGCATGAAATAGTGAAAAGAACTTTTATAAAATTATTTGAAGATATATCCAGGGATCATGTATCAAAAAAAGAATATGTGAAGTTATATTTTATGTGGTTTATAAATTTTGGTTTAAGTATCAAATTTTTCAAATAAATTACAAGATTTTATGTAATTTATTGTTTAATATCAAAATAAAGAATTTATAAATATCATAGATCATATTACCGTGTTTTATTTATGAGGCTTTTACTTTTATCTTTAATTATGCTATAATTTTTATTTATGTATTTTTAATATTAATTGCTATATAAATATGAAATATTATATAAATAAAAATTATAAATTAATTTAAATTTAAGATTATTATAAACATTTTTTTTTTTAAATAAGAGAAGAACCTTGCTATTAATTCATAAAAAAACATAGTTACAAAAAGCATGCAAATAGTCTTTCTCCTTCGGGGAGAGATCGGTGTGTAGAAATAGCCCTGAAGCTTGAGTCTGAATACAAAATTTCTAAAAGGAGTACCTATATTGGCCTACCTACTTCTATGATTGACAGTATTTTTAATAGTATAGAGACAGTTTTTTACAGGAAATTCAAAAAGACTAGTGAGAACCCTATATCTATGAGTCGAGTTGGCAAAAAAACTAAAGACCATCTGAAGTGGAGAGCTAAGGAAGACATGGGTGGTCCTGTGTCGGAGCTACATCATCATCAATGACTATTGGAGAGTCTCTGGAGGCCCCTAGGGCTGGAGCTATATTAGGTCCACCTTTGTCAAGGTGCTCTGCCATGATCCTTATCTTAGTCACCATCAAGCAATTTGTTCTCTTCTGATCTTCAGCCGGCATTCAGCAATCCTCCGTGGCTTTCTCGATCACCCCTCTCCCCTGAGGTTGCATAGGACCCAGTGCAAGGTTGTCGAACGATCATAATGCTCCGCGGTATGCTTGATGTTCCCTAGGTTATGAATCAAAGGATCCAGGGGGTTGATGTGAGTGTCATGTGCTGTAACTGTTGGGTGCAAGGCTTCGTCCCGTTGTTCCTCCTGATGGTAGTTATTGAGCTTCTGCTTCCCTTTCATAGAAACCCCGTGCTCCGAGCTTTGGTGAGAAATCCTCTAGACGGACTCAATTTGGATACGTCGTGCCAATCTTGTGAGATTGTCATTGATAATGTCCACTTCATGTTAAAGCTCTATGAGAATTTCCTTATTCTTACTATGGGAAGCGCCTTCCAAGGAGGCGTCCATCAGAATTTGTCCTAGTGTAATTTTGTTGGTCCAAAAATCCATGAGAGTCCTTTCGAAGAGGGCAATCCTCCCTCTCGTGGAGCCCGGGTCGGGTTCCCAGAAACCTAAGGCCGATGTAGGCTGAAGTTGGTTGATACTGTGGTATTTGTTCCAAACTTCTTTCTCCTTGTCCTAAATTCTCTTGTTGATGTCTTGTGCAAGCAAAGAGGTGTAAGCCATTGCAGCCTCTGCTGCCTTCAGTTGATTCATAGTTAAGGAACGATGATCTTGACTGGCTATGTGACACTTCCTTGACCTCACCATCTTATGCTCACTATGATTGAGGGAGTTGATGAGGAAATTGATTCTATATCGAACAACCCAGAAAGGAAAGTTTGGTATATTTTTCCGTCGGCACTGCTTTTTTAGGCTCTTTACCATTATTGCCCTGTACTGTCTATCCTTCCTACCTCTTTTCTGCATGATGGCATAGTAATGCCCACGGATTCTGCGCATCCTACTAAATCTATTGCCATAGTTCTCCATAAGCAAATTAAGGATAAGAGTACATTGCACTAATCACAATATCAGTTGCCATATGCTCCTCATGGCTTTGAGTGGTCATTCGAGGATGGTTGTCCCTTCTTCCTCTGCTAACGATGTTTGAAATGACATTTATTGTACCCGTTCCATTCCTTTCATCATGTTCGTCCGACAGGTGTGACTGCTACAGGTTGTTCTAGCATGTGTTGAATGTCGTAATATCTTTATTAGCAAGTCAGAGACAGGTGGAGAAGAGAGACTGATCCCTGAAGTTGGTACGCGGTACATTAATGCTTCTGGCACCTAGTTGGGCCCCACTATTGGCCAGGTGGTCAGCTACTTTGTTAGCCTCCCTTCTTACGTGGAGGGGAATGAGAGTTGAGAAATTGCCAACGATAGTAGCCATGACTTTAAGGTCCTCCTCTAGTCGTTAGTTGTTGTTAAGGTTGCCGACGAAAGAGCCATGTACGGTTTTGCTTAGGATTTTGATTAGAATCTGTGAATCTCCTTCCACGATGATCTAGTTGAAGCTTTGATTTTTGGCAATTTTTAGGCCTTCCACCAGGGAAACTAGTTCCGCTTCATTATTGTTTCTTATACCAGTATACCCCATGAAAGCTCTTAGAATGCATCCATTGTTGTCTCTGAATACTCCCCCATAGCCTGAATGCCCTGGATTTCCTTTTGAGGCTCCGTCAAAGTTGAGCTTGACAAAGTTGGTGGTAGGGGAGCTCCACCAGTTGGGGTTTTCAATGTTTGGCCGGAGAATGTGAGGGGGTTCAATCCTCAAGTCGAGATTGAGATCTCATGTTCTGAGAATAATGGCTTCCGGTCCACTGAGTTGCTTGTCTTGTTCCGACCAATGTTGCATGTCGAAGATTTCCTTTTTTTTGGCTTTGATTTTGTTCCAGATCACCTCCTTAGTCATGGCTTGGGCTTTAAAGACTCTCTTGTTCCTTTCTTTCCACGTTTCCCAAAGGATAAAAGGGGGAAAGAGGTTCCATATTTTATCCAACAAGGGGCTATTAAATTGGTAGTGCTTCCAGTTTAGAAGTGAATTGTTGATGCTTGTCCTGTCTCGTTGAGTTGTTTTGAAATTCGTCGCTCCTCTATCCCAAAGTGTGTTGACAAAGGTACAAGAATTGAAAAGGTGCTCAATATCTTCCCCAACCTGTTGGCAAAGATGACAATAGGCAAGACCAATGAAGCCTTTCTTTTCCAGGTTATCCCACGTGAGGGTTCTTTTTTTTATAAGGAGCTAGAGAAAGGTAGCTACCTTGGGCCAGAGGTTCCCCTTCCAAATTTGATTCCAAATGGGGTCATTTGGGAGGTTCTTATGTTCAGCATGAATGAAGTAGCCTTCCTTGATGGTAAAGCTTCCTTTGGGAGTGTATCCCCATCTTAATTTGTCGTTATCATCCCTGATTTTGATTATTCTAGTGTTGAGCTCTTCATTTATGGCAATACCCATATCTTCTTGAGGTCGAATAGGCCATTGGTCTAGAGGCTTCCATATTTGCTAGTCTTGTCGCTCATCCCTTATGCTCCAAAATTGGTGGACCTTGGTGATTTGTTGTTGATCCAATTCTTCCTTGAGGGTAGGATCCATAAGAAGACTTTGGAGTCTTAGAACTTGTTGCCAAGAGTCTTCCTAGAAGAGGGCACTTTTGCCATCTCTAATCTCCCAAAAGCTATGATTTTGAATCGGTTTGTGGTTGGTCCAAGCCAGCTTCTAGACAATGGAGTCGTGCATCTCTTCATTGAAGTGTATGAGGTCCTGTCGATTCCAATTAGGGTTGTATTTTGCTTGCCAAGGAAATGCCCACGGTTCTTGATTCTAAGTGATCCATTTCCACCAAAGCTTGGATCCCATAACCTTATTTAGGAGGTCTTAGTCTCTAAGCCCAAGACCTCCTTTTAGTTTGGGGTGGCAGGCTTCTTCCCAATTTACAAGAGCCCATTTCCTTTGGTGCTCATTACTTCCCCATAGAAAGTTTCTCTGGAGATTCTTAATTCTTTTGATAATACACTGAGGGGGTGCCAGAACAGAGAAGAGATAAAGGGGCATGGCTTGAAGCACATATTTGACTAGGATAAGCCTACCGGCGAGGTTGAGGGAGCGGAAGGTCCAGCTAGCTAGACGATTACTGAGAAGGGTCAGGAGATTTTCCCAATTGGATTGACAGAGAGGTTTGTCCATGAGCGGAGCTCCAAGTTACTTTGAGGGCAAGTTATTTGTGGAAAGACCAAAACAAATGGAAATTCTTCTTTGGATCAAGGGGGGCATATTGAAAAAGAAGAACCAAGATTTGTCTGGGTTGATGCAGGCTCCATGGGATTTTTCAAAACATTTTAAAATAGCTTTGAAGTTATTGGCTTCCTTGTAAGAGGGGTGTCCTATTAGAAGTGTGTCATCTACAAACTGATGATGGGAGCAGGTTGGAGCATCTATGTACAACATGAGTCCTATGAGATTGCTATTCTGGATTTTAGCTTTGATAGATCGTCCCAGCCCCTCTTCCATCAGAATTTAGAGGAAGGGGGAGAGTGGATCACCTTGCCTGATGCCTCTAGAGGGAGAGAAAGGATTCACCAAAGCACCATTAACAAGGATGGAGAAGAAAGGAGAGGAGATAAGTGCAAGAATCTAGTCAATAAGGTCTTGCCTAAAGTCGAATGCATGCAAAACTCTAGAGATGTAATTCCAATTTAATCTATCAAAGGCTTTGGACATGTCCAACTTAATTAACATGCCGGTTTTTTGGTAACTTTGAGAGAATGAATGACTTCATGGGCTAGGATGACACCATCCAGAATTTGTCTACCTTCCACATATCCCGATTGCTCCAAGGAAGTTAGAAGGGGGAGGACAAGCTTGAGGCGATTTGCTATGACTTTGGTGATGATTTTATAGATGACATTACAAAGGGAGATCGGTCGAAATTTGTTAGGGGTGGTAGGATTGGCCCCTTTGGGGATGAGATTCAAGAAGGTATGTTGAAGGCAGATAGGATGCCCTTGGTTTTACGGGAGTCTTCAACAATTTCGAGAACTTCCTCTTTTATAATATCCCAGCACGCTTGGAAGAAATCTGTGGTGAAACCATCAAGCCCAGGGGATTTCCTAGTTTACATGGTCTTCATAGCAACACCCACTTATTGCATGATGATCGTCCTCATCAGTCCTTCGTTATGATCTCTTGTAAGGAGTCAGGGGATGTTACGAGTGATTTCCACAATTGCCTTCCTTCTATCAACCTGAGGCTCGGAGAGGAGATTTTTGAAGAAGGAATTGAGTTCAGAAGTAATGTCCTCATGCTCGTATATGGTTTTTCCATTAGTGTCTTTGAGCATTGCAATTTTGTTGTGTTGTCGACATTGAAGCATAGAATTGTGGAAAAAATTGGTATTTTCCCCCTCTTTGAGCCAAGTTACTCTTGATTTTTGGTGCTAGAGGATTTCTTCCTGTTTGAGCCTTTCATCCAGCTGACAACTGAGGAGGGTTTCTTCCTTTGCCATAACCTTAGAGCGCCCAGACAGAATGATTTCTTGCTAGATCTGAGTCATTCTTTCCTCAAGGTGCCTTTTTTCTTCAAAGATATTTCCAAAGGTTGTTTTGTTCTAGTCTTTGAGTCTTTGTTTCAGGTTTTTAAGTTTTTGTTGGAATTTATACATTAGAGAGCCTGCAAGTATGGTTGCTTCATTCCACCAATTTTTGATGTTAGCTTTGAAGTTTGGATGGGTGAGCCATAATTTTTCGAAGCGGAAAGGTCTGTTGAAAGAAGCTCTGTTTCTGGTGCTTTGAAGACAAATAAGTCAGTGGTCAGATCCATTGGATGAAAGGATAGTAGCTTTCCATTCATCTCCATGAGTATACAGATCAGTAGACAAGAGAAATCGGTCCAATCTTGAGGCAATTTGGTGGTGTTTGCCTCTTCAATTGTTCCAGGTATGGATGCCATTGGTGGTTTCCAGATCTATCATTTTGTTGTTGTCAATAAAATTTTTGAAGGCTTCACTGTCCTTATCCAATCTTCGGACGCCCCCTTTTTTTTCCTGGAGATTGGTAACCATATTGAAATATCCCCCCGGAATCCAGTGGTCATCCTGGTGAGAGTCGCGGATCCATTGGAGATGATTTAGGAGCTCGATCTTGTGATTCATGACTTGTGGACCATAGATATTGGTCACAAGGCCTCTTTGTTGGTTCCTATTAAGTGATAGGTTGCAGAGAAAGTCTTGGGGGTTTCTTTGAAATTATCTAACCGTATTTCATTTGGATTCCATAGTATTGCTAGGCCTCCAGAGGCTTCCATAGCATCTATTGTTATAGTAGTTGAAGCTTTCCAAGAAAAATGGCAATTTTTTCCAATGTTTGGGTAGAGCAATTAGTTTCTTGAGGCAGTATAATAGTTAGATTTTCCATTGCAATTTTGTTTTTAAGAAGACGCTGCTTGGAGGGGTCGTTCATCCCTCGAATGTTCCAGGAAATAATCTTCATTTATGAGGAGAGGAAAGCACATAAAATAACTCAGTTAGTTGATTGTACTGGCTTGACTCTAGCATTGGGTTGCCCACCCCATCCAGTCGTTGTCTATTAGTTCTTCTGCCTTTATTTTTGTCATCTTGATGCTATCTTTTGAGATCCTTTTTACCATTGATTTTGATTCCTAACCCTAGGTCTTTGGAGATTACCTTTGATGCCCCCCCCTTCAAAAAAGTAATTTTTTTATAAGGCTAAAGGTGTGGAAACTACTAGAAACTCTATGTTGGTTCTTAGTTAGCATCTTAGGGATACATATCCTTCCACTATATCAGGACTTCCTATATAATCTGTCAACATAGTCAAATCTCTCTTTTGGCTAGTACTACCTATGGTTGTAACCAAATGGAATCGTTGTCACCAAGTTCGAGAAGGGGACATATGAAATATTGGGAAAATATTTGAGCATGCCAAGAGAACCTATTTGTAGGAAACTTATCCAATGCATTGGAGTATTTGATAAGGGCCATACAACTAGGGTGCTAGCTTTTGATGGCTCTTTTCCTTTAGAGATGTCTACTTATGACATTAGATATGTAGCAACACTTGATCCCTTCTTCAGAGTAGGGCTCTAAGCACTAATGATATGCATGTTGCTTCATTCTCTTTCGAGCCAAGACTAAATTGTCCTTAAGTGTATAAAGAATGTTATCTCTCACATTAACTATATTGATATCCACTTCTTGAACCTTGGATGTGCCTAGTAAGTACAAGGTGATAGATGGGGGGGTTTGTCCATAAAAATATTCATAGGGTGACATTTTAGTAACACCATGATAGGTGGTAATGTACCACCATTATGCAAAGGGTAGCCACAAACCAATTAACGTTATTGTTCCAATGTAAAACATCTCAAATAATTCTCCAAGAACTTATTGACCACCTATGTCTGACCATTTGTTTGGGGGTGATAAGCCATTCTCATTTTTAATTGGGTGCCATGTAATTTAAACAATTGTTGATATAATTAGTTGGTGAAGGTAGGATCTCGATCCACATAATGGAATTAAGCATGCCATGTAATTTGAAAATACGATCCATGAAGACTTGTGCAATGATGGATGACTTAAATGGGTGTTGCATGGCACAAAAGTGGGCACATTTGAAAGGCAGTCAACAACCACCATAATGACAAATTTGTTACCTTATTTAGGGATCCTACATATAAAGTATATGGAAATGCTATCCCAAATGGTTACATGAATCAATAGATGTTGCAATGTCTCGAGGGTTGTCATTATTTCACCCTTGCTCGTTTGACATGTCTCACAATTAGATTTTAATGTATAGATATCATGATTCATTTCATCTTAAAAGAATGAGCACTTAACCCATTTATATGTTTTCTAAAATATATTTTAGTGGAGAGGAATGCAAATATGCTAATGCCCATGATTTTAAGGCGAAGTGTTGTACCAAAAAAATATGATCTGTATACCTTAAGGTGTCACATTTCCAAGTATAGTTGGTAGGGGGATTGCGGGCATCATGTAGTTGTTGGAAGACTTGAACAACCTTGGAATTAGCCAACCATTCCTGGCAGACCTCAAAAATCCACTATGGTACTTGTAAGAGAAGGAAAATAGGGACCATTCCTCCTCATATTTTCATGATAAATCATTAGCCACCACAGTCATCATGCCCTTCCACGGAATTTTTTCCCTTCTTATACACAATCTCATAACCATAGCCTATCATATTGGTTATCCACTTGTACTACTCAAGTGA